>JAWMRA010000001.1:104870947-105006663 GCA_035584735.1 Pseudotriccus pelzelni | reverse complement strand
AAGCAAGGGACTCCAGCTGTGCCAACAGCACAACCCCCAAGAGAAGCAGTCCGGCCGCTCCCTCCAGCTCCCCGTGCCCCGGCAGCTCTGACCACACCCCCCCCAGCCCCTGAATACCGCCCTAGACCTCCTCCCAACTTTACAAAGCCCTGTTTCCCTGGAGACAAGGTGAGTCGTTAACAGACAATGTATCTCTGCTAGGCCTTTTGTATTAGGCCATCGGCTACCTAATCACCTTCCCCCCACACCCACAATGAGCAGGGGGTAAGGTAAAATTCCAAGAACCAAACCATGACAATTCCATAGTCTCATTTTTTTTTTCTTTTTGTTTTAGCTTGGTTTTCTAGGGCTTGCATGTGAACTCACTTCCTTTATAGATGTCTATATATCCTTATATGTCAATCTATAACCTCATGCAATTCAGTGACCAATTTTATCTAAATTTGTCAGGGGACAAACATCTCAAAGAAAATTAGTTTCTTATAAATAACTTTTAAAGAAGTGGTTAAAAAGAGGTAGCAATGTGACCTCACTTTAGCAGACATCTGAGAACTCACAGCTGAGAGGGCCTGAGAGTGCTTCTGGGGAAATTCTCACTCAGAGGAGCTCTGGGCATCAGACAGTTCCCAGGACATCATGGAAGTACCTCGTTTTAATGAGGGGTTTAATTGGAAAAGGAGGAGAAATTGAAAAACTGCCAGCATGTACTGGAAAAATACTTGCATTTGACCTCTTCTTCACTTTAAACAGCTTTTGAAGTTTTGCCTCTGAGGTCTCTGCTGTGCATTAAGGGGCTAAACTCACCTGTCATCCAGTTCCTAGTGAATTACTTTAATCTAACAAGAGGACCCAGCTGTACCAGCCCCACAGGGCCAACTCCCTGCCTCTAGCAGAGAGTGAGACCAGAGCAGCTCTTTGGTGCACTGGATGGCTCTGGAGCCTGGTGCAGTAATAATCACAGCCACAAAGAGTTCATTCTTGTTGTTCCTGATGCTGAGTGTGCTCCATGTTAGCGCTGGAATTTGGAACCTGCTCACAGGCATAAAAAACCCTCACAGCTGGAGTGGAGACAGTGTCAGTGAGCAGAAGTTCTGTGCTATGAAACGAGTGTGTGTTTAATGTCTAAGTGTTAGGAGGCGTCAAAAGTACCCTAGGAATGAGTGTTGACTCATAAGCACATATTTATTTTAGGTCAAACCAGGTCACATTTTCATTTTTACACTCAATATATTCTATTCTGTTAATTCTGTAATAATAATATTAATTTTAGTTTGTGTGTTCAGGAGAGTAAAACATGTCTGAAAGGGAACATTTATATTATTCAGCCACAGCCAAACTGGAAATAGTAGAGGAGGTCAAAGAGGATGGCAATGTTCTCTGTGTTGCCTATACACATCCTTAAGGAATATCCCGAACCTTTTCATTTTCCACCTGTTGTTTGTTATTACTGCTATGAAATATCAGCTTAGGGAATATACATCATCATTCCTGGTACTGCTAAATGCTGCTTTGTGTTAATCTGCTACAAGAGATGACTCCAGTAAAAAATAATGCAAAGACAAAGCCTGTGAAACTGAATATTCATGTGAGCAGTGTCAGTGAAGAGAATTTTTCTAATGGCTGACTATTCAAATAAAATTTGCTTTGTATAAAAAGAATTATTTTGTTTGCTTGCTCTTCTTCATACAAAACTGGTTCTGACTGCACATGCTGGTTGACAAGTGACTTGAGGCTTATTGAGAGAGGCTGATCCCTACAGTACACACTGATCAGAATAAAGAAGATATTATTTTCATATAATTGGAAAAAAATTTGCCCATTTTCCCTTGAAACAGTCACTGATACTCATAAGGTGATGTTATCAGTTACTAAGGTAACATGGATCAAGAAACATATTTGCTTATCTTCCAAGGCCAAAAGGTTTAATCATGGTTGGGAGACAATGTTACATTAACTTAAAGTTCCTACTGTAACAGAAAACAATCTGAATCATATTTTGAATCATTTCTATTAATTACATATAACAATACAGCTCTTATTCTAATGACATTGGCTATGACAAGTTTAGGTTGTATAGGTAGTATAGGTTGTGTTTAAAACTATTCCACACATTATATTTTTATAATTTATTTTATTTAACATTAAATGGCTTTTAAAGACACATAATTCTCATGTCCATTCAATTCCTATAATACAAAATTTGGTGGGCCCCTCTTCAAATGCCAGGGGAGATTTAGGATTGGTCTGGCAGGTCCTACAAATGGGTAGGGTAGAGCTGTCAGCCCTGATTTGCCCTTTTTGCACATGATCTTCTGTCTGCATTTGCACATGATCTTCTGTCTGCAGGGGCTTTGCTGAATTCCCAAAGTCAGTCTTACCAGCCTGCTTAAGTAGATAAGACTGGCCCTGCTAGAAAAAAGTTTGAGTTCTCTAGCAGTAAAATTGAAATAATTTTCAGCGTAATTTTTTATTTGGACAATTCCAGTAAATGTTTTACCTTGCTCACAGAGATGCTCCTGGAGCAGCATGCCCTTGAAGAACCAAAAAAATGACTATACCCATCAGAGTACCTTGTAATTCATCCCAACAGAAAATATTCATAGGAATAAATACAAATATCATGTTAACTAAAGAAAAAAAAAAGGCATTTTATTTGAAAAATAAGATTAAAAATAAAATTGCAATTGAAGTAGTATTTTCACAGTTAGAGAAATTTGAATGTAAGGGTTCTTTTCTATAACTCAGTTTAAGTGATTCTGCCTGATCTCCACGGAATTTAGTAGAGAGTCACATACAAAAACCGTGATAGGGCAAGGGCTTTCTTTGCACCTGTTTCTATAACTTGTCTTCATTTAAAGCAGTTTTGTAGAGACAAGTGCCTTGCTACTGCAGTGTCAGAGCTCTCCTGAAGCCAATGCTTCTGCAGTTGATTCCCACTGAGGAAATTCTTTACAGCATAAGATTCTGAGCATTTTCCACACACAGCTCTGTGAAGTTCAAGAGGCGTGTAATCCCACAGCTTTCCTGTCAACAGGAAAACCATGTGTCTGAAGCCAGTAGTAAATTAATAAGACTAATTAAATCTATTTAAAGAGCTTATATTTCAAAATGTTGTTATGTGCTTTGTTTAAAATGTATGAATTTGGCATAATTTTAAGTTATAATGATCAAATTATTTCTATTCCAGAAATTCTGCTTCAAAAGTAAAAATGTTTTAAAAGTTAATTTAACAGACAGTCCCTTTGGAGAGGCTCAGTAGTAAGGCTCATCGGGTCACTGGGACAACTTTTCTTGGGCCAAGTTGCAAGTTTTTGCCTTAGTCAAAGACCTAGAGAAGTAGATCAGGGAAGAACATCAGAGTGGTGATGATGGAGCAATAATGTGGATGGACCTGGCAGAAACTCCAGTAAGGCTGCAGCTGACCTGCCAGATGCACTAGTACTGTGAACCTCCTGCACTAGGACAAGGTCTAGGCCCTCCAAAAGCACCGTGGTTTGGAGAATAAAATCTGAGAGACTCTTGTGTCACTAGAGGGAAACTGGTCGAAGTCACCAGACAAACTAAGACAGCCTTCTATTTTCTCTCAATAGCTATTGTTCAATAAATATCAACAGTTTCATGATGGATGTTGCCCTCCTACCCTTTCAAAGAGTTAAACATTAGATTTTTCAGTTTTTAGTATACAAGTCAGGAAAGAGAAAAAGCATAGTGTTATTGCCTAAATTAAAATACTTTTACAACTGTTTACTTGAGAAGATTTATTGTTTGGGTCTTAGAAGAGTAACTTTACAAGGACTGGAGGGCAGCTCTGAGTACCATGTATAGCATTCCCAAATCTGGGTAAGTTTAAACAAAAAAGAAATCACACGTGTATGTGTTTCAAAGATGGCAAACCTACTTCACTAGAGATTATCAGAGTCAAGAAACAAATTTTTTTGAGCTTTCTTTGTATGTGGGACACTCTGATGCCCAGAGATTAGAGCACAGGACTTCCTGATAGTGCTGGTTTCTGGCTTCAAGCATCCCTTTTCTCTGGATAACAAAACTGGAAAGAGGGTGCATATCTCCACTATTCATTCATGCTTCTCCCTGGCAAGGCTTGAGCAATACAAAGGAAAGCAAAAAGGGAAGTTTCTTGTTTTGCAGTGTTTGACTTTGATTTTCACAGACAGCAAAATCTGACATTTAAAGTAAGGAACATTGGAAAGACTTACATTTATAAAAAGGTAAGCTAGCACAACTCTTTCTTTTTGTCTTTTACCAGGAAACACTAGGAAAGTGCTCCTTGGTTGATGATATTGCTCATCAATCGCTATTGAAAGTCTGATCAGGTGGTGAAGATACCCTTCAGCCTGCAAGAAGGATTACAGTGACAATGACTGCTTTTGGGACACAAAGTAAAATTAACTTCTAGGTTATCCCCGTCAAGGACCATTAAGTCCCGAACTATGAGGGACACTGTGAACAAGTCATATTTTAACCTCCGGTGAGCACAAAAGCAGGCAGGTTCTTCTCCTCCCCCAACAAATCTGACCTTCACCAAAATTTATGTGAAAATGAAAAAATAAAAGGAAGCTGTAGCCCTGCCAAACTCTGATGATGTGACTCATTCTAATTACTGGTATTTGGAAATTAAATGGCCTGAGTTTCATTCGGTAGTTTGTTGCAGGAAGAATGATTTAAGCAACCTCAGACTTGCAGCACCTTTTACAGCAGGTGTGAAACAAGGCATTCATTTTTCTTTTAACAGTGTCCTTGTAAGCATAATAACAATTAGGAAGCCAGGGCTTCACATCAGAATCTCCTGTGCGCTCTGACATTACCTCCTTGGGCTACTACATCACTTCTAATTTTCTCAACAAGTTCCTCAAATAAGAGCTTTGATAAAATGACATTGAACAACATTCGATGTGGACGATTTCTGTAAGAGCAAAACATGTAAGAGACAATGACAGGCAGGGCACATGCACTGCTAAGTGAGCTTCTTAATTGACTGAATTTCTTCCCGTTTGAATGCCCTCCCCTCATCATATTAAACCAGAATATCCACTACACCCAAATAGTAATTCTCATTCTATGTATAGAATTGATAAGGAAACAAGAGCCATCTTATGAGAACTGTGGTGGATTTCCTTCCTATTGTTATTTTTTTATATAGTATTCAACTAACAGAAAAAGAAGCAGAGGACTTATGGTAACAGTAATAACACTACCAATTATTTTTTATAAAGGTCACAACACATTTGTTCGTTTTACATCTTGCTGTATTTTAGCAGAGTGACTTTTCATACACTTTGTGTTTAAAAAACACAAATCAGCTTAAAAAGATACATGAGTTTGCAGTGCTGTCTCAAAAAGAGATGATGGACTCTCTTGAAGGGAATTTTTCAGTGCTATTCAATGTTTCTGATAAGTTTTTTTGCAGAAATATAAATTAATAATTTTGAGAATAAATACATGAGGCACAGCTTTCATATTTAGGGTGGAGAGAGGGCATAAAATGTTAACTGATTTGTGATTCTTAAGTTTACACAGGATCCTGGAATAATTTTATGTAATTTTGACTATAATTTGCCTTGATATTTTAAAATATGATGGCAAGTATTTCTACTAGTTTTATTACTGAGGGATTTCTACTGTTTTTATTAATACCCCAGTTCGGGCTATTAAGGACATCTTGTTAGCTTTTGAAACTGTATTCTATACATCACCCAACAACAGTAGGGCAAAATCAACGTATTTCTAACTTTTGTAAACTAGGCTCTAAAAATGATAGGAGAACTGCAGTTTCTGCTTTTTATTACAAGTCATGTTTTCCTCATTGCATAGGACGAAGGACAAGACTGAAGGACTGATGAACATTTTTAGACTGTTCTCTAAATGAACTTCTTAAGAAGAATGAAATGATAAATCAGATTTACAGATACAAGTCATGATGAAATACTGAGAATCTCTAGATATGAGACAGAAGTGAATGTATATATCTGATGCGTGCTGTTTTTTCATTTTGGGAATCAGCTATTGTGAAAATGTCAGAATATATCACAAAACTAAGCAATGTGTATTTTGATATGGCTCACCTCAGCTGTGCTCTATAGGTACAGGTTTTGAAAAGTATACTAATTTCCTAATTTTTCTCATTTTCTTGTGTCCTCATTTCCATGTAAGGTGAAACAATATCCTTAAAATTGAAAAGCTGGGAAAGATTTAAATCTTAACTTTACAAAGGGAGGTAATGAAATAATTTCAGGAAGACATCAATGTATGCTCTTAAACGTACATTTTCAACACCAGTTAAGTGTTATTTATTAAATGAAAAGATTTATGGAAAATAAAATAAATTTTACTCACAATATATAATTATTTCATAATAAATAAGAGCCTTGCATCCTCAGTTCCATACAGATTAAAACTTATTTTCTTTAAATGTTCTTCAACACTCTTGAACAATTACAAGTTAAATTATAAACAAAAGCTTATGAGGGTCATACTGGCTCAAGTAGAAGCCATGGAATAATAAGCACTGCATTTGACTCCAGCAGATTGCAGAATCCTGAGGAATCTCCTTTTAAGATTTTTTTTTATATATACACATTGTATATAATGTTAGTGCAACAGTATGCATTATATATATCCTGTTAGTGCTGTAGTTCCAGTAGTTAATCTACAGAAAGCTTAGGAAATGAAGTATATATAGGGAATATGTATCTAATTTATGGAGCTACCCAGTAAGTCTATACCTAAATACTAAGAAAGTCCAGAATTATTGATGGTTCAGTTAATCAGAGCAATGACTGTCTGAAAAACAGATTACAGGAAGGATATGCAATATGTACAGATTAAAGGAAGGTGTTAACAGCTGTGCTCTGGAATGAGCAAAATACATGGCACACCTTCAAAGAGGAGTCAATATTAAATGGCCAGCAAATATATAACCCTCCATATTTCACTGAAGTGTTTCTGTCCACTAATATGAGAAAAAAAAATGGAAATGAAGATTATAATAGGAAAAGGTGGGAAACAGATGAATATTGAAGAAGTGTTTGCAGCTACTTTAGTACGGAATCTAAATTACAACAAAAAATTACCTCATTTTCAGTGAAGTGAAAGCTAGGAAATTGAGAACCAAAAATATGTTGCAATAGTTTCTAAAGGAGAAAAGATGTTTGTAGAGTGGTTATTTGCACTGCACCTACATTTATATTTCCATTTTTGCATTTTTGGAGGGCTTTTCCTGGTGTACAGTTTAAAATTTTGTGAAGGTTTGCAGATAAGCACAGAGGAATACACAAACAAAATGAGGCGAGTCTGTTACGTGGCATATCTTACATTGGGTTGGTGGCTCCTGACTCTCAGCGAGCACCTGGTCTGCTCCCCATCACTACTGGGCCTTGGGGGAAAAAAAAGCAGAGGGCATTATTTCCTAATCCCTTGGGGTGGAGGTGGATTAAGTAGTAGCTTAATTTTCTTTATACAAAGGGTAGCCTATTCGTTGTTCTGATGACTGTACTTTGACCACTACATGCTCCGTTGATTCATAATTTACTTGTATTCTTTGGCAGAAAGAATTTGATGCTCAATTTTGAGTCTATATTTTGGAAAAAGAGTACTGAACTAAATCTGATTCATTAGTTCCAGGGGTCTTGTGATGCACACACCTGTCCTCTAAAGCTGTGACTCTGCTCTCAGATTGAATAACCACCTAATTCACAGAAAGCCACTATACAAGAATCAGTGGAGATGATTTCTTCCTTGGTGACATGTAAATTAAGGTATCCTATTAAAAAGCATGCTACGATGTATCCTGGCACTGAGAATGTCAAAAGACCGATAAATTTAGCTTTTTCCACATTTTCTATTGACTTTTAAGAAATATCTAATACGGTTCTTGTAATGCAAATTGTATCCGGAAGAAAAAGTAGGTTAGAGGACTGGCTTGTGTTTATTGACATAGTGCTCTGATGAGATATAGCCTGTCAATGCTAGGTGCATACTTATATGGCCATTCTGATGACATGCACATGAAAAGAATGATTTTTCACATGAGGTAATCACCTTGAATTATTCAAAGTACAGCTTCTTCCTTCCATATCTATCATATATTACCGCTGGGTCAGATAAGTCAGTGTTAGATGGTGGTGACATATTTCAGTCCAAAGTGGGCTTTTAAAGATGAATTATAAACCCCTAAAAATAAAATAAGAGTTTATCATGGGACCTTTGACTACAGAAGCACTAGTAAGCATAATTAATAGTGAACTGAAGAATGGGCAATCTGCTGCAGTCCTCTACTGGGGAAGGAACATTGCATGAATTAGAATGCCTCATGTAATGAAGAGAAAAAGATCTATTATTACCATAAACTCTTCTAGTTCCATTATCTTTACCTCCAAACCTGTGTTACTACCATAGTGGTGTCTGTGGAATATGATCATTGTACATACAGTTGTCTCAGGAATTCTGAAATAAATACAATCTATCCTAAAGCTCCAGTATGTAGTGAGAAACCAGACTGTAGTTAATGGTCAAATAGGAAACAAATACCAGAAATTAATGAAAGTGTAACATCAAGGAGGAAATTGGGATAATTCTACCTATGTTATATCTTTATGGAGGAATAAAATTGGACTGGCCTTACCACTCGAGCTACAAGGAGCCTGGTTAGGCAAGCTGAGATCAGGTAACAGAAGTGCTTTTAAGATCAGGTTGAATCATTGCTCTTTGGAAAAAAACCCTTTAACAAAGATTTATAAAAGAGCAGCATCCATTGTTTGGTGACAGGGAAACACGAGGTCAAACCTCCCCTGATACTTGTCTGTGGATTCCTGAACAGTGAATTCCACTTGTCCCATCAAAACACAGCTCTGAGTTTTTCACACACCTTGGATTATCACTGTGTTTGTATTTATAGATTTATATGTACTGTCACATTCACTACTTACAAAAAATAGAGGTAATATTTTGCTGTATTTATGAATAAATCAAAGTGCAGCTCAAGTTTGCTGCCAATTTCATTTAAGTCAACTGTAGATCTTTTTACCATTCACAAATATCAGCACAGATTGACTTAGATATCTGTGCAAAATGTGTAAAACTTTTCTTTGAAAAATGACATTCACAAAATATAAAATATTTATTTTTTAACATTCCTACATATTTTGCCTTTTTTCTTTTAAGTTGTCTTTTAAACAAAGGATTAGGAGAGGAGATAGTAAATCTTACTAACTGGAAAAACTGATAAAATAAGCAAAAATTTAATTAAAAAAAAAATAATCCCCACCAGCCTCTTCTTACATCTTCTGCAATCTCCATGTTACATGGAGCATGTGGTGTAGCTGTCCCCCACTTTCAGGCATTTGTCTGTTTTAAGTGTCCTTCCTATTTGTTTGGTTTTTTTTTTTTTTAGTTATCATTTGTATTTACCCTGGCCTCAAAACACCAGGATTCTGTCCACTGCACCATATAAAACCATATTGCTTGCTTTTTGTCGATTTTTGTGCATGCAGTTGATAGCTGTGATAGCTGTCTTAACTTTTTATGGACAGCTTGTTTCTCTATATTTTTGTAGTAGGGAATGGACAAGGTTTACAGGGAAAGGGGATATCTTTTGTTAGAATAGATGGGATTTAAAGAAATACAATTCACAAATGTAACTGCAGGAAATTTTCTTAGATCGTTATAGCTACAACAGCATTGCAACAGCAAAATTGCAAGCAGGAAAGTACAAAAAGATGCATAAAGAAAAAGAGTCAAGTATCTTGGTTTTGAAGGACATATTTTATATTTATAATATACTGGTTGACAGGAAAGTGTGTGGAAATGTTTATTTATTTTCTCTGACATCCCAGTTGGTTTTAGTAAAAAATTTTCCTTTAGTACTTATGCCATGCCTTGCTTTTTTTTTATCCATCAGGGCTGTAACAGTGCTCCTGGTTTTTGAATATAGCCTTCACCTTGTCTGAGCATCATTTCACTGTTGTTCCTGCTTTCTCTATTCTCTTACTGTACCAGTAAATTTATAATGTTCATCTTGCTGAAGCATCTATATTTTTTTTCCCTTTACTTTAAGCCACCCAGAACCTGCATGTATAAAGGCTAAAGCTTGAAGTCTGGTACAGTTTGGTAGAGTGTCCTTTTATCAGACAAGCATAACCTCTCTATAGGCATATACAACCTTATGATTACTGTAATAATTCTTATTTATCCACAAAGACACTTAAATCTTTGCAGATCCCTGCAAAAGATTGAATGCTAATTAGTGGTTTTGAATGTTCATAGATATCAAAATGTTTTAAACCTTCATTTAAAAGTTGCATTCATTCCATCAAACATTTAGAAATGTTTAAAAGATCCAGTCATCATTCTCACTCACCTTTCACCTTGGAGACAGCACTTTCCTATTTTACCTTATAAAATATCTTAAAAGTTTAATTAAAAGAAAAAAGAAAAAAGGCATCAAACTTATTTGATATATATATAATATATAATATACACCTATTATTCTGCTTATATACTAGGGTTCCTTATTAAGGGTCTTAGAAACAGACAAGAAAGAAAAGACAGCTGCATGCTTTGTTCTGCTATTTCATGTCAAAGTGAAACAACTCCATGAAAAGCTGTAAAGTCTCCTTTCTGAAGACAACACGATCACCTAAATCTCAGTCAGTGCAAAACTTCTGTACTGACCAGAAATTTGATCTGTCTTTGGAGTTTTACCAAGATAGTCACTAACTTCCTAGAGCTGTCTCTCCGCAACACCGGATATCACCATCAGCAAATTGAGTTTGTGAAAAGCCTCCTGGGGATTAAATGATGAGACATGTGCTACTCCACATGCTCAATCATAAGACATTTTAGTGAAAACTGTTTCCAGAGCAGGTTCTGTGAATCTCCTCTGCCAGAGAAATGTCGGTTGTGCCTATTTTTAAAAACAATTAAAGCCTGTGTTGGACAATAAGAACATTTATTAAATTGCTGCACTGGAAACTTAAAAATCTCTTCTTGGTGGGAAACAAGAAACAATTGGTCATGCCCTATCACCGTTGGTCAGATGAGATCTGCATGAGTGAGGCTGGAACTGCAGTAGCAGCTATTTCAGGAAGGTCACCTCTGAAACAACAGACACTGCTCCCCAGGCCATCACATCCTTCTCAGAGACAGCACAGAAATGGACAGAACAAAAGTACTTAGGAATGAAGGAATGAACAGCAGAACAGGAAATAAAAATACAAGTTCCTAGTATGAGAAGTAAGGTTTAGTAAGCCTGGGGCTAGGAAGCACATCCAGTTTTGCAGGCGATGTGGAAGGGGCTTGAAGTTAATTCTTACAATAGAGGGAAGACAGGGGCTTTAACCTGGACACCACAGAGGTTGTGGATCTCTGTCCTTGGAGACACAGTTCCTCCTTTAAAGACCCAACTTTAAAGATCCTGAAAAACCTGAACTCAGTGTTGAACCTAATCTGGGCAGGAGGCTGGACTAGATATGTCTCAAGGCTTCATTCAAAATGAGTGGCGCTTTGAGTCAGTGTAGCACCAATGGGCTAGGACATGGTGGACTGAGTGTGCAGATTAATCTGTTTATGCAGATGAAGTCCTATCCATACCATGATTATCAAGAAGACAGTGATAGTGCCTACACAGTTAGGAAGGACATTGTTGTGGCACAGGAAATTGAGTATTCAGATATGCTGTATGTGTGCAAGGCATTTGAACTGTGAAAGAAACAGGATACACAATTTTTTGCTTAAACCCCCATATTTTATATCATTTGTGGTCTTGGAGAGATTCTGATCTTTGTTTCCTGTCTCCCTGAATTTGAGTGGCTCTAGACTGACAGCTCACTCTCTGTGCCTCTGACACACAGCCCTTTGTTGTAAATGAGCTTACGGATGTTACTTCTCCATGGACACAGTTGTGGACCATTTTATATTATCTACTGCTTTTTCCTCTTTTCTTCCTCTGTGCTGAAGCTAGCTACTGGTACTCTTTTATTTTCTGTCATGTTTTTATTTCTTGACACATTTTTCAACTTCTGGATTCTGATCCATGCTCCCCATCTAACCCATTCTCTCTTCCATCAACAGATGTGTTAGTTACTATTAACCTTCCTTGTATATTTCCCCCCTTCAAAATATTTTTTGCTATTTTGTTTAAAATAAAGTTTTGGGTTTTTTTTAATCATTCTTTTGAGGACTTTCTCTTTGAGCTTTTTTCAATAATTTTTCTGTCACATTCGAATGTCACAAAGCCAGTTACATAAAATGGTCACAAATGTAAGGAAGCTGTTTAGCTTGAGACCCTTCTGAAAGCATATCACCACCTGTGAAAACAGATTGTGTTGACCGTATATGGCTGCAATACTCCTCAAATTTTATCATATCTCAGGTAAGAGGCCATAGCCTTGACTAGACTATTCATAATGAAATGTGACAGACGAGATGGAGAACCCTGTCATCCTTGTATTCTGTATTACACATTGTCATCCTGTCAAGTCAAATCTAATATAAATGAATCACATTAATCAGAAAATGTGAATTTCTATTTGACAAGCTAAAGGAGCATAACATCTTCAATTAGACTAGCTACCTAAAATTAGCTACTGACACAAGAAGGTATACATGGTCAATTTGCCATCATGAAACTTAAAATCAAGTAAGACAAAATAGATAACAGATATTCCCAGAGTGAATGCAAGGCTGTAACTCATCTAATGGGCCATACTTGTGTCACATGAAACCAAAATTAATTCAGCTATATATTCAGTTAGGGGTCATCTGTTGGTGTCCAATTTATAATACATATCTTAACCTTAAATGGCTCATACTCTTCATCAATATTTCAGTTCTTGGGTTGAAAAGAATGGTAGAAGCTGAGGTCCACCTTGCAAGCATATTCTTAAATCCTGTGCTGCTCTGAGATCCCAGCAATGAAAACATGATAACAGTCTGGATAGGTCTAAAATAAAATGGAGGAAAGATGAAATAAATGAAGGAAAGATAAATAATGATGAAATAAATGCAGAAAATACAAATAGGGAGAATACACTTCAGAGACACACGAGTAAGGGCATAAAAGGCCTGAGTGTGGAAGATAAGGATGGATGCTTTTGAGATGTCCTCACCCTGAAACTGAGGCTAGAAATTGCTGAGAACATCACAAGGTACGATGCTAGCTCATGATCAGATTATTTCCCTGTCCTTGCAGAAGGGTGGGTATGTTCTCTTTTCAAATAGACAGTACAAGATCAGTTCTTGGCATCCCTGTGCACAACAGGTGTCAGTGTGTAGACTATCATTAGCCTATTATTGGCTTAGAGATGTGTAGATCTGCTTCTCAAGGCTAAGTTAGCTCTTGCTATCAGCATGGCAGAAGGAAATTAAGCACACGCTAGAGTCTTAGCAAAGATTATCAGATATTTCTAATAACTCCTTCACAGTAAACAAAGGGTTAATTCAGAGATTAACTGCTTTTCTTGCTAGTTGCCTTCTGGATGTTCAGAAATTGAACAAAAAATCTCTAAAAATTCCAGGTTTTAAAAAGTCTATCTTCCTTCCAGAGAGACCAACATTATAATAATTATAGAAATAATAAACATCAATTAAAAATCACATTATAATCCAGCACTCACAACATTAACTTCCTTTAGCTCTTGCAGCCATAATTGTGTGATTGACACAGAAAGTTCTATACCACAGCTAAGTAAATATCTGCTCTCTCCCTTTTCCAGTTCTTTTTCTTGTCAGGCTTGTTTTCCCTCTCCTTTGCATGTTGCTCATGGCTCACTGCTTTTCACATATTTCTTTTCTTTCTGAGACTAAATTCCCTCAAGATCTGCAATCACTTTTACCATTAATATGGGCTACTTCCTTTTCCAGTAACAGCTCAGACTCCTTGATTAACTTAAATCTCAGCTAGCTTGGCAGCTTACTCACTTCTAAAGAAATCCACTTCCGATAGGGAAGAACAAAGAGAAAAAAGATTTTGAGACTGACACAATGATCATGTAGTTTGACCTGCTGCACAATGTAAAACAACCTCTACTGATGCAGCATCAGGATCTTCATCAGGCTTTAAATCTCTCACTGCAATCATGTGTTATAAAACAAAGAGTTTTTTTCTCTGGTTAGCTTTTCTAATATGTCACCTCTTCTCACTGTGAGAATCTTCTCTTTAAAAGGGAAGTTGATAAATGTCAGAACTTGTCCTGTGACTTTTCCAGAATGGTCCTGCTAATACATTAGGAAAAAAGCATGGCCACACAAAAAGATTAAATACTTTGGGCACAAGGTGAACAGGAAAAACGTTGCTTTCATTATTGTAATTGGACAAAGACAAAGGATAAAAGATGAATGCAGAGATAGAATTTCAATACATGATGAGACAGTATATGTTCACTGGCCAGATGAATATCCCCTTTCAAATGTCTGGTTGCATCTGTCATATGCTTGAAATGCAGGAATTTTGGTCCCATAATAGGGTGGAGGCCACAAGGAAGTATCTTCCTATGTCAAAAATAACCCACTGAACCACCTCTGTCCGCTTCAACACAATGTTGAAGGGACTGTTGGAGAACAGGGCATCAGAACAGTTCTCTCAGTGGAATTTATCCATCCTGCCGACTGCAGACCAGTCTGAAGAACTGTTTCAGGACTCAGGCACATGAATGACTTAGAGTAGCCCACTATGAAATTTTCCAGATAGAATTCGTCATTCTTATCCTAGGACAGCAGTCTAGGGTTAGGAGAATGATGGGTGCCTCTGTCTCTGCACTGATTCTCTGAAGGGAGCCTAAATTACTTTGATTAATTCTGCCTTTCATTTAGATGAATTTCACCCCATGCTCACATGAGTTGTGAGCTCATCATCATCGTTGTACTGCTCAGCTTAAGAATCAAAGGTTTGCCCTGAATGCCCTCTCATAAAGGTAGAATCATAGAATATCCTGAATTGGAAGGGACACACAAGAATCATCGAGTCCAGCTCTGGGCCCTGCACAGGACTATCCCCAAGAGTCACACCATGTGCCTGAGAGCATCATCCAAACGCTTCTTGAACTCTGTCAGGTTTGGTGCTGTGATCACTTCCCTGGGGAGCCTGTTCCAGTGCCCAGCCACCCTCTGGGTGAAGAACCTGTTTCTAATATTCGACCTAACCTGTTTCTAATATTGCCCTGACACGATTTCAGGCTATTCCCTTGGGTCCTCTCACTGGTCACCACAGAGAAGAGATCAGTGTCTGCCCCTCCTCTTTCCTTCACAAGGAAGTTGTACAATTAATTTGAAATACTTGTAAGTAATGCCATTTACGTGTGAGCTGTATAGCAGCTCACTTCAAGAGAAGGCTGTGCAGGGGTCCACTGATGTATTTCATGATACCATAAAAAAACCGTTTCTGGCCAAAACTCTGGCACATGGTCCAAAATCATAATTACCTGTATCACAAGCAACTAAAAGGGATTTATATTGCTTTTATAATAATTTCTAGAAATAGCACTAGCTTTTCGTTCCTATTTTTGGACTGACAATATAACACAAACTTTTCTGAAAATGTGGTAATATATGCGGCAATATAAGTAGGATGACTTCTAAGTTTTCTTACACCCTCCATACACACATATCTGATTAAAAGAAAACAGACATGACTGTTGTCATAATGTGAGGTTTCAGCTCTGATTTACATATTTCTCATATGATAGTGACACTATATAGTGCAACTGATAGTGCAATTAAAATTATACTAAGAAAATGAACAATTTACATGAATCAGAGTTGAATGATGTTTGTGGCTCAGTTGTTTGTTATTATACATGGAAAGGAGAGGATACTGTCTTACAATAAATCATGCTATTATTAATATAGATCATTAAAATATACATTAATCACACAATCTTCGCAAACTTCACTTGTATCAAAACAAAAAGAATTTTTAATACCAAAGTCAAATTAACATCATCGCAACACCAAGAAAGGTGGTGTTGTAAAGGCATTATTTCTTTTTTGGCAAGTTGACTTCTCCATGAGAAGAAATTCAAAGATATTGATAAGTTAGCAAAAGATGAGGAAATCTTAAAGGCTCTTGTAATAGGAATCCTTAAATTTTCAGCTTCTTTGGTTTTTATCCATTTCTAATACATCACAGAACTACCAATAATAAGAAGGAATGAAATATGTAATGCCAATTCAAAATATTTAAAGTGAACATTGAAAAACAATCAGAAAATATTATTTCAAGGATTTTATTTATCAGCAGTGCCATTTCACAGTTGCCAGAGCTACTATGAAGACTGGGCAAGGGGTTTGTAGAGTATCCACTAAACAGTAAAATTCTCCAGAGTCTGAGCCTCTTAGGGATACAATCTCAGCTGTACACAGTGTGGAAGCTCTACTCCTGCTGAAATCGACAGGAATGAGCACTTTGCCAAACAAAGATTCCTTGTTTCCTTATGAGCAGAAATGGACAGGCCTGCCTTACTCCAGTCAACTCTCTATGATATTTATTAGCTCAAGTTTTAGAAACCTCCTTCTCTCAGAGTTTGGTATGAAAGGATTGCTCTTGTATGGATTACTTAGATTTCAGAACGTTAGCCTTATGTTCTAATAAAACCTGAATTTTCTGTGGTACTAATAGTTGTTAACATTTAACTTTGCCTTCATGAGTATGGGTTTTTATAACCTTGACAATAAACATATCAAATTGAAACCAATTAGAAGTTAAACAGACATTCCTTTAAAATTGGTAATGCCTGTACTGTTCAGAAAGGAAAAAAAACAAACCCCAAAGCACTTTAACTGTCTTTATGCCAATTATGGATTTGATAAAAAATAAACCCCAAGAAAAATTATATTCGCTTGACTGAAAGTTTATAGGTTCATTACAGGGTAAGAGGAAATTTTAAGATTTGAACTACTGCTTTGGTGACCACTGTGTTAGATTCTGAGTGCATGGTATTGTGCCAGCATCTGGTTGAATGAGAAACAATACAGGCATGAAATTGGAGATGTTTGAGTGAGTCAAGAAAATACCACGTTTATAGAGTTATTTTATCACGATAAATGAAACACCTTTAAGTGTACTGAAATGCTGTGCTTTCCTTTGCCCTTTCTCTTCTGAGTATTCATCCCCTCTGGACCTCAAATTCCAGAGTTGAAAAAAAAAAAGAGGAGAGCTGAATGTATTCATTCCCCAGAATTTTTCGATGAAAGAGAGGAGATAATGCTTTATCACATATGTTCTCTGGACTGAATCACAAAATTAAAAAAATTGGTCTCAATATTTTTAATAGAAAAAAAGCAATTAAAATAAAACAATAAGAAATAAGAATTTAAGTAATATTCTTTCTTCCATTTAGGTATGATTGTACCCCAGACTTTCAGAGCTGTGTTGCATACCCTCATCTAAAGAAGGAAAACACCTAAGGAAAGTGCCAGGCAGCCCTCCAGATCAGTGGTTGTTCTTGTTTCCTGACTATTTTAATTCCATTCACATTCTTCTGTACTCCCACCCAATTAAGCAACCTATAGTTCAATTCCTTCAATCCAAAAGGATGTCCATTACCACTGTAAGGATCCAAGGATCTTCAGTTCTTGCACAAACTCTGGAATCCATTGTCCATGATCTCATAGCTGAAATAAATAAATAAATAAATGCTGAAAAACCAACAAAGTAAACAAGCAACAGCCTCCAATATAAAAATAAATGGTCACACAAACACAGGAATTGAAATCCTCTGGAGTCCACAAAATACTTCAGAGCTGATACTGAACCTAAAAGTGAATAAAACTCAGTGGATACTTCAAAAGGATTGTGCAGTTTCAACCTGTGTTAGATATCTGTGACTTTAATAATGTGACTTTTGGTCTAATCTTCATTGCTGCTGGATCTCAGATTTCATGGAGCCCATTAAACTAGGAAATATTCTGATGCCTAGTTCTTTTCAACGAGTTTCTCTCCTCTGCAATATAACCCATCACTCAGACAAGCGTAAAGAATTTAAACCTCCTTGGCCTTAGTTCTCTGAGTGTTTGGTTCCAGCTGTGACCTGTTCATTAATGATTGCAGCTTTGCTCTCAGCCTTTATGCTTTGGCACTAAATTTTGTTATGCAATTTTTGCCTTTTTTTCAGGAACCTTTTATACCTATTTAACTAGGCTTACAAAAGGGCAAGGGTTGGAGAGCTAAAGCTAAAAGTAAGCACAAAAATCTGTCCACAGTCACAGGAAACCTGGAACACTGCATACTGATGAAAAATTAAAAAGTGAGCTTCACAGATTGGATGCTTCTCAGCCACTGATAATGCAAAGGAGATACTGGGCCTGTTTGCTGAATAAACATCACGCAGAAGTCACAGAAAACCTTGGTTTGACTTATACAAACATATTTATTTAGTTCACCTCACCCAGGGATTTTCCATAGTAGGTTTGACAGGAAACAGATTAATTTAATGAGCTTTCCATTCATTTACCATGTGATTAATAGGGGCAAATGAAATGTTTTGTTTTTTCAGTCTATGTACTTCAGGTAATATATCTCACAACAGCTGTCAGCTCCACTTAGAATATAATCTTTAATTCATAGGAGAACAAATAATGGATGAAAGGCATAGGTAACAAGTATAAGCTCAGTTTTGCAACTGATAGTTTTTCTGTCTCAGTCGCTGCAACTTCTCTAACCTCTTCACCCTCCAAAAATCCATATATTCTTTGGTCTATCCTCAGTTTTCTCTTCCTACCTTTTAGAATGGAGGGCTGCTCAATAATATACCTCCATAGGATGCCAGTCCTTCCTGCAGCTGCCCACTGCTTGCTCAAACTGTGGTTTCACTCACCTTTAAAATTTCTAATAAAATCTTTCATGTTGCTCCCAGTATCTCAACTATAGGAGGACAAGCCAAACAATGCTGATTTTGATCTTCACTGCTTTGAGGGAATTGTTGCAACACACAGAAACTCCTGAAGCTCATCTTCTGCTTCCACTTTGATAGAAACACTAAGTCAGGGTTCTTTCCCCCTGGCAAGACTAGCATTGAAAATCATAGGAGAGGTCTCTATATGAAAGAATTTTATTTACTGGCAGATTAATGGGAAATTTATTGGCAGCCACTCTCTTCCTTGTCTCCAGTGGCTGTGAATGTCCGTACAAATAGTTCTGAAGTGGATGGAATTTATTGAGCCTCACAAAAGCAAAGCAATAAAGTTAAACCACCTGGTTAAAACATATATTTTCTTCCGACCACAATACATGGTTTAGTTAGAAGATAGTGATTACATAAAGTTTTATGTCTCCTTACTCAGCCTTGTCGTCATCGTATCCTGAGCAAGATACCCTTTTCAGCTGCTGAGGAATCTGACACAGAAGCATGTTGACCTGAGAGGAGAGGGAGAGGGAGAGGAAATCGCAAAAATGTAATAATGGTCTTATTAAGATTGTTTCAGTGTGTGTGAAGAAAATATGCTGTTATGACAAGAGACTCTGGCATTACTGCTCTTTGCAGGTAGGTTCTGTGTCAGTAATTCTGAAAGCTTCAAAGTACTGTTTTTCATATATAAATGTTTAGAAATTTTTCATGCTTAGTAAAGACTTCAGACCTACTGATAAAGAATATGTTGTGAGCAATTTGGAAAAAAGGAAAAACAGTAATCTGATCTGGAGATATATGGACCAAAAAGATTTGTATAAAAAGCCTCTGTGAAAAATGTAAAATGCTGTTCCATTTCTATCCAGTGCCATAATTCTCTGTGAAATAAAGGTTTTTTAAGAACTAGATTTATGTTTCACAGAAACTCTATTCTGAAATGCAACCTTAGCTGTGGAATCACCCTCAGAACCTTTTGATAACTATGTATCTTTGTCAGTCATCCTCCTCAGCATATTGAAGGACACCCGCTCAATCCTTTTATTTTAAACAGGATGACACACATCGTCACTTAATTTTTCCTTCCTTTGCAGAAGTTTGGTCCAGCAGAGGCTAGGTCACCCTCTCAGAAGTTACACCAGCAAATTTAAAAACCCCCTTTTTTAGGTAAAACTCAGACAATATTTTTGTTTCACACTGATTACTGAAACAGTGTTCAGCACTCATTTTTAAAAGATCAAACAGGATATTTACAATCTTTTTATGATTTTTCATCTTGCTTCTAGTGTCTTTAAAAACTAACAAAAAACCCCAAACCCAAACCAAAACACAACAAAAAAACCCTCTTCAGAAATCACTTGATTTTTACTTACATTTTACTTTCCCTCACCATGACTAGATCTGACCCTGACAATAAAATATATACCGTATTGAGAATATAAGCACTTCAGTGTTCTGATATGGCAGAGTAAAGGAAAGATCCTAATTTGTTTGTAAACTGATGTGCTTCCACTGAAATCAATGAAGCTGTGTTAGCTTCCTGTTGACTGTAAGGACTTTTCAAATGAAATTGATTTGGCATGAAATACGATTACATACGAACTGGAAAAAATAACGTGGTGCTATTTCTTTCAAATAAATAGTGTTACCTATCCTCAAAATGGAAGGTAATCTGCTTTCACATCCTACCACAGCAGAAAAAGACCTATTTTTCAGGTCATTAACAACAAGCAATACCTGATATAACACAAACTAATCAGGCTAGCAACATCACAATAGTATGACCCTGGAAAAAGAGTGTTTGTTGACATTATATATGAGAGTAACATAAGTAGGAACAGATGACTTTTGAAGGACCATGATACTTGCAGGAATAGTTCATCTGTGCACACAAAATCTATTGAAAGACAAGAATATGCAGCCTCTCAGAGCAAAATGTAAGACCTGGGCTAAAAATTACTTCGTTATTTACTCACTGAAAGAAAATCAATTGCTGCAACATAATCCTATTAACAAAACCTGCATTGACACATCGCCTATCAAGAGCACAAACAATTGCAACACTAAAATAAATAAACATTCAGACACTGAAAAATACAAACCAGTCATTTTGATGTTGCCATTAAAACCGTCACACTCTCATGCCAGTCACCAGGTTAACAAGTATTTATTTCAATTAAGTTCGTGAGAATGAAGAGAATTCTGATTCATCTCTGCTGCCCTTCAGAAGTACTCCAAGCTGTAACCAAAGCGCTCTTAATATTGGATCCTCCTAAAAGAAATATTACTGTTTGTATCACTAGGATGCAGCAGACAAGGTTATTTTTACTGGATGCACACTGAAATAACTCCCACTTTCTGTAATAGAGTTTCTAGAGTGGATGGTACAAACCTACTTGGCAGGACAAAAATTATGTAAGCGATGTAGGACTTGAACGCTACAAGTCAGCTCCATGCGTTAATACAGTAACATCCCTTAAAGTGAAATAATTTTAACTATAACCCGATCAGAGTTGCAGGGGGTGGGGGGACAGAGATGTGTAAAATATTTGATAGTCTGTTATTTTTCAGCAGTTACTCCATCTGTATTTTAACTTGCATCCTAAAGGAAAAAAAAATTAATTAGGCAATTACCCTAAATTTTCTCATCAGTCTGCTTGGTCGTTCTCCATCTCAGTAACTTTTAAGGCACGAAAGCATTACATTCCTATAATATGTGAAGTAAGTGAGTTGGAGCAGTGGGAAGAAGCTCTATTAATGGTTCTACTTCAAAAAAAATAGAGGCTAGTTTACATGTTTCTCTCTTTTTAGACATCAGAAAAATCTGTACTGGTATCTCCTGAGACCCAAAGCCAAATCTTGTTTTATTTTTAGTTCACACAAGAACACTGTGTGGGATGCTTGCTTGTGCCACAAACAGGAAGCATTTAAACACTTACTCTGGGCCTTTGGCCTTCCAGATCATTTCAGAAATGCCTCACTCTCTGATAATCCTGAAAATGCTTTTGCAGTGTCTGGATGTTCTCTAAGAAACTTTTCAGGCAGTCTTGGAAGCAGTCATCCAGAATTTCATTTTGCAAGACAGATTTAGTACGATACCAAATTAATTTTTTAATGCACTAATTTAGAAATTCCCAAGAACAGAAATTTTAGAACTATATCCACAATGTAGAAAAGCGAAGAGGCAACACCAACTTCATCCTCAGAAGTATGCCATGACTGGAGTAGCACTTTGGGAACTCCATCATCAGAGATCCCTGGAACATGTTTGCACTGCACAGTACCTATACAAAGTCATGTATGGATTTTAAAGTTGCCTTCACTACAGAATTCTTTGAATCCTTGACCACGGTTAAAATATTTCTTGCCCTCAATACAAAGATGACAATTCTTGGTAAGATTTCACTCTTTTCCTTTTAAAGTCTTTTGAAAGAGAGTAACATTAAGTTAGGTAAAAACTCATCAGCATTCGGACAAATTATGTGAAAGAATCAGAAACTCAGTCAGCTGTGAGGGATTCTTCAAAAGCCTTGTGAGCCACTAAGTGCTAACACAAAGGCAAATTTCTTTCAAACTGTAAATTCTAAGCATAATTAGATCAAAATACAGAATTTACTGTGACTAATACTTGTATTCTTTCATTTTCTTGAATTACCTGTTTAATGCCTATAGTTTCTGGATAATTCAAGAAAGATAAGTATCTCTGTAAATTCCACACCGTGAGGGGTTTTTGGAACATCGTACATCTGTTCATCATGCAATAAAGAATAACAGCTAAGAGAAAGAATTGTATTTAAGTAGAATTTAGAAGTTGTTGTTGCATCTGTCAGAAATCTCTACGGTATCAATCAGAAATATAAAAAGATTAATAGGACAGCTGGGAACGCATAAGCATATATACACTGTTGGATATCAGAAGTTTCAAAGAATAAACAGTGTGGGTAGTGTAAGGGTGACTTTGAGAGTTAACTTTCTCCTTAACTTTTAAAATTAAGCTCTGCAAAAACAAATCATGGAAAAGTTTTTAATGGTTAATAAGTTTAACTAAATTGCTTTGAAGTACTGTAATAGAAATTTACTCCTTTGTGATTTATTTCACAGAAGAAGCCTCTATAACAAAAGCTGTTAGTGTCTGTTGATCAATCATAGGAGGAAAAACATAATTTAGGAGAAGAATTCATTCAGAGGAAATACTAACTGACATTAAAATCCATGCTTCAGACTCTTAAGGCTATCTTGAATTTCGAACACCGTTACGGTTGCAACTTCTTTCCTCTGCAGAGCTGAACCTAAACTTGCGTGCTACCAAAAAAATAAGAGAAAAGAGGGATGTAAATGAAATTTAGGAAAAATAATTTTTAAGCTCTACACTATGGCTGGAATTCTTCGAACTACCTGAGCTAACCAAACTAGGCTAATTCTGTTATCATTACAAGGAATGCTGGGAATAACATCTGGAAGGGATCACTCAGGGGGTGATCTCTGCTCCTGTTGTAGAGAACATTGTTATGTAGTCCCATGCGCATCCACTAATGGATATAAAGTGAGGCCCGTGCCCGTCTCAAGTAAACCATTCTTGATGCAGATTGCATATGAATCTTGAGGGATGAAATTATGCATATGACTGTTGAGGTTTTTTTATTTGCTGAAATTAGGATTTTGTTAAGTGTCAATGTGTTTTGTTGACTCCATACATTAGGCTTCTCACATATCTGTCCAATTCAGTAAACTACTCAAGAAACAGTATGACTTTGATGTATGTGTTTGCCATCATGTGCAGATTCCTTATGAACAAGCAGTAACTGTTCAACCTCTCAGCCATATTTGTGTACAATGTGGTTTCAATAGGTGGGTGACAAGATATCATATAAATAAATGGCAGCTGAAAAAGATGAATTCTCGTGTCATGGGAAAGAATTGTAGATTGCAGAAGATGTGTTTTGTTTATGATAGTCCAAACTGGAATATATATTTTTTTTTACTAGCATCAAGTAAGAATGCACTTACCATTATCTAGCTATTCTGTTTAGTTGAGTTTGAGTAGCAGAAAAGAACATTTCAAAGTTATTTTTATATAAGAGACATCCTCATTATTACAGGACAGTTGATGAAATCTGTTATTAGATCTAAATAAAGAGAAGTCTAGAGGTGTAAATTTGTGTTAGAAAGCCCCTCTCATGAGAGGGGTACCAACAGGACTCCACATTATGTCATTTCAGGAAAGAAGGAGGATTTCAAACATTTTTCAGGATTTTCTACCATTAAACACTGAGTTCTTTCTCCCCCGGTAAGATGCAAGTGCATCACGCAAACAGAAGCAGGTCAACCCTGTATCATCTGGCCCCCAAAGAGATCTTATTTACCCCTCTAACTTTGGCAGGCAAACCTTAAGGCAGCAGTTGAAGAAGATGGAAATGGCAGCAGGAATAAGTTACCTGCCACACAGGATCCTAGGAAGGCACTTTTTTTGCATCCTTCAACAGCAAGTAAGTTATTTTTTACACATTTAGAGGAAATATGTAAGAAACCCTGCATTATGATTAATGTTGCTGAGAAAAACTGTATGCAGGGGAAGAAGCAGTGCCCCTCTATGACTACCTTCTTCACCTAACAACTTTATTCTTTCCAAAACCAGAGTATCAGAGAAAGCACAGATATTTCTGGTTTCTACCTGCATCTGTGTTTTTCTGTTCAATCTGTTCCTGAACCCTGGCCTGGTCACCTAAAATTGCTCATTTAGTATAGACTGGTCTCCTACTGATGATTTGTTTCTCATAGGGATCCAGTTTGTTCTCCTTTGCTCCCTGGGTTCTTTATGTAATGCAATTCTAAGGGCATCTTACACACTGGGAATTTTAATTGTTCAAAGATAGTTTTAACATTCCTTCCCTTGAGAGAATTTTGTTTCTCATCTACCTCTTACTGGGACCTGCTAGAAAAGTTGTGTGAGGGATGGATGGGCAACATTACGTAAAGTGGGAATAAAGTCATACTGTAGCCACATTAGCAAGTCGTGCAGTGCAGCACAGTGGAAGCCAATGTGTAGAATACAGCAGTGCTGAGGACTTAATAGTGATGTTATATGCATTCCAGGGGTTCTCCTTTGAGTTGACTCCAGTCTGGTCTATTGAACCAATCCCATTAGCAGTTGGAGAGCATTGGATGTATTTTTGGGGATAATATTTTGGTCTAGCTTCACCCAGAAGATTTGTCGTTTGCACAGTCCAAAACTCCGTCATACAAACACAGTCTGTGGGGATATTGAGCTGAATTTATTGAACTAAAATACTGACTGGATTGCTGTATTAAGTTTCTCCCCCCTCTCCCCTTGCCCCCCTTTTTTTAATCCTTCTGAATTGGATCTGAAGCAAGCTCTCCAAGATAAATAATTACAGTGTTACCTTTAACAATAGCACCTGTGATGGTGGAAAGCACAGCCGAGGTAATATTATTTTCAGCTGTACTATACTTTTCTTCTCTTGATTTTCTGTTTAATATTTGCAGAAGCACATAGTACAGCACTCTCTTGAAGCATTTTTCAAAAAAGTGTCACACAAAGACACACATCACAAGACTGGAAGAAAACAACTAAATCACTCTGAAAGAATATGTATACAGGAAAGCAAAATATATTTCAAATACCATCTTTAAATTTGACATTTATGATGCCCATATACTATTTTGAATGTTTCTGAACTCTTAGGAATGGCTTGTTCATTGGTATCAGAGAACAAGCTGTTCCTTAAGAAATGTGATCAATAAATTGAACTGGCAGGGCTATCTGAGTTAAAAAGAAAGACTAGTGAAAGCATAACTGTCACCAAAACTGAGCAAGGAAGGAATGAAATAGCATCAGCTATTCAATGAAGCTAAATTTTTAAAGAGGATAAGCAAGCCAAAGATAGTAAATATTTATTCATAGCATCCTGGGCAAGACAAATGATAAAAATTTGCATTTCAGCTGATGTGCGTGGCATGAAGAAAGTAGAAAAGTGAGAGTGCAACTTGAAAATCATCACTTAGAAGTTCCAGAAAATAAGCATGCCAATTAATATATGGGCAGAGGTGATTTTTAAAGTAACAGTTTGTAGACATGTGGGAAAACATATTTGCTTTAAAAAAAAGACCGATCTGTAGCTTCAAAGTGGGGTCGTGAAGCTGTCCCCTTAATGTGTTTGCTCTTCTTACTGAAACAACTTCTTTTACTTTTCATCTTCCCTGCAATCAAACACTGATGAACCCAATAGGGAGGATGATAGAAGAAAATCCCAGAACACACTAGAATAAAGTGGCATTTTCACCTCAAGTCACTGAAAGAAATTCTGAACAAACCAGTCAATTAAAAATGAATTTGATTACTTCATTACTTGAAAAATGCTTTATTACAATGTCACAATTTTTTCTAACTGATAATGTAATTTATTTGAAAATGACTTTGTAGGAAAAAATATCTGAGTTGAAGAAGTAAGTGTCACATGTTTGTATTTTATGGGGATAATAGGCTGTACTGTGGTAAACTGCTTTGTTCTGGGCCTCAAATTTGCAGCCATCTGCCTCTTACTCCTTCCAAAAGGTCCTGCAAGACCTGCTTTTGAATCATGTGGGTCAGCAAAGATACATTATTGAATGTATGCATGACATCCAAACCTGTATGAAACCCCTTAACAGTTCAGGAGCTTTGATACTTCCTTTACGATTTTTCTGCCCTCCATTACCTTTCCTTTTTAAAATCTGTGGTTTCCAAGCACAAGTTTAGAATACAAAAATTACACAGTATCATAGTTTAAACGTGTGCAAGACAATTCAGATTTCAAACTTTCAAAAACCTCATTAAAACCTTACACATGTGTTTGGTGCAGCACCTTTTCATGTGCATAGGTAGGCTGAGACCAGCATACCCATGACAGGCTGTGCTAAGGAAGCAAAAGGATTCAAAACATAGGCACTGGAAAAAAGCAAAAACCAGATTCACAATACAGTAGTGCACTTCTCAAATGATAAAAAGTATAAAGTGGCAACAAATTTTCACAAGAAAGATGAGGTCAGCTTGCCCTTGTGTGCTGCGGAAAGTACTCAGTCATGTGAGGCTGAGAATACTTTAATAGGTCGAACTTGTTCGTTGAAAAACTTTCTCCCTCAATGGATCCAAATGAAGATTTTCCTGACCTTGACTGAATGAAGCAATTAACTAGGAGTTTCCACTCATCTACAGTCAAGTTAAGGTTGGTCAGGCATGCTATTATAGTACCTTGTGAAGCAAACATAGCAACAGTAGACTAACTTCTGAAGAAAAAATATTGAATGCTAGGAAACTGCCTGTGCAATTTCAAGACATAGGCCTTCCCAAATTTTTCTTTTATCTGCATAAAATTTCACAGTTAAAACAAAAACATCCTACAATTCCATTTGGCCCTAATAGTATAGAGTTCTTTTAAAATTTAAATTTGCTCTCTAAATGCCCTAAAGAAATTAAGATTTCTTATTGCTATAAATTCATAATACTGTTGAAAAGGACAGCATTAAACTAACTACATTGAAGAAAAATTTTAGGAAACATTCCTTATCAACAAAAGACTTGGGCTATTTACTAATTTAATCAACTAAAAAGTATTTTCCCTCAGCAGTTTGTAGACACTTTCATTAGTGCAAACCTTAATCCATAGGTCTCTCTAATTTGATGAAAAATGTGGTCATACTCTTCAGAAGCTCTAGAGACCAGGAAAATGAAATGCTATGCACAGATATACCCCAAATAGGTCAAAGTTAACTACCTTACACAGTGAAATTGGTAATATTTTTGATAGTGGGGCTTTCAAATCTGTTGCTTGATTGAGCCCTACCAATATAATTATATTGCTCATGTAGTGATATCAGATAACCAAGTCACTGCCCTGATTAGTTCTGTCTGTGTTAAATTGTGAGGTGTGTTAAAATTGTACAGTGTACCGTTAAAATATGATATTTCACACTGAGAACCGTAACTTCTTTATGGGAAACAGTTGGAACACCAGATCCAAATTTTGTCCAGTTCTGTGGAGTTTCCAAAGTAAATTCTGAAACCAAAGTGGCTTTGGGAAGACTCCATCTGGATTTTCGGTAAAATATTATTCAACTGGTTATTTGCACTGTTTTGTACTTTATTCAAAGTCTGCTGATCCCTCTTAATATTTTTTTTCCTTAGACTTGTAGCTTTTTTTATGAAATAACAGTATTTTGACAGTGCCACATAACAGCTCGCTGTGCAAATACTGCTGTCTTTTAACATGCTTTGATGAAAGTCAAAAGGTGTGAATTATGGGACTGACAGCAAGAATTTAGGGAATGCCTAGGGCCATTGAAGTAGTAGGTCTCATATTCTTTGAAAGATATGCAATTCTGAAAGCACCATTAGGAGCTAAAAGCAGTGCAATATTAAGTTTAGTACTCAGCTCTTTACAGCTGTGATCAAAGGCACACAGAACTGAGCTGCTGAGTGCACTTATTTTAATGTAGTCTTTCCTTATAGCAGAACTTGCAGCTTGAACTGTGCTTCCTCCAGAAGGTCTACTGCATAGTTTTCACATTATAAGCACACAGTCTAAGGGGAAAATACTCATAAGATCCATCCAGTCACAGTATGCCAATATTAAACAGTAGAAATTCTTGGCATAACCACTTAAAATATTTCAGTCCCACCTCTTGCTATGTCCTACTGGCAGCTCACAGCCAATGCAAACCATGGGTATCACATGATACTCTTTGTCTAACTACTGGTGTAAGAAAATTGTGGCTTACAGATGGGAGAAAAATTTATAATATTAAAAAAAGCAATGATCTGGTGAGGCTATCCATTGTCAGCTTCACTACAGCCATCTTCAGCATCTGGGCACATTAACTTTTACCTTTGTCTGACACAACATATTAACTCCACTTAAATTTGCTTCTAATGCTTAAAAAGAAAGGTTAATTAAAACCAAATGCTTGTAAAGATCAGAAACTGAGTTTTCCATAATTAATGTGTCTTTTTCTTTAGAGATTATGAGTGCATAGTTTGGGATCATGGTTCCATTTGGAAACACACTACTAAACTTGTGAATTTCAGCCATCAGACAAAGTCCTCAAAGCCAAAAGAGCTGCCAGAAGATGGAGTCTGTATTGCAGCTAAAAACTTTGGTATGTTTAGAGAACTGCTTTAAACACAAAAGAGGAAACTCGTGTGCTAAAAAAGCCACTGTGTTCAAACAACACAATTGTCTCTGCCTATTAAAAGGCAGAGAAATACTTACTTCCAAGTTTATTTTTAATCACTTGCATTAGCCACCTCTGTCTTCTACATACTTCAGAAGCTGAGTGTGAAGTAGAGCCAAAGCCTGATACTGTCTGATCACCTTCTTTTAGGTATTCCATGCATCCGGGGTGTAATGTTTTATATCAAATGTACTTATTTAAATATTATGTTACACGGGATTTCTGATTTAGCAATGATACAAAACATACTGCATAACACAATACAAATGTAAGTTACACTTAACAAAATGCATATATAGCAATTACAATATGCAGTTCAAACACAATACCAGTGTGATTCCTTTTACCTGTCTTCAGAATACGCTCTCCGTCACGACACTGGGATCCCCAGTCACCAGGAAATTGTACATGGGTTGAAGCCAGCTCAAGCCTGTTGCTCTCTTTGAAAGTCTTTTGTTAGTTTTTCAGTTTTTGGGGTAAGTTTTATATACTCTGTTTCGGGGCTTATCCTCATGCTGGTCTGGCTAACTCAGGGAGAAATTCCCCCCCTTCTACTGAGCCCATGGAGAACCATTTACGCTGCTGTTGACCCACTCAACTGTTGATAGCTGTTTACCTAAAACAAAAACCACGCCCTGGCCCCCTTGGTGCTGAAATAAGTCAGCCTCTATACAAGAGCTGTGGTCAGACAAACCCTGCATTATTCCCTGAGCTTCATGAGAACATCTCATTGCCATCTCCTCTGTGCCTTATTCCATTGTAGGGGTTTCTTATTCAGTCTCAATTAGTCTTAATTTACAGACTTAGAAAATAAGCAGGGAGAGTAAATTCAAATATATCTGAAAAAATCAAACATAAAAGAAAAAAAAAAGGAACAATATAAAGATGATAAAGCTGGAATTCAGGCATGCTCTGAGGTGCTGTGTAGGAACAAGTAACACGCTTTGGTAGGTAGAACCCCTCCCTCCCAGGCATGCTATTCATAACTCATGCCATCGCATACCTTTAAAGCTGGTGAAACTATCGAGTATTTATATAAGACTCACTGAGTAACTGCCTCTCTGTCACAAATAAACATTATTTTCAAAATGTGCCTCTCTGGTAGAAAGATATTAGTCCCCTTTCACTGGTGGGAAATTGAAGTCTGAGACAGACTGTTTTATCCAAGGTCAGTCAGAGTATCTGCTGTCTGAGCTGGGAAACGAACAGAGCCCTCCACTGTCCTACACCAGCGCTCTGCCAACATCCCACCTAATCCTATTGTTACGTTTATATTGAATACAAACTTAATTTAGACTTAGTATCAGCTTAAAATAAGCTGCTGCTTGCAAGCTTCCCTGCAAGCTTGTAAGGAGTTAACACAGTGAAGCTAAAATTTTCAGTAAATGTGATTTATTTTAATCACAGCCTACAACAGTATGATTTTTTTTCTCCAAACAACAAGGACATAAGTCTCAATGCAATAACTTTTTCAAATGATTAAAGAGAAAAGTAGGTCAATATCAAGGATTAAGTGGTACAGCAACACAAAGTTAATCAAAGTTAATATTTCATTCACCAGGAGAATAACCCCATTTTGTCATGTTCCAGACTATATTTTTAAATAAAGTGCTACTATGGAAATAGAATTTCTTTTCAATTCTTAGCAATTTTAACATGAGCTATGTAATGTCATATTTTCTATTGATGTTAAAGCACACAATATCACAGGGTCCATGTTACCTACAGCATAATATAATGTGTTAGATCTAAAATCTGAAATTTATAGTGCCATGCTTACATTATTAAGCCAACTAAATGTATCTTTATTATCAAGGTAACAGTTATTACACTTTTAATTAGTATATCCATAATTTACATTTTCTGTGTATGAATAAATAAAAATCAGAAACAAAAAATAGCCAAAATCTCTTATTTCATGTTTTAGCATGGTGATTATCTAGAGAACCATTAACATATGGAAAAAATAATGTAGCATCTAATAGTAAGCAGAAGGATGAAACAGGTGGTAAACAGAAGTAAATAAAGGTGCCATTAGTAAAACACAAGAGGCAAATTAAATTAACATATTATTCTGAGTGTCTTGAATTGCTTCATTGCACTGCCAGCATTTTTGTTAAACAATACCTTTTTTTCCTCTCTGAGGAACATTATATTTCCATTGTCCTTGGTATCTCTTCAAATTTTGTAACTATGAAATAATTTCAGAAGCATGTTGCTTGTGAAAAGAATATTTGGCTTCTCACTGTTCTTTGCTTCCTGAATAATGCACATCATATCTCTAAAGGTCAAAAGCTTTTCTTTTTCTCCTTACTAGGTGTACCAAATTGTAAACATTTTTGGTTTTCATTGTTGTTTACCAGACAGCTAAACTTCAGACACTGAGAGAGAAGCAGAGCTACTCTGCTTATGTTTTTGAACTAAACATAACCATTTTAAATCTCAGAAAAATAAACTCAAAGAGCTTTCCATAAAATCACTAAGTCAAGGAAATAAAACAATAAAAGAAGTGGACACAGGATACCTTTTTTCATTACTGAACTACAGGGAAAAAGCCAAATCACAATATTAACAACAAAGTCTTGGTCTGTGTTGTTGCTGTAGTTATGATGATGTAGCTAATGAAAGATGTAGGAACTTTGGAACCATATCCAAAGCTCCAGTCATGTTAATACAGCTCAGGGTAGCCCAGGACACCTGCAACAGATGCTATAAACTCCTCTGGACAGCAGCCTACACTTTTACATTTCTGTGAATTTCCACAGAAATTAATAACATATTGCAAATTATCAGTGTCATATGCCCAATAAAACAAGCCTCTGCTCTGATTGATTGCTTTTCAATAAAGAAATATATCAGTGTATTGTGTACTTTAAATCCCTGGACCTTTGTTCTTTTCCCAGCACAACACAGCAAAAGTGCATATGACGGTGTGTGCCTGTGTGGTTTTCTTGAAACCATTAGACTGACAACTACGTGCCATAAACAGCAGCCTAAAAATAGCATTGATAATGCACTGAAACATTAATTTGTTGAGGTAATTCAGAGCTATAACATGTTTCTCTTCACGCTACCTGTCTTTGTACTCTGTGGTGCAGTTCTCAGGCCCTGCACTTCCATCATCCAGTAATCATCACAAAAGCAGGTATAAAAAAAGATTAATCTCAAGTAAATAGAATTGAAAAATTAAGCAATTGATATGGTGTAATAGATGTGATTCAATTAGGAAGCTGTACAAGCTAATCACAAAAAAGTAGGGATTTTATGCACATTCATGCAGTATGAATGGACAAAAAAAAATTGAAGAAATGGCTCTAACATGTAACAAGAGTTTGTTTGCCTGCTCTGTTGCTTAAATTCTGGTTTCTGAGCTGGGAAATAAATATGGTTTTAATGATGACATAAAGCAGACGGAGTTTTAACTATCAGACACTATTTTCCAAAGTCAGAAGAGACTATAGTCTCAGCAGTGCAGGGTTTGGCATACTTAAGACTTTAATGATCACTCTGAAGCAGTATTTGTGAGTATCTGGAGGGCTTATGTACAGAGAAACATGAACCTCTGCTGTATCCTTAACTCTGTTGTTGACTTACTTGGAATAGTAAATAAACCACATGCATCTATTTCTCTTTCTGTAATTTATTATAAACGATCATGACAAGGACAAGCTTTGTCCCTAATTTACAACAAGTAAATAAGAAATTACAAGCAATTAGTAAAATGAGGCTCTGATTTGCACTGAAAAAATAACCCCAACCAAAACTCACCAGAAAAATAGAGGTGGTAGGATTGCAGGATATGACAGTTCGAGTAGGAATAGACTCATTTTATATTATCTTTACACAACAACTAAGCTATTTACCCTCTACTGGCCATGCTGAATATTTTTTATAAATATTGCTAGCCTCATCACTAAGATCACAATCTGCTCGTATTTTATGAAGCATATTATCCTCCACTGAATCTGCTGTAGCTTTCTTTGGGGTATGGACAAATTCTTCTCTATGGATAGAATTTCAAGAGATAGCTTACAGAACATTGGTATAGAAGACTGAGTACTCAGAAAAGGTGCAGAGTCATCTACAGCTGTCTACGTGCTTGCACCTTGCAGTTTGGTAGTGCTGTTTTTGCATTTATGTGCATAGAATTTGCCCTTTCTTTGCTGATGTTATGAGAAAAGCCTCATAGACTCATAGGAAAAGCAAGAAAAAGCTAGTACCATTCCATAATGTGCTGCTGATAAGAATGCCTGAACTATTACAGTCTCTTTGAAAGTGTCCTTGGAGTTTTAACTTAAGCCTCTCTGGGGGAAAGAGAAGTCCTAATAGATCATCCCTCTACTGGCAATGATAGCAAATAGAACTGATATCAGTCAGCTGTTGTATATCAGGAAAAATTGCCTCCTGTTTATTTTAAAATTACAACAGTCTAACTACATCTGCTCTGCCTTATCTCACACATTTGCTGGAGAAAAGGCTTCTCCTCCTCATTATTTAGTACAGGGATAATAATAAAAATAAAATTAAAAATACAAAAAAGTCAGTGGAAAAGAAGCCTTGCTGGAATAACCAGTGGCTCTTTCTAGTCTCTCTACCTGTGACAACACTTAGAGTGTTTGAGACAGTAGACACTGTAGCTGTGCTTCAACAGTGATGCGTGACACAGTCTGTATTTCTCTTTATCCAGTAATGACAGGATCATATTACTACCTACTACTTGAAAAATGGCCCAGACATTTTTGTTTGCTGGTGAAATTTTTATTTAAGGAATAAAAAAACCTACTCTGTATTGTGGCAAGACAAACTGTTTTGAGTTAGTTTCAGTTAGGCCTGGCTGGACACAGTCAAGTGTCATAGAAGTACAGGAGGGGGAAAGAAACTAAAATTGATTAGGTCTCTAGCTTATCAGTGTTCTTGGATTTTTTCCATACAGAACATATGATAGTGTTGCTATGGCTCTTCATTCTAAGAAACAGAGTGGTCCAATGTTGTAATGGTTATGCAAGCTACTGCAGAATGCTTCTTCTGCATTCTTTTGCTCTAAAATCCTCTTTTTGCCATAGCCATCTCTTCCCACTTCATGAAGCTGGTGCAGAAAGACACCAGTAAGACATGGGTTTTTTTTATTTCACTGGTGAAAATGATTGACAGCAGAAGTGCAGGCAAGAGGATAGGAATAAACCAAGCCAAGTATCCAAATCTATTTAAATAATTTGGTTTGAATTTAGGTATTACAGGGCTAAATTGCAAGGTTGTGATAAAGAGGTGCACTGATAGAGAGAGGTTTAATTTAATTTAAGAGTCAGAAAGGTACTTTCTTCAACACTCAAAGCTTACAGATTATGCTCAGGGCAGATTTCGTGGATTCAGACAAAATTACTGGACACCTAAAGTTACGCACTCAGAGGACTTTCCACACATTTAGGTCTTTAAGTAATGCAGTTAACAACTGTGATGAAACAGGATGTGAAATGGAAAACTAGGGACTAGCTTGATCCTGGAAAGGTAGAATGCCTGGCCAAGCTGTACCCTGGTCAAGCTTCTGCTCCTCCTAATTACCAGCATGGTGAGCTGAGCACTACAAGGATTTGGTTCACTTGTGACCTCTTCAAACTGCACAGACTCTGGATTAGAGAATAAAAAACTCACCATAACTAGAGGCTTAAGCAGAAAGCAATTCAAAGACATGAAATATATTAATCACAGGAGAAACTAATAGTTATGAAGGGTTACAAATGGATGGATGGATGGATGATGAATGGCTCTCAGAGCCAAAATAAAATGAACTAGAGGGCAAAACAAGGTGTTCACAACCTGAGAACAACTTTTTGATATAACTATTTGTCTGAATCACACTGCAGGCCATGAATTTTTTTTCAGTCACTTTTGTTGATGTTTTTCCCCATTTCTTCTTAAAAGAATGTATTTTCTTGGGCTTTTTGTTTGTTCATTGTTTTGTGTTTGTTATGGTTGTTGGTTTTTTTTTTCCTTTCCTCGGTTAATTTCTAAATCTGTGGATTTAATTCAGCAATCTCAATTTTTTAATCAAAAGATTTAGAGCATCCTCAGACTGCTAAATTGAACATTAAGCTATGAGGTTCAAATCATTTACCTGTTTGATTTCAAAAATACTACTCCTATAACCACTGGGAAATAGATTTGTATTCTTATTATACACTTATATGATCTAAATGAAAATGAAAACCAAAACTGGTAGAGAAGACTGTAAATATGACCATGATTAAAATGAATTTGTGTTGGTCCAGTTGGGATGGTCTCTCTATTTGATTAGAATGTTTTAAGGAAGCAATTAGCTTTTCAGCAGCCTGAAATTAATGAAATTTTAATTTCATTAATGAAATTTTCATTTCATTAATGAAATTTTCACTTCATTAATCAAGTCATGATCTGCTCCAGAAACACCTGCATTGTTTCAGAATGGATAAACTACATATATTTGGCAATATGTATGAATATGTATTTCTGAGGCAAATTTAATATCATCCCTGGTATCTAAATATGAAATTTATGAACATGATAATTTTCTCTTGGCAAAAACAAACAAACAAAGCAAACAAAAGATTGGATTTGTTTCTTGAATTAGATTTTCCCCTGAGTTAAGCACTGAATTATCAGGAACAGAACTAAGGGCTAGGTGTATAATATCATATGAGGTAGTAAAACTACTTAAATTGGAGCACAACTGTATTATCTCAGTGAAAAAAGTCTGTGTAAGTATTCTGTCAGAATCACTCATTTGAGGGTGAATATAATGGAAATTAAAAAAATCACAAAATTTTTTTCTTACTATTTGCCTTTTAATTAAAAAAAAAACCCAATCAAATCTCTCTTACATACAAATAAGTACCAAATAAATTCTTTGCTATTCAGCAAATCTACTGGGGAACTGTAGGCACGTTTTGACTGTACAGATTGTCTTTCTGTCTGTTTCAACTCCATTCTGCATGACTCTTGGTCTGCAGTGAAGAAGCTGAACGCATGTAAAGTTACTAAAGCAAAGAGCAATGTTTTCTCTATACATAACTCCAGGTTTCACTGTTTTTATACCTTTTTTCCATCGTTTCATCATAGGACTATTAAGCTGTACTGTTTCACTGACAAAAATCGCTGTTACATGCCCTGATAGTAGACATTCAATATGCAATAAGACTTTCATGAAGCTTTAAACTGGGAAAATAAAGTCTCTCTTTCTTCTTTAACCCACTGTTAATCACTGAATTAAAACATTGAAGCTTTCACTCTTTTTTAGCAGTCAAATCTGAAATAATAGCATGCAAATTTTGTGTAATAAGTTGGAGTGTCACAATACTGGCTTTTTTTTTTTTTCCTGCATAGTGTCCTTCAGGATATTAAGCATATTCTTAATTTTATCATAATGATAGGTTTCAACATTGGAAAATTATCTTCTCTTTCACTTAATCTTCTTCCTGCTTGTTCTCATTAAAGTTTAACAATTTAACACAACTTAAACACCGCTCAGATGGCTTTGGATGATTATAAAAGAACAGGCTCTCCTATACAGCTTTTCTAAGAATATTTTTTTCTCCCCAGACCTCGTTCCCCAGAAACAGTCCATGTTTTGCAGAAATATGACACAGATTTGAGTCAGCATCTTCTGTGTTTTGGAGATAACTACTACAGATATGACTGGATCCTGAAGTTAGGGGCCCTGTAATACTTATACAAGCATTTTCAGAGAAAATATCGGGCTTTAGAGCATGAACACCTGCATGAATCCACTATACAAGGAAATGAAGATTAAAGAAAGTGAAATTGGAAATTTTGTAGAATTTAATCTTCCCTTAAGTATTTACTGGATGGAAAGGTCTCTGGCATATGACCAGTGGTGAACAAATAGGCAAATGCTCCCACTGTTGGTATTAGAAATGCTGAGGACTCCCTCTCTGTTAACGTCCACTCTTTCTCTGAAAATGGCACTTTGACCTGGAGCATTTAATAGACAGCATGATTCAGACCTTCGTGAATAGCGCTCACAATTTCTCAGTGCTCCATTGATGTGGAAATTGGCTGATGTCTCTTTCAGTTGATTATAGAACCAAGTTTCCAATTTGGTTTTGTATGTTCAGCAAAATGAACACCTTGTATTGAGTATGGCCTGTGGTATTTTAAAATTAAGGCATATGCTAGGTCTGGTGGGGAAGGGAGGATAAATCAGGGAAGCCACAATATGTGGGAAGAACCTTGGCCTCATTGAACCTAGGAGAAAATTTATTGCTGGCCTAAACAGACTGGTAGATTTACTTCACAATTCTGTTTTTTATTTAACAAATAATCTCAGGCAAATAATTTCACTCTTTGTTGCTTGTCCTCTGGCTTTGATCCTCTTCAGTCACTTGTCATAATCTCTGTGCCAAACTCTTGGTAGTCTCTTATTGCTAGTTACAATTCCTAAGCACAATGGCAGGGTTATCTCAATCTTAGTAATCATCCTACATAAGTGAAAATATAAAAGCAGACTCTATCAGGAAATCCATGAGCACTCCTTATTTTCACTGGGGCCAGTTGCACAATTGCTGGGGATAATCATGAGTACTTACACATGAACCCTCACTGAAGAATCTTTTGATAGTCACAGACAACAGCAAACATCCAATACAGAAAACTGAAGTGCTCCTAGACACGTGGCATTGAAAAGAGTGTGTTGATACAGAGAACCTATAAACCAGCCAAGGTAAGAGAATTCAGAAGAGTCTGTCTCACTACATTCTCTCCCTTGCACTTGCAGCACAGATTACAGATGATATGTCTGTTCCTGTGTCACAAAGCCTACTGCATGACAACACTTACCCAGAGCAGGGCAATTTACTACTTGAAATACCTCCTTTAACCTTCCTTAATTGTCAGACTTTAACAGTTACCTTAAATTTAATTCTGTTGCATTTAAGGTCCAGCTTTATGACGATATAATTTATTTTGGACATTACCGCTGACATTGCTCTGCCTGTCAATGGAAACATGAAAGAATATCCTCATAATGAATATCCATGGACTTACATAAATCACTCAAAATACTTCAGGTATATACAGAGATTTTCCATTGACCCTGTAATGACTTTATTAAAATTGTTTCTACATGAGCTGTGTCAGCAACAGGAAATGCTGGTGTTACAGCAACATCACTTCGGCTTTTAAATGTTTTGGGAAAACACTGTTAATTTTCTCTTAGCAGTGTATCCTTCCCAAATTACAGTCTCACAGAACAGCACAGACACCATATGCTGGGAACACATGGGATTTCCTTTTTATGTTGCTTCATAACATCAAGGAGTTGTACTTATCACTTGGAACAAATCAAAGTTATTAGGAGTATGTCTACTCATCAAAATGAAGATGTGAAGCTATTGTAGCTTTAATTTAACTATAAGAATGAAGGTGATATAGCTGACAGCCTAGAGGACTTGGACAGTGACTGTCATTTCCATCATGTCATTCCTACTCTTTCTAGAGTTCATAAAACTACTCTTGTTTAATTTTGTGGGGTGGATAAAATCTTAGAGGACTTCCTCTGAACAGCTCAAGGCATTATAATTTTACATAGGCCCTACCACTGGTGGAATTCCAGTGATCAGAGAAGAATGCCATGAGTCAGGATGGAGTTCATCTACCATGGCAGTGAATCAGACTCTTCATATCCTTTGGTAAGCAACCTTGGAAAAAAACCCACTCCTCCAGTTTCAAAGTAATTTTTCTCTCTCTCCTTTCTACATTTTTAATTGCAGTCTGACCTGCTTCCAAGTGAACCCTCTTTCCTTACCAGGAAAGACTGGCAAAGAGTCAGGATGGCTGACACATAGAAACTTTTAAAAGACCTGAGCTACCAAGGATTTGGAGGTGAAGGGGAAGAAGGTTGAAGAGAGGAAAAGAAGGTTTCCAGGGAACTTCTGGGATTTGTGTGAGTAAAGCACTAACCCTTGCAAGTTTGATAAAGCAAAGCACGCAAAGCACACAAAACTTTAGGAGAAGTAAAAAGATGCTACAAAATATCAGATTAAGTTTTCTATGCTTTATGTGGGAAATATTATTGTAAAGTCAGAACATGGCTAATTAAAAGTAAAAAGTCATACTTCTAATCGAAAGTAAACATGATTGTTTCAATCAAACTATCCCTCACGTAACTGATGAAAGTTTTAGGTATTAATGAGTACAATCAGCAACTTCCTCATTTCTCAGAACTACTGCAATTCTAATATTAAAAGTCCAGGTAATTTAGTGTGTTACAGGTGCACAGATAAAACTTGTCCTTGAAAAAGGTGGAAGATATAAACTGAATATATTTCTGAATGCAAAAAAGATACAAAGAAGTGTAAATTATGACACTGTGGGTTGTTTTTCCTTCTGACATGGTACATACAAGACAAGCAAGATAAAAGATGAAAGAAGCAATTCCCAATCTGCCTCTTCTAAGGCAACCAAATTTCCAAAGACAAAACCTACAAAGACATGTCTTGAGATGGTAGAGAAAGTACTGAAATAACAAAACAGCTGCATTCTGGTGAAATTTCACCAGAAAGAGAGATCTATGTGAAGTATGATTTGCATGGGTTGCAGGGAGAAAAAGAAGATGCCTTCCTTCTCAAAATCAAACTCCCTATCCTGTTTCCAAACCAAAAGAAACCAACTCAGGAACAACAGGTTACCAGAAAGGACAATAAAAGGGAATATATTTATCAATCTTTCCTATTTCTATGGGACCAATTATTTTAATTCTGTCTATTCTTAAAAGGTCTCCATCCCTTGCAAGCTGTTCTCTTTTCTAAGCTAAGATTTTGCTCTGCCTGCCCATTTTCTATTGCATGTACATCTTATGGCTACTCCATCACCATCCAGTGGCAGTGCTTTTCATCCTTCTTTGCAGTGACCTTTTGTTCATTCACACATTTCTCCTTCACCATGGGTGCCTCCCACCCAGCAACAACGTACACGTGTTTCACTGTACCTCACCCCTCTGAATTAAAACCATGTTGGAGACCAACAATTTTTTTCTCAGTAACTTTTCTGTTGAATTCTTCTCAGTTTCCTGGATACTGATGCTGAAACACCTTGGAATAATTCACTTCTTAGAGACTTTTCATCTATAAGCAGCAAGGTATTTGTTTATTCAACGCTGGGAGCAAGCCAGTTCGCGCTGGACAAACTTGTTCGAAGGTACCAATGCAAAAACAAGGTAATTTATACAGTCTAGATATATGATTACAGCATCTCAACATCCATGTTGATATGATTACACCATTCATATTGATAATAGGTGGAGTCTAGGTGGAGTCTGGGTGGAGCTTAGGGTGGTGCTTTCCAGATTCTTCACTTGGTGGTGGTCATTCGGGCCTTCAGCCTCAAACTGGGGGTTTGTTTCTCTTCTTCCTTGCTTTGACCTTTCTAACCTTCCCATTGTTGGTGTCCCAGTTACTGAAGCTTGCAAAAACCCTTGGCTCTAAGCCCTTTTCTCCTATTTAAATGTTTACCTTGTCTCAATTTATGACCTCTGGGTTGATTGTATAGCGTTTCTAGCATTCTTCTTAGGTTTAGATCCAGTAAGCAGAACAGAACGCTTGTTTGTTTGCAATGATTCTTTAGCAACACAGGCAGAGCAGGTGGTGGGGATTTTCAACAGAGCAAGATGCCTCAGTTAACTCTTTTAGACCTTGCTCTCATTTCAATATCCAGAAAAAAGACACTCCATAGACGATTCAGTAAAGACAAACAAACTTCTTCCTCTTTTACTTGAGCATTCAGTGTCTCTACCTTCTCTTTGTCATGGTCATTGAAAAACCCATAAACCTTTCATATTCACTAACTGCAGAAGGAGTGTAATACTAGACAAAAACATTAAAAAATTATCAAACCACAAGAACATTTTATTTTTAATTTCAGTCCCCTAAACAAAAATGAATTTATGAAGTTATATATATATATATGTACATCAATGCTGTAGGCTCTTTTTCCTCTTTGCTTCTAAATGAATCAAAAAAAAAAAAAAGACATAAAATGAGTTATCCAAAAGTTAACATAATATAAATGGCATTTTCTCATGGAAACACACTAATTTCTAGTTCCAAATGCAGTTATTTTATTGGTTAATTAGTATACATGGCAGAACAATCTAAACATTATTAAATTGATTGCCCCTTATGTCCTTCTTGAACAATTAACTCTGAAATAACACATGATCCTTGGTTTGTGTGAGTTTTTCAGTGGCATTTATGTTACTGATTTCAGTGTTACTACCCCAGTATTCAGAGGTTTTAGAATGTTTCAAGAAGTGGACTTGAAAAATGCAACTCCACTCAAGTCTGTAGACACGTGAAGTGTCAGAAGATTCATACTCCCACTGTTTCTTCTCTTTTTTTTTTCTTTGCTTTGTTTGTTGTTGTTGTTGTTGTTGTTTTGGGCTTTTTTAAATCATAAAAGACTGTGTGCATCTTTCTAACACAAAGCACTACATAAAACTTTTCAATTACGAGGAGCCTAAATAAATTTTATAATGGATAAATAAAGCCTAAATGCATTTTTATAAGAGTACACTCTAATATACTACTCTGTCTAGGTCCAGACAAAAGTAACCAGTCAGATACAACATTCTTGGAGTTCATGGTAAGGCATTTTTCTGAGTGATATGACATACAGCAGCACTATGCAATACCAATGAAGGACTTAACAAATTTAAAAATTAGAATGGACAAAACATACTTACTGAGAAAAATATTCCCATCTCTGACTCAAAGGGTGCCTAGGCATTTGTGGATGATGATGACCAGTGGTGATGAGGAGAAATAATTGGAGGCCAGAAAAGCCCGCACCTTGGATTGCTGGATCTCTTTACGCGGAAGGCACTCTAATGCAGCCAAATGCAAAGCTGAAACAAGAAAGGCATCCTACCTCTGTTAATAAACCACTCTGCTATGGAAAGAAGAATGGAAAATATTTAGGAAGCCATAGAAGAGAAGCAGTCTAATGTGAGTGCCCAGTGCCATATGCAATAATGCCTCAAAAAGGCTAATGATGCTTTAATGTAGGAGGCCTAGAGTGGCAAATGTGAATTGAGGAGTTATTACCTCTCTCTGGCACCGAGGGGAACAACATAAGTGGAATTTTCTGTGCAGTTCTGATGTCCACAATTCAAAGGATGCTAAAAGTTGATAAAAGTGTTGCAGTGGCCACAAAGCAATTCATTGAAGTAGGTCTTAAGAGAAAAAACAAAATCTTCAAAGTGTTAGCTTGAAAGCTGTTTATAACCTAAAGCTGGCTCTGGAAAGTAGTAACAAAGTGCTAATTTTTTATAGTAAGAGTGATGAAAACCTGGATAAACAACCAGTGGACTAGTGGGCTTTTGTGTCTTGGACTGAGTTTCCAAATTGAGATTGAATGGTTTCCTGCAGAGAGACAGAGATGAGCAGGATCTGCACTTCAGTCATCAACAGCTCAGGTTTAACAGTGCCTTTAGGAAGTCAGAAAAGGGAGCTGATCCCAGCCAGCCTTCAAGTCTGAATCGCAGACCAGCCAAGGATGCTGTCTGGCTGCAGCTCAGAGAGATTAAGATGTTAGCACTTCCCACTGTACTTTGGGTTATCAGTGACTGCAGGTACACGAGATACACCAGCATAACTGCCGGGTCACTCCCTAATCTTTTGTTGAAAAGATCTAGGTTAGAAAAATCCTTTCTTTAAAAAGAGTAAGCTAACCTGATTGTTTCAACAAAACTGAAGACGTAGTCTGTCTCATCTGCCAGCAGAGCAGAATGCCAAATGATTTCCCTGCTAACTACATAATGTGTGTAGATTTAGAAACCTGATGAATGGTGACTGAAGCAAAGAATGCTGCTGAAGAACTTCAGAAGTTGTTTGAAGTTCAAAAACATTTGAGATACAGATTTTAGGGTGAATCTAGAAACCACACATGTGCCTTTCAAACTCATGTTTGAGGAATAGTTAAAAAAGAAATAAATACATTTTTAATACCATAACATAAACTTGAACTAATGCAAAATTATATCAGTGATTCACCAGAGGACAGTATTTTTAAATATCCAAATTTGGGTGAAATATGTCTGAATTAAAACTTATGGAAAAATGCATGAATTTTAAAAACCTTCGCATTGATATTCAGATAAAATGCATGCTAAACTGTAAGCCTATTTGAATGTAAATTTTTATTAGCAGACTATCCTATGGTGTTACTCACAAATGAAAGTGCATTTGTGAACTTGTCAGTCTCAGACAATTAGCTGCACTAATATACAGAAATGTTGACTAAAAAAAAAATAAAATAGTGTAATGGATACAAAGTAACCAATTGCCAGTGTAGAGCTACAATGTGGTTTATTCTTTAAGCCACAACCTTGACCAGTATCTCAAAAAGCTTACTTTGCCATCTTTTTGCCTGTTACTCATCTGTTATTCTGTATCAGCAATGTATTCTTCAAGGTAATTGAAAGGCATTTCTACACTAATATTTTATAACAGAATTCTCTTATTTAACCGTCATTAGCAAGAGTACAGATCAATTTCATATGGTATTTTAAAAAATAATTTGAAAGCAAAGCTTGCTACAATTTGTCTCTCTCCTACCCCAGTTTTTTTTCTGCTCTCAGGCTTTAGTGTTTTACCTTCCTGAAGGAGCAGTTCCACACAGTAGCTGAGTGGAACTACCAGCTTGCAGCAGTGGTCCTGCTCTTTCCCCATTCTCCTCCCACTCTGGAAAAGACATCAGGCCACTCCTTTCCACCTGCTCTGGCACCCATTTTATCCTCGTATGAATGAGTTCAGTTCAGTAAACTGGATGAAAACTACATGTTTTTCCCTTGATGTGTTACTCTTGATGACTCAGTCAAGCAGGATTCTGTCATGTCACAAGTGCTCCAACTTCTCAGTTTGGGCAGGAACTTCAAAAGTATCACTGGCTAAAATAAAGCAAGGACATTTTCAGGTATCTCATCTCTCTGCTATTGCTCTTGTAAAGGATATTACAAAAATAAAGTGGAAGTCACCTCTTTCAGCTCCAGTGAGCTATTAGATTAGCTCAGGAAGTCTTACGGGACTGCAAACTTAAGCATGCCATGCTGGCAGATGTTCGGTAGCCGCATGAACTCACTTTGCACCAAAAAATAAATTATTACTGTAGCCAAACACTGAAATAGCCAACCTCAAGAGCTTATCTAAATCTACAGTTTTGGATTACTGGGAGCCACAGCTTTCACAAAGCCGAAAGATCAATTAACCTTTTTAATGGGAAGCAACTGAGTGCTTTTCACTGTAAAATGTTTACAGTGTTGCTTCTCTTTCCTTAATTTCGCCTCCCTAAAAACCCGGTTACAGTAGCTAAGGTGAACTAGCATATGGTTACAAGAAAAAAAAGGTCTGGTATATGTAAAGGCCTCCTTAAATTTGCTGTCTACTGGTAGAAATATGACAGTGAAGTGCATGGTCCAATAAAAATAAATTGAGATTCAGGACTACTATTTCTGTATCCAAAATGCAACGACCACATTATGCAAATAACTGATCTGACAACAACAGTCAAAAAATTCCCTTTTGCAGGTTGAGATTTGTTTAAGATTTTGCTGATTTTGCATCATTACAGTTTATACCAGATTAGACATCACTTGTTTTCAAGCAGCTGGCAGAAAGGTCTAAACCTGGGATAAACTGTTTTTTGTACACTCTGGCTAAATCTATAAAAATGTGACCATGTGCTCATCCTGGTCCATTAAAAACACAGGCTGTTAGGTGAGCTGGTGGTGGGATACAGTAACATTGTCAAATCACAGCCTTTAGGAAGCTACAAAAACCCTGGTAATTCAGGTCAGCATCTCACAACCAGCTCTCATTATTATTTCTCCTAAAGAATCCATTACCCATCCAGGATGGAGGCAATAGTGCCATCAGGAGTACATGGTGCAACATATAGGTAGGTCATTGCCCGTGGTGCTACTTTTCTCTTAATCCTCACACATTTTAAAGCAAACAACCCAGTAAAATTGGGGAACTATGAATGGTGGTCAGTTTAAGAAATGGATAGTCACACTGAGAAACATATGAAAAACAGCAATATATTTAAATTCTAAAGCCTTGTTTTAATAAGGTTTTTATTTTTACAAAAGATATCTTGCTTTTCATATCCTTATGACAACATTCCTTGCATCAGCAGAGTATTGAATTTGCAATACACTTTCACACACTTTTTTTTTTTTTTTTTTTTTTTTTTTTGGTAGAGATAAAATTAACTTCTCTTGTGTTAATCACCAAATTGAGCCCCAGTTTTACATCTGATCTTAAAATCAAAATTTATTTTTCAGTGTTTGTATTAAAAGGAATAGTATGTATTTAGAGGATATCAGGATCAAATTCTCCACAAGAAAAAAGGTTTCTCTGAAGCTAATGGTGCACTAAAGCACTGATGGCATGAAAACAAATGCTTGTTTGGTCTTGTTCTGAAACTGAAGTCTTGCCCTCTGGCCAAGAACCAAATGTGCTACCAGATGAGTGATACAGAGACACTGAAGAGCAACATGAGAGAGTGAGACTGCCAAGACTGCACTGTATCACCTTCATATCCAAGGCTTTTGTCCGAATTAAAAAATTCAAGCACATACACACAAAAAAACCAATCCAAAACAAAAACAACTAAAAAAAGCCACAAACAAGTAATCACAAACAAGCTTGTAAACCTATTCGTGACAGTACCACAAGGAGCTTGGTAATTCTCATGCACCATTACATCTTCCAGCGGAAACCAAACACGTCCACTTTATGCTAAAAGTGTTTTCATGCATTTTCCATCAAACAGTTAGGTGTCCGTGAAGCATTTTGTTTTCTTTTTGGCTGCAAATAGAAAGTTTTGTTGATTTTAATTCAACTTGAATGCTATTGACAGGTAGGATTCAGACTTGTAAATAAAGAGTGCTCAGATTACTAAATATCAACAAGAAAAACACTAATAAATAGGTATAGGGTATTATTAATGTTTTAGCTGGGAAAGTGATGACCTACCCTGAATAAAAGAAACTGCCATATACATTAGGACACATTAAGAGCTAAAAAGAAAGAAACAATGATTAAATGCAATTATGAGAGAAGAAAGTACACTTATAACATCAATGCAATTTCTGATACCATATAACAAATCAAGTTTCAGTGTGGAATACATATTTTGATATAGTTATCAAAGACAAAGGCTTTTTGCATAAGCTGGTTTAGAAAATGAGCAGTCAGCAAAATGATTACATGACAGTAGAATTGCATCTACATTTGAGATTTTGTTTGAGAAAGATTTTGAAAGAGAAATACTTTGAAAAATTAAACAGCTACAACCAATATTGCTACATCAGGAAAAAACCTCTATTGTAGATACGGTATAAATGTAAATATTGCCTTTATCTATGGACCTGTGTAAGTAGCATCTTCCCACAAGCAGAACATTCCCACAATTAGAGTCCAAGGTCAAAACTGCAAAGGCAATGATTCTGGTCTTGACTGCACTGTGCTTTCCCATAGAAACTTTCCAAGTTAAAAATTAATAAGAAACACATATAGATTCCACAGTTAGTCTAGTAATCTGTATCTCATGAAAGGAATGTTACTGAAGACAACTAAAAGCTAAGGGATGCTTTTTTCTAAAACTGATCAAAATTTATCTCTGAAGTTAGTGGATGACCCATGCCCCCAAAAAGTAATAAGAAGGGAAAAACTAAACAGGCCAAAATGAGCTATCTAAAATCCTAACATGTTGAGAAAACACTGATGAATATAACAGAAAATAACCTGGAAGGGCAAAGAAATATTCTAGACAATAAATGAGAATTTTCCAACTACCAGTGATATTATTCAAATTTAAAAATTGCTAACATTTGATATTACTAAATTTGTTTTGGAATTTTAGCATCATTTTTTTCTTACAGGATGTTTGGTGAAACAGCATTGTTTTCTAATCCAGGGGCCGAACCGACCTGTTTGCAAACTGTAGGCATCACTTCATTGGTGCACTGTAGCAGTTCTTTGCTACTGCAAAGCCAGTAAAGGGCTTTATCATATTGGAGTCTGTGGAAAAAACCACATTTCGTAGTTAAAAATAAAAGTATCATAATCTAGATTTTGGACAACTTGAGTTTGGAAGACAAGATTCACTTGCATCAGATAACCCAGCAGAGGTTTATACAGCTTTATAGAAAAGAGCCTTGCAAAAAGTATAAGCCATTTGTAAAGAATATTCCTTCTGAGGCTGTATTGCGGGGTAACACTTAGAAGGAAATGACTAAATGACTCTATATCTATGTAAGCTGGTAGCTTAGGACCGATTTCCCAGGGAAAAGAGATCCAGCCTAAAATTATTTTGTTTCTACAAAATCCAAAGCATTCAATGGCGTTTGCTTTAAAAAGCATGTGAATACATTTATTGAAAGAAAATGTGGCTTTTCAGGGGTGATTTAAACTTCCCTTGGTAGCAGATACTGATGGAGTAGGTACAGAAGGTTACTTGCAACAGGCTACTTTCTCTAAATCTGTGCCAAGGTTCTTCCAGACCACATAAACAAGAAAATGTTTCTTTTTTAGCCCATATGCAGCAGGCAAAAGTAACTCTTTACCTTCTCTAGTGATTATTTACTCATCTCTTCTGCATCCACTTTTACTTCACCCAGCTGAGAAAATAAATGGGCTTATTTTTCATTCAAGAGACCACATCTGGGCACTCAGTGTTCCCCCATGCCTCCTGTGTAATCATCAAGGCCTAGAAGGATTACTTCCTTGCTTTTGTGTCTATATGCCACCTGGAGGAGATGGGTCTCAAAAAAATAGGTATCTAAGTCTAACAGGAAAGAGTCACGGACAAGCAGAGCCCAAAAGGAAAATGGAATGTTAAAAATGGATGAATGGAAAAATATGAGACCAAAAAGATGGACACCGTGTTGCAAAGCAAGGAAAGGGAATTATTAATGGAGGAGGTTTCATGCAGGATCCCCGTGGGTGCTGCAGTGGTGTCAGCCTCAGGGCACCGTGATGGAGCTTTGTTTGCACCCCTCACAGAGCACCCTGTTTGGGCAGCAGAACGTCCACTTCTCCCCTCTCCTCCCCGGCAGCTCGAAGGAGTTCATTTGGCACACGAGGCATCGCTCCTAAGGGCAGGCAGACACAAAAGTCCTTGCTATCTTTAGTGGCATCATCTTTTCCCCCTGCTGCGGGACTAATTCAGCACTTCTCCCACCCCCAATACACCTTTCTCTGTCCTCTCCCAGACCTCTCGGGTACTTGTCATTTCCCGATGGAGCCCTGCGGGAGTCGCGGAAGCGAGAGCTGCTCCCCACGGTGGCAAAACGACAGATCTGCGGGAGCTGCCGGCCTCGTTCTGCCCTGCCCTGCTCGAAGCATCCCGGGATAACAAAACCTCTCCGTGGCCCGAGAGAGGAGCGAGGAGGGGGCGTTTTGCTGCTCAAGACGCCGCAGCCTGTGGGAAGGGGCGGCCGTCTCCCTCCGGGTACCGCTGCCTCAGGAAAGAAGGAGGAGGAGGAGGGTTTTCTTTTTTCCATTCCCCCCACCCCTCCTTCTTTTCCAGCCAGTAAAGAGCGTGTCTGCCCCTTTGAACCTCCGGTACAGCGCCTGCGGCTGCACACACCCCCCCCAGACACACACACCGCCGGCTATAAATAAGTTAAGAGCCGGGCAGAGGGCGAGCAGTGAGCGTCTCCCGGCGGGACCAGGAGGCTGGGACAGCGCCGCCGAGCCTCCCCAGCGGCTCAGCCCGGCCCACGGGCGCCGGACCCGCGGGTGCCATGGCGTGCTTGGAGCGCTGCTGCCGCTGCTGCGCGGAGGGCAGACGGCACAGCAGCATCCTTTACAGCATCCTACGGAGCCAGGAGCGCCAGGAGCGGGAGGCCCCGGCGGGACAGGCTCCCCGCGGCTGCCCCTGCGGGTCGAGGCGGCGGGTGGCCCTGCGGAGCCCGCAGGTGGTTTGCAAGGCGGCCTCGGCCGTGCTGGTGAAGACGCTGCGCTTCGTCCAGAACGTGCCCTGCTTCCAGGAGCTGCCTCTGGAGGAGCAGCTGCTGCTGGTCCGCAGCTGCTGGGCTCCCCTGCTGCTGCTGGGGCTGGCGCAGGACCGGGTGCCCGTGGAGACGGTGGAGAGCGCGGAGCCCAGCATGCTGCAGCGCATCCTCACGGCCCGGCGGCACGGAGAGCAGCCCCCGCCGCGGGCACCCACACCGCCGCCGGGCCGGCAGCACCACGGCCCGCACCTGCCCTCGGCCGGAGAGATCCAGGCCATCAAGGGCTTCCTGGCCAAGTGCTGGAGCCTGGACATCAGCACCAAAGAGTACGCTTACCTCAAGGGGACGGTGCTCTTCAACCCGGGTGAGTGGCCGGGCGGGGACATCCCGCCGGTGTCCGCAGCGAAGCGGGGCTTTTCCTTAGGGGGTAGAGGCGGTGGCGGAGGGGGGCGAGGAAGAAGGTCTTACCCTCGGCCCCCTCCTCAGGACCACGGTTGTCAGACAGGGAGGGGGGACGGCGGCGGCCAGGTCTGGTATCCCGAGGGCCGGCGTCTTCCAGAGAACAAAGAGGACCCGGCCCGTCTCTTAGGGAAAGTTGGGAGTCAGCAGCAGCTCCCTGTTGGTTTCGGAGCTTCCGCTCTGCGGGAGCGGGAAAACCCCCCACGCCCGCCCGAGGGTCTCGGGTCTGCCCGTGCTGTGCCCGGGAGGTCTGCACTCCCTGGAGAGCAAGAGAAGGCTCAGGGCTTTTGGCAGCAAAGTGTTGTTTTGTCTTCGTGCGTAGCACTTATTTGCCATCTCTTTTTGTGGAGACTTCTATAGGTCGCACTGATGCTCAACCAAGGGCTTACTATCATGTGGGTGACTCACCTTAAAGGTAGCTGGCAGGCTGGTTCCGGCACTTCCCAAGCATTTCACAGTACCCTGTGAAAGTGGGATGGGGATCTTCCTCTGCTTCCACTATCAAACTGTTAGTTACTGATGGTTAAGTTTGCATAGTGTTACTTTGCATTTATCACACTGCTCACGTAGCTCTGCCTTCCGTACAGATAAGAGAGAAAAAGTTGCAATGGTGAAGCTAACATTACACAAGTCAAATCTGAAGCTGGTTTAATACAAAAAGACAGAAGCATTGTTCTGGTAGGAAAAGTCTTTCCTGAAAGGGTGGCCAAGCATTGGACTGGGCTGCCCAGGGAAGTGGTTGAATCACTGTGCCTGAAAGTGTTCAGAAAATGTGTAGATGTGGTGCTCAGGGACATAGTTTTAGTGGTGGATCTGGCAGCGTTAGGATAATGTTTGGACTCAATGGTCTTGGAGTTTTTTTTCCAGCCTTAATGATTCTATGGTCACAAACAGCCTTAATTCTTCAGCCTCTGTCTTTCAGTATCCTTACTGTGGTTCACTGGGAAACTTTCTGTCATGTGTTGGAGTCAACACTTCTTGCCACCTGTAAACTGGAGCAGAAACAGTTATCAAAGGAAACCTTAAGTGTAAATGTGGAAGGAAGCCTTAAACGTGATACATTTTTGTAGAAATGAATAACCTAAAAAAGTGATTTTTATTGTTGAGCTCACTTTAACATTGTTTTGGAGAACGTCCTTCAGTCAAAGTTTTTATCAACTAATATGTTTAACACTTCAGTGAATGTTGACAAACATCATATTTGTCTGGTGAAGAAGAGTATTAAAGGTCCTGAACACCAACACGATAAGACTTTGTTCTGCCCAATAAAATTTAACATGTTGATTCTTCATACAAAAAGTCCTCTGGCATTTTAATTTGCTTCTTTCCTTGAGTGATAATTACAGTCTGTGAGCTCTTAGTAGTAGTTCTGTAAGAATAATGTTGTTTTATAAACAAAACATATGTAAACAAAATAATTTATTGTTCTTTTCAGATCTACCTGGACTGCAGTGTACACAGTACATTGAAGGACTGCAGAGGGAAGCACAACAAGCTCTAAATGAACATGTCAGACTCATTCACAGAGGTGATGAAGCCAGATTTGCCAAGCTGAATGTTGTTTTATCCTTGTTAAGATCTATTAATGCTGATGTGATGGCTGAATTATTCTTCAGGCCCATCATTGGAGCGGTGAACATGGATGACATGCTTTTGGAAATGCTTTGTGCAAAATTATAAAGGTGTGTAAAATAACAAAAGTAAGTACAGTGCAAAGGAAGCCCTAGAGCAGAATAGTGTAAAGTATTGTAAATAAACTAACTTATTGTTTTTACATAGATAGTATTTTTGTATTCTATAATAAAATATTCTTCAAGATTTGAAATTAATTTTTATTAAACAGTGCTTTTGGAATAAGATTATGTTCATCAAAACAAGCTTTACGGTTGTGGAGAATGTTCACATCCAAAGTCGAATGGCTATTCTTTTACCATGACTCTGAATAAAGAACACACTATATTGTACTTTCAAGGTGAGTAATCTCTACTTTTTCAAGCAGGGATTTTCAAGCAAAAGTCTAGATTTACATTTTAAGCATAATTGACAGTCAGAAAGGGGGAATGAATAAGCCATTTACTTTGCATATTTCAGTAATATTAGAATAAGATACTATAGCAACCATTCTGCTCACAGTTCAAATAATGGCTCTATCAAAGATTTACTGTCAGTGAACTATTTCTATTGACTTTGACAGAGTCGAAGTCTATGAAGATTCAATACTCACCTAGGGTTTTCTTTGATATGGGGAAGATGCATTAAGAATACTTAATGAAGAACACTTAATGAACCTTAAAGTAGCTTCATCAGCTCTAATATGTGCAGTAAAATATTCTATTCAACACACACTGGGATCCAGGAGAATAAAATAACTCTGCTCCCCAAAACAACAAACAAACAAAAATGCCTCTAAAAATATCCAGATGCTTATTATCATCAGGAGAATGAGGAGAGTGGACTCTGCACTTCTCTTTGCTTTTCATGTAGGTAACTGCTAGCTGGGGTTTCCATAGTCAGATTCTTTGGTCTACTTATTCCTATGGAAAAATAAAACTATTATATGGAAACATGGTGTAATACTGGTACATCCATCACAATTTGTCAGCTAGCATGAAGATGTCTTAGTTAAGCATTGAGCTTAACACTTTTTTGTTTTTGTTTTTCTTGTGTTGGACTTGCTCCTTTCTCCTGAAGGATTTGTGATTTTTCTGGAAAAAAAAAAAAAATCCTATTTTAAAAATAAAATCGGAAAGGGAAAACCAGTGATTTAAGGGGAGTTTGTTTCATGGTTTTTCTTTCTTTGCATGCAACTTTCTAGCCTTTTCCCTGGGGAATATTGATAAATAACGAAGAGTCAAGTGTGGCGGTGTTCCCAAAGTAAATGATATCAGTAATGCTCTGTGTTGGTCACACATATATTTACCACTAGCAACAGGTGTCTTTTAAAACACAATTAACAAAGTTGAAGCAGTAACTCACCTCAGTAGGGGGTGTGCAGGGGAAAGGAACAAGTATGAAGAGCTTTCTTTTGCTGCCACCTTGCGCACAGCTCCTACACTAAAGTGAGGATCAGGGAGTCTCTTGTTGGCTTGTACTTACCTGGATAGAACTTACGGGAAGTAAAAACGGATAGAGAGGTAGCCAGATAATCCTACAGGTTCAAGCCCATCTATAAATTTTATCACTGAGATTTGTATAGCCAGACAATCCTACAGGTTCAAGCCCATCTATAAATTTTATCACTGAGATTTGTATTGCTGTGGCAATAAGAGTCTCCTCATGGACTAGGACACCATCACTGAGCAAGCAAAACAGAGCAAGAAACACAGCTCCCATCCTGAAAAGCTATGGCGTTCATAAATACACACTGCTCTGGTGCTCACATAACTGCATGGGGTAGTGTGCCATGAGGATCTCCCAAAAAATTCAAAAGAAGAAAAAATATATAAATGAACTTCGCTACCAGTGTAGACTTCGCAACAGCTCAGACTGTAATGAAGCAGGCTTAGTCTTTATGTTAAGTTGATCCTTTAATGGGTGCACACACATGCATATCCACAGCTATAACAAATATAAACATCTACATATGGATAATATTTATTGTGTATGTATAAGTGTTCTGTGAGTTTACAATGGCTTCTGAGCTTACCTAATGTCTCTGTAACATAAATATACATCTACGTTTCCCTCTTTTTCTGCAAACAGCATGTAACTATTACAATAGTTCGCTATCAAGGATGCCTGAAAAAGAACCCCCTTTCCACAAAAGCACAAAGTGTGATGATAAACATTTAAACAGTGATTGGCAGATGATGAATCTTGAGTAAGGACTAAAAATACTCCAACAGCCTCAGATTAAAGCAACTTAATCGCCACTGAGAATGTATTAATATGCACACTAGTGTTCAGACTCTCCTGCTAAGTGGCAGAAGAGACTTGTTTGTAGCATTCCTAACAATTAAACGTAACAGCTGAACCTTGGTCACAGGCCAGCATTTTCAGCTGAACAGTCACCTTGAGACAGTTTGGGTCTATTGTTCTACTAAATACAAAAGTTTTGATGACTCGGGGGGACCTGCTTACATCTCCAGGTTTGATCTCTGAACAAATTCTGTGTTCTGCTCAATTTTCTGAAGTTGTCATGAAAAATGTGCACAATTAATCCACCTTGAACTGTACTCTATCATATCTCTCTTGGACCAGCAATACTGTTTGTCATTTAGCTGCTGTCTATTCTAATGGAAACACCTGGGAACAGTAAGCAGAGAATCTGAACAGGAAAACAAATTTATCAAGGCTTTTTGCAGAGAAATAATAAAAAATAAAGAGTCTCTTCATAGGTCAGAAGAAGAGGAATGACAAAGCAAGACATTAAAAAGAGACTTGTAGGAGAAACCAAGCTGAAGACTTGGGAGAGTCATGCAAGAATGGGGGAGGAACTGAGCGGGGAAGGGTCTGATTTTACTGTGGGGGCAGTGTGTCAGGAGCTGAGTAGAAGCAGCTGGATAGAGATTGCACCTCACAAAACAAGCCAGATACTGAGCAAAAAGGTCCCTGTGGGAGGACTTTCTGTCAAGTCCAGAAAACTTGCAGAGCAAGGAAGAACCAACCCCAGAAGCTGACACAGAGGGGGACACAAGCATCCTCACTAACCTGCTGGAACAGGTGGCCTGTTCTCTCCTCCCCTGTGCTGCTGCTGAAGAAGGGCCAGCTGTGCAGATATGAAGAGCAGCTGCTCAGCCCTTTACCAGCAACTAAATGCTGCTTGTAGGATTAAGTAAAACTACTCACTTGCCCCAGACCTTTGACCCTGAGTCCTCTGCAGCACATTTTTGTACCGGGTAGGAGGAGTACTGAGCTAGATGCTTTTCTGCCCCACTTTTGTCCCATGCAGGGTGGTGAACTCTGACTCAGATAGCCTAAATGGCCATGGCCACTCCTGCAACACAAGAGGTGATCGTTCTGGATATCCCAGACAGCAGGGGCAGGACAACCTGCTGGAGGTCTGAGGGAAGCAGGGGAGAAGGGAAAGCCAGGCATAGGAAATGGATGCTTCCATGGTCAGGTAGCCTTTATTAGAAGGAGCTTCAGGTGGTGTTGAGACCACTGTTGGCTATCTGGGACTCCTGAGGAGGGAAAGTCCTGCCTCCAGCCCTGTGTGCTGCTGAGCAGTGCTGTGCTGTGCTGTGAGTACTGCACTGACAGAGGCAGCATAACATTTGTCCTCACGCTCTTAAATGTACCAGTAAAGACAGCTTTTTACTTCAATACTGACATGATTTCTGAGGATTTTTTTTTTGCATTTTCTCTGTTTGCTTTCTACCCCTGTCATTCTAGGCCTGATACTCTGCAGGAGCACCCTTTTTTTTCAGCCCTACAGTGTGTTAGAGACATTTTAACCAAGAGCAGCCTCCCAAGAAATCTAGTGCTAAAATCCCCACAGTGACTGCCTCAGACAGATGTAGTGCTGTACAAAAAGCCATTCCTACTACCTCAGCGTAGATGTCCATTGCTCTGGGTCAGATCTATGACACCAGCAGTCCAGACACCAGCTTCTCATCACAAAGCACCACATGGCAGAAGTTACTGCTGTGTGATATCCTTTTCCCTGAAGAGATCTGAGAAGTGATAATTTAGAAACCAACTTGCATTTTCAGTTATATGATTATGAGTACTTCTATTAGGTAAGAAAAAGCATAGCATTTATTTATAGTCTTACTTTTCTGAGTTTAATATATAACCTTTGATAGCATTTCTAGTAGTTTTCTTTAAACTTTGCAGCATTTTGTTATTGTGGGTAGACTGTGAATGCTGCTAATGCCTAATAAGTAGTAACTTTCCTACCAAAGGTGTGATTCTGCAACTTAAATTTTCTTGTTTTGAATTAACCTCATATACTGGCTTTGTGATATTGTCAGTCATTTCCATCTCTTTTCAAAGACAGAACTTATTCCTCTAGTGGACCTACTGGGCTTTGCAATATATGGTAAAAAATAAAATAAAATAAAATTACAAAAAAGCCAGTTGGTGATCCATTTTTCTATCACTGAAAAAACATCCTGAACAGTGTAAGCAAATATTATATCAAGACATTTTGAAATTTTGAGATCTGCACACACATATTGCCTCAGGAGTCATAATATTTATTTTAAATTATGGAAGTCTAGTATTTTAAGTCTGAAATGCACAAAAGTAAGATTCAATAGCTGAAAAAAACAGAGACTGACAAAGGAACTTGTCCTTAAATCAACAAGCACTGTGAGGTCACAGGGTTATAACTTGTTATCTCTATGCAAATCCACGAATCATGCACATCGTTGAGATAAATTGTGTTGCTGAAATAAATCAATAGTCATTTCACTGCTTGTACCAGTAATGAAATTGGCCCAGATTCCTTTACATGTTCACAGGGTACCTAGGTGTAGGTAAATAACCACACCAGTGTTACACAAGCACACATGGCACACATATTCTTCTGTGCATGCTTATGTTATTTACTTATTTTATATCAGGGAAATTACAAAATTTCAGGCTCAGGAAAAAGTACCTGTTCTTCTGTTGTGTATACTCACTCACTATTTTGTCACATAGGATGACTTTCACCTCGTTTAAACTGAGCTGCCTGAAAATTTGACGTCTAGTCTGGTGGGGGCATAGAGGCTCTGGAGAGCCACAAAGACACCCAGGTGCTGTTTGATTCCAGAACCCCTATTTTAGGGTGGCATCGCTGATTTGTACTTTGCAGAATAAGTCTAGATTCAAGTTATACACTGAACTGTTAATCACTACCACTTGGTAAAGTGAAACTTTGGAGTCACTCTCACTTCTGTGAGACTGTCTGCTCTCAGCTGAGACTGTAGTGAAGTGTCTCACATGTACACATGTCCATACACACATACACACGCACAGTAAAATATAGCAGGAAAATATATATCCTCTTCTTCTAGTGGGGCTGAGTTATTAGAAATAACAAAAAAGTCAGCAGAGCCTGCAAGAGTAGAGAAGAGGTATTTAGAAAATAAACTTTTCTCATGTAACTACATTCAGGCTAGGAGCAGGCCTGCTGCTCCACGTTTTATCTACACAACTAATATCTGTCATCTTTAAATAAGAATTATCTAAATAAAATTATACCATTTCTCAAAGAAAATGAGAATACAATTTTTTTTTTTGGTCTCAGTTGTCTCAGATCTTATTTTCATCTTCGAAACTGAAATGAGCAGTTAGGATTGAGTGACCAAATGACCAAAATAATCAGTACTGGAATGAGTAGTTATTGTATGTTTGCTTGATTGTTTGCTTGTTTGTTTGCTTTTTTTCCCCTTTGTCACACCTTATCTTTACCAGGTCAGGAAGACACTGAAACAGATATGATGACTCTTGCTTTCAAAAAGTTATAACTTATCAGGCAGCAATCATTCAGTGTGCTGTCAAGGACTCTGGTGTTCTGATGAACCAGAACTGGAAAAGACCTTTAAGAACTTCTGGGAAGCTGAGAAGCATTGTTGCATTTCTAAGGACTGGAATGACTAAGTGGAAATCCTATTTCTCAGTCAACAGACTCTCAAATAATATAAAGAGACCAAAATCCTATTGCAGGTGGGGTCTGAGCTGATTTGAGCTGGGGCCATTAGCTGCTCCCAAACAAGATGAAATGACTGAGGAAAAAATTTGTAACCTTTAATATGTAACTTAATTCCAATTAATTGCACACAAGCTAAACTATGCAGGAATTGAGGGATGTAAAAATGATGCTTAAGTGGGTTCTGATAAAGCCCCAAAACTCTAGAAGTTACCACATTTAAACTGATTTGCAGTACCTTCTTTCTATCATTTATGCGACTTTGAGTTGAGAAGAGTAAACTTTCACCAACTCTTGCTATGGACAAATTATCACAGCCCAATTACGTCCAGTAACTTTAAATTAGGCTGGTCCATCATAACAGCTGAACTCTAAGACTGTGGGAATCAGTTGGAACTAGTTATTCTGTCTAGAAACTCTGCTCAGAAACAGCTTAGACATAAGGAGTCCAGCTCAATTAGAAGTGTGCCCTCCTGTGACCAGATGCACACCCTGGCTACAGCCCAGCTCTGCTCTGGGGTGAAACCACAGTGTGGGTGCCAGCAGTTTGCTTTCTCAGTTCTCTTCCTCACTACCTCACAGTGCTTTGGTTTTTATAGGAAGTACATCAGATATGTGGGCAGAAAGGAAGCTGTGACTCCTTCCAGTTAGGCTGTTGAGCTGGACAACCACACACACTGCAGCCTACCCTGCTTACTCTGGTCGTGGAAGTTGCAGATGACTCCTTTTCTCAGCACTGGGCAGTTCATGTTTCTGTCATCCATGTCTTTCAATTCTTGTCACTACCTTGCATGCTGGGACAAACATTTGAAAGTATTTTCTACCTTTTTGGGGAGAACTTAGAGCCCTTATAAGCATAAAGCAATTACTGATAGCATGAAGCAGGCATTGCTCACGTAGTTTTGCCTGGTTCCCGGAGAGTCCAGTGTATTTCCTTAATATAAACCATAGAAGGGTAATTCAGCAAAGAACCTCTTTTTTCATCAGTTATTTTATTACAGAACAGTAAAGATGACAAGAAAAAATTATGAAGAGAGCCAGTAAAGCTGAAACAGGTTATAAATTACACTAGGAGTATATTCTGTTCTTCTAAACACTCATATGGCTGGAAGAGATTTTGTGTGATCATCTAATCCATCCTCCTGTCCTGACAAGATGGATTATACATCATGTCATACCTGACAAGGGCTTGTCTAACCTCTTTAAAAGTTTCAGTGATAGGGTCTCTAAGACATCAATTCAGTCTATTTTTGTATTACTATCCTTAAAATTTTAAAGTTATCCAGATATCCAAGCTGACCCTTCAGTACCATTAAAAAACTTCCTTTTTTCCTAACTTATTCCCTCATCACAGGGATAAACTTTGTGTCAGGGGGCCCTTGCATATTTGAAGTCCATCAATCTTAAATTTTGTAGAAAGCTGCTTGCAAGTATTCTTTCAGTCACCCACATTCCCTAGACCACTCATCTCCCCTACACACCCAGGTGGCCAACATCTTTCCTGAACTGCAACTCCCAGATTTTTCTATTGGAATAGAGAAAAAATACAACTTATGAACTATAGTTGTCTATGATCCATTTATGCTCTTTTTTCATATTTTTTAAAATAGCACAGTGAATCCTTTATAGACATTTTTATACATATTTCTTTTATGTCACTCTAGAGCTTTCTGATAGCCAATAATCACAGTTAAAACATTTTTCAGCTTCAGTTCTAAACATCCTATAGAGCTACAAATTGTATGTTAATAAGTTTTCTAACCTCATGGTTGTAGTATTTGATGTTAAATGCAGATATATTTGAAATATCTCTTGGATATTTCTTTTTCCAAGGTGGTCTTGCCACTTGTGAAATTTAAAAATAAGACTGGTCTAAACATTTAGAAATTCCCTAGAGGGACTGTTTTTAAACTGTTGTCGTGGGTGCGTGAACTTAGTGGATGGGTAGTTCTCAGTGCCTAATTGCCCTGATTCTGTGAAATGCAGTTTATTACAACATCAGCATATGCCATTGTCTCAATGGCCATTATTATGTTTTCTTGAGAGAAACAGGTTTCGCCTTACAGTGGATTTTAATTTAGTTATTCAAACTGTCTTAAACAATAAAAAGGAAAGAACAGAGGAAAAGCAACCAAGTGCTTGTGTAACACAGCAGTTCTGCTGGAATTAGTATGCAGAGAATATGAAAGGAAAACTGCTAATCTTGTTTGCAACATGCCCAAAGAAGAATACTTTACATCAAAAGTTAAACACTATCATTACCACAGATCTTTTACTTCTCAAATAACACAGGCTTTTATAAATCAGAATTTTTGCTAGAGGAGAGGAAAAATGAAATAAAATAAAAGGAAAGCTGAAAGATTAAAGGAGCATATGATGGCTGCTATAGAACCTGGCAAAATCTGCAACACAGCAGGTCTCTCTGTGTCTGCTGTGCCATACTCTGTCAAAAGGAGCTCCCAAATGTGGTGAAGGAAATGTTAACATTTCTAATCTTGGAAACATTCAGTGGTGCCATCTCAGTTTCATCAAAACTCTGTAATAAAATACATCCAGAACACTTTCTCTCATGAAAGCTTAGTGAAACACAGATGTTGCTGCTCCATATTTTCCCAGAGACCCTCATCGACTCCTTTCACAGAGAGTCTAGGCTTCCCATAACCCCATCATTGCCTCTAACAGCAGCCTGCCATTTCCATCAACATTTTGCTCTGCAGAATTGCTGTTATCGTGCAACACTGTGCTTTTCTGCACATTAAACTGGTTAGAACTGAGGCAGTAGAAACGTATCATTGCTATTGCTGGGGAAGAAAGCAGATGCTGTTCATATGCATACTAAGCATAGGAAGAAAAAACCCCAACTGAAGCCTGTTTCAAAATTTCCTTACAGAAATGTGAAAAAAGCACAGCCCAAAAGGCAAGGAAATTTCACTTATCAATATTCACCTTAAGCCTGTGAAAGAACGACTGGGACCCATGCCGGCATTATCAAAAGCTTTCTTTCTTGCTCATGTACTTTTCAATAAAGGCTTATTTTCTCTCTCCCTCTTGAGACTGGAATAGCCAATTAAGGTTTTTAAACATGTATGGATTTTTTTTCAGTAATCTGCAGAGTGAATATAAATTATCTTCTGTATCTGACAGTACTGCTTCATGAAAGTCAGCAATTTTAGCTATTTTGTTGTATGACAGTTTTCCTTAAAACATGATTTTTTTAGTATCTATTGAGGTATTATTTTTTTCTTAAATAGTTTTCTTGCTCAAAATATTTGCATATGAATATTGGTATGATTCCTGTTGAACACTTTCCAGTACTATCATAGGCACATGCATTCTTATAACTTTTCTATATCTAAGCAAGTCCTCATTAATGTGCGTAGTTATTAATTTAGAAGAGCAATCACTTCTTACGCATAGAGTTCTGAAAGTTAGACATACAAGCAGTCTTTTTAACTTGAAAAACCTTCTTCCATTTGTAACTCAGCTGCCTGACATTTCATAATCTAACACTTAAGTGGCAGGGTGTATTAAGATATATTGCTGTATTTGAGTAATTGCAATAGGGAATTTTCAATCTGCACGTTACATTTGCCAGAACTGATTGAGAATATCATGGCTATCATGGTGACCAGTGGACTCTCAGGGTAGGCACTACTTCTGACAAGTGAATTAAATCTGCCCTGTCAAAGGAAAGAACCTCATTCAGGAAGCTAAGAAGCAGACCTGCTCAGACTTGTTAAAAACTGGTGTTCATTCTACTGGAGGAATTTGGAATGGGAAATTCCAAATCTATCATGTTAAAGTACATCTTGCCAGATCTGAAGGTTTGAGGAAGGTAAGGCTGCTGCCGCTCTGTGTTCCCAGGTCCAGAGGATAACAAGGATGAAAAATTATTCCCAGCAGGCTCAGAGCACATGCACGCACCCCACCTACACACATACAGTCTGGCAGTGCAGGTCATGGACAGGCAGCCAGGGCATTCCCAAAGCACAGGCATCAGCAATGTCCGTGTCCTGCTCCCCTCTCTGGCTGGGCAGGACAGCAGACCATTGCTGTGAGGACATGTGTACACACACAAGGTGGATCCATCCAGCAGCTAGGCTGGCTCAGTCTCCCAGATAAGCGCACCTGGACATATGAGCTCCCAAGGCTGTAGCCCCCACTCCAGCTGCTGGCACCACAGATTCCCAGACAGGTAGACAGGCAGAAACAGACACAGATGATAAAGAGCCCCTTCCTGAAAAGCAGTTGAAGGTGAACTTTAATGAGTAGACATGCAGACTGTGATGATCAAATGTGAGGCAAGGCCAGACAACTGCACTGACCTGACAGTGCTTATGTGTTAATGGACCCTTTTGTTCCCTATGTCTCCATTTCTTCCTCCCCAAATTCCCCAAATCCCTTCCTTTTTCTTATCTTTGATTCCTCCCTTAAACATCCCATTGTAAATCCTGTGCAATTCTAAAATGTTTTTCCCCTGGAAGCCATGATGTGTCCCACCCCTAGGCAGCAACTACCTCTAATCCAAAAGGTGACTCAGAGAGTTTCTCCCAATGATTCCTTGTGACAGATTTCCTGGGGCAGCCCTGGGAAAGGCCCAGACAGGATGCCCTTCCTTCCCTTTGAGTCTTCAGCTGAGGTTCCCCCCTGCCTAATGTTGTACCCCTGTGTTCCTCTGGGCTGATGGCTCCAGGGGTGGGCCTGGCATTGGCTGGGCAGGGTATTATTTGGACTCTCTATTGTCTCTGAGCCCCTTTGTGGGTGTACAGATGAGCTTTTATCAGATAACCTACCACATTTATTTTGTCTTGTAACTTCAGGGACCAAAAATTCAGTAAGACTGAAAAAAATCTGTCAGCTATAAGAGATAAAAGAGATAGCCCCTCCTAAGCCCCTGCTTTCTGAGAAAAATTTGTTATTGCACGTGCTTCTGTTTTAGTGATGTATGGTAACTATGGCCATTCTATTACAGACATCATTTGCTTGTTAGTCTTCTTTGTCTCCCATCTTTCAAAATGCACTTCCACCACTTCAGAAAAGATTTTTCCCCGTGTTTCTTTGAAGAAGTTCAGCATGATAACATCTCTTGACTGAATTTTGGTAGATCATAGATAGTTTCATCACCAAAATTACATCAGTTGTCATCCTGTCTACATTTGTTAGTTTTGGGCGTGGGTTACTGAGGAGATGTGATGATGGTGTGTCAATGGGTGCCAAGGCAGCTTTTGATTCCTAAGCACTTCATAAAAGTAATGTTCCTCCATGTAACTTTACAGTGTCATTCTTACTTCCTCCATTGTATTCTGTCCAACACATTTTACCTGTAAACAAAGTGAATCAGAAAAAAATCACCAATCCACTGTGTAATTACAAAGCAATGTCATTAAATTAAGGCTAAGACGAGGCTCTTAGTTGGTATACATTCATGGAGCTCCACTGATTTTTCTACTGGCTGGAGAAGTAACTTGAGCAGAACTTGGCCCATGGCATGACTGACATTTCGCACAGCCGTGGTGCCACTTCACCCACCACCCATCTCCAGTGGTATTTCAGCACAGCTTATGAGCATCAAACTCACTTTCCAGCTTCCTTGCACAGTTCTGGTGTGAAAGAACTCAGTAAAAACCTCCTTCGTGCTTGAAGAGCTTAACAGAGTTTCCCAAGTGGCAAATGTGTTAGAAATGGATCTGAGAGACACCCACCCTGGATTGCAAAGTAGTGCTAAAACCAATGGGGAAGAAATGCTGTCAAGTACCTGAAAAAAATGCACTTTTCTACTCCATCCTAGAGCATTCCACATGAGTTCTTGTTCAACATTGTGTCCAGTGAGTGAGCAAATGCTTCACAGAGTAGTAAGGTGTAAGTCATATTATGCTTACCTACATAACATGCTGAAAGTGTTCCCAGCTGCAGTGCAGCTAGAACTTGTAACTGAAGTCCTCTAGCACAACTGAAGCAGTGTTTCGAGACATAAAGCTTGTCTCAAACTGCAAAATCAGGCAAAATCGATTTGAAGAGATTATAGAGATTATACTATCAAAGTAACAGTCATAAAGTAAAAGAGTTTCTCAATAGATATGTATAAAAGTGAATTTTTGCAGTTGGTTGTGACTAATACCCAGAACAAGACCCCATTTCCTCCAATACAGATAGCCTCAACTAATTCTTTGCAAAAAGCAGTCATAGCTGTTTTATATTGACAGCAGTTCTAACTTTGCTCCTTTTGAAAATGAAATGGGAAAAAGTAGACAAAATGTAATGGCATTGCTTGAGCTGGAAGCTAGACATAAGTAGTGGAGAACATATAATAGGATTTTCAACTGATAAGGAACTTGATCTTAACGCTTATCTTCAAAAGAAATACCTCTAACAAGCTGGCATTTTCTACCATGGTGAAAGGCAGGGATGTAAGGAGCAGACCTGGGGGAAGCATACTGCCTAGTGAGTTACCAACACCTACACACTGCAGCATTTCGATTTTTTTGGAAGCTTCTCACCCAGATACTATCCAGCCCCATCTGTGCTCAGCTTGAGAGCTCTGCTGTAGCCAGAGCTCAAAGCTGCAGGCCAAATTGGAGATGCATGAACTGATCAAAATTTCCTCTAATCCTACCTCAAGAATAAGTGACTGAAATGAATTCCATCAACTCTATACATTTGCAGCACTGCCCCTGGCGCATTCAAGCTGGGCTTATTGCCATAATGGTTTCTGAAATATACTGCACTATAAATGCATGAGTTCTTCACAGCAGAGCATTACAATCAAAATTCCTACACATCTACACCTGCTATTATTTAAATCGCTCACTGCAACTCCATTGAACGTGGCACTTTATTACAATGGATGCTTAGCAAGAAAATCAAATAGAAGAGGACAAAGGGATAAAATCGCAGGAAAATGAGATCACGTAATCAAAGAAAAAATATATAGCACTTCAAGAACTCCACTTTTATCCTCACAATATTAAATCATTCTCTTCTAATCAGTAAGGGAGAATCTGAATGACTGAGAAGGCTAAATGAAAGTTTGCAGTTCTGAAATAGACACTAACGGGTGAAAAAAAATCAAAACTATTTAAAACGTATGATCCAGCCTCCCAGCAAATTCAGCATAACTAGTATTTCATTCCAAGCGACTAAAAGTGTCCAAAAGGAATTCCAAATAAGTTTAATACTTTTTTTTTTTTTTTTTACCCATAACTTGGAGCACTATGTAAATCATACCCTGCCTCTAGAGAGGGAGAATATATTCAAAAATATGATGTATATCAACTGTATTTTTCAGGGCTACACAGCAAAATGTCTCTGTGGGCCCATTCACCAATCCAGCTGCATGAAGTCTTCTGCATCTATAGGTAGCACAGGCTTGCAGCTCAGCTGATGCTTTCATTTTTTCCCCAATTTGAGCCCTAGTGACTTCCTTTCTTTAGATGGAGCTTCTCAGTCAGAAGAGCTAAATCCTCTGAGATTGTGCTGTTCTTTCAATATTAAAGCTTCAGGAACTGTGTCCATCCATTAGTAATTTTATTCAAAATGAAATCTATTAATTTTTTTGATAGTCAAACATCCTTCTCAAAGTGACTGAAATGAGATCCATTTTTTTCAAGTTGCTTGTCCAGATTTGTCTTTAACTTTACATTTGAACTTGAACAAAATGAAGTAGGAAGACGTAGGTTTGGTTGACCGACATCATTCTTCCCCCCACCCCCCAGTGAACTCCTTTGTGGATTATGCAAAAAAATTCTGTGTTTGATTTCAATTTGAAACAAAGAAAATTTAAATTCTCTGTGAACGGAATTTCTGTTTTATGTACAGCTTCATCATTAGACCTTTCTTTCATTAACGGGGGTTGAAATATTTGGACACATTCAGAAAACGTTTTCCATTGGATATTCTCTCTTGGCTAATAACTCTTTAGTTAGCCAGTATATTACCTTACCTTGGCCTCTCTCAAGCATTCTGGTCTTGGAGTCTCACAGTAAAAGAAATTATTTAGTTTAAAAGCTGTTGTGATAAGGTTTCCATTGGCACAGTAATATTTAAATAATAATAACCACTTTTATTCTGCCTCTATGGATTCCATTTGACTGCATTATTTTCTATTTAACTATCCTGCTGTTTTCTCAAAACAAATAAATTTTAGTGAAATCTGAGCTCTCTAAATATCTAATTTCAGTGCTCTTCTTACACCGAGTAGCAGAGAACTGCATGACTGTGTAATAATCTGTTGTATGCCTTTTCCTTTTTTACTTTCACCCCCCTTGTTTATGAATCCATCCATGTTCTCAGATATAAAATAGGAACATATTCTTCCTTGATATTTTTGTCACTATTACATTGCTATGCCATTTTTGTTGCTGACTGTTCTTGGAGACTCAAGAATCAGAATCACTTTGTGCCTGTGTTATAATTCTAAGGCTCAAACAACTAAAGCTCAAGATTTTGTATATTAAAAAAACCCCACAATTTGTTGCTATCTGGATACAAATTGTGAACAGCAGAATGTGTCAGACTCCTTCTCAATTACTAAATATAAACCCTTTCTATACCAGATACAAACTGTTCTATATCACAGCCCTTTCCAGCTCTTTCTCTAGAGGCAATCTGTATGGTTCTGTTATTCACAGATTGAATTGCAGGCATTTATGTCTCGATCATGTTCAAGTAATCAACTTGAAAACTGAAATATGTCTCAGCTTTAGTATCAGACTCGCTCGAGGAGAAGAAGTTACGCTGAAGTTACACTGCAAAAAAAAAAAAAAAAAGAAAAGTGACAAGTTGCTGTGTTGTCTTTGTGTTCAGTAAAATCTTTGCCATATTTATTTCTCCTTAGCTGTGCACCCGTGGGTGGATCCAATTTTTGACATCTGAATTGTTTAAACTTTGACATGAAAAGAAGTGATATTATTACTTGAATACACTTTGTGACTCGGCAATAAAAAAGGGCTGCAACTGAGATCTACAAATTGCTGAACATCATTTGAATTATGCATGAAAACTTTATGGATCAGCCTATCAACTGATCATCTCCTTTTTGTCATTTGATGCATATTAATTTTATGCACTACTGCTTCAGCTGCTATTTCATTAGAATGTTTACTGCAGTTTAAGGTATATTACTTCACAACAAAAATAAAAGATATTACAAGCTCATATTCTTTTCCCCTTCAGCATTGTAACCTGTGTAAAATTTATTTCCTTCAAAATTAAATACAAGAAGATAATGACCACAGTGTTGTAACTTTTGTGATTATGCAAGTATATTGTTTCCTTTTCTTTGAAGTTTTTAAAAATTAATTTAAAAATCAATGATAGAAAAAAATCCAGGACATTCTTTTAAAGATATGTTCTGAATATTATCTTTTAAAGATGGGTGGTAATGGCAAAATTGGAACCAAGAGGTTTTTTTTTGAGTCAGGGAACACATAGACATAAATATTTCACTCGGAGCTCCTGGATTTTTTAGGTCTAAAAGAGGATTAAATTATATATATGGAATTCATATATATAGACATACCCTAGCCAAACTAAGTCCACCCCCAATCTATCCTCAGACTAGTTTAAAATATCTGCAGTTCTTGAAGTGATATTTCCAGAAATAAGTAATTTTGCTTCACACCCAAAAATTCTCTTATTTCTCTAAATATGGTGCTGGATGTGCAGTCCTATTTTCAAAAAAAGACTTTATCTAAGTGCCCCTGCGTGTTCACTCAGCATAAGAGTGGTCATCCTTAGCAGCATCATTTGGATTGGGAGCTTACCTTTGAAAGTGTATTTTCCAGTCACTCCCATTTACTTTGGCTCACACTTGGAAAGGTCTTGAAGGGCAGGAGATGGATTCCCTTCAGGTGAAACTAAGCAAGGAGATGAGCTCAGGTGCTTGCAGATAACCAGTTCATGGGACTAGCCTAGAGTCAGGCCTATAGTGGGAATAATAAGTCTTCAGCACAGTGCTTCACTCTACAGGCTCTCCTGTGCTGCTCTGCTTCTATGTTGGGTTGTTTTTTGACCCTGCTATGTCCCAGCTTCAGCCACAAACAGCTTTTGCTGCAGTTCTGGAGCCTTGATCCTTTCCTGACACTGGTGCGGAAAATCAAACGGAACCAAACCTGCTGATAACTGGTTAGGTTAACGCTTTACTAAATCTGTTGTAAAGACAACATTTCATGTACTCAATGGCCATAGAGATCATTTTCCTCTCTCAGCTCTGATTTGGAGGCTATACCAAGCAAAAGGAGAACAAAAGTTCCTTTGATATTTGCAATTCCCATTTTATGAGAAAATGAAGACACTCTTTGCCCCTCTCTTTTCCTACTGCCTTCTCAGAGAGAACGCATTAAACACTCCTTGTAGCTGATAACTTCAATAATCCTCACATTATAGCCCATCTGGCTTTGTAAACAGGCTGGGCTAAAGCATTTGGAAATTTTCTCCTTTATTATTGGTATAATTTGTTACCTCTTGAACATGATGAATAGAAGCTGACAATTCCAAGTGACAAACCTACATGTCCATAGGGAAACATAATTACAGTCTACATAATAAGATGACATCTACATTTACATGATTTCCGTAAGAAATTAAAAGAGAGAACTATCAGCCACAGAAAGGTATGTAATCTGGAAACCTGGGGAAAGGAGGGAAGGCAATGCATCTTTCTGTAACTGAGTACCACCAGTTCTGGGAGTTACAGGGCAGGTGTGGATGTGGACCAGGTCAGTCCTACAGGTCACCCCACATTGGCCAGAGTGGACAAGTCACAGTGGTTCCCTTCCTAGGAGGTCCACTGAAGGTCTCACAGGCTCCCAGATCAATGGAAAGTGACTTTTCTGTGGCACAATGAGGCTAAAGATGCTAGGAGAAGTAAAAAAAAAAAAAAGACAAACCAAAACCCTTTTGAAAACTGTTTTGTTTTAATAGTTGTACATAAAACCAGCAGTTTCCTTATTGCATCTCCCTCTCTTTTAATATCATGCATATTCCTGCAAGTGAAAGAAGATATCCTGCTGCCACCAGAGATATAGAAGGTATGAGGGGCATCTTATTAGATAAAATTATTATCCTCAGAGGAAATCTGGCGTATTTTAATGTCAGGGTTTAAACCAATACATGGTTTTTCCTCAAGCAGTGCAATTTTTCACAAGGGAGATTAATTCTTTTTTTTTTCCGGGCAGTATTTTGTGACTGCTGTTTCCCTTACTTCAGTGGTACAGGAAATTACACGGAAGTGTGCCTTTTCTCTTCCACGTGAAATGTTAGGAAACAGGCATCGTAATCTGGTTCAGAAAAATAACCAAATAAAAGAGCTATTCTTTTTTAAAAAGGAATATTTATTTTTAAGTATAGTACTTTCCAATTTTGAAATAAAACTTTATTTTTCATTTTTAAAGGAATGAAGTGACTGAGTTTTCTGTTGTAAGAAAAAAAACCTTGAAATATTCCTTTTTTTTTCCAGTAAGATTAATGCAAATGGGAAGCACAGAAGTCATAAAACACATAGTGAATAAAACTGCATACCTGACTTAGGAATACTTTAGTTTTCATTCTGTATCCTATTGTACATTGCCCAAATGAGCAAACCTGACATGAAATAGTTCTGTCATGGCTGCTTCAAACACACGAAAATACCTCAAATATAGTTCATTAGATGAGTGTCCTATTGTTTTTTAAGTTATGTGGGAAACATAGCTCTGAATTTTCAATCAGTTATTTCAAGATAAAATACTTAAATTTACTTTTTATAATTACAAATATGTAATGCATTTATGTAAATATAACTATATTAAATTTATAAAGTTATATGCTTGAAGCTATTCACATTGGTATCATACTCTTGAAGTAAATTTTTATTCTGGACTCAGTTTGGACTGCAATACTGTATAAATAGTAACTGGCAGGAATAGTAAAATAGCTGAGCTTGCAGCCCAGACCACATGCTGCTTGCACTGATGGGAAGGTCTGGCCCCTCGCAAGAGCATTCCTGTGGCACATCTCCTGCACCTCTTTTAATTGCTGAGGATATGCTGGGTCTTATTCTCTCACTCTTGTTAAGGTTTGAGAACTCCATTTTAGCTTTTGGCTTTGTTTTCCTACTGGAGCATCATATATATTTTACCTCTGTGAAACAGTAACACAGGATGATGCCACTAAACATTTACTCTACAAGCAAAACAGAACTTACCTCTTGCTTTGGGAACCTGAAGCCATGCAATTTGTATGCCCACATCTGAAATTTTGATTTATGTCTTGCTCTGAACAAAGGAGCTACCTTTCACAGCCAGCTGGGTCCCACAAAAATGTAGAAATGAGCTTACTGTATACAGGTGTTTGCTGTTTATCTGAAGGGTAGAATAACTCAGCTTTATAACACCTTTTACTATACAGTTCTGGTAAGGATCTGTCAAATGGCATCTGCCTGCAGATCAGCTGCTGAGGAACAGCATGCTTTAGTGTGTGTTCAAGGGTTAGAGGAGGAGGTTGAAGGATGCCTTTGAAATTTCTGCCTAAATTGTCTGAGGACTCATTCCTGTTGGGCATCCATTTATTACCAATATCAAAGCTCTCTGCATATGAGACTCTGTGCTCTCAAGTCCCAGAACTAAATCCCACTGTCTTGCCCTCTTGCTGGTTTTCAGACACTAATATACCACCTTTAAGACACTAATTTTCTTGTAAGCTATCTGTAGCCTACTGAGAAAGTACAATGATCTTTGCTGCACTTGTAATAAAGAAAATAAAAATGCATTAAGAAGGTGGCAGGGGAGAGAACAGATCACTGCTTTTGGGAAGCACAATTAAACAGTCTTTCTTCTCCTGCGCTTTGGTGTGCCAGATGTGAAATGTGAAACTGGTAAAAACCAGGTTTTGTACCTTAGGCAGCGCTTTGAAAGAGGCAAAGCCGAGTCAAGGCAGAGCAAGTGAAAGAGTCACAGGGACCCTGCTAAAGTACTGTAACAGGGGGTAAGAAGTGGGAAAATTGCAGTATCAACTTTTGACTTGAAGGGCCTGTAAGAACAACTTTGAGATAAACAAACAAATAAACAAATATATCCAGAAACATGCAATTTACTGGGGACTGATAAGAAATGCTCATTAGCATATGCTAATGGTAATTTTGCAGATACATCATAACAACAACAGCAACACTACTTGGTATTGTTAAACAAATTGTTTATCCGTTGTCTCATTTCATCTGTTCACCTTCCTTGATGTTTTTAGATGGCTTATTGCAGCAGTAAATAAGAATTCTGTATGCTCAGAAGGATAAAAAACATCTATTTGAATTCCCAATCTTAAGAATGCTTTTTAGTATATACAATAATATTCAGGTGCTATTATTTGTTAAGCATCAGTAAAAGATTTGACTTCTCACAGGCAACTGCAGATTTTATGCTCATTACTGGCTTTAATCTATTTTGTAAGGTAGACAGAGCAACTTTTGCTTTGTATTAGCTTCCTAAATCCTCAGTAATTTTTTCCCATTTGATTAATTATTCTCATATTTTTTTACAGACTTTCTAAGGAACAGTTATTGCAAAATATTACAAGTTATTTTATTGCCTTATATTATTGTCTTCCTTATCTTTTTTTTTTAGGGTAGCTTAATACTTTTATCGCTTTACCTCAAAGCCCTCCTGCTTATACTGGTAAGCTCTCCTTCCCCTGAGATAGTAGCATTTCATATCTAATTTATAACTCTAAAATTTTTATTAAAAAAAAATAAATCCGAATTTGCACATACCGGGCAAATTTTCAGAACTCACTAAGTGGGTACTTCAGAACAGTGTCAAATGTCAAAAATTAACAGAAACTTAAAAACAGCTTACCCTTTAGAAGGAAAGGAATCAACCCAACCTACAAAGCAATCACCTTGCTGGCTGCTAAATTTACAAGAAACCAATGGGAAAAGCACTCTGGAAAAATCTGTGTCAGAATACAAAGCCATTCTAAAACATTCAGTGATACCTGCAGAGGAAACTAAAGGAGATGTTACTGGGACAAACACAGTCTAAGTCTGAGAAATTGAAAAGTTTGACATGATTTTGTCACTTTGCTTCTAGTGCTATTGTGATTGTGTGGTAAGAAAGTCTAGATTATTTTAAACAAGTTTTTTTTTTCTTTTTTTGCTTAATAAGTAGCAGCACACTCTTGATTTAGTATATGAACCTTTCATTCAAATACAGAAAATAATAAAGTCCATATGTACTTCACAGTATGCTCAAATATAGCATAAAAATACCTACTTAAATACTATATCTACTCAAATACTTTAATTTGCTTAGTTTTCTTGTTTCTGCAAGAATCTCAAAACAATATTTAAGACATAGCAAAATAATTTACTCCATTCTAATTAATTTTTTATATTTAAAAAAAATCATATATATACAATTTGTTATAATTAAATAACTTAAAACCATGATTTTCTGGAGATCTAACAGATGACATAGATGAATCTAAAAATTTTAAAGTATATTTGAAGAAATATTTTGGTAAACAAGGAAGGTAAATGAAACTGAATCTTGTCATAACAAGCTTACTTTTTTTCAGTAACAACAGAATTATAAAGAAAATTAACATTTCTTCTATCATATGACTGAATTATTTTTTTAATGAATATTTAATTATTGGTTAATTATGACTGTGTGGTTTATATAGCCTGTAATGCATAAAAGTTTTTCATTATCTATTATCACATATATGTAATGAGTTCCCATTTTTGGCAACCATAGATCCTCTAACTTTTCAGTTTTATAGGTCCACTATATTTGGTCAAATTACTGCCAAGTAACAAATCTTCCAGAGAAAAATGTGAACAGTCTGCATTGTATATATCATTCTTATAAGAAGACTTCTATTTGCCAGTTGACCTATTATACAGACTTGCAAGATTCATTGGTAAATCTTTCCATATAGTAATTTTTTTTTAAAAAATCAGCAATTTAAGTTTACTGTAGATTGAAGAGGGTATAAATTATAGCCTACTGAACCTTCAGAAAGAGTGTGATGCAGGAATATGTAATTTAACAATAAAGATATGTATCAATAAGGATATGTGATAATAAGAAGTGCTGCCTCTCTGACCCTGTACCTTTTTAATTTCATCACCTTATGCACATCTCCCTAGTGCATTTCAAACCTCTTCATGGCTGAAAAGGGTTCACATACTTTCTGATCCAGAGTGGCCCAGCTTCTTGCCTTTGAACAGCAACAGCCTTAAGAATGGTTGCATTTTTAACCCCTCTGTTTTTCAGCTTTCAAGGGTTATATAAGCACATGCCAGGGAATAATACTCCACTGCTCGGGTGCCACCCGAAAATTGGTTTTTGAATAGGCTTGTTTCCTGAGTTCTCTTAGTACCAGGCTGAGTTACATGAGACACCACTGCACCCACATGAGGAAAAAGCATGGTATGGATAGTCCCCATGTGCTTCTGAATGTTCTTAACAATGTTTGTACTAGTTGTAGTTCCTAATAGTTCATACTAGGTGCCGTTCCTAAAAACGGCATCTAGTTCCTACTAGATGTAGGTAATTACTGATGAATAACACCAGCTTGTGTAACCCAGAATGTACACTATGCCTTGTGAAAAACAAATAGTTGTTCAGTCCTTCATATCTTACAAGTTTCCAGTGGAAGCAGGGCAGAATCCTGATGCTGTTGAAGTCAAATAGCTGTTTTGCTTTTGGTACAGCAGGGCCAGCTGTTTCCCTTAGCAAATAAGCAGCTGTGTTTCTGCCTGGAACCACAGCAGAGATTTCCAGTGTGAGATTAAATTTCAGAAAGAACACACGTTCACACACACACAATCACTGCAAACACTCCCACAAAATGAGCGTATATTAAGCATGACATTGGTGTCATTTTTATCTGGATAACGAACAGTATTTTAAAGAGGAAGATTTTCTGCTGTAAAAAAGCAATTATAATAATGACAGGGGAATGGAAGTAAAAATTGATGATTAGCCGGGAACACATTTGGGTGTGGTGAAAAGACATTTCTCTACCATTTATTTCAAGGTTAAACTACCAAATGTTCAAATATGTCTGAAACTGACTCAACAGCATTATAGATGAGTAGGCACTATGCAGTCAGAATACATTATATCCCTACAGAGGCAGTCCAGGAGGAATGATGCTGATAAACATGCCCAGATTAAGAGGAGTGACAGAAAAACTAAAAATAAAGGGTTATGACAATGCAAAAAATGCATTTTTCCAAATATTTTATTGGAAAAATGCCACATTGGATCTGTCAGCATAAAATTCATAGATTTCAGATTCTGCTTCTTGTTCTGACAAAACTGACTAAATTACAGCATGAAACAAGTATTTCAGGATAGCAATCAGGCCTCAAACCAGTTGAAATTGTCCCAGAACACTTGGTGTGATTCTTCTCACTCTTCCTCCGCTTTTCCATTTATTCCCAAGGAGGTTCCAGAGAAGGCTGTGCAAGGCTTTTTCAGTTGACTGTGGGCAGCTTCCATACGCTTGGGTTTTCTTTCAATCCAAGCTTCCCTGAATGATGCCTTCTGCTGGAAAGGCTCAAAAAGGGCAGAATCAACTTTTAAATGTTCATGTTTTTAGAGTCAGATTCATTAATGTTATCTTAAGCTTCATAGAGAGCATGAAACAGGTAGGACAATTTTTGCTAGTGTTAGCTTGTCTGGAAAGTGCAGCAGGAGGAAGGTAACATTTGTAAATTTTCTATTTTTTTTTTTCATTAATCTTCTCTTCTGCTAGTCTTCAGTGTCTCATAGTTCATCTATGAAATATTACATAAGCCAAATGGATATTACAGTTAAATTGATAGAAAATTGGACTAAAGGAAAGGTATTAGACATGAGAATGACCAGAGCAAAATTACAGAATATTAATGAGTTTATAAACTCACTTTGTGATCACATTCTTGTTCTTCATCACCTGAGCTCTGTGTCTCACATAACAGACACCTTTGTCCTATTCCAGTTTGGGTTCAGTTGTGACTGCAACTAGTTTAGTTTCTGTTCCAGTACAAACCTCTCAGAACTTTCAAATAGGATTTGGTTTTTGTTTCGGTTTAAGCCAAAAAGAAGAAGAAAAATCAGGATACTGTTTGTTCAACTCTCTGTTACCCATTCTTTGAAATCTGACTTTTCAATGCTTCGTATTTTAAGGTGGACTAGGTAGCAAGGCTCTTTACTTCTAATAACTTTAAGGTTTGAATCTGTGGATTATGTATATCCAATGAACACTTTGGGTAAGAGTCAGTGTATGCCGGCCTGGATGAGATGACTAGATAAGTAAAAACCTCTTAAAAAATATAAGTTTATCACATTTGAAAGTGGCTGGTATATTTGTAATCTTGAAGATAATGAAATATTCATTTACAGCTCCTGTTTATATCTCAGATTTTTATTCCTGCACTACACTAAAACACATCCCCTATTCATCAATAACAAGTTAAGTTTACACGAGATATTTACTGTCAGTTCTAGTATTAGAAATTTACCTTTGCATAATACTGACTATTTATAGTGCTATAAATAATACTATGAACTTTAAAAGGTCAAAGTAACACTGAAGAAAACCACTGAGCTTAAGTCAAATGCAGTAAATTACTAGTCATCTATTTCTTCCCCCAAAGTCTGATCTCTGAATAGCTGATTCTCTTGGATATCTCCTTATTTTAGCTGTTTTCAGTCAGTATTCCCATCCAGAATGGTTGCTATGCTCCCATTCATAGCAGCTAGGGAATATGTGAACAGTATTAAAAACAGCAGCAGGAAATGCAGAATATAGGCAGAAAAAGCAGCATTATTTTGTAAGCAACCAGAAATATGCATCAAAAATGTAATAAGTCTGTATGTAGCAAACAATGTGGAACATCATCTTTACTGATTATCATTTCCAGAGCAGATATATGTAGTTCACAATAGAAAACATAGCCTTCATTAAATTTAAATTTATCCTAAAGTTCCTAGCAGGGATAAAACAGTTAAGGAAAAAGATATGTATAGTCTGTGCAATAAAAATGGCCATTCAATACCCCTGCTGTGTGGTCTAATGATAATGTTGAGTCCAACACGAACAGGGGAAGAAAATAGGCCTAGCTAAACAGAGAGATTTAGATGGAACTCTGGACTAAAAAGAGAGTTTATGACTTTTTGCAGGCCACTCAGGAGGACTACAAGGATGTTGTGAGGTTATGCAGGGAGAAACTGGCTGGTCATGGCTTGAACAGGTGTGTTGTTTGCTGGGAAAAAAACTGCCTGGATGGCAGGTCCCAGAGAGTAGTGGGAATGGATTTACATCCAGTTGACAGCCAGTCACCGGTGGTGTTCCCCAGGGCTCAGCGCTGGGACTAGTTCTGTTTAATATCTTCATCAATGATCTGGATGAGGGGATCAAGTGCACTCTCAGTCAGTTTGCAGACAACGCCACATTGGGAAGGAGCGTTGATCTGCTGGAGGGCAGGAAGTCTCTATAAGAGGGATCTGCACAGGTTGGATCAATTGGCCAAAGCCAATTGTGTGAAGTTCAGCAAGGTAAAGTGCCAGCTCCTGCCCTTGAATCACAACAACCCCAGTCAATGTTTCCAGGCTTAGGGAAAAGTGGCTGGAAAAATGCCCAGTGGAAAAGCACCTGGGGTGCTGGTTGGCAGATGATTGAACATGAGCTGTCAGTGTGCCCAGGTGGCCAAAGATGGCCAATGGCATTGTGGCCTGTATCAGAAATAGTGTGGCCAGTAGGACAAGAGCAGTGATTGTCCCCCTGTACTCGGCACTGGTGAGGCCTCACCTCAAATCCCATGTTCAGTGTTGAGCCCCTCATTGCAAGAAAGACACTGAGGTGCTGGAGGGTGTCCAGGGAAGGGCAGTGGAGCTGGTGAAGGGTCTGGGGCACAAGTCTGCTGAGGAGCAGCTGAGGGAGCTGGGGGTGTTTAGCCTGGAGAAAAGGTCTCAGAGGAGACCTTATCACCCTCAGCATCTTCCTGAAAGGAGGTTGTAGTGAGGTGGGGGTTGGTCTCTTCTCCCAAATACCAAGTGACAGGAGGAGAGGAAATGGCCTTAAGTTGCACCAGGGGAGATTTAGATTAAATATTAGGAAAAATTTCTCTGAGGAAACAGTTGTCAAGCACTGGAATAGGCTGTCCAGGGAAGTGGCTGAGTCACTGTCCCAGGAGGTATTTAAAAGTCCTGTAGGTGTGGCACTCGAGGACCTCTTTTATTGGTGGACTCGGCAGTGCTGGGATAATGGTTGGACTCAATGATCTTAACTGTCTTTGCCAATCAAAATGATTCTATCATTCTGTTTTATGATTACCAGTGATGATGATGAGGAGGAGGAAGGGAAATAGGATGGCATCTTACAAACAGTGTAAAGCTATAAAATATTTCTACACTGGAAGAACAGGCTTAGCATAACCCTTGTCCCTCAGTAGTAATCAGTCCTACTGATGTCAAACTGTGATAGGGCAGTAAAATTTGCATTCTTTTGATTAAGGGAACTGAGATTAACACTGCAAGTCTTCTCTGATTATATCTGAGAAGATGGGAAGTTGTATGAGAACTCCAGGGGGAATGTGATAGCCTTTAAAGAAACACATTTTAAATTGAGGGTATCAGGTCTTTTATTCCTTTGAAGGCAGAAAAAAAGAATAGCTTCAGACTGGTACCATGTGAATATCATGCAGCTTATCTGTTGTTAACTAACCACTTCAAAACTGCTGCCATTCTACAGGCCAAAAGAAAATGTGATTGTAAGAAGCAAAAGAAAGTGAAAAACTCTGGCGGTGGGCAGCACACCTGTGTCTGCTCATAATAAGAAAAAATCCTGAACTGAGTAAGAAAAAAACAGAAAATAATTTTTAAGACTCATCTCATGAGTAACATGAGAATTTGGTTTTAGGCATAAAATGAAATGAAAGAACACACATATTTCTTACTCAACAACTTTCAATGAGATGGGGTGTCTACATTTCTGCCAGTTACGAACTCCTCACAGGCTTAAAGAGCTGGGGAAAATGTAGGGAAACATCTATTTGGGTTCCCCCAAAAAGAGGTAATAGGCCTACTTATGCAATCACTTTTATAGATTCTTTTTATCACTATGCAATAGAAATTCAGAGTGACAAGATTCATTTACTCATTCTGTGATATGTTCTGCTGTAGCAGGCTTTTCAGCCTCCCAGCCTGCATGCTTAAATTTCGGGTTGGTTTTGTTTGTTTGTTTTGTTTTGTTTTGTTTGTTTTTTATCTTCTAGCAAATTAAAATGTTTGTTTCTGCATATGTTCCAGTGGAGAAAGTTCCATGCATAGACCATTATTTTGTTTAACTTAACTATGATTTACTAGACCTTTATCAGCCTTTTTTACTCCTTTGCATTTGAGATTTAAGCGTTGTACTAGGATTAGTTATGGCAAGTGTGCTCAGCTTTTTCTATAAATAGAAGTGTAATGGATGCACTGAGTGAGGAGGAAGTGCACTGTACTTGGTTATCTTGTCCCTATTCGGAGCAAATACAGATGTCCAGAGAAAAAATACAAGCAACAGGGCACGAGAACTCACAAAGGAGCTCAGAAATTTATGTATTTCCTTGGAAAAACTGGCATCCTTTTCATAGCATATAAGAACCAGCTCTTCCCATCTGTGCAGTGGTCTGACCCATATAAACCTTGGCTCCACAGTAAGATCTGGCACTAAATTCAACAAATCAGTTTTTAATTTAAATATTCTTCATAATCATTGTTTTGGTATCTGCCAGAGACATTTTTTCTCCCAGTAGGAAATCATGGGTACACATTACTCGTCTGAAGTCTCCTCAACCTTGAAGATTTATTTTTTTTTAAATGTTGTTATGGAAAGAATGATTTTCCTTTCAACATTGAAAACTTTTGCTCTCAGAGCACTGTGCAGCCCTTCAGATTTTTCAGTTCCAAAGTAAGATACTCTGTCTTCTTCAGAAAATCCCTCATATTGTTGGGCATGCCACAAAGAGCCCATAGCCAAAAGAAATGATGGAAAATATATAATTTATTCTGCACATCCCCAACAGGAATTCAAATACATACAGCAGATTGCTGAGAGACCCTGCTTCATTTATACATGTCTGTTCCTGAAAGAGATATAGATGATATATATGATAACCATCCCTGTTGAGGGATGCAGGGATATAGCCTGTAGATGGCACTGCTCCCTCACTTGTTTTCTCCTCAAGCCAGCCGTGACTCACAGTTTTCACTGAAGACATTATTTTTTCTCCTAGGGACATGTTTACTTTGTGTATCCTGAGCCACAAACAGAAAAATGAGCTCTTCCTCAATGCAATATTAGAAATGAAAATCCCATTAAACCTTTAAAGATCAGGATGGGCCATGTTTCACTTACCTTTTGCATCAGAGTGATCATACAGTTTTAATAAAATTGCTCTTCCTGATTCAGTGGACTAAAGTCCTTGCTTTCTGCCCAATTTAGTGTGGAACTCCTTTGTTTCTAAAAAAATGTCCACTTAAAAAACCTGCAGACCTTGTAGCAGCATGAAAACTCGAGTGTTTCTTTAAGAAGAACAAAAATATCTTTCAACTGATAAGCAAACAGGTGAATTAATTAAGGGATACATTTACACACACATTAAAAAAAAAAAAGAAAGTAAACAAATGTGTCCTACTTCAAGCAGCAGCTTATGTTTGATCAGGGTTTCACTGAACATACAGAGCTAGCAAGTAAATTGGACAAGGAAGAGTTTTCTTCTCTATTCTCTGCAGTGTGGCACCTCAGTAAACAGTGCTGGGTAAAATTTAACACCAGACAGTGGCAAGAGAAGCAGCATTTTGTAGTAATTTGGTGACTGCATGCTCTCCTTTTATCTATCTGCAGAGACAGCAGCAATGCTTGCAGTTAACATTTCATAATGTTTTCAAACCTAAAGTTAGAAAAAGAGATGGTTTGCCGAAGCTACAGTATCTCCGGTTGTTTCTTAGAAAAGCCATATTGTCTCCATTTTTTTAGACAGTGGATTTCAATTTTTGCACATGAGGACGTAAAGGTGGCCATTACTTCTGCTTGATTATTTACACTGATTTGATCAGCTTATAAAGCCTTTAAAAACCCGTGTTCTTACATGCTTAGCAGAACTCTTTAGAGACTTGCTGTAAAAATCCTGCAGTACTCAATTTGCACTAGACATACACTCAACTCTACAGCAGGCTCTGCAGGTATCTGTCTTGAGCATAGCTTAAAATACAGGACTGAAACTTGCTGCTGCAAGAACAGCTCTTAACCCTGCACAGACAAGACTGCAAAGCCTGCCTGCCTTAAGTGGACATGCATGAGACAGGATGCCATCAAGGGATTTCTATGCCGCAAGAAGAGCTCAAGAGTTGCATTTAAGGACTCCTAGAAGGCAGTGACAGATAACCTATTTCATAAGGAGACACAACCGGAAAGGAACGAGCTCTATTTGGTCCTCCCATATGCAGTACTTGGTACTGAGGCTGCAGCTGCTCCTTCAGGTACCCAGAAGAGGAAGCCCAAATTCTAGACTTGTCTGTCACATTTTTTATTTATTTTTTTTTTTAGTGTCCAGTAAATTGCAAACCACTGGCAAACTGGGAGGTGTGTCTGCTGTTAAAGACAGAAACTCTAACAGTTTGTCAGGACTTCAGCTAGCTATAACTGTCACTGAAGTTAGCTAGCAGACTAAAGCTGAAAGCAGATTGAATCTAACGTATTTCTGAGCAACTGCTGAATATTTCCGTTCTTTTCCTTTTCTCCTCATACTCCTGCTACTCTTTTTCGGCTCGCTGCTTGATTCCCTCTTTTCTTTGTGCTTGCTTAATGATGGCTGCCATTTCCTCTCTCCATGAACAAATAAGCTTACCATTTTCTTTAATGTTCCTATTGGAATTATCTCTGTAAATTCACCAGAATGATAGAAGTGTTATTTTGCTATCTACCCCAACTGTGAGTCTTGCTGATTTAAACTCAAATACACTAAAATGTGTTTTAGATGAGGATTCTTTGCTCTATTGTCTCTACAGAATTCACTATTTCAAATGTGTTATTTTGAGAAGAAAAAACCCACTCTGTGCTTGAAGCACTCTTGGAAAAAGCCAGTGGCCCATACATACAAGGGGGAGATAATAATCTGAACAAAAACGTGTCTATTGGACATATGAAGACATGCTCTGTACATTCTCCTTTGAGAAGCTGTCCTAGTCTCACCCACCCCACCTCATTTCCCTCTGGCTCATTCTAGTCTGACTTCTCTGAAGTTTCCTTGACCTTTCGCTACTACTCTCTCTTGACTTTTCCATTTCATGTCTTTATATATGATAGATGAACAGTTTTCTTTGTACCTCTGACAGCTTTTTTTATAGCCACCCCTGTGGTTTTGAACAGCATTTATCTCTGGGCAAAACAGCTTTTAACTGGATTATTTAAAAGCAGAAAAACAACAAATGAATTTATATGATGTTCCAAACTGAGCTTTTTAAGCAAGAAGGAAAAGGAAAATATTTATCAGAGCTCAAAAATAAGCACTTCAGATAATGAAAGCTGATTGACAATTACTGTTGTCTCTTAAAGGGAACAATTGGACTGAGGTATTGTGAACACCGATTGTATCAGCTGATATTATGAGGCAGAGAAAAACTTACCTTGCTGATACACTAACGAAATAAGTGCTGATTGCTTTTTAAAATGAGTAGGTTTCAATACTGAGCAAAAGAAAATTGAGAGAGGACTTTTGAAACTACAACACACACAGAACTATGTACTTTGTTTGGGCAGTGGTGTATCTAGGGTTGGCTTCAAGCATACAGAAGAAAGGTAGTAGGTCAGATCAGCAGTGTAAGAAGAGGGAAAATGGAGGCTTGCAAGCCATGCCCCACTGACTGCTCTGCCTTGGTCAAGGTCCTGCAAAGATAAGCCAACTTCTGCTGTGACTGTGAGAAACTTTGGGGGTGTAGGGACCTAAGTGTGGCTGTGAAGAAGTAAAACTCCTCTTGGAAACATCAGTTATTTCTGTATCTCTCACCCTTCCTCTGGTTGCAGCAGGAGCAGCAAGCCTGGTTCTCCAGAATCCATTAAATTCTGATGCTTCCAGGAAGGAAAAGGTCTTTCTTTCAGCCCTCTTCTGATGCCACACCCATGGCTCTGTCTCTTCCTCTGGCATCTTCTGTCCTTGTCACAAAGCACAGGCTCATCTTGGCTCTGCTACTTTGCAGAAGAAAACCACCAGTTCAATTGGCTCTGGATATATGTCTTTGCAACTGCTGTGAATGCATTACATGCTATGTAGAAATAGATTATCAAAACTATCAAGTCAAAGGCTTTCAAATGACATAATGAAAATTATTGACAAGTTTTTCCCATGAATCATTCCAGAGCTTTCTGTAGAATGGGATTTGATTCCTTTTCATCTCAGCCACCACTGCGACAATGTGAACAAAATAACTGACGAGCACTGAGACACATTAATTCAGACAGCTATAGTAAACTCTGTGAGGAATTTAATAATGCTTTATTTTCATAGCAGGGAATTAATAGTGTGCAGTAGAAAAAGACACAAGGCCACTGTTAAGCAGAAAAGATAAATATATAAATACACAAAAATGCACACAGAACATACATAAATAAATACATAAATATATCTACAAAATAGTTGATTCAGTTAAAGAATCATCTATTGCTGTTAGTGCCATTGGGTTCCTTTGAAAAAAATGAAATAGTGTGCAACATGTAAATATAGATAACCATATCTGCAACATCCACAGCTAGCAGTAGAAAATTAAAACATACATGGTACCCAATTCTTACCCAATTATTAACAGTGTTCTTTTGCATTTTTAAGCTTCTTTTATTGAAATTGTCAATTTATAAGAAGAAACAAATAAACAAAAAATCCCAGTCATCCAATTACTACAGTCTGTGCCTCCGTTCCAGAGATCCAGGTCCTCTGAGCTGACAGGATGTTGGATAGAAGAGTTATTCCCTCCTCAGCAGAGCAACACTCAGCTAGGGACAAAATGCCTTACAGCAGGTTTCACAGTTATCAGCTGATAGCAGAGAAACCTAAAACTGGAGTCCTGTTTTCTGTTCCAAGCTCTGGGCATATGTTCTGCTGGGAATGCCTTCCTTTGCTTGTTTCTCTCTGGTATCATCACCTCTCCCCTGCCTTCTTCAAAATTTTCTTTCCCCAGTCCTGTCTCCTGAGTTGCCTCAGGCTTCTCCTCCAAGCAGGGCTCACCTTCTCCCTGCTCCCGTGGGCTTCCCACAGTCTCACATCACAGGGGACGCTTCCTTGGTCCAGTCTTGGACTTCTCCCTGCTTCCTGCATGAGTCTGTTCTGCATTTGACTTTGCCACAGGCAAGAGAAGGTTTTTAGGGCAAGAAAGTGCAGGTTTTTAAATCACTCTCACAAAGTCTGAGAGAGAGAGAAGGGTGTAAATTTTCCACATTGAAATTCACTACCTGAGTTACCTCAAGCACCCTTGGGAACAGTTCCTTTCAGAAAAGATGTTCTCGAATCCTCACAGCTCTTTGTTGGAAGCTGCTTCTCTTCCTGCAGAGATGGTGCACTCACTGTCTTCTCAGCCACATGGGTTGAGAGGGGAAGAAGTTATTTCCAACTGAACAATCTAAGTAATTCTTCTAATTTTCAAAATTTTATGTTAATCTAGATATCAGCATATTTTCATGAGAATACCACTCCTGATATTGCCAACTATGAAACCACAGCATAGCCACAGCCTTTCAGATAAAATATTTGCATCTTTTTTAACACTTGTTAACTAATGTGTTTGCCCTGGGTGGAATAATTCAAATTTAGAAAGAATATTGCAAACACCTGAAAAAGTGCCTTCTTATGGGAAACACTTATTGAGTTTAATAGTAGAAGATTCCACCTCCCCTATGTCTGTTAATTAAATTCTGATATATTGATTAACTTGACCTGCATATCTTTTTACATTTTCTTTGGATATGGAAGACATATTTCTAAGCACAGCTCTAAAGCTACTGGAGTTGTCCCATGGAAAGAAGATCACAGCTTTGTAGGTAAAAAACTAGGAGAACAGGAAATTAGGTTTTTAGATCTCTCACAAATATAAACTTAAGAATGCTCTTTAATCTTTCCAAGCTTTGATTGACAAAATAGAAAACCTCTTGTATTTACAGCTTATGCCAGTCTTCTAAAATAAAAACCCCCACTGGCAAAGGAAAAACGAGTCATTAAAAACTGAGCGTACTATCCACAGTTAGTTATTAGGTACCTCAGTCCTTTATGGTCCTTCTCAGCTTATAGATCTCTAAGTTGCAAGCTTTTCACGGGAGTTACTTTTTGTATTTTTGTGTGTTTATTTATTTGGTTTTACTGTCCACTGTTTTTTACATTCACAGTAGTAGAGGAATGCTAAGCAAAGATTAGACTAACTCCTACTGCAAAATAAACAATAGACAACTTGTAGCTGCAAATGGGTGTTTTGAAGTATGCTGCATAAAATCTCCACAAAATGTGTATTTTCTCACAAGAATATGTATATCTCAAAAATCCTGTCACGATTTTAGACATTCTGTTTGTGGTTATGTCCTTGATATCTTAGGATTTTCAGTCTTTCATGTTTCAAAATATGTTTCTTTCCTAGCTTAAATTATGGTATGAAAGTCAACTGTAACAGCATACTAAGAGGACAATTTTGTAAAATTATTATAAATCAAATTACAGTCTGACAAGATTTTAGGATTAAAACTGCCTGATTTTCAGATTTATCTACCTGTCCTTCTGTACGGCCCACTGGGTAATATCTGAGTTGCAAGAAAAGCAAAATATTTCCATCATCCATTCAGTCAATTATACAATATCCAACATAGGGATATTGTCCTTTGTAGTTGTAATTTTATATTATCTGCAAATTACTTTCTTTGCTGTGCCTTTAATAAACCCAATACCAATAATGACACATACTGTTTCCCTGAGACAGGCTGAAAGCTGAGAAATATGCAGAGCATGATTAATTAGCCAAGTGAAAGAAACTACCCAGCTGACAAAAGTAATCATTGGCCCAAATGACCTTTGATGTCTCAGTGCTTTTGGCCAGAGGGTTTGGCAACTGCATGAGGGGGAATACTAAAATAATCTACAACTAAGGCACGTATCAACATTCTGGAGACAGACTATTTTCGCTGCAGAAACAGTGGGTGTTAAGAGAAGCCAGTTCTATTGTTATAAAGCCTCATGGATTCAGTATTCTGGTAAAAGAGAAGAAACAGTACCTTAGTTTTTAATAATATATCTGCTGTTTCTTCAGACTTTTTAGTATAATCAATGCATTTTCAGGCTCTGACACATTGTTAAGTCTATGTGATGGTAAATCCCGCCATGTGGCAGTCATTTCTGAGACTGACACTTCTTAAATAACAACAAACCATTTTTCCCTGAACTGAAATACCATATACTTCTAGAAACAAGAAAACTGAAAGGTGGGAGCTTAGGAAACTTCTATAGTCAAGAGAATGATCATTAGCCTCTATGGTTAATGAGTGAAAAATGCATTTCTGTGGAGTGTTTTGACATACCTGACTTAGACAAGCGTTTGATTGAACATATTTCTGGTAATGGTGGTTTTCCTCTTCACTGGTACAGCCTAGATGGCTCACCAAGACTAGCTACCTGACACTGTAGGACTTAACCTTGATGAGGTGAATCCACCCACAAGTATATTGGTGCAGTGACCTATAATGTGTACGTGTGTATATATATATTATGTATAATAAGGTATTGAATTAGTATCACACAAGGCCCTATAAAATGGGGTTATTATTCTTAGCTAGATCACTTTTCTCCACAATACAAAGAAATAGAAGAAAAATACATGGTATATAGAGTGGGTAATGTTCTGTCAGAAAGTCTTAAAGGAGTTTGTGGGAACAGCGCTGGAAAACTACCAGATTTCTGGTGGCTGCTATTACCTAACAGTACCGTCACAACCATCCCCACCTAGTGTGCTTTTGTTTGTATAAGAGAGCTGTCTCATGAACACATGAACTGTGTTCATTTGGGCTGAAATTCAACAGGAAAATGTAATCCAAGAGTGCACCCTGCCATTACAGGGTATCAAGTCCACAGGGCTGGACTTGAGCAGGCCTGCAGTAAAGCTGCAAATCATCTCCCGGCATCCAGAGTTTTTACTCTGACTCAGCAGATATACTCTTGTAAGGCTGAACAAGATGATAATGTAGGTATAATCATTACATGCATGGAGGAATCATGGTGAGTTAGAAGGTTTATTACTCCAACAGTCTAAAAAGGGTTTTGTAAATCTAAACCAGTCACTTGAATGCAAAGATCCTGCTTGTCTGTAGAAGCATGCCAATTTAATCCTGACAAGCATTCAGTGCTGAACTGTCACCTTCTCTTCAGCATTGGTCATGTATTTCTTAATAAAGTATTTTATTCAGTAACTTTCTGAGTGTGTAGTCCAAATAGCATCACGGTCACACACATGCCGTGTTGGTCTGACTTCAGTCCTTCCCTGGTCTGCATATCCCACTTTGAGCTCTAGCATTTCAGTGCCTGAAAAAAGACATTAAAGGTATCCATACAGGATTGGTACAGGCTCAACTGATTGCTGTGGTGAGTGCCTTCCTTACTCTGTCACTCAGCTATAAACAAACAGCCACATGCATGACTACATCCTTTTCCACCCAACGTGTAACTCTCATCTCCTTTCTGCCAATTCTCTGTTAAATCACAGCTGTGAGTATGAAGTGCCCTGCACAGCTCACATACTGTATTTAATAAGTCTTGGTTTTTATTGCTTCTGGCCTCTGCCTTCTAGCCTGCATGGTGTAACGGAGAGACATCCTAATCTGTAAGTTTTTAAAGATGGGAAAATGGTAACACTTGCGACAAGTGAGAAAAAAGTGCATCTATCTTAGATTTGGACTGTGAGAAACAGGCGGGCACTGTTAGTACTCCAGCACCTTCTCCCTTATAAATTTGGTCCAGGAAAGCATGTACATAAGCGTATATATAATGACATATACACAGTTCAACCGAGTTAAACTCATTTTTATAGGAATGACTGGCTTAAAAAGCTCAGCTCAGTCTCATCTTTCCCTGCCACAGCTTAGAAATCTTTCTGTGAAAATACAGTTTAACCCAAGCACCTAAATGAAGTCTTATTGAGGCAAATGGCAGACACTCAGAGAAGAGAGTCAGGTGGTATTTTTACTTTAAAAACTATAACAAGCAATAGCTTTAATCTTTGCTTAATGTATACTGAGGGGTTATATCACTGTCCTGCTTCCACTTGAGTCCACTGTTAAATATCCTGTGTCCTCTTTGTTTTATCTTCCCCAGGGATACAGATACAGTCAGCCTCCAGGCCAGCAGGTCCTGAAGACATGCAATGATGGAAATGGAGCCCGTTAGCATGCACCAAACAGAAACAACTCTTTCACTTGCTTTGCTGCAGAAGTCACAGCTCTTTGAGACTGAAAAAGTAATTGTTGTATTAGAGATTTGCTAATAAACACAACATATATTGTTAATAAGATCCTGAGTAGACCTGGAACTATAAAAATCAGATGGCATGACATGTGGATGTTTTAATAAATCATCACTTGAGAAATTCTGTCGTATTTTAATATCATTAACTAACAGTTTGTCCAAAGAGAATTTTTAATCAGTAAATTGGAGAAATTAAAAATGCAGTGCACCAGCTATTACTGTCCAGCACATCTCTGATCCACTGGAACCTGACCTTTTTTTTGGATGTCTTACGTCTCTCATTCACTACCAGAAATCAGCTAGTGATGTCCTTTTGGTATTTAGATAAAGGCAAGGCATTTAAGTTTATGTGAAGGTGGTCTTCTCAAAACTACAACATTTTTATCAAAGATTTCAAAACTTGTGGCATAGCTGATAGAATAACATTGTTAAACTAACAAAGCTGCTTTCTTCTCCCAACTTGTGTTGGCTTAGCCCTTTTATGCTGCCCAGTTGACCTTGCTCCTTTTTTTCCCCCCCTTTTTTAGAAAATACCTGAAATTCTTTGAATAATGAAGGTCAGAGGAAGACCATTATTTCACTTACTTGAGTTGTACCTCTGAATGTCTATTATTAATTCCTTCCCTAAACAAACTGACCCACACCAAGCTACTGCTCAGATTTTTTTTTTTTTAATTATGAGAAAGCTCTGCAGAACATTTGATGTTTTGCTGGTTAACCAGAGCAATACCTCTGACTTTCTTCCTAATATACCTACAAAGTATCTACCTTGTGAAGCAAGTGAAAGAGCAGAAGGATAATTAGGATATAAAGAATTCCACTATGCTGATGTTATTCCAGACAGAAATGTCTAATGAATGAGAACACAAAGGCATGCAGCAGCTGTCAGCTGAATGCATGCCACAGTGCAGAGCAGCTCTATAAATGACTCTGAAAGATTTATAGACTTCCATTTCTATTCTGGTATTCTGTGAGCATATATTATTTGAAGGATAATGTAGGGGGAGATGGGATAAGGGTGGAAGAAAATTAGATCCCAAATTAGATCACAGATTAAGATGAGGAGTAGAACTGCTCGTGTATTATCATGGGCTCATAATAGAGCTACTGTATATTCCACGCCCTAGAAAAGCACTTAATACTCTCTGTTCAGTGCCAGGGTGATTTGGGATAAAAAAAATAGAAATTAGATGGAATTACAGCTTGCCTTAGCTAAGTACACATTCAGTAATTAACACATATTTGGAAGTGTTGCTCAGGGCTTGGTTACAGTGGTGAGGCTGTTGGGCTGTTGTTCTGGAAGCCTGTGTGCTGGGACACACATACATGTCTCCATATGTGCTCCCAAAGACCAGAACAGGTGTCTGTGCACAAAGCTGTGTCTGCAGGATGATTAAGTCAGTGACTATGGCTGAAGCATATGGTTATGGAGGATATATTTGCTTCTTCTGAATTTTGTTTCCTCTCAATTCTGTCTGACATTCTCTGTCAAGTTTCCATGCTCAGACTTGTCAGTCTTCATTTCTCTCTTAAGGCTCTCTGGGAGGAATTCAGCTCTGGAAATCACTTTCTAAGAGTTTCTAAATCAGAGCTTGACTAAAGTAAACCATGCTCATCTGTACCTCATCTCTCTTTTTTTTTTTTTTTGGCAGTCAGCGATGTAAGAGCTTCAGAAAGGTTGCTATCATTCTGTACTACTTAATACTCTCAGTATTAAACCTGTGCATGTTTTACCTAGTTTAGTCTGGAATATTCCTAATGGTGATCCCCTAATTACCCCTCTTGGCAAATCTTTCCATTCTATAATTGTCCCTGCTTTTAGCATTTTTATTCCTTATATCTAACCTAAATTAATTTTCTTCCATTTTCAGCCCATTGCTCCTTATTATATTGCTATTATCACTTGAGGTAATTCCTCCCCATATTTTATGTTACTTCACCTGAAGCAGCTAGACACACTTATCATATCTGCCCTTTTCTATTTTTTTCTCATATTACACTCCTTTCCTGTTACTTTGTAGATCACACCTGCTAAAGTATTTATTGTTTTTTTGCTACCTTTCTTGCCACTTTTTCTCATCTACTCCTGGTTAGACAGGAAGCCCACCAACATTGTGAAATAAAGGAAAAATGAGCACAGGATCTTATTTTTTAATAGCCATTTTCAGACTGTTTTGAAGGTTTATCAAGGTATTACATACCTAATTAGTCACTTTTACAAGTACTGAAGCACTGTGTTCTGTGTCAGCATAATTAACTTATGGTAATGAGTCTAATAAGTAGTCTGAACAATTAAACTTATTAAAAGTAAATATAAATTTTCGTACAACATTTTGGTTTGGTGCCCTGGCAGAATCATTCAAAAACTAATTTGATCTCATGAACGTTGCTGGATTTATAATTATTCAGAGTTACACTAACAGTCCTGGATAGAAGAGAAATTTCTGAATTAAGACACCTGTAGATCTGTTCAGCAGAAAGAGCAAATTCACAGTTAACAAAAGCCGGTTGATGCCAGTAAACTGCACCTCTGGCAGTGAGGAAGCAGCTCTCATTTATGTTGAAGGTACCTTTCAAGACACTTCAATTTGCGAAAGTGTAACGTTTCAGAGAAATTTTTACTGGAAAATAGATGTTATATAAAAGTGAAGCTTTGATAATTTAATTTTTTTTTTACCTTGTTTTGTCCTTGGGCAGGCAATTTCAGTAAACTAAATTATATTTTGAAAGTTGTAGTTGTGTCTTAAAACCACACCAACAACACTAACCAGCAAGGTGTCTGACCATCAGCAACACAGGGGACCATAGCAGTGCAGAAAGGCTCTGGAGACAAGGGGATTGTCTCTAATTCTTCTTGAGCAGTTTCATATATTCCAGAAGAATTTGAAAATATTTGATCAGGCCAGTTGCAGTAATTAGGAGCCCTTCGGTGCTGTCAGTGGACACTAACATCAGGACATTCCCTTGTAACCTGAACATAAGGCAAGGGAAGATGCTCAGGAGGACATTCGGGGAAACTGCTGGGTTACATGTAATTTGTGTTCCCAGGTTCTCAAACATGATGGATAATGTCTCTATAGCAGAGGAAAGACAGGTGAGTGCATATCTCTTCCACTTCTAATCTTGGCTCATACTTCCAGAGAGGAGCCATGGTATATTCATAATATGTTGGTGCTGGAATATAACAGAGCTGAGCCAGAGCAGGAGATCTGACCTGTCAACAAGGAAAGTCCAGATGCCATTGCAAAGAACATGTGCCAAATACTTTACTTCATGTAAATTTCAGTGAAGTTTGTAAAAGACACTTCAGTGATTTCTTTTTCTTTTATTCCAATATATGATGAGAATAATAAGAAGGATGAATCATAGCTTTACCCCAAAAACTGTTGGTTCTAGTGACAGGCTCCAGGATGCTTCATTACATGCCTTTGATCAGAAGAATGACTGTGTTTTATATTTTAAAGAAACAAAACCAGCAAGACATACTAAAGTCAAGCTGAGTTTTATGAATTTGCATTTTCATAAAAATACATTGGTTTTGTAAAAATCTTTGCATTCTTGCATGTTTTGGGTATTTTGGCTTTTGGGTTTTACTTTTATTTGTTTTTTGAAAACTAATACACATAGAGACTTCCACATTATCTGTTTTTCACTGCAGTCATGTCCTAAACAACATCACTTAAATAGGCACTCGTCACAGGATAGGGCAATTGGATGGTCAGTCCTACAGCTCAAAGAATTTGTATATCCTCATTAAAGAGTAAACTGCAACCTTAAACTCAGGACCATTTAATATTCCTTCAGTTACACTGGCCAATCCCTGGAAGGTGCCAGCTGTATGTGACAATATGTGATTTCTTAACTGAAATCTAGACTGTAGAATTTGCAAATGCTATGCATGGCATTGTAGCACACTGACCATTTCCCTCCTGATGAAGAAATGCATTCAGGAGACACATGCCTGTTTGGCTGCTCACTGGAGCTGGCCTGAGCTAAAGCATATGCTATGTGGATGAGGGAAACATGATGAAAGTGTGTGGGTGGGAGACCAGACTGATATTTTCCTAGATTCAGGTCCTCAGAAAAGCAGGGAGACCATTTCATCTAATTTAGTGGCAGTGTACCATGCTGGCAGCTTGAAGTCATTTTGGAAAACATAGTTTAGAGAAATGAAATATCAACAAATATTATTGTCCATTTGAAAGCAACTGTAATTCAGACAGAGCTCAGCGAATGGATTGTTGTTATTTAGGATCTGGGGAGACCTGCTAGTAATCCAGAGCTGAGCTATACAGGCTGTTATTCCACAACAGCTGATGTGTTTCACACCTGACCAGATTCAGATTTATTTTCAAGAACAGATAATTCCATCTATAACTATCAGTGTGACGCTTGCTTGCACATAATACCATTAAAAAAATAATGTATTTCATCATGCCTACTGGAAAACCTTCTGGTTGTCTCAGAAATTTAGGTCACAACAATGCCTGAGAGTATGCCATTTGCCTGTTAGTCAAAGTGAGTGTTCTCAATTGGCCTAAAAGAAAAAAGCTTAAAAAGAGGAATAAGAGTTCCAATATTCAGCAAATAGCACAAGTGAAATTTTAATCACAGTTTTCAGCAGGGCTGCTGAAATGAGAGGTATGGCAAGAAAAAAATCCCTATATCATCACACTGTTTTCAATAAAAATGTGCTTCTTTCTATGTGTAAGCCTAAGATAGCAAACATCATGGAAGAGACTGAAGGAAAAATCCATATTGGAAAGGATCTGAATGTAGTGTGTGTTTCACCAAGAAATTCTGATGATATTTGGCCTCCTCTGTGTTAAAAGTAACTCATTTGGGTAACTGCTTCATAAACTTGTTAAATGAGAAAGTTTTGATAAAGTGTTCTGTAGATTCATAATTTATATAAATAATAAAAGAACAGACAGTAATTTCTGGAATAAGAAAAAGAAAGGAAACGAGTCTTGCTGAATAGCATTCTAAACCATCTTTAATTATGACTGTTAATTCCTTCTGTCACTATGAGTTGGCAACATTTTTAACAGTGTTTCATTGTTTAATTTCTGTGGCATTGGCCTCTGTTTATTTCCAACATGGATGGTACATATCCAAAATTTTGTAATTAGTAATGATTTTAAAATTACTTTACTGTTGATTGGGTCACAATTTTTCCAACATTCATCCTGTTTGTAGATACAACCTCAATTTAATTTGGATATTTGAAAATTTAGAATTGTTCTGTCTTTTCGCTGCCATAAAGACACAATGGAATTGTTTTCTTCCAAATTTTTATGCATGTATTTACTCTACCTTGTAGTCAACTGCTGTAGTTCTGATAAGTAACTAAATTTGAATTTGGAATAATCCTTGCTGAAGGCCTTGTTTTGACAAATGTTTTTTGTAATAATAACAACTGCTTCAATTTAGGTTTTCATTATTTCTGAGGGAAAAGAACTAGTAATACTCTGGAACTGTGATAATGAAAATTGAACAGATGGAATTTGATGAAAATGGCATAAAATACCATTTAATTTTATTTACGATTTTTCTTTTTTTTTTTTTTTTACCATGGAAAGGGCTTAGTTGTTTTTCCCTTAAATGAAAACAATAAAGATGATTTTGTAGAAGATAATATAATATAATCATATTTAATATGAAGTAAGGCATTGTAACTCTGTTGTCTTTGAGAATAACTTTGCAAGCAAGTCCTCCACTGATCTTTCCCTCAAGAATACTGATAAAGCACAAAAGAAGCCGTCTGTATTCTTGACAAGTTTGTTGATATTTCCACAATAAATGTTAATGTGTTCATCAGTTTCAAAATGAAGTATCTCTTGTTGTCTTTTTCATGTTCCACAAACTCGACAACAGCAATAAACAAAATCATATTCAGATAGTAAAATCTTTCAGAACGACTAAGTCATGACTGCTCTAATTTGCACCTCTATAACAGCAAATTTATAAATCCAGATATTCCAGTGTACATTATTCCTAGCTTACACTAAAAAAGAGAAAAATTGAAAGATCATTTGCTGTTTTTCTTTTTCATATTATGCATTAATAGAAGCCTTAATGGTCTATTCCACAGAACATCTGGAAGCCTCAGTCTGATAAAACACTGTTGTGTTAGGTCCCTTACAAACATACGCTTGGAAAAAATCCAATTCTGAAGGAGCTCTCACTTCCAGAAATGCTTGAGGATGGAAAAATAATGATTCGCTTTTTGTAGCTGCAGACACAAATCACAGAAAGGTGATGTGACTTGCCCAGGGATATACATGCAACCGCTGGCAGAGCTGGGATTTACGCTTTCATCTGCTCAGTGCCTTAATCAGAAAACCTTCATGCTATTCCTGCAACCTGGAAGTGACCAGCTTTGTTGCAAAATATTTGTGGTTTTGAGAAAATAGTATATTGTCCAACCCTCTCTGAGCCCTAGTGTTCCATGAAATCTGTCTGCAAGAGTTCTCAGTGTCCAGAATCTCCTTAGCTGAACAGGGCAGAGCTTAAATTCAAGGGTCAATTAGCAGGATTCACAATACACACTATTAAAGACTGAGGGGATTTAACATAACTGTGAGAATGTATTTACAGATGGTATCACGTACATTAGCTGTAGGCACTGTCAGATCTCTCAATAATTAAATTAGAAAAAGTGACCAAGTTTATTTTAAAAACATGTTGTTTGTACTCACTTGTAATAGCTCTTCCCTTGTGTTCTTTGCATTCTATCCTGTTCTTCTGAAAATAATAAATATGTATCCTCTGGAATATAACCACACTAGTTTAGTTCTTGTTATTACAATATTTCCATTTATTGCCAGCCCATGCCATACAGTGAGGTTTGACATCATGTTGGGGTGTGGGGACTGAATTTCTCTGTGGCTGACATGCTAACAGCAAGGTTTGAAAGGGCAGATTTCTAAAACAGTGAGCAAAATTATTAACATGAGACTGAAGGGCAAAGTAATGAAACTTTAAAACCACTAACGAAGTCTGGAGGCCATGTAAGAACATTGTAGTAGAGGCACAGATGGTGTGCATACTGATGAGCAGGAAAACATAAAAGAGTGAGCAAAACTGTATGGGTAAATGGAGAATTATGTAACTTTTACTGGGGCAACAGATGCATTATTTTCTGAAGCAAAACCCTGCTGCAGACAGCAAAGAGAAAATCAGATAGAAAGCTATAGTAAATTCACTACCAAAAGAAAATCAGAGAGTGAAGGCCTGGAAAGAAAAAATAACCGAAAAATAACATAAAAAATAATGAAGTGACAACGGGAGATTTTGAGACACAAAAATGTTATGCAACTGGTTAGCACTTCTGGAATCCTGCCCCTGAGATTTCAGAATCTACACTGATGGTGCTGAATCTCACAGTGTCTGTAGTCACTTTGTCAGGTTGTCTTGGCTGAATCTTGAACTGTTGCATCATCAACCCATGACCTCTTTTCTTCTCATCTCCTGAAGCTCATGAGCTTCTTGTCTTCTGCCTTTGGCTCTGAACAGTGCGTGTTGCTCAAACTAATGACACAAACACTAATCACTCTGGAGGGAATTGTGTAAATCATTCCTTTATTTTCAGTCCATCTAAAGAATTCACTACTTCATCTGTAACAGTAGCAAAACATTCTGTCCTCCAGTTCTCCTAATAGTGGAATCATCTCTATTTTAAGGTGATAGCTTTTGCCATCTAAGGTAAGTACAGCAGACAGACACAAATTTTCTGTAATTGCCTTGGAATAAATCACTGAGCCTGAATTTTTATTCTGAAGTTCATGGGTACCTGCAACATTTACCATAATAAATACTCCCAGGTGTTTAATAAAATGGTATTTGTTCTGAATCCATGCTGCTAGAAAGTTCTGAGATCCATATTTCTAGATAACATGCTTGTCTACTTGAAAGTCTCAGGTTTGAATAGGAAAACACACCTGGGAAGCTGGACATGTGGGAAGCAGAGGAATGGGGAAGATAAGGCAATCACACAGGTTGCTGACCCAGCATTTCCCTTGTTTCCAACAGAACTTCTGAAGCCCTTTAAAAGCCTCTACTCCTTGGTTAAACTCTTAAATGGTTACTGTCTCCAGGGAGCACCATCAACAGACGCTAATTGCAACTCTTGGGTTGCTGTTACTTAATCTAGCTTATCAAATGTACTGCTTCACAACAATAGAAAAAGAAACTGAGAAAGTATTCCTAGTCCTTCTGTACAGCTTTTTAGATGCAGTGTGGCTTTCTTCACAGTTTCTTTGACATATCTCATTCTTGTCACCAGCCATGTTCAGATCCTAAAAGTCAGCTCCTAAGTTTCCTTCGTTTTTGAATTTATTGATATTCTGCCAAAATTTAATCAGTTCTTTAATCCCCCCCTTTCGCTATTCACTGTCAACACATGTGGAGCTCTTTTTGCATCTGCAATTTAGAAAACATTAAACAATAGCAATATCACCCCTTCTGTTTTCTCAAGCTGGAACAGTACTCCTTGACCCTTGGGTATTTTCTGAGATTCTCAGCTCTGCACCTGAACTCAGCATGGGGAAATGCACAGTGGGAGAACAAGGAAAGGTGAAATTAATGCCATTTCACAGTCATCCAATATTATACTGATAGCAATTGAGCCTGTCCTTGTGGATGCTGCACTTGAGATCTGCAACAGGATTGTTACCTTATAAAGATGACTCCTGTTTTATTATCCCTTAACTATCTATGGCTGAAAAATAAATTGCCTAGTATATACATGTGATAAACAGTACTGCTGAAATGATGCAAAAGCTTTAGAGATGCCACCGTGGTCTCTGTTAATGGATACATTTTCAGTAGAATTTTATTTTTATGTGTGCCTTCAAATTTCATAGCACTTTAAACCAGATTAACAATGTTGGAAACATGGGTGAAATATACTTGATGAGGCTATTCTCTGCTAAAACTAAATCTCTGCCCTTAATTCAGTGTCTGTAACTTCTGCATCCTCTCCAATTTTTAGTCAGGAGGGAAGAGACCCAGTGCCATGACTTGGCCAGTGGCATTTATTGAGCTTTCTGCTATTGTGAAGACATGTGCTAGTAGTGTCTGTGGTCTGAACACACCCTCTGATCGCTGTGTTGAGAAAGTCCGGTGTGGAATACAGCTCATTGGGCCACGGCAACACTGCATGTCATGGAGGGCTTTCAGCAAAACCAGGGCAAGTTACCAGGAGATATGTGAGATATGGCCAGCAGTGGTATGAGTTGGAATTAAATAACTGAGATGCTTTTTAAAATTATAAACATAACTATGTAACTTGCGAGATCCTTCCACACAACGTTGCTGAATTTACTAAACTATGCTCACTGTGTGCCTTCTATTCATAAGCTCTCAGTTCTAATAGGAAATACAGAAAACTTCCTCAGGAGACAGAAGCAGTGGCAGTATATCTGAAGGATTGCTTGGTGAATCACTCCTCTACCATAATATTGACAGCAGCATCTTCACGTGTTGCTCCACCTTGCAATAGGCTCTTTATCACACATGGGCTTTCTCTGCTCCATTAATAAATCACCACATAGAAGCTCTTTCAGGTGTCTATCATCCCAGCACCCAGCAGTGCAGTTGGGCTGACATGCTCTGCCAAGGCTGCCTTGGCTCAGCACAGCTCAGTGTGAGAGCCTCCTCCTTACCACCCTCTGACCGACCATCCTCTCCCTGCCACAAGGCCACTAACACAGGAGAGGGTGAGCAGGATACTCAGAGTTACTGCAAGTGGCTTTCTTCCTGCTTCATTTTTAACTTCCCAATGCATTTTTACTCTCTGAGTGGTCTACAGTTGTTTGTGTTGACTTCCATAGTGGTTTTGAGAAATCCTGGGTTGAACCCACTCTTGTATGCACCAGGTGTGCCCTGCCACCATCCCTGGCCCAGCTCTGCTCCTCACAGAGGGGCCAGGCTGCTGGGAAAGTCCCTGTCCTGGTCTGTCCCACAGTCCTGTTGCTGCTCACCCTGGCCATGCTTCACTCTGACAGGAGACTTGTGGATTGCAGACAGGAATCAAAAATGGACCCAGACAGCTCTCTGGTGCTCACAGACCATGCAGCTTCCTTCGTGGTGAGACAGTCACACAGATTTGATTTTCTTAGCCTTCCTTTCATAATTGCTTCTTGTGGTGAAAGGATGGTCTGTACAGGCTAGTGACCATAAATACCAAACAGAAATAAGAGAAAGGCATTGAGGACATGGATTCTGGTGGATACATATAGCAAAAGAATGGCATTTTTAAGTGAATTTTGCTGGTTAGTTCATCCAACAAATAACATTCTTTCCCTGCTGGAGTGTCTTTCCCAAGAGCTCCTCAAAAACCATTGACAGGCTTGATATACTGCTCTGCTGGCAGTGACATCTCATTCTCTGATTTTAATTTTTCCTGGGGGCCTGGTATTGCTCTTGATTGCGTGACGTGCCCAGACAGGAAGCCATAAAGGAGAAAGGAATAAAGCACTTTCATAAAGATAAAATCTTGGAAGGATTTGCCTCTGTCATTGCCAAAATAATTATTCTGGGTCTTCCCTACATTGTGTGTCTGAGCAGTTCCAGACAGAGGGGGTCTTGCAGCATATCATACGGATTTTGCTGATGCATGCAGCTCATTTTTGGTAGCTCTCTACTCTCGTATGTCTCAGATGCAGTCAGGGATAAATACCAGAATGAGTGGACTTGGGAGGGAAACTCTGGAAATGTTATGGTATCCCTGTGTACAAGGTTCTCCATAGAAAATGGTCAGTAGCTCTTCCAGATGAAAACTGAGCATCATTTGGCTCCAGCAGCCCCGAAGGTCTATCTCCCAGGTCCCAAATACACAGCCTAAGCTCAGCATTTTCTCACTTTCTGAGGGGTTCACTAAATACCTCATGCTGAATTCCCTAGCTGAAAAGAAACTGCACCCTAAAATGTTTATCTTCTGTAAATTGCTTCTAATTGCTTAGCTGTTTCCCAAGGACTTTTTGTTTATGTGAAAATAACTACCAGGTTCCCACCAATTTGGAGTGGTTTATTGTGCAGTGATGGTACCTTGATTTTCATAAATTGGCTAAGAGTTGATTCTTACTTGTTAAAACAGATATTATTTACCATGCATAAAGTTAAATTCAGTGTAAATATTGTAGAAGCTGTATCTTGCTGGTGTGTTTGTGTCAGTGTTATGAGTGCATGTTTTTAGCTTACAGCAAGCTGTGTACTTTAATATGCATTACAGAGGTCTTATATTCAAGATTTTCTTTTTAAAGATAAATAATGAAACGATAATAATTCTAAACACATACAGCAAAACAACTCAAAAAAAGAGGTTCTCATGACTAGAGCTGGTGAAGACATGGGACTGTGTCACTCTGAGGAAAAATGAAAGACTTGGAGTGAAAAATATTCCTGGAACAGAAAAAAGACACAAGGAACCATGCCAATTAAAAAATGAAACCTGCTTGCCTTGTGATTGTTCGAAATTCTTTATGAGCCAAAAAAAAAAAAAAGCCTAACAATTCTAAATACTCAGCATCAGATAATATTGTTCTCTGCAGAATACAACTACTGTTTCCAGTTGGTTCATACCATGACTTCCTAAATGCTCAGCTCCCCACATCTTCACATTTGATGAAGTATAGTGAATAAATAGAGTTACTATCTCAAATATTTTAAGCTAAATAAATTAATTACCATTGCTAAGTTAGAGTCATATCTATACGTAAAGCTGTTAACTATTGGAAACAATGCGAGTAATGAGACCAGGTGGTACATCTTGGAAAGCATTTTGCTTGACTTTAACAGGTAACATTAACAAAACGCTTAATGAATGTTACAATTGCATAAATATTCTGCTGCTACAGGACCAAGAGCCTGAGCCTTCTCAGTTCTTCTGTTCCTTTGAACAGTGTATCTCTGCTTAAAATCTCCTAAGGTTTTGAAAAATAGTAGAAAAAATATTGAAAAATATTGGTTTATGATAACAATATTAATAATTCCAATACTAAACCAGAACTTTTCATCTCTTCATAAAGAATTTATAGATGAATGCAACATTTCTGATTATGCAGTAGTTCTTATTCTTGCCAATGAAAATTCAGTTTGTGCTTTCATGTTTTCACAAGGTACATGCTGTGTATGCAAATGTTTGAACACATCTCTTCATCTTTAATCTGCATCAATATTATCTTTATATTCCTTTTCAACTTTTACCTGCAACTTCTTTTTTTATTTTAAACAGTGGGGAACTAATAAAAAAGATCAGCTTCCTCTCTATGCATTGTTCTTGCCTTCATTAATGCAATTAATAAAATCTTTTGCATTTTGCAAAGATTTGGAATTTGTAATTCAGAAGCAAACACTGGAAAAGGAATTGCTTTGCTTTGAGTGATGTTGCAGAAATTCAAGCTTCATTTGCAAAAGGTTGTTCATTGGTGTCTAAATTTTTCGTTCTCCATTTTTAAATCTTTTAATTAGAAAAAATCAAAGTCTTCTCCAATTTCACAAGACAGAACACTATTTTTTTCTATTTTTGTGAGTATTGTGAAAAGCATCTTCCAGCCACTTCACAAATATAAAGGTTAGCCACAGCAGGATGGTTTAACAACTCAAAATTCTTGGACAGCTAACCTGGGAGGGGGGAATATAATTTAGGTCAATATTTTTATAGATTTATATTACGAAGCTGCAGAGATAACTATCCCTTTTAATACTTTTTATGCTGAAGGGTGACCTGGTTTATAGTAATTAACAGGGTTGTGGGGTTTAAGAAGAGGTACCTATGGTTGTACTTCCTTGAAGCTGGTGGGAGCGACCCAGAGGACCAGCTTAAACCTCCATGTGCACTGCACGGGAAACTGTGGGATACTTGCAGAAGAAAAACAGCTTTGCAGGCTCGTGCTGCTTGGGAAGAGCAGTTAGAGCTACACAAGAGGAACTATTCATAAAACAAAATGAGCAAGCTTTGATACCAGCAGCAACTGCCACACAGATTTACTGATCTTGTCAGGGAGCATTTCTTTGTCCCAGTGTCAAAGTGAAAATAAGTTAACTCATCTGTGAAGTCCCTCAGAAGGTCAGTGGGCTCTCAGAAGAGTTTTTGGAAGAGAAATGAGAGCGGTGCTGAACATGACGCTGACTGAACAGTCAGCTGGCGAATGCCAGGGATCCCGCCATGAATGACTGATGCCGGGGCAGTGCAGTACAGCTCAGCTCTGACAGAAGGACGGTGACGCCAGCCCACGCCTCACAAAATCACAGAGTGTGTTCAAGTTGGAGGGACCTCTGCAGATCACCTAACCCAAACATTCTGCTCAAAGCATGCCTCAGGATGGATCTCCTATAGGAACATGATTACAGTGAAAATAGCTCGCAGGCCGAGATCCCGAGGAATACTTCCTCCTGTATTTTATTATACACTATGAGTTTCAAAACAATTTATACCCTGCCTGTGGGTCTCTTGGAAGTGGAAACTGTCATGACACCATGCCAGGGAGTGAACTGAGAAATAGTCCCTGTGTTATAATTAAGAAGTTCTTTCCACTTGAATTATGGTCTCATAGCACGCAGGACAGGCAAAAGAGCATACCCATTAAAGTACTTTTTCCTTATAACCACTGACTTTGAATCTTTGTGAGACAAGCCATGTAACTCCATGCTGCTGGTTCATATATAAGTGGATGCACAGAAATTCAGGCTGCAAGTGGTTGTCTGGGCATGTGGCAGGCAAACCTGCCTGTAGCATCCCCCAGTCAGGGAGGACCAGCTTCACCTGTAATGAACTGACCAAGCCCAGAGCAGGGAGAGGGCTGTTGGACTGAAAGGAAAAGTTATGCTAGTTCTCCTGGCAGTTCTGGCAAAAATGATCCATAGCAAGATGGTAATTTTCAAGTTCTTGTTTAGTTTTCTCCATATGCTTATTGTGTTCTTTCTTCCTGACCTATGGAAAACTGGGTTGAGATTGTTATCTTAGAAGGCAGCAAAAATATCTGTCAAATAGCATTTCCCCCCCCAAATTTCTGTAGCACATCTTCTGCATTCTCACAGTTTAAATCTGAAAAGTTAACCCCCCCAAACAAACATACTTGCCTCCCAGAAGTATAGCTGATAGAAAAATATCTAAACATGAGTTGAAGTTACACCTAGAAGTAGAGTGTATTTCATAAACCAAATATTCCAAATCCCAGTATCTTCTTACATAGCATACAGATTTAGTTTGCTTTGGTCTACATTTTCAGTTTTAGACTGAGGTGTGTCATCACCTTCTGATGCAGTGAAAATCTTTTCTTTGTTGTGTGTTAAGACCTAGAGTATGTCAGTTTTGAAGTCAGTCCATGCAGATCTTTCCCGTACGGACAGCTGTTTTATGTTCTAATAAAATATATTATTTTATTTTGTGCTTAAGCTAGAATGATTAGGTTTCTGAACAGAGAAAACTAAAATTAACTGGTAAGGAAAAGCAGTGAGAAATCTCTTAAACATGGTTCTACCTCTATGTCGGTTCTGTCTTCCTGAGTTTCAAGAGACTCTATATGCACAAGCTTTCCCTCATGCCAAGAGAATTTGACCTTCAGACCTGGTTTGTTTGCTCCTTGCTGAGAATTTTATCTGCCACACTCAGCAGCATCTAGAACAGTTTGTCTCAGGAGCAAGTTCATCTACCCTCCAGGGTATACCAGCTGCTGGGTTGGGTTTTTTGGTTTGGTTTTTTGTTTGTTTTGTTTTGTTTTTGTTTTTTCTTTCTGTAAGGGAATCAAGAGCAAACAATTCAGACTCTATCCCAATCATTTTTCGGAATAAAATCAATTATATCATGACGGCTGAGTTTATTTATGTTGGATAGATATTTATATTAGATAGCTATGTTTATTTATTTATTTATTAATATTTATGTTAGATATCCAAGTGACTTCTCTATTAAAAACAAAAATATTTCTATTCCTAGTCTAAAACTATGAGGACAAAAGTTAAGCAATTAAAATTTCAGTAAATTATCACATTAGGCTTTATATGTGTTGTACTGATAAAGTGCTAATAAACTGACATAACAGCCAGGAGTCCAAGCAAGGCTCATTCCCTCAAAACCACTTGCAAAGAGCTGCAGAAGAAAGAGCAACCTAAAAAAAAAAAAGCAAAACCTTCATTACAACAGTCCCGGTCTGAATACAAGCATAAAACCCGATCAACCTGCTTTTAAATCTATAGATTATGGTATGATGCCAAGATGATTAAGACAATTGCCAGCTCATTTTTTCTAACATTAAATAAAACCGCTCAGCAAGCTTCCTCATGATAATCAGGATCACCTCACATCTGCATTACGGAATGGAGAATTTAAAAGATTTATTTTAGAGCCACAATGCAAGACAAAGTGCATCCTGTATTTCACTCATCAAAACAACAGGATATCTGAGTACAAAAAAAAGATCATCACATCAAACTTCTAGCCATCGTACTCTAACATTTGAATTGCAGATGTGCTTCCCATCTTTAGCATTATTTGGTAAAAGCCAGGAATGACTTCTCTTCCTTATTTTAGTTTTGGAAATGGGAGAGCTTTGTCCAAAGTTTAAAGGATATTGCCTTTAGGCCCTGCTTCAGGACACAATGTGCTTGTGGCAGTGTGGAGGCAGAGGGTATATGATTCTACAAGAAAAACCAAGTGTAAGCTCTCAAAATGCAGGCACCTTCTCCCGCTTGGAAGACGCCACCCTGAGTTGAGATGAAATCTTTAACCTTCTCCTGGACATAGGAGTGTTCCTGTGTCCTATCAGACCATGTCAGCTCTTGCTGAGACATTGCCCCAGTCCTGTTTCTGGGTTTGGACTGGGATGCTGGGATTTTGTGCTCATCCAGGTTCCTTGTCACTAAAGGACAGATGAAAGATCAATAATCACAGGAAGGCAGCAAGGTCCTTTCAGAACCTTTCCATTTTGCCTAAACACTGAAGTATTTCTTGGGTTTGAGAGCAGCTGTCATTTAGTCACTTGCATCCTGAAACAAAAAAATAACTCCTGGATGTGGATGATTTGGGTTCAAATGGGAATTGCAGACCAGAAAGAGGGAGTCAATCCCAACCCCAGTCTTTAAAATAAATGAGCCTGGTGTCAGCCACACCGGAGCTGCCTGAAGACTTTTTTGACAAATGATCATCATGCCTGTAACTTTCTCATAGAAAGTTTTAACTGTTAAAAAAGTCCAAGTGTAAGGAACTATCAGGATGCAGCATTGGTGGGCCAGGAACTTTCTGCAGTGGCCCCATCCCGCTGGAGGTGGGTGGGGGTGGTGACCAGGATAGGTGAGTCAGGGTCAGGAAAGGTACTGGGCTGGACAGACATAGCCCTGTCCAGGACCAGGGAAGGGCCTGAACTGAGACAGCTGCTGGGCAAAGAGGATGTGGGTACTTGAGAGGAGGACACTGGTGAGACTGGTCAGGGACATCAAGACCAATTAGTGCATTCTGAACCAAGTAAACTTGGTTCAGAAATGCTTATTAGAGTCAGGCAAAGCCCAAGCATCCTTTAGTTTCCTACCAAAAAGTGATGGTGGTAGGACAAGGGGTAGTGCAGAAGAAAGACTAAAGCTTCTTGCCACAAATGCAAATTAAAATATGTTCAAAGCAAAACATTAATAAAATATATCCTACTGAGATAATTAAGCACATGAGATTTTCTGTACAAGAATGCAACTAACAAACTTTTTCATTTTCACATAAAATGAAATAAAATAAAATCTTTTCAGGTCAGTATGTAAATCAAAACCTAAATAAAATCATGCATTTGCAGACCATCTGCCTTCAGAGAACAGTTTTGATTGTGGTAAGCCATTTATTGATGTTGCCCACACTAGCGATGCCTATGAATTAGAGGAGTCATGTGCCTTGCAATAATTTGCTCTTGTGTGCCTTTTCCTAAATACCTTTATTGTTGCTGTTACACCCTGTCACAGGAATTTATCCAAAGTAAGGTTTAATTAAAGCTGGATGAAAGCTCAGTTCTCAGACCAGATGTTGAGCTTGGTCAGATGAATGCTATTTCAAGCTCTGCCAATGATCACTGACTGATATTTCAGCAGAAGGCAATATTCAAAATAATGTAATTTACCTGGTAATACTTTGTGATAGAGTGCATGGTTTATAAATAAATTCTTGCTTGAAAACAGTGTGATTTGCTTTATCTTCTGCCACATGGATTTTGATTATCCAGCTTATCATGTGTACATGCAAGCACTGCTCATAAGTTTATCCGCTTCTTTTTAAACTCAGCTGTAGCACATGAAGGCTTGAGCTTCTCTAGCCATGGATTGTGGAAAGCCTACCTAAAAATTGGAAGTTATACCCACTGTAAACACACTCACTTGTTATTAAAGATATAGCATGGCTTACATGATTCCAGGAGAAACTGAATAAGAATTTTAAGTTTTCATTTCAGGACACAATATGCTACCAACACATGGCAGCAGCTGAAGCAAGCCCTAGGCTCAGAGACCTAACTCTCTGGGAAAAAGAAGAATGTCAGCAGCACATAGCAGGATTTCTGACCTTGTGGTTAGTATGTAAGATGAAATTCTTCAAACTTATCTCAAATCTTCCTAGGATACATGGGTCTGTGCCTGTAGAAATCAGATTATTGGGTTTTATGAAGGGGTCAGGTCAGTCATCACTTTGCTATCACAGGGGAAATAAAATGAAATGAAGGGTCAGAAAAAGCTCTTCTCCGAAAGGGTTCTGGGGCCAACACCATCTCATGCATGCTACAGTCAAGTCCTTCCGTTGTTAATTACTTGCTTGGCTTGCAGTTGAGGTGAACAAAATGTTCCCAGTAATACTCCAAATGATGTGAAATATGCTTGTTTCTTATTTTTCATTGCAAATGAAATCATTTCAGTGGTTTTATTGAGAGTCACAAAAAGCTTTTGAGTGAAAATGGGTCTTTGTCGAGTAGAGAAAAATTGGTATTTATAGCAAAAGCATTGAAAAAAATGCTAGTCTTTGCCATTCTGATGTGAAAGACAGTAAAACTCGCCTGAGCTTCATGTCATATTCTCTGATCCTTACCATGAACCTCAGGAGTTATAAATACAGGTGGAAAAATGAAGCACGAGACTCTAAATGATAACTTGTCACGTTTCACCTTGCTTTATTCCTACAACTTATAGCTAAAATGGTAAGAGAAGAGAATTAACTCATTAAAGGGGTAGAGATGATGCTTTAAAGAACTTGAAAAACCTCATTACTTGCATGTAAGATAGAGAGGGCCTGATTTGCATTTATGTAAGTCCGCTGGAAGAAATGCAATTATACTAGCATAACTTAATGTGAAGATGAATCAAACTTGATATCTTTCTTTATAGCTCCAGGGCAAAAAGCTGGATTCCACAAAGACCTTTAAGGTGAAACTCAGGGTTTCTAGTTGACAGGTTATTTCAATGGTTTTGCCTCAGGCAAACATTTAAAAAATCCTCTTTATTTTATTCCTTTTTAAAGGGTAAAGTGAGGATTTGCTGGGAGTTACTTTTAGGTTATGTGCATATTGGTCATGTATACTCTGTAACTGAGCCTGCTGGTCAGCAAAGCCCAGGGTTTTTGCTTGCTGGAGATATTTATTATATAATGTTCTTCATAACATCCAGTTCTCTGGGGAATGTTTGAGATGCCCAGAATCAAAAAGTTACCACTCACAGAAACAACTTCTTGGAGTCAGTAAGGAAGTAGTTATTTGGAGCTACATTATTTTTGTGCATTTCAGATCAGACCTCTAAACCACTACTTTGCAGAACAACTATGTTACTGGTGTATGTCAGAAGCAAAAATTTCAATAAGTACATTGGACATATTGTATTCTAGAAATAAAGGCCAGGAAAAGGATGCATTGTCTCCAAATGATCTAACCTGAACTGATATGTAAGTGGCTGGCTTTTTAAACATACAATATAAATGTGTGTGCTTATATATAATTTATATGAAATAACTCTATTTATATACAGGAACACACAAAGATATGTCAATATTTATCAACAATTTATATATCAATATCAACCTTTGTATATATTTGCCTATATTCATATATCAACAGAGATAAAATAGATTAGAGGAAAGAATCAGATTTTTGGAGTTGGTTATTTTATCCAAATAGCAGTTCTAATGTTTCATTGATTTTAAGGGCAAAAAGAATGGCCATTAATTAATTTCCAGCAAAACAGAAGAACATTCAGAAACCTCCCGTGAAGCTCTGAAAACATGATTACAGCAACAAGTGCTAAGGGTCTGTATCTATGCTTCAGTGTCATCAACTTTATATTAGTACCACTACCATTACAAGTAGAGAAACAACCTCACTGTCACAATTTGGGATTTCCTCCAGGTGTGTGTTGCTGAAGATACCCTCTTTTCGTGACTCATACTGGTGTGTTTATAACTAGCTCAGCTGTCTCTAGGTGAGGGTAAGGCATAGACAGATTTCATCCTTTTATATGCTGAGTTTAATGCATTAGCCCTGGAAAAAGGATACCTAATGTGTAACCCTGTCCCAGTGGCCACAGCACTGGAACAGCATGCTTGAAGTTGCTGCCAAACTGAATTGGAGGTTTCTTGTCCATGTTACTAATTCAGTTCCATTTTTTTGGGGCAGGAATATTTTAATAGGTAGGTAATCCTGTACATGATTTGTACATAATGTCGGAGACATAATAATGTGTAATGTCAGAGACATAATAATGTGTGTAAACATAACTAGGAGACTACTGCAGTTTGTTGCAATCTGAGAACTAAATGGGGACTAAATTAAGTAACAGTATAAAAATTAACTCTAGGAATGTAGAAGTCACCTGATCATAAATTGATTTTCTTACTGCATATACCTCTCAGCTTAAGCTCATCACAAATTGTCAGATTTAGGCTTGTTACACTCGTTTAAAACTTCTATCAATTTTACATGTTCTCTTGAACTCATTTACCACTCCAATATAGCAAACATGGTTATGAAATTTTCATAGAGATTTTCTTGTACTGTCTTATACAAGTAAACACTCTGTCTCATTGTTTTGAGTTGTGAAATAAGAAAATGAAATGTGGAAACCATGGTAGGATAATAAATGTAGTATCTTTCAATGCCATTTTTACTGACAGTGAGCTTTAAAGATTCCCTGGTTTTGATCTCTGACAGAAAAATTGTTTTAAAAAGAAAATTTCTCTCCCTAATAAATTGATTGGTTTTAGGCGATTCTCCCCTGGCTACCATGCACACATCTGTATGGCTGTTTCAGGAATGAATAAGGAAGATGTTTTAGGATAGGTGCAATTATTGACAGTTCAAGCTACAACTAAAATGCTGAAAGTAGGGAACAGAAAATGATTTTATGTAGCTCTGCTACAAGAGAGTGGGTATAGGCTGATTAGTTTGCTCATCACACACTAAACTTGTGCATGGGTGAAAATACCTTCCTATTGACACAAGGATTCTGTGGTGCACAAATTACAGAGCTGACCAGAATATTGGTTCAAATACAACTGTTCTTTTCTAAATAGTTCTACCAAGTTGCTGTGGTCAAAGAATGAACTTGAAAATTTGATTTGGGCACCTCTTTCTTCCAAGGGCAGATGGAGGTAAGGGAAACTGACAAATCTAACTGTTCCTTTACTCCTCACAGAATGAGTTGTTCAAGAAGGGAATAGACAGTTATACCAGTTTCCTGACTTGTCCTTTTTTAGTAACAATGTGCGTGTGGAAGGAATGTTCCGTGTCCCATGAGGAGATTTGTTTGGAAGACACTACATCTCCATATTTCTGTGCTGACTGGTATCTCTGTACTTCTGCTTACCAAATTAATTACTGTGCTACCAGGAGCTGACATCTTACAGCTCAATCTTAAGAACACACTGACCAATTTCCTTTGCTAGCAGATATTTTAAGTGAAATTACTGTTTGAAACTGGGTATTCAGTCTTCAGTTTGAATTAGTGATAAGTATGGATTATCAGCTAGCACATTAATAAGCAGTTGACCTATGGTGGCTCAAAAATTTAACAGAAAAATTAAGTTACATATAATAAAGAAGGAAAGAGAATTAAATTTTCTAGAAGTAAATACAATTTTCTAAGTGGATCTGATATGTGCAGCACTATATTATATTTTTTTCCTGATATAGTTTGCTGCAAACTTGAGTCTTCTTGAGGGGGTATGTAAGAAATATATAGAATTTCATTGAATTATCCAGGCTTACTAAAGTATAGTTCTTGCTACACATAATTTCACAGTGACAAAGAGTACATATTATTTATCAGAGCAATAGGAAAAGACTCATACAGCTGATCTATGGTCATGATTCCTATGTGGATTCAATCTCTAAAGAATCCCTGGAGTCCTGTTCAACATCTCAGGGTCAAACACCAGTGAAAATTAAATTTAAAATTAAATATGTGCATACCACTGTTGATCTATAGTACCAAATAATGGACAAATAAAACTTATGGAAGAGGTAAAATGAACATATAGTAATGGGGTGTGAAGTAAATGGTAACATGGTGGGTTTGAGGGCTTCCCTTCCCATGCAGTCATCTTTCAGGCATGTATCTCTTCCACTAGAAGACATTCCCAGGACTCTGCTCTAGACCATGTATGAGCCTTTCCTAAATTCAGGATCAGTTGTGGATGTTTATTCCATTTTATATGTATCCTCCCCTTGCTCACCTGTTTTCTGGATTTAAAGACCTAGTTTCCCTTGCTAGTATATCCATTTCTCTTCCTGCCACCTAATCTCCTTAGCTCTTCTTCACTCCTACCACTCCAACCTTCTCCCAAGGATGAAGCATAAATAGCTGATGGAAACAGAAAGGGACAATGGAGATGGAAAACACTAGTTTAGTGCCATCTTCTCAACGTCATCATTTTAGAAACTCATTAGGGAAAATCATATTGTTTGGGTAGAGTTTAATATAGTTTTTAAACTAACCTAGCACAGCTGAGCTGCAGGATCTATTCTAATATCTCCAGAACCTGGGACGATCCAGAAAAATTAAAGGCCCAGATGGAGATCATGGCTTGGTCTCAAGCAGACTGTGGGTTGAAATGTTGTACTTCACAAATTTTGGATCTTTTCTTCAGTCTGAAACTTGAGAATAAGGACACCCACCAGCATACTGTTCATATCCCAGAAAAGATCTGAACTTTCCTTGCATCTCACCAGGAAGCTGCAAAAAACCTGGAATTCCAAGGTTTGCAGTTCACCTTAGGAGAATATGCTAGTCAAACACAGGGGAAAAACTGAGTTCATATAACAGTACAATACAAAACCTCTGCTTTCAAGTTAAATTCTAGCCACAAACATCTGCCACTCCATACCTACAGAGTTGATCCATGAGATTTGTTAGATTAATGAGAGGTATCACCAGCAGAAATCTACAGTGCTTGTGGTGCTCTTTTGCAGGAAGAACAAATGGCTGATACTAGTGCTTTTTGTGGCAAAGGAGGATGAAATTTCATTTATGCTCCTCCAGAAAAAAAATTAGAGCAGACTCATGCTCAGTAGAGCAGCAAAGGGTTTATCTTTTTTGGCAAGCAAGGCAACTGAACTAAGCAATGAAGTGCTCTTGGTGTACTTTATTTGACAAGGTAAAAAAAATCCCAGGGAACTTGGGGAACCTTGTTAGTACCCTTGTAGTACAGTGTCAGAAGACAAATGGGGGAACTAGTTTCAGAATAACTTTCTCTGTCCCCCATCTCAAAAAAACCAGCCCCCCTAATCCAGTAAGGGGAGACTGTGGGAGGAAAGAAAGTTCTGACTCACAGTAGAAACAAAAAACTAATGCAAAAAGAACAGCCTCCATATGCCTCAATAAAGAGGCTTGTATGTCTTTAATTAGCTCATTATAGAAGACTGTAAAGCAGATACAGTAACCCAGTATGGAATTATCAAATGAAATGGTATCTAAAAAGAAAGCAGGGAGGAGATGCAGGTTATGCTGTTGGTACATCGTTCTAAGCAGAAGGGAAAAAGAAGAAATCAGTAAAGTGTAAGGAAGAAGGATGAAATGGAATAAAAAAGATGGACATAATCTGCTATAATGGAGTGAGCGGGGGGACTATATAACTGCCATCATCATTTTGCATATGTGTCTATAGTACTGAAGAGGACTTCTCTTTCCACATCCACATTCACTTTCATCTCTCCAAGCAATATAATATCTCAGGTTAAAGAAACGTTAAAAAAATGATGTGGCATAGCAGGATGTGTCAAAATGTAGAAAGCAGGTGTAACATTATCTTGACATTTAAAGATAAATGACATTAATTTCACGCTGTATCTACCTAGCCTCCGCTGCTATATGATCTGCAGTTCTGCAGCAAAAAAAATGAGATGAGCAGTTCAGGTACTGTAAGTGGTCTGGCTCCAACTAACCGTCAGTGTCAGTTTTACTTCCAGCTCTTTTCTCACAGATATTTTGGCCCATGCGGGAGTTGTACTTCTTTATATTCCTTTGAGTTCCCAAAACAAAGCAAAAAGGCAAATAGACTTTAGAGACCATGGCATAATGAATTTATGCCATGAGTTTTTGAGAAAACAATTACAGAAAGAACTGCCTTTGAACTTCCCTGTTTCCCTTCAGTGCAAATGGAATGGAAGTGTGCTAGAGTAACCTCCTCTGTGTCTCTCTGTATGAGCTGTGCTAGAAAGTAGCATGACTTGGATCCAAGATTATGGGTGTTTACTGCTTTGGTCCTTTCGTGGAATTGCAGGCTGTACTTTTATTCCTTTTTTCTGCTGAGCTCTAGTGCGGTGGAGAAACACAGGAGTTCCTTCTTCCAAGTAGCAAATGTCCCACTTGTGAGTATGTATAGAATGCCTTCCAATACTTCTACGGTACAGTTGTGGTGGTGTGCTTCCCCCACGCCCCCTCTAGGTTTTGGGGGATGGAGGGCAACATAGTCGCCAAAGGCTGTTTGAAAATAGATGAATTACTGATAAGTCAATCATCTTACTCCAGGAAGAGTGGACTTCCCTGAGCACAGTGGGGTCTCCTGCCTGGTAGTGGGCTGCATGCCAGGATCGACCCTTCAGCAGGGATGCCTCTCAAAGTTAATCCTCAAGGCTGAGAGACTCCTTGCCACATAGATTCTCAGTAAGTGGTTAATAGCATGCTAAACTTTGAAATCTTGGCTAAAGAACGTAAAGGATTGGTGGCAAATGTTTAATCCTTCAGAAATAAACTACCGACCAAGTTTGGGACTAGGAGTGGATCCAGCCACACCCAGACTCCTCTCTGAGTAGGAGTTTAGAAAGAAGGGGGTCCTTTCTGAATTTCATGACGCAACAGGAGGGTCCCTCTGACAGGTCTGTCTGACTCTGTCCTCTATGCAGTAAATAATCAAGTGTATTTGAATTTTGTTAAACCACCTTTGTACTTTACATTGAACTTTGATATATTAATAAAGTGTATTGTTGCTTCTCTCTTATGAATGAAGTGTGTGTGACTTTATCCATGACAGCAGTACCCTCTGTTGTCTTCATTAGCAATTAGAGTAGCTGAAATAAAGAGTAATACTGTAAAAATGATCTAAAAAGGGGGAAGATGTAAACTCCCAGTCTAAAGTGAGGAAAAGCAGGTGAAAAATTACAGTTCTTCTCCACTGGCAATACAGCCCTGGGTGCAACATTTCAAGATGGATGACACTGTTAAGACATGCCTGTTGTACCCTTTACTAGCTAAACTGCAAAGCTGACATCTTTCTTGAAGGAAACATAGAGTGTGACATGTTTTGGGTGTGCACTTTAAAATGAATTGATAAATGCTGAAAATATTAATAACTCAGCAACTGACTTGATGAGGGCTGTCTCCTGCCTTTCAGGATGTGTTTGACCCTGTCCCTGTGATACGTCTTGTCTTGCAGAAGGACAGTTTATGGTTAGTTATTGAGAGTAAGCTATGTGTGAGCAGGGTGGTTTCTCATGCATATATGATCTCTACGTCAGTAGTGCATGGACTTAATTTACAGTTTATGCAAAGCCACATCATTCTGTGAGTACATGACAGCCTAACACTCCATGCAACCAGTACCCCACAGGCTAACACTTCCCATTTCCCCTGCACTGACTGGTGGGAACTGTGTACTGAATAGGCTGAGAAATTGTAAACTCTATTTTACCTGGACTTAAATAAGTGAAAAGCTACAATGCAGATAAGATCAGGATCTCACAGTCCACAGGTGGGTCTTGTGAGTCCTTTGCAATTCTATCCACATTGCGTATCTACAGAATTAAGATCAGTGAAGCATCACTTTCCTCTTAGCTTCAGTTCTATTTTGATGTACCTCCTTCCACACTCTCTGTTCTCATTAGACAACTTACCCAACTGGAAGACGGCCCAAAAGAGGCAAATTCACTCCACCATAAAAAGTATAAAAACTTCACACAGCACATCAAGCTTCTGTATACATTGTATATGTAGCAAAATAATTTAAAATCCACTCTACTTTTGAATTCAAATTGTTGCGGTTAAAAATAGCAATGATATTATATTATGGATTTTAAATATCATAAATTTGATTTACACTAATTTACTAAAATTTTAGATCACTGTAATTTGAATACTGAATTTCAAAGTTGTTGTGTCTTCAGATCCCTGTCTTTGTTTATTCAGTTAAATTTTTCTCATACTGCCTGGATAAGCCAGGATTTTTTATTCATTCCTCGTATAAGCAATTTAATGTAGCTTTTAACTAAACTAATTATACATTCCTCATGACTCTCAAGAAAGAAGAAACTCTTCAGACAGGAAAACATAATCTGTAGAACTGCCTATGAATGTGACTTTTTTCTCCTTTCTTTCTTTCCACTGTCATAAAATGGATACAAAATAGGATTCTTCCAGCTTGTTCTGTCACTAGGAACTAGTATTTAACAGATGTCAAGCTATGGCTGAGAGTTTTGGGTGGTTTCACATCTAATTACTAAATAGGCCTATCAACCTTCAATTTCCTCCATTCATCTTAATGCAGTCAAACCCACTAACCTTTCTTATATAGGATGTTATAAATAATTTCCCCAATTTCTACAGCTATAGAACTTGATAAACATAGATTAATTTATTATACAGTTCAGTGCCAAGAGGAAGGATCCGGCTTTGGTGCTGCCCCAAGTGTGGGTTGTGAGCCAGCCCCATTTCCAGACCCCACTGAGTGAGAGCGGGCACAGCCCCATATCTGCCTCACTGAATGGTGTCAACTCACATCCTCTCCATTTGGGGTCTGTTTAGAGCTGGCTTGAAACTGTCTACACATTTCTTTTGGGAAGTGGCTTTTACCCATATTCTTGGCTTACTCTTTCTTTTTCCTGTCAAACAGGGTCAGAGGAGCCTGTAGGAAGGTACCTTGCTCACCTCTCACCTGTCTCAGACTCTAAGGCAATATCTCATTTACCTTAAAAAAAGAAAAAAAAAAAAGAGACAGAGAGAAAAAAGCATAACTGCTATTCTAGAAAAAAGAAAAATCCCAGATGCTTTTGGACATTCTAAAGAAAAGGGAAAAACCTGCTTTGGTACATCAACCTCTAAAAGACCTCTCCACTAAAACTTACATTTCCTGGGGAAATGCAAGGAATTTGTACCGTCTTTTGAAAACATGACAAGAGTTATTCTATTTAACTACCTGTGAGATTCAGAAACAGCGATATAGAAAATGTGAGATAAGTATCAGGGGCTCAATCCTGCCCTTTGGTACAGCAGTTGAGCATCACTTCCAGTTGTTTAAAATAAGCTTCTGACTGCATATGCTCTCGAAATGTGGGAGGCAAACCAGGAAAAACTCCTTTGGCTGTGCATATCATCACAAAAGGTGATGACATTTCATTCAGGAATTGCTGCAAGAGATTTTACCTCATTCTGTTATGTAAGAAATGTGATGTTTGAGTTTAATTTACGCTGCCAACACAGAGTAATAATGCCACAACAGCAAAAATGTAAGAACAGGCTTTATAAAGAAAACAAATTCAACCAGACAAATGAGCAGTGCCCACACAACACACTATGTCTCAAAACCAATGGCTTTTTACTTCTTTTCTTCTCAACCTTTTTCAGAGATGCTGATTAGGATTTTTTTTACTCAGTGCTCATTCATGGCACCACTACGGTTCACAGAGGTCCATATTTTCAGAAAAATGGGTTTAAAGTCACTCATAAAGAATAGTTTGGAAGCATAACATATTTATTCACGTGCCTGAACATTCTTTTTATTTCAACTCTATTGACCCAAAGAACTAAAAATAAAATGTGCTTTTTTTATAGGTGGCCAACATTCCACGGTATCTGCTGTAGTGGAAGGTATATAAGAGATAGGAAAAAGGTATGAGCAAAAGCATAAGTGAAACATGACAGATTCAGACAAGTAACACCAATAAAATACCTAAAGAAAATAAAGGGGAATGGGATGACCAGAATAGAGAGATGAACAAGTAATGTACTGACACAAGATAAACAATGGAGGTAAAAATCTGGTAAGAGAACAGGGATGATAGAAACACAAAAGATAAAGGAAAGAATTAAGTAAAAAAAATCCCAGAGGAGAAGGAGAAATCTTAGTATGTCTTTCTTAATTTTTAACACAAGCACTATTTTTCCATTTAATTGGATGAGAATGAGATAAGATTCATAATGAAAAGTAGAGAAAAAGTTTTCTTGAAGATGAAGGAACTCCAAGAAAATGTTTCTAGAGAAAAATAAGAATTCATTCAACATTTTGAAGATGAAATGTACTCTAAGGATAATACATATTATTATTGGGAATTGTAAATCTCACAGAGATTGGAAAACAGAATTTATCACTATTTTAACAGCTTACAGTGGTTTCTATTTCTGTCATAGAAAAGGTCTCTAAAGAAATGCTGATGTCAAAGGATCACAACTTACAGTTCCACCTCTTGTAAATTTTTGCCTTTTGTCTCTTCTTTCCTTTCTCCATCCCCAATAAAACAAACTGGAAATAGGTCTCAATCTATGGAATTCCCCTGATGTGTTGATCAACAGGATATGTGATATTTTTATGCTCTTAAAGTATGCTCAAAGGGCACAGGAGAAATGTTTGCCTCTCTACTTCTCCATAACAAATCTGGAAAAAAGATCAGATCCCTGACATGCCTCTGGGGCTCAAAATGTTTTTATTATTACTCTCCTCTACAACAGTGTGGCATGTAAAAGTGATAAGGGAAAGGCATTTTATTACTGTCAAGGGCATGTGTCTCTGTATGGGTGCTTCAAGTCTCAATGGTCCAAACAGAAGGTTCAAAATGCACCCCAGACCAACCTTTCCAGGGACTCATGGATGTATTTGTGTATGCATTTGTGTGTGCTCTTATATGTATATCAAAATTATGTCCTACCATTGACTTAGCCACTCCATAATCACAGTTTCCTCTTTTTTTTTTTTTTCCCACTTGCAACTACTTTCTTAAAGGGTGAGAGACCACAAAAAGTACAGATGATATAGATAATTGACCACACCAGGAGAAAATGCAACACCAATAGTTTGAGAAGCCTTGCAGGATTCCCTTGAGAGGGGAGGAAAGAGATAGACATCATATGAAAAATCAAAAGCAGAAAAAGCATCAGAGTAAACAAAGTCTGGATCACACTCCTTTGCTGAGAGGAATGAATATGAGCTGGGTTTAATGACAGCACCATTAAGTGCAGTCCTTCTGCTGCAGCAAAGAACCAAAATGTTGTGGGAACACATGTTTTGCTGGTAGGGACAGGGAGGATTGCCTGGGATTTCTGAGATATATTAGAAATAGCAGCAAGATATAATGGGAATACTGAAGGGAAAAGAAATGAGGAGAGAAGTTAAAAAAAAAAGCACCAACTTTGTGACACTTATGACTATAGGAAATGAGAGAGTTGCCAGTGGTGACAAACAAAGCAGAAGATTTATGTGAAAAACATGTAAGTTAGCCTCTAGCAAATGTGAAGTATCAGTAAAATCTGGAAAAAGAGATCTATATTGGATGATTCATCTTGCAGAGGATCTTCTAAATGTTGCAGTATCTAACTTGAAGTCCTGAGCTTCAAAAAATTTTAGACACCTACAGACCTGAATAACCAACAAAACTGTACATTGACTGATTTTGGTTTTATCTGTGGGACTTCCTGAGAGCTGAGTGAGTTGATGAAAGGAAAGCAATATCACATAAGCTTGAACTTGAGAAAGTTTAGTCTCGTACTGAAAGCAATAATTTTAAAACAGCTCCTACTGTTTTCATTACATTTTAATCTAATGTGGTGATCGCCCTGTCCTTAGTGACTCAGTTTTTCTGTGTTCCCACTGCTTCTTCTTGGCTTCCAGCTGCCACTCTTCCTATATGAACTGCTGTCTCTTGATAGGAGAAGAAAGCAGTTATATGGGAATTTTTCAACATGACATTTGCCTTTATTCAAGACCTATTCGTGAGAGGGAATTTGTGCTAGATCTCATGTTATGAAAAGACACTGGATGTGATTGGTACTTTGCACTCTGGTCCCTTTCATAGTTTGCAGTTCTGAAGAGGTATGAAAACAGTGTAAAATATTGTAATCTTTCCTGAGGAATAGTCATCTAGAGCAGAAAGTGTAAATAGTCAGCAGTTCTGTGAAATCAGAAGTTTTAATGGCTTCTTCTGACTCAGTTTGCCATTAGTAAAAAAAAAGGAATGCTAATTTACCTGCACTTTAGAGATACTGTGGGAGGTGACTCACTTAAGGTTTGCAAACCATTTTCCTTTATAATTTTTAAACAGTGTTATTTAGCTAGAATGAGAGCACTTGTGAACACTTGTAACCACGAGCTTGAATTCATAATTGTAAGGCATCTTTTGTTTAATAAATTCACACTGAGAACATTTGTATCACCTTTGCAGGTTTCAATTACCTTACTGAGGGTTTCAGACAAAACATTTGGGTAAAAGACCCTTCTTCTCTAAATGTTGACTTACAATCTACAGGATAACAACAGCACTAGTTGTAGTGAGAACAATAATAGTGGCAATAAATAATGTCATTATAATAATGATGCATTCTAGTTTTGGTGACTAAGAATCTTCCCGCTGATTCCAGTGGATGCCACATATAAAACCAAGTAATCCAGACTTAACCTCCTTGACTGGAACTTTGTATAAAACTTTGTGTAGAACTGTTGAAGTCACTGTAGTAGCAGAAATTCACAAAATAAAACTTTCAAAGTGTAATGACCTCCAAAGATACTAAAAGACATTGAATCAATTGAGATATTAGTTTTGTGTCACACTGAAGCTTTTCCCAAGCTGTTTCCTGATAACTCAGTGTTCCATAGGTGATAATTACTAATTTCTCCTTTCGTCCCACAGGAGGTGATGACCTTATCATCTCTTCTTTTTCTAACATCCCCTTTTTCCTGACTGGTGCCATCCACATTTTTCTTTCAGACCGTCTAATCAAGTAACATAATCAAATTAAACCCAGTTATTTCCAGTCCAGAACTGCTTTGAAATTGTTATTTCAGACTTAAAAAAATATCTATTATCTTCCTCTGATTTTTTTTTTCTAGAAATTTAGCCTGTGGCGGTTCAAAACCTTTATAAAAAATACTTGACTCATTAAAGTCAGTATCACCCTAACTGTGTAAAACAATAATAATAATAAAAAGACATATGTATTATCTATATTTAAGACTACAGTCTGAGGTATGTTGAAATGTTTTCTATAGTCCCAGTTGCAGTGTGAACAGTGTTATTCAAGGGAAAAATGAGAAGGCTCTGTTCTGTACATAGTGATACTTTACATAATGCCAATAAAAAAAGAAAAAGGAAAGAAAATGGAAATGCTTGAAGATGGCTAATCAAGACATCAATTTTCTGCTGAAACCTTAAATTCTGTAATTGGAGGGCTTTTTTTTTTTTCCCTATAGATTAATACGGTTGTAGAAAGAAAATAATTAGAATGTCTCTCTAACACAGAAATGTAATCAGACCAAATTTAAATCAAATGAGCACTTCTGATTTAGGTCTACATGCACAAATGTAGGTATTGCCTGTGTAGGTATTATGCTCTGAAATAATACTCATTGTGACCTGAAACAAACATTTTTGAAATTGTCTTCTTTGGCTGAAGGACAGGATGAACAATGAGAAAGTAGGGAAATGTGAGCCTAGTAAAGGAAAACCATGTTTTGAACATGCAACTGATTGCTTGTTTGTTTAGCACTTTATTTTCTCTAAATCACATAGCTCTGAGCTATCACATAGCTTAAATTCTGAGTTAGTAAATGACCTGGTTTCCAAGCTATGGCATTTACATTATTGGTTGTCTTGGTTTCCAGGAAATATTCTTTCCCTGCTGTTCCTCAGGGAAGTTAAAGAACAGCAAAAACAGAAGGTGCAGTTGCACTTACACGAGAGCCCACCCCTGTGGAAAGAACCTCACTTGAAGGAAATCTCTGGGAGCAACAATGGCCCCAGGAGAGGAATTGCCCAGACCCTGTTTATGCCCTGGGCTTGGTGGAGGTTCGTGGCATCTTGGCAGTGCTGCCATCCTGGCAGTTTCTTCTGTCAGCAGATCTCTCAAGACTGAATACAGCCCTGTGATTACTCTTATTATGTCTATTATCCCAGATCCATCGAGCTCAACACAGGAATAGAAAAAAAAAAGTTAATTAGTTTTAGTTATGACTGTTGCGGGGAAACAAATTCTTTCATATAAAAAGCCATATGAGGAAAATTGGTGAAATTTTGGTAATATAAAGTGCTGACTTCCTTAGCAAATAAAATGTGTCTTATTCAGCTTTTTAAAGTGCAGAATTAGCAAGAGCAGACTCCCCTGTTTGTCTGCATGCCAGCACCATTTGTTTATCTGGGGCAATTGAATATCCTCTAACCCTGCTTTTGAAAGACATTTTATTTCGGGACAGAATTTAGATCACAGACCCCAACAATAATTTTCTCAGTGTACCATGAATGGTGAGTATGGGCTTAATGTGCTAAAAGACAATTCAGATGCAGGTAAGTCCACCTATACCAGCAAGATTAAGGACTCCTTTCTCTCTTTTAAATCTATTTACATTAATGTGAGGAAGAAACTGTAATGCAGAGGTATGGGCATGTGAAAATCATGCTATGGTGTATGAATTTACAGAGAAGCAATTAATCTATAGTAACTGCCCTGGGCAGACTCCTCTCACACAATGTCCTACGGGGTAGCAAATGTTGTTTTGCCTCTAAGGTAAGCAACTTAGCATGAATTTGCATTTGCCAATGAATAATTGTGCAAATGACCTGACTCCGTAAATTAATTTTCTAACTTCTTTTTTTGGTGGGTTGTTCATCAATTCATACACTAAAGCCTGACTACAAATGGATCTCCACATTTTCACCTCTCTTAGTAGCACAAGTTGCTTACAATGAGAAAGTTTGTATGATAAAGTGGGCAAGTTGTATCAGTAGGAAGCATTGGTACACTGCATTTACACTGCGATTGTAGCACTATATTGGTAACCCCTTTCATGTTGCAATCAATGCAGACTAATGTAAAAAATTGTGCATAGATTGGATCTAATATATATGCTAATGCACAACAGAAAACTGCCCCTCCTCTGCTAAAAAATGATGGAATACTATGCAGAACAGATCACCTCTCCAAGCAAAAACATCAACATTTGGCTTTTGAGTGGCCCCATGATTACTAGAATAAGAATGCATTAAAATTAATTTGCACCTTGTCACCTTCATAGAATCGACTGCCTGTGTTTTGCATGTGCCAAATTTTTTTGTATATTAAATCCAGACCAATTTCCTAAAAACTGATGCACATTATAGACAGTAAATGAACAAACAGCTAAATAAGCTGGTCATTTTTCCTCACTGAAAATCAAACAAATACAAAATAAGTAATTTCTTTATTATTTGAAGGGTGACTTACAGACTGGTTCCTTTCAGGTTATTTGAAATGGAAACAAACAGTTTTACTTTACATGTTCCAAGTACCAGCAATTTAGTGATAGGCATAGTCCTGATTTCAGCCCTGGTATTTTGCCAGTCTAGCACAATGCTCTCAAATGGAGAATTATAACATTTTTGGGTACCATGGAAAAATGCAAAGAGCTGCAAAATGTTAAAAAGCAGTACTTTTATATTTGCCTAATACCTACCTATACCAAGAAGAGCAGAATTTTCTGTCATTAATAGCTACAAATATTTATTATATATAGAGATCTCAAGGGTAAAGAGATGTGCCTTGGAGTGCCGCCCCTAGTGCAGTTCCCACAGGGAAGAGGAATGAACATTTACACCCACACTGAATAACCGTAGAGAGCTCTCACTTTCCTGCCCCGGGTGAAGCTGATCTCCAGCCTCCCACTAAGAAGTCTGAGATGCTTTACTACAAGAAGCCAGGCACGAGCAAAAAGCCATTGACAGTGGCAGGTACTTACCTTGGACAACCAGGTCAGAAGAGTTCTCTTAATATTCCCACAGGTGGATTAAGTGGGAAAGAGGCATGAATAGTTCAAAGCTTTTAGAGGAAGGGGGGTACTTTGTCACTTTCTTAGTTCTTTTCTCTCTCTCACCTTTCATTTCTGACATCTTTTCTAAGTGAAACAGTAAGAGAAAGAGCCTGCCCTCTAGCTGGTCTCTCTAGTTTAATTAAAAGCTTTATTTCAGCTTTGTGCAGACTGTGTGTACTTAATGAGAGCAATTTCAACAAAGAAGAATTCTGTCTGCCATCCCACCATCCTTCTCCAGGTCAACAGCAGAGGTATGGTCCAGTGGAGCAACAAGGACAACTGAGATTTTTTTTCCAGCCCCAAACACTCCCATCTTCTGTTTCAACATCATATTATATTTGTTTCACTTCTTCTTTCTCCCTTTCTGTAGAGAAATAAATAAATAATAATAAATTTCTCTACAGAAATAAATAATATTTCTGTAGAGAAATAAATGAATAAAATCTTTTCCTCTGCACTTTTTTTTTTTGCACTTTCTCTATAAATAAACACTTCCCTCATCATTGCTCAACAGCAGGCTTCTTTTAGCATTAAAAAGTTGCAGTGGTTAAGTAGAATTACTCCTCCAAATTCTTCCAAATGGCTTGCAGTGGATATAGTCTTTGGTGACTTTACAGCTGCATGTGAGTCATATTCACCATAATTCTATTGTGCAAAGATGCCTTTTGTTCTTTTGTATCTCTGAAGGTTTAAACCAAAATTAAGTAGGAGTAAAAAAAAAAATTTAAAAAATCTGTTGTCCCAGCATCCTAAATTCTGGTCAATCCTAATTGAATCTAACTGACATGAGACCATGCCCCACATGGGCTGTATGTGCTAAGAATATCTGCAATACTTACAAAAACAACATCACAAAGGCCAATGACAGTTCCACATTTTATCCTGTCACCTTCAATCCTTTGCTTCAATGCAGCTCCATTTTTTCCTGAGTCATGCTAAACTGCTAATTTTGCCTTTCGTAAAGCAGGATGCCAATATCACAGACTGTGTTTCTGCTCAGATTTGGTATTTTTTTGCTCATAAGGGCTTGACATTTACAGCTAGCTTTCAATGGTAAGCTCAGTATAAAATGATGCCTTTTTTTTTGTCCCAAACCTGTTTATTTTCTTGGTTTCCAGAGTGAAAAGTTGACCTTAATCACACAGAGTAGTTTGAATAGCATTTATCTTCAGAAATAATTGGAAAAAGGCTTTTGCAATCCATATAAGATTTTATAACAGGTTCAAGTAGATTAAAAATGAGTAGGTTTTGATGGACTAAAATTAAATAATATTAGTTGTGCAAGTCTCTCTTTTGTAATCCATTCAAAAGCCATCTAGACATGGTCCTGAACCAAGGGCTTGGACCAGTTGACCTCTAAAGGTCCCTTTCAACATCAACCATCCTGTGACCCTGTGATTATGACTTGTCCCTAAAGGCACTGGGGACATGTGACACTTTATCATATAAACTCAAGAACTAAAGGCTGCTTCTCAATTTAGCTAGATTAAACAGGCATGGACGGAGTACACCAACATTCAACATCCTGGTCTGAATCACAGAATTAATTCAGAATGGCAGACTGTAGGTTTCCTCTCTTACCACTAAGCTACAGATTACGAAGTGTCGACTGGTGAGTAGCTGGGTGGAGTGGAATTCCAGGAGTTCAAACACCAAATTAGGAATATTTTCTAACACTTTGGAAACAGCTAGCTTGTTTTTGACACATCAGCATTTTTTGATTAAAGATTTACTTAATATTTTTTAATTACTTCTAAAGCTACACAGTTGGAACTTAGGGGATAATCATATTAGGAGATTGATACAAAGATCATCAGTATTAATTACTGTTCTAAAAAGTAAATATATGCAATGACAGTTCAAAACTAAGACAAGCAGGACATTTCCTACCACTACATGATATTTATTTAAGACACCAAAAAGGTTACTTTTGAAAGAAATTATAAAGGATGTTCTTTCTAATGACAAGTTCTGCAGTGATCCAGAGCAAAGAAAAAGATTCTCTAAGAAGAACAAAGAAAAAGAGTCTCTGACAAAGAACAGGTTGTAGGGCAGCTGCAAATTCACTAATGGCAGGGGTAGGCACACATTACAAAATTTAACAACTAATAGAAATTTTTTGGAATAATTTTGGAGTACCCTTTTCTGATTTCTGACTTCACTTTTGTCTAGAAAAGAAATCCCGAACAAACAGCAAATAAGGACTGAAGAATCTCAATTGCTGCTAAAACAGAAGAGCCACAAAAATGTCATGAGTTGCATCTTAATGTCTTCTTCAACGTCTTCTTCATAGCAACCGCTGTGGCTGAAAGCCATAAGTACAACAGAAGCCCTATTGTCAGGCTCCATTTTGCCACTTGAGCTACGATAATCTGTTTCAGTTCCACATCCCAGACAGTGTTATTTGTTTCAGTTTCAATATCTCTAGGTGAACAAATCCCTATTTTGTTTCCTACTTGTCTCTTGTTTGTCCATAGCAGTTTTCATTGAGGGATTGGAACACTCTCATCATGTAGGTTTCTTCAGAGCCATGAAAAATGCAACTCCCATTGTTTTTTTCTCCCTAATGAAGTGCCAATAACATTTACATGTTGTCCCAGAAAGATGTACACACTTTGTGAGATGGATGCAAGGATAATAATGAGGAAACTACTGAAACCTTCTCCCATCGGTCCCTGATCTGCATTGCTGGCCTAATCAGAGGGTCATGGTTACAAGGTCACTCTCTCCCTCCCTACAACACCCTTGGACCCAACATCCCTATTTTCTGGAGGAAAGGTTTATTAAAGAGGGAATCTGCTACCCCTCCAGTTGAACCCCTAAAAGTCAGCTGGGGAACAGGAAAGGAGGGTGGCAGGACCAATGGACTCACACTGTTCCCAGGGAAGTCCATGTGGGGACATTCTGATTCTGTGAACACACACAAGCTGATGTATTCAGTGGCAAATGAAAGCTGGTAATAACAATTATAATTGCATTCAGTACTATTTTGCTCAGGTGCAATAACTTTTAGCTTCCTAAAACAATTGCAAATGATTCTATTTAATTAAGCGATTAAAAAAGAGTTGGGCATAAAATGAAGCCTCATGCAGCATGTGGTTTGTTCAGGGTGCTGCCTGCAATCACTGACGGGTTCAGTGCAAGACAAATCATACTGCAAAGTCATCCTGACAGCATGAGATACTCCTCACAGTGTTTGAAGAGATAGAAACTACTTTGGAAATGGAAATAAAAATTGTTTTTTCCTCTCTTTGTAACATAATTAGTTACTCTCAGCACATAATCGGTCTAAAAGCTTGTTTGAATTCACAGAGATGTGTCTTTGCATCAGGAAAGATTTCTGACTACAAAACGTTCTCCATTGCTCCTCCCCTGCTGGAAGAAAAAAGTGCATAGAACAGCCTTCTCCCTGCCTCCTTTCTCTCCCTACAGTCAATTATTTCACATAAACCCGAAGATAAATGTTCTGTCTCTTTTCTGTCCTCTCCTTTCCTCCATTTGCTTTCAGTCTAGACTGTATCTGGCACCTGAATTACACAAAAAGCCCTGGGATGGGGGAGGAAACACACACGGCTGTGGGGCTGCTTCAGAAAAAATCCTGGGCCTCCTCTCATCAATGGTGCAGACTCCATGCACCACACGTGCTCCAAAAGAAATTAGCTTTGGGGAGAAATGCAGCAGCTGTGTCAAAATGGTGCTGCAGTGGTGCTAGGGAGCCCTACTCACTACTCATGCTTATGTTGCTTCTCTGACGTGAACTACTATCTCTGCTGGGTTCCAACAAGGCTGCCCTTACAGGGAATTTTCAGTGTAATATATGTAGGTATGCAAATGTCTTCAGTGGTCATAATCCTGATTACTGCAAATATGTGTGCGTGTATAATATTTATGAATTTTCACACATCTCTGTGTACATTTATGTGTATATATATCTATGTACATACTCACACATTTACACACACATGCATATTCACATCCTCCCTGTCAGTTGCAGTGGCACAAGTAAACCAACTCCCTCAGTGAGACAGTTTAACCATACATAACATGAGCAGAGGTGTTTGCCTGATCAAGCAGAACAAGGAGCAGAGGTAAATGTGCCAATTCAAGAACATCTTACTGCTCTTAGTATATTAGACAGGCATTTTGTTTCACCATCCTGCTATAATGCAGCTAAGTCTCTTATCGATTTGTGCTTGGGAGTGTCAGAGTTCATTTAAATAATGATATAGAAGGAGAAAAAAAACTTTTAAGAGATGGGGTTTAAAAGCATTTACAAGACGGAATCAAAGAGGGGATGTCAGTCAATAGGATGTTTTGCAGGGAACAGTAATTCCCATTCAAATGACACCCCCCATAACTGTGAAAGTGAACACTTTACGGAGGGAAAGCTCTTCTACAGTGCAGAAAATCAGTTTTTAAAATTGAATCTAGAAAGTTAGGTGTTTTGGTCTGGGAAAGTCCTTTGGTAATGTTTGAGGTTTTCCTGACCTTTACTTGCCTAAGGGAAACTTTAACTGAAATAAGTACCCACTGTGTGTGTGTGTGCATCACCATATATTATGAAATAAAAGCTTCCTTTTATTCTTTCATTTGTGCTTCTGGATTAAACATTTATGAAAACATATACTACTTGATCTGAGGTGTGATTTGTGTCTCGTTTCATGAAAGAGACTGCAGCTCAATTCATGCTCCATAAAGCTGCCAGATTTGTTAATAGAATCAGCAAATATAAAACCCTGGTACGTGCCAGCAGATATTTTTTAGTAGCACAAGAACTTGAATGATAAATCCAAAAGAAATCCTCCTGTCCTGCAGATTGAGTAGATACTATGAACAAGCTCATTAACTATGAAGACCTGTTACCCCTAGGAAAACCAGTGGAATCCTCAGTGCTCAAGTCACGCCAGATGGGATCAGCAAAACACTGGGAAGGGTTGTAGGATAGGGAACACGGGTGCACAGGCCAGGGAATAGATTGGTGAACTAAGTAGTCTTTGACAACTTTTCTTTGGTGAGATACCAACAAAAATCTACTGGAGATCACATGATGGATTTAGAACAAAAATATAATTTAAAAGAAAGTTCAGTGAAGAAAAATGTTACAATAGCTTCCCTAAATATTGTTTATCTTTTTTGCCTATGGATGAAAATTGATTGTAAGAAATTAAAGTCTTCCTTTGGACAAGAAGTGTCCTAGAGAAGAATTCTCTTTTATAAAAAAAGAAAAAATAATTCAGATTTTATCTTTGGTTTGAGGTATGCACCTTTGTTGCATTTAATGACAATTGAAATCTTGGGGAAGAGTTTTGTCACCTAATGTTGAGTAATCCTGAAGACTATGTGTTAAAGTTTCAATATTTTATACCTATGGTTGCATATCATATCACTTAAATTCTATGAAGATGAGTCTTTTTTTGTGTTTCACTCATTGCTTGGTGAAGGAATGAGAGGGGTGAGGTTTACATACAAGTGCTTGATGAAAATCGGATTATACACATGAAAAATAATTACTCAGATGCAGAAATGCTCATGATGACTGCTAGTACTATAACTGTTTAAAATTGTGACTAATATAACAGCCACCAAATGTGACAGGAAGAATGACAGCTGGAGGAACCATGTTTCCAATTGCAGGTCTCAGGAGTAGGGTAGGGTATAGGAATATTATAGTGGAAGCAAGGGGAAGAGTGCGCTGCTGTATTTCTGCCATGAAAATCACTATTAACATGCTTTGGTGGGAGTGGGAATGCTGCCTTTGCCCCAGGTCAACCTCTGCTCCTACAAGTTAGCCTACCTTCTGCTACTGCCTCAAAAGCCCTTAATCCTTTCCAAGGCACTCTAGACCAGCACACTTGCCCACCAGAAGCTGCCCAGATGACCTGAGCTAGTTCATACCCTCACACACGATGCTGCCCTCTTCCCAAATTCCCACATTCTGCAACAGTGTCACCATCTGGGGAGCCCCCTCTGTACCTGCTGGTCTGCATCAGACTTTAGTGCAACACATAATGTCATGGGTGGGTGGGTGTTCTTGGGTACTTTATAACAAGGCACACAGACCCAAGCAGATAAAATCTGGTTATTACAGGATCTGTGTTAGCTTTCCTCTCGCTGAAGTTGTGAGACTGCAGACCTGTCTCTGTTTTAGTATGCTCAGTGTCATGGTTTTTAATATTCTGTTACACTTTTGAAAACTTTCAGTCGTGAAGAATATAAATCTGCATTTTCAGACCATGAGTCCAGTGCAGTGAGAGGGAGAGGAGGGGGAGGAAAAGAAGGCGAAGTGTGGAGAGTTAGAGACAGTCAATCATCCTGTAATGTGTGACACAGTCCACTGGAGAGGGAACAATAAGTTACAGCTCTCTGAGCACCTCCAAACCTCTCAGTAAGATTGTGCCTGCTTCCTGATGAACTGGCACAACCACTGTATACCAAGCTTCAAAACCCTCTGTGACCCACTCACAGTACACTTTTTAAAATAATATAAAAGAATTTTTATGTGAATTCTACTGTAAGGATAGGACTTACATCCTCTCACAGCTGGATCCTTTAGCTTTGGAATTCCTCTGAATAACTGAAAGTGTGTTAAATATTTTCCAGTAATACTTTTCAAAATGAAAGTAAAATGGTCTTAAAAGAAGCATTTGAACAGCACTCTCAGGCTCATGATGTGATTTTTGGGGTGTCCTGTTGCAGTATATAAGGAAAGTTGAAGTTTAAAGGTTTAAGTGAAGTGTTTTAAAATGGCTTTTAGTAGTTTCTTTTGTTAAGTCACTGTTTCTTTCTCCCCCTTCTGTACCCCCCTTATCACATCCTTAGGAATGTACTGCAAAGATAGCTTTAGGCCTTCTGATTGGCCTTTATTTACTACTTTCTATTGGTGTATAACCCGTTACCTTGATTGGTGTTTTTGTAAGCCCCTTGAGACTTGTAATTGGTTAAATTTCAATCCCTCTGAACCCTATATAACCCTGTAACCCTAACAATAAACTCTTTTTCGCTCGTCCCTCTCCTGTGGTCTCTGCGTGGGCCCTGGCCAAGCTCATGGGGGCCACGTGGCGGGGTGGGCAGCGGGGGAGCATCCCCCCCCTCTGGGTCCTGGACTGATCACCCAGACACCAGAGGTTCCCCCTCCTTCTTCTACTGCCACAGATGCACATGAAAATAAATTTGCCATCAGAAAGTTGTAGCTTTAATTTCAAAGCTGACAGCTTATGTTCACCAGACTGAATTATATTGATAGTCAAATAAGCATGATAACCAAGAACTGTACAAGAACTCTTAATTTTTTCCTTCCTGCTTTTGTAAACCTCTATCTAGCAATCTTCATAGATAGGTATTTTACAAACACTGCCACGTGAGCTTTCGTCTTTAATATATTTATGAATGAGTTTTCACCATGACTGAGTATTAGTTCTTCTGTTTCATTTTGGCACTGCACTTCACCTGACTTGCCACACTGTATATGCACTTGTGATGGCAAAGGAAGACAATTAGGTCTTCCTGTTTGTGTCCATTCCCTGCCCCCACTTCCACTGTCTCTGATGGACAATGTGGTTTATCCTAAGAAAAGAACATCAGGTGGGCATTGCAGAAGGAACTGTCTGGATGCTCATATAATTACTGCATTCTAGAGAGAGGGAAGCTGAGGAGTTTTTGTTGAGTTTGGTGCTCATCAGCCTACAAAGGGATATAAAATGCTGCTGGAGACTGACCCAACTGGGAAAACCCATCTCCCAGAGTTTGCAGATAGTTTCTGGGTGAATCTCCACCCTGACAGGGACACTTGCAGGGTACATCCAGCCCAAAGACAGGGAACTCTCACTTTTGAATGGAGTAAAAGGCAAACATGGAAATAAAATGCTAAAGTATCCCCATAAGTGTTTTTTGCTGTTTGTTTGTTTTTTCTTTTTAATTATGAATTCTACAAGGCCAAAGACTCTAAAGCTGTATTATATATTTCTAGATGAACCTACTTATATTACAACCTTTCAGGCACAGACTGTTGACCAAATTTGAGACTAAGTGGACCCAGCCACAACTAGACTACTGAGAAATTTAGACAGCAAGAGGGTCTCACTGAAGTTCATGACTCAATAAAAGCGACCATGAACTGAACTAATTGTACTATAACAGGTTGTAATGATAGGTTTACTATTCAGATACTGAATTGACTATATTAAGATACCCTATTAGCAATAAATCTAATCATAATCATCCACGTAGTCACTTTCTCTTACTTTCTGCAGCCAGCCAAGTCTACTTGTCTATTATGCTATATCACTACAGTACTCTATGCATCATTGTTTGGTGAATCTATCAAATCGTTAAAGAACAAGAGAACCATAAAATACTTCTTTTCAAATTATTCAAAAGCTTTCAAAAGTATTTAGACTAGAAAGAGTGGAATGACAGATTAATTTTGAAGAATAGAAAGAAAATGAGCCAAGATAATAACATTCTGTCTTGGCTAACAAAGTAATATTATTTGTTTAGTGGCTGCTTTCATTTTCAAATTAAACAACTGCATAAAATGAATCAACACTGGAAGATTTCGGTCTTGGTTTTTAGCAGGAAAAATCAGTGAGTTTGCAGGGTTTTCTAAATGAGCTTAGGCATGTTACTTATGGATGTCTGAATTTCTTTCCAACTCAGTTAAAAATTATCTCCTTTTCCAGAACTCATTCACGTGATGAGTGAAAAATTGTAATGTTATACTAGTCCAAACAAAGTGGAATAAGATGGATGTACAGAAAAAAATAGAATAGGGCTAGATTTTAGAAAAAAACCTTGAAAGGAACAAATAGTCATAATTCTCAAATATGTTCACATGCACATTTATATTAGTACTAGATAGCACCTACCTACCTCAAAAGGCTTCACTCTTTTCAAATAGGCAGAGGAACAACACTTCCTCTCTATTTTTCATTTTTCACATTTAAAAACTAATCTTGCTATTCATGTCCTCCAAATAAAAGGTAGGATTTACAATCTAAGAGAGAGTGGAGAGATGAGAGAAAAAAAATGTGAAGTAATAGATGCTACCAATTTAAATGAACTCCAGAACCTTTAAAGATGTGTGTCAGAATGGCTAGCTCATGATAGTTAAAATGCTTTCGTCTATATAAGTGACACTATAGCTTTTAATATTATCTGAGAATCCTCTCCATAAATTACTTAGATCAATTACAACACTAAATCATATTCTTATGACTCTTAAGGGAGGGAGCTTTTGCTTATTTATTTAGTATACATTTAAAAATATATATTTTGTACAGGTTATATACTTCTTAACATAAAAAATACCAACAACAAAAAAAGCAAACATAGCTATTTTATTAGATTACATCAAAAGAAAACTAAGTTAGGAATCTCTGGATAACAAACAACCTTTATCTTTGCACATATCTTTGTAAAAGAAATCCCATCTGTGGAGAATTGACCTTGGCTGGATGCTAGGTGCCCACCAAAGCCTCTCTATCATTTCTCTCCTCAGTTGTATAGGCAAGAGGAAATCTTTCTTCCCAGATTCATCTTCATTCACCATTTTCTCTTCCCCCTCCCTGCAGTGGTGCAGGAAGATGGGGAATTGGGGCTGCAGTTAGTTCGTCACACATTGTCTCTACCACTCCTTCCTCCACCAGGTGGGGACTCTGCACACATTTCCTCTAATTCCAGCATGGGATCCTTCCCACAGGCTGCAGTTCTTCATGAACTGCTCCAGCATGGGTCCTCAGTGAGCTCACAAGTCCTGTCAGAAAACCTGCTCCAGTACAGGCTCCTCTCTCTGCATGGCCACAGGTCCTCCCAGGAGCCTGCTCAGCATGTGGTCACAGTTGTGAGCATTCACCTGTGGCAACATGGGGACCATGGGGACCTCTGTGGGCTGCATGTGGATCTCTGCTCCACCACAAACCTCCAGGAGCTGCAGGGGCACCAGCCTGCCTCTCCATGGTCATCACCACAGGCTGCAGAGGAATCTCTGTTTTGATGCCTGAAGCACCTCTTCTTTCTCCTTCTCTCCTGGTGTTAGTGTCTGCAGGACTGCTGCTCTTACTTGTTCTCATTCCTCTCTTCCCTGGGTGTGACAGACCTTGGGTAGTAACTTTTACCTCTTAACCAACAGCCACGATCTCTGATGGACTCAACCTCGGCCAGAGGCAAGTCTGGCATGGAGCCTGCTGGCACTGGGTAGGGTAACCTTACCGCAGCTTCTCACAGAAACCACTCCCGTAGTCCGCCACTACCAAAACCTTGCAATGCAGACCCAATACACTGTAGTTTCTCCACAGGTGAGGTATTACGGATTTAGGCTATGACAACAAAAACTTTCCCTTGTTTGAAACTGGTTTTTCCCTTCACATTTGCCCAAGGTGGTCCTTAATCCCTGAGGCTTTTGCATGACTAGTGGAAGAAGCTGCTGTAGCTGATTTTAACAGAGTCATTGAGGCAAAAGAGAAAATTAATGGAGATCAAACGAAACCACAGGCTGATATGACAAATGTTTGCTTATTGACACACTTATAACTTCTTAAGCAAAGCAGGTTGACCTTACATTATTGTATTACATGACTGAAAGTAAACTGAATAATGAGCAGAATAATCTAACCCAGGAATGCTTTATTTTATCTCCTGAAACTCATTCTCCATGCAAAGAGTGTGCAACACTGAAGAAGAAATTAAGTTAACAAATGCAGTTAGTATCTCCTGTTGCTTAGAAGATCCCTCTAAGGCAAAATGCTGGTCCTTTTATACTTGGCAGGGATTTTGCTATTGACTTCAATGAGTCCCAGGTTTACATGTAATTTAGCCAAACAGAACTTTATTATATACATTTCCCTGAAGGCACCATTGACATTTTTGAAACTTGTGTGAGTTAATTTAATTTATATAGCTATAGCAATTGTTTACAGGGAAAAAACCAAAACAACCAAACAGCCCACAAACCTAATCTACTTTGTCCTTGTAAATACAGTCTTCTGCTACACAAAAATTTCAATTACATTACTAATACAGTGTATTTCATTTGACATTACTAGGACTTTTGATGCTCTCAAAACAGTGGCTGCTTAAACACTAAACTTCTGTTCTTAGAAGGAAACTTGATGGATAGGTGTTAATTTGCTTCCCACACAGTTACTTTTGTGAAGTATCTGGTTGCAAACATTTGGTTCTGACCTTCTTGTGCTTCTCTAGGTTCTCAAAACTTCCTTTCTTTTTTTTTTAAACTGACACCTGTCTCACTACAGCCTCCTTTCAGGTAGTTGTAGAGAGAGAGAAGGTCTTCCCTGAGACATCTTTTCTCCAGGCTTAACATCACCAGTTCCCTCAGCTGCTTCCCACAGGACTTAGTCTCTAGACCCTCCACCACCTTCACTGCCCTTCTCTGGACATGCTGCAGCACTTCCGTGTCTCTGTTGCAGTGAGGGAATCAAAACTGGATGCAGTGAGGCTGTGCCTCTTCAGTGCCAATTGAAGGAAGACAAACACTGCCCTGGTCCTGCTGGCCTCACTATTGTTGCTACAGGCCAGGATGCCACTGACCTTCTTGGCCCACTGGGCACACTGCTGGCTCACATTCAGCCAGGTGTTGACCAGCAGTCCCAGGTCCTCTTTATGCCTCACACCCTTATGGGCTTGTGACCTAAGAGTAGGATCCAGCACTTCATCTTGCTGAACCTTCTACAATTGGTCTCAGCCCATCAAACCAGCCTGTCCAGATTCCTCTGCAGAGCATTCTTAACCTGCAGTGAATCAAAACTCCCACCCAACTTGGTGTCATTTGCAAACTGATTGAGGGTACACTTGATTCCCTTGTCCAGATCATTGATGAAGACATTACACAGGACTGGCTCCAATACCGAGCCCTGGGGAACATCACTTGTGACTGGCCACCAGCTGGCCCTGGCCATCAAGCCACTTTCCTACCCAGTAAAGAGAACCCCCTTCCAAGCTGTGAACAGCTGGTTTCTCCAGCAGAATGCTGTGGGAAATGACGTCAAAGGCTTTAATAAAAAAAACATTCACAGCCTTTCTTACACCCAATAATTGGGTCACCTTATGATAGAAGGAGATAAGGCTATTTAAGCAGCACATGCCTTTCTTAACCTCATGCTGTCTGGGTCTCATTCCGTGGTTATCCTGTATGTGATATGTGATCCCACTCAAGATAACCTGCTCCATGACCTTCCCCACCTCTGAGGTCATGCTGACAGGCCTGTAGTTCCCTGAATCCTTCTTCTGACCCTTCTTGTGAATGGGCATCACACTGGCCAACCTCCAGTTCTCTGAAACCTTCCCAGTTATCCAGCACTACTGAGAAATGATGGAAAGTGGCTCAGTAACCTCTTCTGCCAGCTCCCTCCATACCCTTGAGTGGATCCCATTGGACCCCATAGACTTGTGCACATCTAAGTGGTGTAGCAGGTTGTTAAACAGTTTCCGTGTTTTTGACAACAGGTCTGACTTAACCTTAGCAACACTTCCAATCTAGATGAACCATCATTCTCATTATTTTCCAGTTAAACTTTCAGAGCCTCATACCTATTGTACAAGGTTCCCTGGTAAGGCAGAATACTCACAGAGAAGATGTACCTGTTGGAACAGGCAGGAAATTTTTGCCATTGTCCTCTACCCCTTAAGTCAAAGAGAAGGTTCTGGTGCACTATAATTACCAAAATAGACTGAAATAGATTTACAGAATGAAATACTTTTTCTTGTAAAAAGATATAACTGTGTATATTCATAAAAAGAAAAAAATGTTTCTAACCATAAATAACTTAAGAGTCAAGTCAAGAAACAAGGAGGTGCATATTATAATGGGAAAATATGTACAGTGTGGCATCTCCACAGTGGTATATGGAGAATTTCTCTGGCCTAGCACTTTATAGATATGACTGCTTGAACAAAGCACTCCTTGCCACAAAGAAGCTAGCAATTATAATTGTTGTAATGCTCTTTACTGCCTGGAATATTCTTTCTTTTAACAAAGAAGAACTAGTTTATGTTTAATAAACTGATGAGTGTGAGAAAAAGAGAGACCGAGTTGTAAGGTGAGGGAGACCACTATATTGTTAATATATTCTTAATAATGCTGCAAACATGACACTAGACTGGCTTAAAATCAGCACCCAAACCAGTAACTTAGGAATGGATTGTGTCAGATGAATGGACTGCATGTACTAAGTAAGTACCCATTACAAGAGTACCCAAACTCACACAGAGAAGTTGATCTGAAGACTGAAAACCATTCAGTTGCCCAAGAGCAGTGCAGTATGTCATATAACTAATAGGTTGTTTTCTTTTTTTTTTTTTAATCCCCTTTTTGTGCACAGTAGACTAGGTCTTACTGGAAAATGAAGGTCTCAATTACCAAAATATATTTTCATTTCTGCCATATGTGTCTGTTCAAACTGCTTGATACAGTCCTGGAGACACTGCTTCCCTAGGTATTCCACAGTGGGTGTTTCTTCTCCAACACAGCCTCCTTCTCTTCTAGCTCTCTCACTCACTCACTTTCATCTTGCTGTAAGAATTGAGATGAAGAAAACATGAGTAGAAAAATCAGACTGTAAAGGCTTCTTGATTGGCTTATCTCAGAAACATGTAAAAAATAATTTCCAGCTAACATTAGTCAATAACTGAAATTTTGCATGTAATTTCAAGGTACAATGACCACAATAGACATTTTCAGGCTATTAATTATACAAGAAATACAAAAATGCTGTTACACCAATTATGCTAAGTTAATTAAACCAAAACGCAACACTGGAATAATTCTGATGCTCATACTTCATACAAAAATCTAGTTATTAAACCAAGAGTGAAACCTGTGTAAGACAAAAAGCACATCCAAGATAGCTTTTATTTGACCAGGTCTGCTGCAGATACAGTGAAGGTGTGGTGAAATGTATTTAACACTTATTTACTGCCCATTTCCTTGTCAGACTCATGTTAGTGCACAGAAGACTATGTTTTTTGTGATAAAATGAAGCTTGTTGTCAGTAGTGCACACATGCTACATATCATTCTGTTACCAAAAACAAGTTTTTTGAGACTCCTCACCTGCTCCTTGAAACTGCTGCTGCAATTAAAAATTTGCATTTCAGAATGAGTAATTCAGCATAAGCATAATTTTGAATCTATTTTCATGCTCTGACAAGAGTATTTTCTTACTTTGATGGAGTATTTTCCTGCACAATCTGTCAGACTGTGCTTACCAGTTGAGGGAACTACATTTACATTGTACTGATGAAGCTTTGCAGTAAGGATCAACCTGCCACAAAGAAACTCTCTAGTAAAATAATTTGTGGATCTCATGATCTCTTCTTGTCACTATGAGATACAGAAATACAACAGGATGAACTAAATAGCTCCTTCCTTAGGTAGGAAGGAGTTATTCTATAAAATTATAGAATTAAATAAGAAATTAATTACATATCTATATCTAGCAGTGGTTTAACTATTCCTCTACTAAAAGCAGATAACTTTCTTCTCTACAAAGGTATTTAAGAAGAGATGACTACTCCTATTAAGCTTAACAAAGGCTAAAGATTCATTTAAGGATTACACCACAAAGGGCCTGTGAAATCAGAAGGGCTTTGGAAACAAAACAAGAAAAAATATTGAGATTTCAAATCCTAGCAAATGTATTCTGGAATATCTTGTCACAATATCAAAAGTAGAAAACCTTCAAGTTGAGGAAAAAACATATATTTATATAGATGGAAGCATAGCACCCTCTCATAAGTTAAGACAAGCAATCTCTTGAAGGTGATGAGAAAATGAATAGATGACAGCCGTGGATATTTTAAATTGGGTAAGCCATGACAGAAATATGTTTTCCTCTTTTCAGAAGAGAAGAAAATAAAGTGTTCAGCAACAAACAAGCAGCAGCATGATCTGATCCCTTCACTCAACTCTACAGTATAGCTCTTTTCTGTTCATCTCTGCCAGCAAGCCCCTAATAACAGCAATCAGACCAAACGAACAGAAACCAAGGAGAACATCAAGAAAAAGCAGCTTTCCACTTCAGTGATATAGAGATAAATTTTGCAATACTGATGATAGCAAATAAGATTAATGTTCTCATTGTCAGGTACTGCATTGTTTAAAGTATACTAATGTTTTATTCTGTTAGTAAACCACCTTGGATCTAGTTTTGTCGACAGGAAGGCTTATGTTAAACTTGGCGACCAGTGAAATTACAGGATTCGTTTGAATTCAACACTCTTGATGGTTGTTTTTGTGCCAAGACTTGTCTCTCAAAAATTCCCTCTGAGAAAGTAGAATGGACTATGTTCCTCAACCTTAAAAACTTCAAAGTTATATTTTCAGTTGTGAGCCTTTATTACTTTTGGGAATAAGGTTCTTGAACTTTTTCCAAAAGCAAGTCTGCAACACAAAAGTGTAAGCTCTACTGAAGGCTTCCACATATGAAGACATTAAAAAGATTGCAACTAAAGTGATTAGGATGTGTCCAGGATCTGTATTATTTTTCTTCTTTAATAAGCATAAAGTCATGATTAATCATAGAATCATAGAGTCATAGAATAGATTGGGTTGGAAAAGACCTCCAAGATCATCGAGTCCAACCCCTGATCCAACTCCAATTACTA
>JAWMRA010000001.1:104854650-104870847 GCA_035584735.1 Pseudotriccus pelzelni | reverse complement strand
ATTGGTGTATAACCCGTTACCTTGATTGGTGTTTTTGTAAGCCCCTTGAGACTTGTAATTGGTTAAATTTCAATCCCCCTGAACCCTATATAACCCTATAACCCTAACAATAAACGCTCTTTCGCTTGTCCCTCTCCTGTGGTCTCTGCGTGGGCCCTGGCCAAGCTCATGGGGGCCACGTGGTAGGGGGGCAAGGGGGAGAGCACTTCCCTCTCTAGGTAATGGGATAACATCCCAGGACCTGGAGCTTTCCCCCCTCCAATTCAACTGCCACAGTGTCCTGTGCAGAGGCAGGAGCTGGACTCCACAGTCCTAATGGATCCCTTCCAAATCAGCATACTCTATGGTTCTATGAAGTCTGTATGGTGAGACATTTTGGATCAAAACACTTAGCTAAAAATGCCTACATTTTTCTCTGTTATGAATCTTTGTACTTCAATTCTTTTAATTCTTCATCCTTTGAAATTAAAGGAAAATAAGAAAATTAGTAAGAAACTACAAATCAGATAATAATGAGTTGGAAAAAAGGGAATTAAACAGTGTGGAAGCATTATTTTTAACTTGCTTCATTTCTCAGGAAAGCAACATAAAATCCTTCTACTTTAAAGGAAAAATCACTACAAATAGTAAAATTGTCAACATTTTTAGAAAGTTACTTTCCAGCAAATTAACCATTGATGGAAAAATTATAAACAGTTCTTATTCCACTGAGGTCTGTACCACTTAGCTTGAACCACAACATGAATTTTACAGCTTAGATGTAAATTGTCTAAAGCAAACATTTCCTTTCATCAGTTGAGAATCTGACACTTTGCACTTATGGAAGCTGTAATAAAGAAGAGTTCCAAAATTATTTATTTTATTTATCAACTGCACACATTTTTATCTTGTTCAGTTCATTTCCAAAAAAAACCCCAAACCCCGTGCTAGTCTTCTTCATTAAACTTTCTTTAACCTTTTTTACTTATAGTATTATTTATAGTAATTCTTATTGCTTGCCACTGAACAGTGTCAATTTCTATAGCATTATATTTAGTTTGGATAACCAGAGCCAAATACTGGGATTAATGTGTAGTTGCACAATTTTACCTGAAGACTTTGTAGTTTCAGGATTATTTCTATACTGCTGTTTACACTTGTAGATTTCCCCATGCACACCTGTGTTTTTACTGCCTCAGCCACACTGGACTGAGTTGCATTTTGAACAGGAAACAGTCCTTTACATTTAGCTAAGAAGTTAGTCAACTTAGACCCCACCAAATGTTCTGGGGTATGTCCAGTCATTGTTTTGCATGTATTGGTATTGAACTAGAGCTGCCTCCATGCTCTGTATGGGATCTAGCCAAGCAGGCAGCTGAGGAGTGTACCTACCGTGGAGTGAGTGCTTCACCTGAAACTGGTGCTGCCTTGATCTCCAGTCCCTTTTCTAACCCAAGAGCGGTGCTGCACATCTGTGATCACACCCCAATATTACCCTTTCACCCTCCTGAAAACCAGCAGTTTTTTCCCTATTTTGTTTTCTGTCTTTAGCTTTTCCAGCGCAGAAAGAATCACGTCTTGTTGATATCATCTAGAGTCTTTCCGTTGTGCCTTTTGTAACTGGACTTGTCTATCTCACACTGGCCTTTTTAGCCACCAGTTGTAGCAAGCATGGGTAGAGCCCTTCCCAAATCTTCGTTCATGAAGCCTAGCCATGATCTGAAGCTCATCCGAATCAATCCCTGACAGCACTTTGTCTTTCATATCATGACAATTTATGTTCCTTAATAGCTTCTTGTAATGTACTTTTTCGGAAGTTTATGAATAAAATCTGATGGATCACAGATTCAAGCTGCTCTCTGAATGTGCAGGGCCCAGGAAACAAAAAGGGAATCAGTAGATGAAAGCAATTTTGAGTTATGCATTTAAATAAAAAACGGACTAGACCGCTTGCTTACAGAAATCATCTGCCCACTGCAGGAAAGTCATGGGCTCTGAAACATGAAATGGAGTCTGAGGATTTTATTTTGACATGGCATTAATGCACCAAATTGCTGATCTCTTTAAAAACCAACAGAAAAGTATCTCACCTAAATGTCTAAGTTAGTTATCTGGTTTTAAGGTTACAGACCTAGCTCTATGTGCCCGAGGGATGATGATGGTAAGAGCTTTAAAACAGCATGGAAACTAAAGAAGGCAGGTGAAGCACAGTCCTCATAGTGTCTAAGGCTTAGCTCCATGGATATTAGTGGCTGAAAGCCTTTGACAGAAGGAGATTTGTAGAAACACAATGGGAAATAAGATTAGTGCCACGGACAGGCTGTACCTGACTGCCATGTGATAAACTGTTAATATGTATGTTACTGTAGTGTTTGGGGGAGTCCAGTTACAAGCCAAGTTGTATTTCACTGTGTATTTCACTGTGTACCAAGAATGTTTCTTGGGGAATGTTTCAGCCACCAGAGATTTGGAGCCAAACCCATCATTTCCTTCTTCCCTGGCATAAAACTGAGAGCTGTTTACTCGGCTGGGTTCAGATGGAAGCTGAGTGTCATCGGAAACCAGAGTGGCAAAATGGGCTGGTTAGGAAACAGTTATCTTCTTTCTTCATCCTCTTCTCTCACATGACAGAGAAACTGTGGCATTTTGCTACAAATCTCAAACATTTAACAAATCCATGAGGAAGTAATGTGTATTTTACCATGAGATGCTATCACCATGCTGAAAGTCGTAACTCATGGACTTGAAAGTTTAGATGCCTGTAAAGGAAGCAGTTCAATATTAAGCTATCTTTTCCAAACTATTGTTGTTTCCTTATCACAATGGTCTCTGAGACATTGTCAGCCCTGGGGTCCTACAATCAGAAACGTATGAAGGAGAGGGAAACCCAACACAGAACAATTTGTTCCGGGAATACGCTTGTCTTGCTTCTATTTATCCTTCAGGGCAATTTAAAATTTCTCTTTAAGCCTTAAAAATTATATTCATCTCCCATTTGCTGTTCCTTTTCTTTTTAAAGTTGATTCTGTAATAAGATCTTTTAATGCTCTGACTCTTCTCCTAATTCTTTTTCCCTATCTTCCCTAAGTATTTATCAACTACTAAATAAGAAAAATACAGAGGTGGCTCCCAAAATAACGTCTGCAGAGGAGAACCTATAGTAGCTGCAGCTTAGATAGGCACACCCAAAGTAGCTTTAAAACTTGCACGTTTGGATGCTAATAACAGTTGCTTCAGCAGCTGAGACTTATTGAGCAGCTTTTATAACACCTGCAGAGCCCTTTGCTGCTGCTGCAGACTCACCTTTGTCCAGTGCTAAAACCACAATGAATATTCAATTGGACACTGTGACTGCATTTCTAGGAGGGGCAATGGTACCTTTGGCTACAGCGTAGACATAACCAAGAGATGATAAATCACTGCAAGCAGCAAAATTGTCTGTAAGTTAAGAATACAGAATGAAGCTGTTCTCACCTGCAAATTTCCATTACAAGGATGAGAGCTTTTCTAAAACATAATATTCTTGAAGGATAAAAAGACAGTGGTTCCCATGGTGATGAGAAAAAGGATACTGGAATGAAAATGTGGAGGTCTCTTGAAATAACTAGCAAACAAATGATCAGTAAAGTTGATGAAATGGGGAATAAATACAGAACCAAGGAAATCAGAAGAAAACTATTGAATCAAAAGAAAGGCACAATATATGGGCTGCTGTGAGGGTCAGGAAACCTCATTTTGTGGTTTTGTGGTGGTTAGATATATGACTTTTGTGTGTGGGAAAGCAATGTTAAATTCTAAATAAAAGATATAAACATTAGTTTTATTGCTAGATATGGATGTTTACTTGCCTTGAAATGTTTTATTTCTAAAGAAAAAGAGTCTAGTTTTTACATTATGTTATGACATTAAAGGCCTCTTTTAACAACTTTTCAGAAACTGCCAGAATTATATTGCCTTTCTGAAAGTTGTCAAATATATATTGTCTGAATTTACATATCTAGGATTTCTAGAGATTGTAGAAATAGTGGTAGTATAAAGTTTAAGATCAATCGTGTGTTCTTGAATGTACTAAAATTTTCAGTAGAGCACATCCAGACTAAATGTCTGTAAGCAGATATGTTGTTAACAGAATATTTCTATAATATATTTCCCACTTCCCCCAAAAACTTAGTGTGCATTAGAGATTTTATGTATATGGACTTTCAATACAGGGCTGCAGCATGGTAAATCACCAGTTAATTTCCAAATTTTCAGACATGTTCAATCACCAGATTTGATGATCAAAAAAAAAATTTGAGGATTAATGAATTTGAGGCATAATGAAAAATCATTCTGTGATTCTGCCAAAGAAATAAGGCAAATGAAATATAGATACAAAAATATTTGCCAGAATCAAAATATGCCTTCTAAATGAAATGAAAAAATGATTTCCATTCTCTGGATGAGAATGTGACCTGAGGAAGAAAATAACAGGAAGCTGAAAGAGAAGAGCTACCTGAGATCATATACTCATATCTCAAACTGGTAAAAAAATTCGTGGGATTATTTGGGGTTTGACAACATGAAAGAGATTTGGTAACAAAGCACATCCCTTCTTTGAATCTCCAACAACCTGGGGAGAGCACTGCAGGGGTGTGGGTTAGCATGGGTGCTGTGTTCTGCCTTTTAACTGAAGATAGATCAAACTGTACCCTCTCAAAAATATTATCAGTTTCCTTGCTTGCCTTATTATTCCTCCTCTATGAAAAATCCACTCAGCTTTGTCTCAGGCTCTGTCAGCTCCTGATGAATTTAATCAGGCAACCTTATTCACATCTTCTCACTTGTGTGTTATCCAGCTTTTAGGATCTCATGCAATTCCAGAGAGAGAGCATTTAGAACCAAATCTATCAAATGACCTCACACAGGAAATAATCCATTTTATTCAATTACCTTTGCCATGGATTTAGCTTGCAGACTTGATATACAGAATCCTCGTTCTGGTACTAAACAAGATCAAAGGTGATTCTGACTATTCCAAATTCCTTTGAAAAGTTAATCTGAATCATTATGCTTTAGAAAACTTCTCTCCTAGGAAGCTTTTCTTTAATGAACCATTGTTCTCCATAGCACAAGATCTGCTCAACTGAAATAAACCCAAGCCTCTTAGAATTTTACAGCTGTTGCAATTAAATAAACATTGTCAGAGCAAACTTTTCTTTTTATACATACATACAGACATATATATATGTATTAAATTTAGTAGATTAGTAAAGAGCATTCTGAGAAATATTTTAAATCCAGATATAAGTATCTGTTGCCAATATGCAAAAACTGAAAAGGGAACTTAATTCAGTGTTCATTACGACTAAAAGCACTTTTGAGTTCATTGCTTTGTTCAAGCAGAAAGGAAGAAATAGTCTTATGAAATGATAGGGCTTGATCCAGTGGAACTGAGCTAAATAGAACTGAAAATTAAAGTGAATTGAAATCTTTAAGCTCTTTGTCTTTCAGCAGTTAGAGGTAGCTTTAAGAGCATCAAATTTCTTCTGAAAATATCTCTGGGCAAGAATATCTCTTCAGTACTCCAAACATGGTAGCTGTAGGTATTAAAACATTCAAAGTATTGTCATGAAAATATTCATAAGACTAGTGCTTGAAAAGACAAGAATCCATCTTCCGTAAGAGAGTCTGATTCCATTATCTGATTTCCTTTAAGAAAATATGTGAGTAAGTTTTCATGCTTATTTATAGCTGCTGCTTTCATTATATCTTGCTTTCTTATGTACCATTTCATGCATTATGCAGGAGCGAAAATGAAACAAGACCCAGTGAAAATTAGGCTACAGAACATCCTTGAATTTCACCAACTTAAATCTCCTGCAGCATTTGAAAAAGAGTATATTTTCTGCTGCCTGTGAGAGAGGCTGAGACGGGGATACCCAGGAGCAGGCTGGGCTTGCCATCTGCTTAGGAGGGGGAGGAGGGCATCAGTGCCCATCCTCTGGGGAGTGCACTGAAGAGGCAACATCCAGGGGTTCGCACACAGGCAGTGTCTGTGTGGCAATAAATGGAGAGCCGGGTCTGAAATATGACCATTTCAGCATAACAAGGGAACAAAGCACAGTGGTTTTCATTATCCAGACAGACTTAAAATATTACTGCATCTAATCTGCTGGACAGAATTTCCATTTCCAGGTAGCTGATGTTCCTTTCACGTGCCATTGATATGGTTCCACTGATAGGATGCCTCCATAGATTTACAGCATTGGGTATGACTGACCAATTCTTACATCTCCTTTAGAAGTCTAGGGACACTTTCTTTTTAACATAATTTTAACATATTTTTTTTTCTTTGCCTAACTTCTAGGAATTACAACCCCCCCCAAAAACCCCCAAACAACACGTAATACACATGACTCTTTCTAGTCCTTTTTAATCCAGTCAGAACTTCAAGATAATTTTATTCTTTTAACATTTGGTTTCACCAGTCTTCTATACCTTTTCTTTAGGCTGAGAAAGCTCCATAAGGCATTTTATTACAGATATTAATATGACATCTGATTAATACAGCCACTATTATAATTAAAAAACTCTTGTTCCAAAAAGATAATTGCATTTCCTTTTCTTTTGATTCAATTATATTAGTATATTAACCTTACATTTTAATTTTACTTTTTTAAGGTGTTACATTCTGATTGGAAAGTTTTATTTCTTTGCAATTTTCAGTATTTTTAAAGATTATTATTGGTTACAATAATTAGATAATCAACAGAAAACATACAGATCTATATAGAAGAACCTGCTGTTACTGATACTACTCATTTTTTTCTCTAATTGCAGACTTTGGTGAAAATCCATGAGAGGAAATGAAGTGCTGAATAAAATGTTAAAAATTAGTCACTTTCTCCTACATGGCAGCTGATACTGAACTGTCCAAGAGGGACTGTCTGAGGAACGGCAACCTATACATTCTATGAACAGGAGTCTAAATAATCATTTGGGTCACTTCTTGTTAAATATAGCAACATAACTGTTAACATTTTAACATAAGCAAAGTGACAAAGTTTCTGAGAATTAAGTCTCACCCTCAGTTGATGTCTTCCAGCCATAGCAGGCAAGAATGATGCTTCAAAAAGCATATGCCCACACAAGATATTTGGGGAGAATCCTTAACATAAATAATCTCTCACGGAATCACAGAATAATTTAGGAATTGTTAGGAATTTGGAAAATAAATTTAAGACCATTGAGTCCAACCTTAGCACTGCTAAATTTACCAATAAATCAGGTTTCCAAGTGCCACAACTGCACTTCTTTTAAGTGCTGAGTACAGTGGGACAGTCAACAGACAACACTATTTTTTAAGCAGGCCAGGATACCATTGACCTTCTTGTGCTCCTGGGCTCACTGACAACTCAGGTTTAGCCACTGTCAACCAGCAACCATGGGTCCTTTTCCACTAGGCAGTTTCGTAGCCTCTCTTCTCCAGACTTGGAGCTTTGACTGGGGTTGTTGTGACCCAAGGACAAGACCTGTCACTTGGCCTTGTTGAACCTCATACAATTGGCCTGGCCCATCATTCCAGCCTTTTCAGATCCTTCTTCAAAGCCTCCAAAGATCAACGTTCCTGCCCAACTTCCTGTCATTTCCCAGATATCTGTGGGTGCTTTTGATCTCCTTGACCAGATTGTTAAAACAGACATTAAACAGAACTGACTCCATCACTGAGCCCTGGGGAACACCACTGGTGACTGGACACAGTTGGATGTAACTCCATTCCCCACCACTCTCTAGGCCCAGCCATCCAGTCAATTTTTTACTCAGGGAACAGAGCACCCATCCACGCCATGAGCAGCCAATTTCTTGAGGAGAATGTTATGGGAAACAGTGTCAAAGGCTTTACTGAAGTCCAGGTAGACAACATCCACAGCCTTTCCCTCCTCCAGGGAATAGGTGACCTTGTCATAGAAGGAGATCAGTTTGGTCAAGCAGGACCAGCCTTTCCTGAACCCATGTTAGCTTGGCCTGATCCCCTGATTCTCCTGCATATGTCACATGAGGTCATCCAGGATAGTCTGGTCCATGACCTTTCAAAGCACTGAGGTCAGGCTGATAGGACCTGGATCGTCCTTAAAGCCTTTCTTGTAATTGGACATCACATTTGTTGAGTTCCAGTCTACTGGAACCTTACTGGTTATCTGGGACTGCTGGTAAAGGACAAAAAGTGGCTCGGTGAGCATTTCCTCCAGCTCCCTCAGTACCCTTAGCAACCAAAGGAGGGTTAAGAGAATCTTAGCCCTCCCAAGGAGAATCTTAGAAACATTTTTTATTGTCTTTTACAGCAGTAGCCAGATTAATTTCTAGTTGGGTTTTGGCTCTTCTGATTTTCTCCCAGCATAACATCGAACATCCTTGTAGTCCTCCTGAGTTGTCTTGCCCTTATTCCCATGTGATCATCCTCAGGTGCATCCATAATTTCTAACACATCAATAACCCTTGTGTCTTTTCAGTCTCGTGGGTCTTTGCTCCCTACCTCCACTAAGACGACAGGCTAAAGGTCCTCACTAGCACAGAATCCCTCAAACACTGGTGTGCTGTGCCCAGGCTTCTCTCTAGTTATTTTGGTTTTATCCCTTTCTCCCTTCAAATCCGGTTTAAACCTCTTTCACTGAGCACTCTGGTAAAGCCTGTGCAAAGATCCTTTCCTGTCTTTGAGACAGGTGTAACCCATCAAACATGCAACCTGCACTCAAATCTCACTCTCAAGAAACTTCTGAATGTGGCAAATATTTAAAAGCCAGAGACCTCACAAGATTTAGTTTGGGCAGAACCAACAATGTCAAGATTTATTTAAATTAACACAATACATAAGTGATAAAATTGAGGTTGTAAGCATCATACGCAAGTTACATATTTTTTCTTTTCACAACTTGAAGGTTTTTCCTTTCCCTTCCTGCACACACAATCATTTTTGTTAAAATCCTTCCATAAGACTTTCTGGAAAAACATCAGATTGACATTTTGGAGGCATTACGGTCTCTGCATGTGCACAGAACAGGGATCGGCATAGAAACAAATGTGCAAATATCTATGTACTGCCCCAGAAATGAAGTGTCAGTCTGACTCTGAACATTTATAAATCAAAGAAGTATAAGATTACTATCCACTTGGCGCTTTCCCCTCCAGGGTACCCAAAAGCATGCCAATTAGTGCCAGTTGTGCTGACAGCTATTCATTAAGTCTATCAGGAAACTGCTTTGAGATTTAGGGGTTTCATTAATTCCTCTAAAAGCATCAGAGCAGGTGCTTTACTCATAGTGGGAAATCCAAATGCTTCCTTTCAAGACAGCTCCTGTGTGCTTCATTGTGGTCAATAATAATGAGGGTTATAAATGGCAGAATGCACTGCTTTCTGTGCTCTTGCCTGCTGAAGTAAAGCAACCTGCACTTACTGGCAGTTCTGGCCCTGGCAGTGAATCCTCTCTGTCTACACATCACAAGAGAATCTCACCGTGCAGTTCTTGCTCCTGAGCACATGATGCAATCTGTAGTTGTCAGGGGTAAGTTCAGAACATACAGGCAAGCAAGAAAAATGACAGCAAGGAAATTTCCACTCTCAAGGATTTTCCTACATTTCAGGAAAAAAACAGATGGGATTCTCCTCCCTTCCTTCTCCCTAGATAGGTGCCCTCAGCACCAGCCAGCTGACCCTGTAGAGCCTCTTCTCTCATGAGACAACATTTATCAGAGCAGACCTCAATTATTTTGTGTTCTGGATTCACTTGGATACATTCTCCCTAGCAACAGAAATTACTATGGATTATTTTCCTCTTTAGTTTATGACATGAGGGATGAAAGTTTAATGCTTGATATTCTTTCCTGACTGACACAGTATGGATGTCATTATTATCCACATAAAGCTCAAAGTTTCTTTCATGTCAATTTTTTTGGTTCCGAGTCCCAATGATTACATTTTCCTCCAGAAAGAAGGAAACTCTGAACATTGTATCCAATTTTTACTTAATATCTTTCCACTTACTCTGTTTTATGAAATGTGCATATTTTCAAAGGCAGCTGCTATTTTATGTATCTCTATAATTATATATGCCTTGTATGTTTTGCCTTTGTCTCAAAGGCATATTAAAAAGGCTTGGCCATTGAAGTCTGTTACAAATAATTAAGTTTTATAAATAACTTTTATCTCTTTTCTCTTAATAACTTCTTTTTCTGCTCTATAGCTTAAGACAGAATGGAAGAACAGAAAATATTATTGGTACTAGGAAATCAACAATAATCAATATAATTTAAGCATCTCCATCTAAGCTCTAGTTTTCTTTTTTTTTTTTCCTTCATGTTTGCAGAATATTGGAGTAAAGATTTGAGATACAGAAAATAGTTTCACTAATTTTTTCCTTTTTTTTTTTTCCCCTTCCCTTCAACAAAGGCATTTCAATTTGCTTTTATTCATTCAGATCCCAAAAAGTGTACAGTAAAGGAAAGGATTCCCATATTGGGGTTTTCAACTATAATTTTTTCAAAACTTTCCAAATGGGACAGGCATATTTATTATTAATAAGTCTAATTTCACAGTCTCCCAATTTGCCTATCACCATGATCTTACATAGCTTTACTGAAATTTGTGTGTGCATACACATATACTCATATGGATTATGTGAAATCAAGAACTACCTAATAAAGGTGATGGGATTTTTTCCGCTGAAAGCATTAAATATAAATATCTACCATGATATGTTAGTTTCAAAAGTAATTGTGTATCTCTTCAGGATTTACTGTAAAATTCCCATTGACATTAATGGGAGCGGAGTCAGTTCCATAAAACAAACACTTCTGAAAACTTTGTGAAAACTCCAGGTTGAACAAATATTTGCAGGAACTCCAGAAGGAGCTCAGGGCTTTTATTTTCCCAGTCTGTAATTGGTTAATGCATTAGGTTGTATTAACTCTGGCATTTGATCTCTTTTTTGATGTTTATGACAGATTTTTCTGTCACTTTTCCTCAGCACTGGAAAAATAGGCAAATTGAGAAAACATTTTACCCTTCAGGCAAGTGTAATTGATATCTCTTTTTGTCTAGAATTTAATGAAGCTTTGAGTTGAGCTACTTCACTCCTTTCTTCTTTGCTATTTTGGAATTGTTCATGCCCTTATTCTTTTAAGGGATTCAGAAGGGGACTTTGAAAACTAAGAAAATAAGAATTTTGAAAGAAATAGAATCACTATATAAGCGCTAAACCCTTGTATTATTATTATTAAGCTGTGTGACAGCTTTATTGTCACAGGTCTAAACCAGCCTCAAGGGGATGCTCAGACAATCCTGGGTGTGTTCCTCCTCCAGGGACCTCTGCTTTAACCCTTTATTACCTCTGAATTAGATTGTCCTCATAGGCTGCAAAAAACCTTGCTCACCAGGTAGTCCCAGGGTGATGTCTTTGACTTTATGTCTAAGGCCACTTAGGGTCTGTTACTCTCTTTTTAAGCCTTCTGATCTCCAGCCCCAAGAGTGTTACAGAGGTGTGAAGTTAGGAACAATTACTTGCAAAAGTCATCCATTGCTTCCTTGTTTTTCAGCTCATATTGAGGTTATCTGGCCAGTAGGACCTGAGCAGATGTAGTCCAGGCCCACTTCCCTGAGAGGTGCTCTTGGGTGGGCTTTTCCACATGGCAACTGATTGTGAGGGTTTGGAAAGAGACTGTGGCCATTTTTATCCAGCTAAGAGTAACTTTATCCATTTCGTGACAGCACTTATTCAGTTGTGTCTGTGTACTCAGGTGACATCATGGATACACAAAAGAATTTTTAATTCTTAGAGGAAAACGGTGTTCTTACTGAGAAATGTAAAAGCAGAAACTAGCCCTGAGACTTACAATGTTTTCTTACAATCCTGATCTTTTCCACTGTCAAACAGCGAGTTTCAGTAGATCAATTTATCTGTGAAATGCTTCCTTATGCCATAAAGTCCTACAGGGGAGAATGGACGCTTTTCAAAAAACAGATGGGTACTGCTGCCAAAATGTCTCTTACTTAAATAGGATTAGAGTCCACATTTAATGATGAAAGTGCTTATATGTGATGAAAGGGCTTCTATAGTAGCACTGCCTTTCTGATTAACACTGCCCAACAAAAGAACCAAAAGTGATGAATTTTATTTAACAGCTCCAAAATTATGACAGAAAATAAGATTTACAGTGCTTTAAATCTTTCTTCTTCTCCCAAAAGTATGAAATGCTTTGCCTAAAATACTAAAAGCAGTAATTTCTTAAGTTCAGTTGATAATGGGCATGAGAGAAGAGGTTTCCAATCTTTTAGGAATCAAAGCTCTGGGTCAGGTATCTTGTCCTAAGGGCCCCCTGCCGCAAAGGGCAAAGGGATGAGCAGAGCTGTCCAAGGCAGCTAATAAAAGAAAAGTAGGCATCTCATTCCGCCTGTGGTTCTTCCTCTGGAATCTGATTGGAGGGTATTATGTTGATCCTGTCTTATAACATAGGGAGTTACAGGTAATTTTTGAAGTAGAGAAAGAAGAAGTGGAGATGGGCAGAGGAATGAGGATTTTAGAAGCCCACACCACCATGGTCAGGCTTACTCAAGCAGGGATTCTCTGCTTTCCTGTGTGCATGTGCCTGGCTTAGTCATATAAGAATAGCTAAAGTTTTGGTCCCTTCATGGCCTATGAGAGTTTATGCACAGATTTTAATGAAAATGGCTTTTCAGTCAGAACTAGGGTACTTTTTTCACAAATTCTTTTATTAGATTGGAATATAGTTTACCATAGAAAGTGTTGAATGCAATAATACAAATTCAATTCAAAAGCTTTTTTTTCCGGTTTCCATCATCCTATGAATACTTTGGTTTCATTAAGAGACTAAGAAATGACATGTGTTATGTGCCCTATTTGGAGAGACTCTGCCTTACTAAATAACACAAGTTAAATGATCCAATATTTTGTTTGACAATCATGAAAATGATAAGAAGGTGGTGTATATGTTTAAATATATAGCCACAGTGCTAGACCCAGCTTATGTGAGAATATAATAAAATGGCATTTATATTCTCAATTTTATAGGGAAGCATCAACACATTTCTAAATAAATGTAACTAAATGAAGCATTTCAATTTATATTAAAAAAAAATCAAAATTTTCTGTAGAGGAAGTAATAGGTCCAATTTTCCAACTAGCACTACTTCAGAAAACATCATTTATGAAGACCATTAGTCTGACCTCATTTACCAGCACAGAATTCACTTCAAACTGATTATAGTAGCAACTTATCTGTCATGCTCTTTTGAAATACAAAGAACAAGAAAAATGGAATCAATGTAGTTATTATATTAAAATATCTTGATTTTTAATAATTGGTTTTATATGTTAACAAGAGAGAACCATGTAACCATTGAAGTAATTACTTGTTTCTATCTAATCACTATTTTTGTAAGAAACAAAGTGAAACTTGTGAACTAATTATTTTAAATGTCTCTCTTTACCCAGCCTTTTTATATTCTGGAGATCTAAACTGATGTTTTCAGTGAAATAATTAACATAAATGCTCCTCTTTTCTGCATGTATTCATGTAACATGTGTTGAAGAGAGGAAATGACAAACAAGTCAATGAATGGATTACTGCAGAAATCGAACTCTCTTTCTATTCTTTCGTGCTTGCATGACCTTGGATGCTGTTCAAGAAAAGTGTCCCCCTGAGCTGGAGTGGCTACAATTTTACAGGTTGTCACTGGTTTTAAGCTGAGGTTAAAGACATGTGGGTTGTGGGAAGAAAAATGTTTCATGAGGACTGTGCAGGGTAGGATGGAAATTGCTGCTTACATTCAGTGTGTTGCTGAACTGTGCGGTTCTCTTCTTCAGTGCACATGAGTCTTTAGCTGTGGCTAAAGAAGGTGCTGAATTTTATTGCATTTACAGCTGCACATACATTTTTGTAGTGAATGCTGTACACATCAGTATCAGAGCCAGGTGAGCCCTCTTTGGCTTCTGAAGATTGTGTAAACTGTTTGTGTCTCAGAGACAGGGAGGACTTTCAGAATTCAGCAACAAGTCTGTGTTCTGGAATGCTGCTTGCTTGAGTTCTACTTCCACGCTTAATAACAGACTGCCCCAAAAGCACTTCTTTCTTCAAGAATGTAAGGAATTAGAGATACAACAGTAAATTATTCATCTCCTTTAGTTAGGAACTGTTCCTGAAAACTAACTTAGGTTCAGTCTTAAGTCAAGGTTTAACTCTATAAATACAAACACATGTGCATACATACATATATTCTACACACATAAGTATCTTTGCATAAACACATCAAAACACACCCACTCATGCACCACAGTGATTGGTATTACCCTGGCATGACAACCAAGTATTCAACTTACTGACAGCTGCCCTCACCCAGGCAGGGAAATGAATCTAACTCACTCTTTAGTCCCTGCTCCTCTAAAATAAATACCTAATGCTGAATTTACTGCCACAGCCTTGTGACTCCCATGTTCCTGCCTTAAACATTGTCACTAACTCTCATTTTCGTATTAGATTTTAGAATATTACCCATGTAGGCACTTCTGATTCCAAGCCTGACCTCAATCTACACTAAAACCAAACTGCCATCACAGCAGAGTACCTGATTATCTCCTTAGCTGAGAGTAATACATATTTACAAACTCTTACTGTGGTACTTGAGCAAGAAACTTAGCATTTCAGGTTCTGCTGAGTCCTAACTCCAAATCTAACACCAACATCAACATGAAACTTGATTGATTCCCGAGGTGCAGTAAATCCTACCTCCTGTCAGAACTGTGGCACAACTTTTTGCACTTTCCAACAACAGGCTTCATGTGAGCCCTCATTCCTTGCGCTTTCTTATACAAGATTGAAGTCTCTTGCCTTTGACCTCAGCCAAATCCACAATACAACTTAAAACACAAATATCCATGGGTTATTATCATATCCCTGAAAATTAGAACTGATTTTAAATTGTTTGCTTCTGCTGATGCCTCAGATCCTAGTATTAGCTATTTGAGAGTACCTAGAAATTAATGTACCTGATCAACCGCTGCTTTCAGCTTGAGAACTGATCCAGTTCTCAAGGCCAGTATCATAGCCTTGTTGCACCAGTACAAGCTAGAACCATAAAACATATTCTCAGTCCTTGCTGACACAGAGGCTCTTAACTCTATAGCTTTAGAATGCTACAGATACAAATCTAACTCCATAACTGTAATCTATTTCTCAATGCTAGGTACCATCCTTTGCTTTTCCGAACTCTAGCAGCCTTCCCTTGTTCAGGACCACCCTTTGAGTAGTAACTACACCATTGCAGCTCAGCCCAACCCTACAAGCCTTGTACCTTGCTTCTATCAAAAAGCAAAAAACTTTTTCCTCTGCCCTCAGACCAGAGATTATCATGTTCATTGTTATTAAACATAAACCTTTGTCTGAGCACAGCAACAATCTTAGCAATTCAGTCTTTCCTGCCCTAAATCTTGAACTGAAGCTTAGCCACATCTTCCTCATCCAGAAATTATTAGAGATGTATTAAGATTTTCTGTATGCTTTTATCACCTTAGCCACAAGGATATAAGATGATTTAAGCAGTAAAAATATTTATTTAGACATTACTGACTCAACCTCTAACTCTAAGATGCATTGCTGGCAAGTGAACCCATCCTGATCCAGACAACAATATGATACTTATTTCTTTCCACCAGAACATTCTCACCAGCTTTACATGACCCAGTTTATTCATTATTCTTCTATTGCCTGGATTGTATTCAAGACACAAACCTAACTGCAATATTTAAAGCAGCCCCATGACCTAAAGACTCCTAAAATATAACCCAGCCCAGTCCTCACCCAGAAACAATTGCACATCTTAAAACGGTAGTTGTTTTTCATGTGAATGAATGCTCTTCTTTCCTTTTTTGACAAGCAGATGAGTGTGGGGTGAGAACAAACAAGGTCTTATAGTTGGGACTGGCAAGATTTGAGTTAGACACTGATTTTGCTTTACAGTTTCTGAAGCAGGGATTGGGAGGAAATTAAGTTTAATATATGAAGGCCCTTAACTTCAAGCTAACCAGCATCAGAGGCTATCTTAACCACTGATGGTTCAGAAGATGAACAGGTATAAACATAAAATTATGTGTTGTTGGGGGTAGGCTCAGGACTGCAGAAGAATTCAGAGAGTGGAAGGAAACCAAAGACATCCTCCTTGAATCTTCT
>JAWMRA010000001.1:104817103-104850461 GCA_035584735.1 Pseudotriccus pelzelni | reverse complement strand
GAAATTGCTTGATGTAAAATATATATTTGCAGGAACCCCTCCCCTACCCCTTTTTTCTCCCCATATTTGTATACATGTCATTGATTTTTTTGGTGCAGAGGGAACAAGGACACCAGGTAATGAAGACTCAGATAGCACAAATATGTTTATGCTATCTGTATCCATTTACAAAGATGCTGTAAACATTACAGATGAATATTGTGGGAAGTGAGAGACTGCCTCCCTGCCAGAACCCTCCTTTATCTTCTCTCTGTGGTTTCAGTGTGCCCAGAAGAACTTCTTTCCCACTAGGACAATGCAATGTTGGACACGTGGTTGTCTTCCAGCTTCCAGCTGGAGCAAGTTGTCACCAGCCAGCATACGTGCGTCATGGCTTTTTTAAGGACCTGCTTACCTCAGCTGGACAGGAACAGGGAAGTGCCCAGCCTTTTGAGGCAACTCTTCTTTCTGGTGTATGTGAATGTGTCCAATAGTTGCCCACAAGTGGGAACTTGAGCAAATATGTAAAGAGAAATTTTTCCCAGACTTAGAAATTTTTTCTTCTTGTTTATACACAGGCAGGTCAGCATTCATTCTAGGCTTGTTATGAAAACATTTTCATCCCATTGGTTTGCCTTGCGACTAAGGTTTGTAAGCACAGTTAAGTAATCTAAGTAAGCATAGGATTTTTCTTTGCATCTATACATATTCCACAAATAATTTCCAGGCAGTGATAGGGAACTGACATCACTGGCCAAATTGAAGCTGTTTAGAAAAATAATGGAGGTACTGTTATTTATTCTGTGAAAAACAGACTGTAAATGCTGGACTTTTTTTTCACTGCATTATGTTTTGATGCCTTAGATATTATTATGCTTGTGTGTGTGGTTCAGCTGTTACACTAGCAACTGCTAACTGAGATGGGTGCTGTGAAAATTTGTATTGTATGTTATGAGGCATTTGGAAAGGTTTAAAAATAACCTCTGGTTCTATTCCCTACTGGGATATTTTTGTTGGCCATATTAGAAGCTTGTCATTTGATTCAGTGAGAATGACTCTCAAAACTCAGTGGAACTTAATATAAAAGGTCAAAGCTGATATGGATAGAGCCTTTAGAAGACTTTGAGAAGAGGAAATAAAAGTCAAAATGGTGAAATGTCTTGTAAAAATCCAGACCAAAAGAAGCATTCATTTGCGGATGGTTAACCACTGCAACAAGGAAGTGTGCGTTCGATTACTGCGGCATGGCTCCAAGATCACAGCCAGAAGGGCTGGTAAATTTACATTTATTTTACTCAACCCCCTTTTTTTAAACCCCTTCCCTCTAGTTTCTTTTGTTAATAGTAATGTCTTGCATAGAGAGTTGTACTGTAAATGTCAATGTTGCACCAAGTACAGCAGAGAATAGGGAAAAATTACTGACAAGAACAAAGTTCTAAATGGAGAATGAATGAGATTAACTTAAATTTGACTTTTGATGTATTATCTTAGACAAAATTGTGGATTTATTCATTAATTGATAACAAACGAAGAACTGGAATTTTGATCTTGTATATTTTTTGGACTGGGGTAGAGACAACTACTTTGAAACATTGATGATTTCTGACAAAACTAAGATAGATAGGTTGGTAGCAGATTTTGAGTATGAGCTGAATAGAGTGCTGGAGATAGCTCAGTATTTGACTTCAACCAAGACTGCCAGATTGTAATTTTGGTTTATTTCTCTAGATACTGAATAATTTCATGAGCTGAATAATAGTATTGAGGATGGTAGAGGAAAATGAGGCATGGACAGAGTTTGATTCAGCTCTTTTTCACTATACATAAAAGGAGTGCGACCCACGGCACAAAAAGTATTCAGTATTGCATCAGACTGCAACCAAAACAGTGGTGTTTCTTTAGGAAATGACTTTCCCAAAGATCAACTGTCCCTTTAATCAATAAATATATCTGTTTCCTTAATTTCACAAGCCATTTTAAAAGTTGTTTTGCCATGCCTTCTCTGGTACTGTTTACTTCTAATACTTTTGAATATATAGGTTGAATGACTTCAGTTTTTATGCACCTGTATAAAACTATGCCTTTGTATTGAATTTTCATTTCAGAAATTAGTTTTTAACCAAAGAATTAACTAAGAATGTTCTGGCAAAGACTAGAATGTTCTCACTCTTTTGGCATCTGAAAATCAGAAAGCAGGTAGTGTAGCAGATATAGGAGAACCTGCTTCTTGCAGTGATATGTCTCTGAGTACCAGTAGCTCCTGGCTGCCTTTGCTTCTTGAATTCACCTCTCAGGGGAAACAAACCTAATTCCCTTTATTCAAAAATAGTAGCAAAGCTGGAAAACATTTATATTGATTTCTATTATGAATTCTTACATATCAGAAGATAAATGCTGACTTCAAATAGGTACAAATCATATTGTTGGTTTAATATGACACCAATCATAACACATTTGTGCATTGGTTACCATGGTTCTTAAACCCCTAGATTTTATTGTAGTATTTATAGTATGTTATTCCTTTTGGGGTGCAAATGCATAAAACATGTATTTAGATGTACCAAAACTGTGTATCAGCACCCAAGTTAGCTTGTGCAAAACTCATAGCATGGGGAAGAACTCCTTGGGAGAACTCCATTGTGATTGTAAGCACTTCAGAACAATGGTGACTTGTGCCAGGAAGGCTTACCCAAGCTGAGCAGGCATGCTGAAATGTCCAACTTGCCCTTTTGCTTGGGTGCTAAGCTTTCACTTCAGTGCCCAGCTCTTTTCAGCCTCACTCTCCTTTGCCTGGTGCTAGATACTAAATCTCTCAGTCCCTTCACCAGTTCCTGCTTTTTCTCTTAACTGCTGACAGATGGGTCCTGACTTTTCATCCTTCTCCCATGATATACAGTTCTCTCTCCCTGCTACTCTCTTCAATCCTTTTGCTCCTTAATCCTGGTTCTAGAAGGGTTTCAACAAGTCTGGATTGAGCTCCTTCCAGGGCAGAGGGAGGTTGGAGGCAGACATCCCAGAATGCCCGCTGTGCTGCATGCTCTGTTCTGTTCCTGTCTCTCTGCTTTGGATGCCCTTTGTGGTGTGTGAAAAGCAGAGCAGTCATCTCCAGTTGCTGCACTAGCTGTGACATTAGTTGAATACTGTGGCACACAACACAGCTGGCAGGTGAGTTGTAGCACCACAGAGTCACAGAACATGCAACTAATGTGAATTGGCAAGTTCCCGTAAAGCTAAAACAAACAGTAATGGCCAGCAGGAAAGCCAGGTTGCTGCCTAAAAAGGAGTTGCTATAAACTGTCATTGATTAACACTCCTTGCAAAGCTAGAACACGTGTCTTCTATGGTCACAGAATGTGGGTACAGTACTAATCTATGACCTCCTATTTTTGAGGGCAGGAGGTAGGTCTGGCTGTGATGAAGATCCTGCTTTGAGAAAGATCCTGTGTAGGAAAATATTTGAGTTTAGTGCAATTCTAGATTGTGTCATTCTCCTACATTTTTTTGGTGACATTTAGGCACTTTGTTCATGTGAGAAAGTCACTTTCTCCTTCCCTGTAAAAGATGATTCTTTTCATAGTACGAATAAATTTATCCACTTGAAAATAAGCAAAGGAATACACGATATTTCTGGAGGAAGTAGTAAAAGGGATAGGAAGGATCTGTCCTAATTGCCGCCTATCCGGCCTTATTTCTTGACATGTGTGTATGAAATGTTCCTGGCGCTGTTCTTTCTGGGCTGTATCTAATTTTCCATTTCTCTGTTTAAAATAAGCATATATTCACAGTTGTTCCTTTCTCCACTATACGAAGCTGTTACAGATGTGTAATTGTGTTTGCATGTCTGGTAAGTAAAGCTGTGTGAAGGGTATCCGGCCACCAGACAATGTGTGACCTGAATTTTTTAATAAGCAGAGGATGCATTTTTCTGGGGTGCTGTATTTCCAGCAACTGCAGCTTCTTAAGAATGATGGAGCTGGAGCTGCCCTTCATCCTGCTAATCCGCAGCTGCTCATTCTGGCCCCTTTTGAAATACTAGCAGCTGACAATTTTTATGTCAGACCTCTTGCACATTCATGTTCACAGCAGATGAACACAGTAATCTCATGTCTTATTCAGCTGTTCATGTTCCTGTCTGCTTTTGCAAGTTAGAGTTTTGGAGCAATCCCAGTATTTGGTAGAAGGGAAATACTGAATTTTGTCTGGCATAGTGAGATCTCTGGCTCTGTAAAGTGTGTCCAGTTGCCAGAAAACTGTAGCAAATTTTTGCTGTGGGAATATAATATCAGAAATAAAACTGAGTTAACTTACTTGATAGTCCCGTAATCTATATTAAATGATTCTGATTTATGGAATTTAAATTGCTGGTAAAAATATAAAAGGAAGAACGGAAGGAAGACGTTCTCAAATGTAATTTCATACTTAATTCATATTCTTCTAAATCTAAACACAACATAAATTTTACCTTTTATTAAAGAAATTTAGACTTTTTAAAATCTTGCCAACAATATATATAAAATGATAGCCCTAGAAGCAGCAAAATAATTGCTGTGTATGAGTAGGAGTAAGGGATTTGCAGCAGTGTTGTAGAGTAATTAAAGGGTATTTGGCTTTGGGCTTGCTTTAGCTTTTATATTCTCTTTTTACTTTGGAACACTTTGAGAATTTTTGTTTCTTTTAGCTTGCTTTTATTACTTCAGATAAGTGGCTCTTTTTGAAGAATATCCAAAAAGTAAATAGTCTGAAAAATTCTCTTACATTTGTATTATTGGAATATTCTTTGTCCTGTTGAATGATTTTGAATTTCATGCTTTTTCTTGTGGCTGCATAAGTATTGAAAATTATGTGCCATAATTATGTTACAATTGTGTCCTTTGACACCATCAAAATATAAGTCACCCAGCATACTTATCTGTATATTTGTCTCAGTTTAAATGAGACACAGGTGTTTTGCTGGGAATAAATTATGAGGAAGACCCAAGACTCCTCCCTCTAAGCAATTACAAATCCAAAATGAAGAGACTCCAACTGAGGAACAGTGTGGGAAAGGGAGAGTTAAATTATAGCAAGGTAGGAATAACAGCCCCTTATTAAAAGGTGTATATGTATTGACAGAAAAAAATTAAAGAACACTAGTAAAACATCCAAACACTAATCCTATACCCAGAAACAATCCCCTTCAAGACAAACGAATAAAATTAACAGTGAAAACAGTTCAATTTTCACCCTTTGGGGCAATTATAGCCACAGTCAGCAGGAGGCGCTGTTGAACCACTGGAGATGTGGAGCCTGCAGTTGTTTGAGTCAGTCGGCAGGGGGTGCTGTTGGATCACTGGCAGTCGCTGTGCGGAGTCTCTTAAATGTCGGGGGAAAAGGACAATGGCCATCCTTCCCCCTCACTGAAAGGGGAAAGATGAAGGGGAAAAGACGGTCCATGGCTCCCAAAACACTGGAAAACTCACTCTTTCCCACTGGCTGCAATGAAGAGTGATATGGTGTTCCTTCTCTTTCTGATGGGAATTCAAGCAAGAGACTCCAGCTGTGCCAACAGCACAGCTACGAAGAGAGAGCGTCCAGACCGCTCCCTGTAGCTCCCGTGCGCCAGCAGCTCTGGCCACCCCCACCAGCTCCCGAATACCTCTAGACCTCCTCCTAGCTTTCCAAAACCCTCCTGTTTCCTTGGAGACAAAGTGAGGCATTAGCATATCAATGCAGCTCTGCTGGTTCTCCTGTCCGGGGAACCTCAGTTGCCCAGATACCTAATTCCCCCTCCCCCACACACACAGTGGGCAGGGGGAAGGTAAAATTCCAAGAACAACAAGAACAAACCAAACCATGACACTCATTCTGCACCTGAGGTACATCAGGACTTGTTATTTCAGATATAGCTGAAGTTGCCCTGAAACACTCTGCTGTTGTAAACCTAAAACTTTTGGAGCAGATCTTGGGGGAAAACCAAAAGAACACAAACCAAAAAAAAACCCCTAAAAATTAAAGAAAGCCAACCAAACCACAAAAAATCCCATGATACAAACGGCAAGAACATATCTGCAAGTTAAGAATATGATACTTTGCAACCACAGTGTGACTATTCTAACTATAATACTACATATGTGGTATTCAGAGTTGCTTTCTACATGTATGGATTTGGATGAGGATTCCTTTCCTATTTTTTTTTTATTTTTTGCAGGTAAACAACAAGAATAAAATATTTTTATAATTCCATTACTGGAAATATTAATGAAATATAAATTTCTACCTTTGTTTCAAGAGGAACTTTCAGTTTAAAAAATGGAAGAAATATTGTTAAAATCTTAGAAATTTGAAGTTTTCCTTTGACATAAATATTTAATATGTAGTCATATAGCAGCTGAAAGAATCTGAATTAATCTGTGAACTCACATAAAAGGAAAAAAATGAAAAAATGGTTTTGAACACTTGTTTTAAAGAGATGTAAATGGAACTAAAATGAACTACTTGCTAATTTTCCCCATGAAAAAAAAGAAATTACTAGATATTCAGAGATAATGTGATGTCATTTTGGGAAGGGTGTACTGCCTTTTACATAGACTGACTCGCTGAAGCCCTATTTCAAAACCAGAAAAATTCAACTGTCTGGATTCTTTGCCTTTGATTCTGTGATGAGTGAGAACGTACATCTGTACAGAAATAACACAGAAAACCTTCATTCCTACACATAGAACCACTGAGTAATCACATGTTTAACAATCCAGGCAATCCAGGTGGGACAATAAAATTTTGTATGGTGCCCAAGGCAGCAGTAGTTACACTGATTTTACCTTTTCACTTTTCACTTTTTTCACTTTCTCACTGGTACCTACAGTGTTGCAAGGCAGTTAGTAGAGCAATGAAGGCCAAGAAATGTCCTGAGGTTTATAATATTGTACAAGACGCTGCTACCTGATGGCCCACAAGTGTACAGAAAGACCCTGTTCTTTCCTGACTCTGGTCTCATCTGAGCATCAGAGAGCAGCTGATGTGAGCATTTCCAAGCAGCTCAGTCAGACTATAAGACAAGATCAGTGATGATGTTTACTTAATGAGGGACAAGGCTGCTGAAAAGCTGATGGTTAATGTTGAACAGCATTGACCTAAGCTCAGAAATCTGATCAAATACTCACTGATATCAGATGCGTGCAACCTGAGTAAGGGAATAAGAAGAAATAATTAGGACTTGAAAACAGAAGCTAGCACTGCTAGAAAGATTTTTAAGGGAATTTTCTCATCTGCCACAGAAGCTTTAAGTAGACACTGAGAATGGGAATTTTCATACTGAACTATGGTTACCTGACTAGCCAGCATGTACTACGGTTTATGCTCCCTTTTCAACTAGAGGGATAGGCATCCTCAGAATGCGATTAATTCTTCCTGGTTTAGCTATTGAATTACTTTAGATCGATTACTCTCTGGAGACATCTTAGCCTACTGAGTTTGTTTAAGGTAATAATAGAGTACAGAAACTGTGTATATTTTTGTCTGGGTTCACCTGTTTGATTGTTGGAATTGAATTATAATGTTTCAGTTGCAAGCACTGCAACATTAATATGGCAACAAGTTCAAAGAGGTCATAATCCTGCCTCAGACATTTGTATTTTTTTAAAACTAAAAAAAAAAATACATCTGAGCAACAGGATATTTTTTTTGATCTTTAATGTGGAGAGCCAGCTAGACCTTCTGCAGCGTACTTCATTCCTCTCTCACGTTATTAGTGCATTCACCATCTTACAGGTGCATGCAACTACTTTTGAAAATACTGTGTGAGGGTTCATGGGGTCTGCTGTCTGTAAAATCATTTTGTCTGACATTTTTATAAAACCTGCATCAAAAGTGCTCCCAAGAGCCTGTAACCCATTTAGATGAGGTCAGTATGTTCCTGTTCCTGTCTGGTCAACCTACTCATCTTTCTGAATATGTAATGATTTTCTAAAAAATGTCAGTTGTAAAACAATCTTAGCTGGGGTAATGCAGCCTGTGGTAAGGATGGCTGTTCTCCTAACAAATTTCTGTAATCTTGTTCACTTAAGTGAAAAGTAACATGTGCATATATCTGCTTTAATCTTGATCTTTGAAAAATATCAGTCCACCAGACAGTAAGCAATGCCCTGGGAAAATAATTTTATAAACAGACATTTGCATTTCATTACATGTATATTAGCATAGAATGATTGACACCAATGTTTTCCAGGGTTCATGTTTTCAAGCATTTAAATTTCATAACAACGTTATTTTGTAAGCACAAAAAAGGAAAAGGAGGGATTATATCTCTGTTCCCTAGTCAGGTGTAGCAATGTGAGCAGACCTGGAGAGTAAACCAGGCAGTGCTGAGCACCCTGTGTCCATGGCACACACATTCCAAGCAGGGGGAGGAGGAGGAGATTTCAGCCAAATCTTGTCTGGTTCCTCTACCTGACCTTCCAATTGCATGGGGGCACAGCCAGTGAATACCTAGAGAGTTCACTGAAGTTCGGTATTATCCAAAGGGAATTCAGATCCAGAGTGCTGAGCCAACTCTACGGTGAGCACCAAAGCATGATAAGCAGGGAGCATCGAAGGAAGATTTTGAAAGGTATACCTGGCCCAAGTAAAATAATAATGCAATACTCAGTGAGAACAGACCTCAGGAAAGTACTGATGAGAATAGAGCAAATGTTGCTTTCACCTGCTTTGAGTTTTGAAGATGCAAGAGTCAATTTACCTCTCACCATTACCAGCTGGCAACTGAGATGAAGCAAATAGATTTCTTCCCTGTTTGCTTATAAGCATTGAATTATCTTAATCCTTAATTCTGGTCACTGGGATTATCACAGGCAATTTTGAGACTTAGACTAACACTGCTAATTGCAGGCATAATACAAAAACATATCCAGATGTGGAAATAAAGTCCTTATTAGATGAACAGTTGTAAAAATAATCCCCTTCTATTAAACAAAATGGCTGATGCAGAGAGTCAGGTTATCCTCTTCTTTCATTATCAGCAGAAGTGCTAAGGAGTAGCAAGGCACTCTGGGACAATATTACCAGGCATCCAAGGAAAGGTTTTTCCTTTGTGAGCTGCTGACAAACTAATGCAACCTATTCTATTTGTTCTTACAAATTTTGAGGAAATCATAGAACTGGTAGCAACTGAAGAAATGTGTGATATAAGGAGTAGAATGTCATTCACATTAGATATATAGTATCTGGTTTAAGAAAAAAAAAAAGAGAAACTGATTTAAAAATAACTTAAACAGAATAAATAGAAACCATGGAAGATGTCAGTGTGAAAAGGCCTTTTACTGATTACAAATTTAATTGAATTTCAAAATGCTTCTCTTCAGCCAAATGCTGAGGAAGCTCTGTTATGTATTCACCATTTCCTAGATGTCCTAGAACTGATTGATGACAAGCATATTATCATTTTGTCACAAAAGATGGTTATATATGAAAAGAAAAAATAAATATTTACTCAGCATGAAAACTGTGAGTATATTTAGCAGGAGACCTGTTTTTAATGTAGTGCCATTGCACTTTCTTAATAGGTAAGACATCTGTAATCAATCACTTGGGCCTGAACACTCAAATAGATTTTGAAATGCTAGTATTCAGCAGACTAGTTCATAATTACACTGGGGGTATGAATTTAAATGCTTTCATTATAGTTCATAGTAACATGATGTAATCAGTACACAGAACCAGTGGTTTACTGTATGTGCTAGTTAATGTCGTTTAATTCTGAGAACTAATGACTTGGATAAAATGAAGATTAAAAAGCAGAAATCTAATTTGTGAGTAAAGCAAGTTTCAGTTTTATAAAACTGCAAACTGTTAAGGGAGTGAAAGATAAGAAAATACTACTTAGATCTCTGCAAGTATATAATTTCAACTTGAAGGGCATTTTTAAAATACTGTAATAAACCAAAAAAAAAAGAAAGAAAAAAGGAAAATTTGTGTTAGTCAAAGCACAAAGCAGGTTTTTAATGAGGTTTAAAAAAATCTCATAGGTGCTGCAGGGAGATTGTTTGAAATGTTCAGTTTGGGTTAACAAAATTTACAGCTCTCAAGGATATTTACTTTAAAGGATTTCACGTGACTTACAAGTCGTGTAGCCAGACATAGTCCATCATGAAACATGAAGTACTAGGATTTTTACGAGTTTATATTGAAGAAAGAATTGTGGGGTTTATCATCAACACCCTGATATTTTATGGGTAGCTTTTCCCCCCCCTCTTTGGGAAGATAAACTGAACAGATCATAACCTCAAATGGAAGAAACAAATAATAGTATTATTTTTCAGCTACTGAATCATACTGTTATTTCTTCTATGTAAACTTCCATTTTCTCTTCCACAACCTGCTGCATTCACCTGTGATTTGTTTCGAGCTTGGTTAGCTGCCAAAATAAGTTGAATGTGATAACTTACCAGTACTGGATTCTAAATAAGGTAAATATAAGGTAGAAGTACTATTTTTGTTTTTAAAAATGTAAGTCAATAAACCCCAACTTCGTATGCTACAGAGTGTCCAGAAAAAACAGGTAAACCAACAGATTTTTGTCTCTAATGCAGAAGAAAAATGTAAGGTGCTATTGTGGTTAGTGATCTTCTGATAGATATACTGCACCTGTGCTTTTCAGGAACTAAAGAGAGCATTTCTGTTATTTTAGATTTAAAGTTTGGAAGAATAAAATCAGAGTGAACATAAACATTGAAATTAACAGGATTCTGATTTATTTTCTTTTAAACAGATACAGCAACATTTCTTTATAGCTATTGCACCATTGGAACATTTCAAGTCAGGTTCCTGCTAAGAAAAAATGGATCAGTGCCATGGTACTGGGGTATGTTCTCAGTATCATGTGTTTCATCAAGCTGCTGTGCATATCCTTGGTAATGTGAATGGTCATAAATAACAAATTCCACTGGAAGGTGCTTCCCAGGTGGGGTAGACTCCAGAGGAGGACATATGACTGCCAATCTTGCTGAGATGCACAGCAGGATTTTAGACTAGCTATACCTACAGTGAATGCAAATCCAAGCTGAAGAGACTGCGGAAAAGAGGAGAGGAGGAGAAAGCCACACAGTCACTGCTCTACTTCCCAGCAACTGCCCACATCAAGGAGGGGCAGGGAATCTTTTGCCTCTCCAAAACCCTTTAGGCAGATATGCACTGCCTTGGCATACAGGGAGAGGCTTTCTTAGGGGCCACAAGGCAACCTATGCAGACTTCTGTGCTCTCATACTTGGATGCTTCAATTCTAATTCAGAAGGATGAGGGCAATGGGTTAAGCACATCCTTCCTGTAACTTCTCTGAAGTGAAAGCTAATCCTTAGCCAAGGATTTGAAGTTAAAAAGGTTTATCCTTTTTTCGGTTTAAATTCCTCCAAAAATTTGGAAAGGTGTTTTTTCTCAAATATTAAAGAAAATCTAGTCCTGCAGAGAAAAATCCAGAGTATGGGTAATGAAAGGGGCAGAAAAAAAAGGAGGTTGGTGTGGAGCTGGGGTTTGCATTCTCTGCAACATGTATTTGTGCCTCAGCTTATTTTTAGCCACTTTTTCTGTTACTAATGTAAATGTCCCTGCTATTCCTGGTAAACCCACAAATGTTACCTTTGTCTCAGCTTTGCTGCTATCACTGTGAGTTCTTCAGGGCTAATTCTCTGTTTGAGTTCTCCATAGCATATAAATGAAAAGCTACTGTCATTGAAACTGAATTATAATTTATTTTAAAAAAAGTTACCTATATTTAATCCAATTATGTCCATGATATACTAAGATACATATATCAATCACCTACATGTACAAACTGGCTTACAAAGTGGTTAAAGAAAGTAGTGATGTATGCCTACTGTTGTTGGGGATGTTCCCAAAAAGACCAGTCACATTAGATCATTCATTCATGGCACGCAGCCTGAGCTCAGCTGAGTTCCAGCTGCTGACAGGCCCGATGTTGCTCAGCCAGTACTGGAGGTTTCTAGGAAAGGCTTTGACAGCCTTCTGTGTCAGGTGCCATCACTGCAAGGGCATTTGGAATTTTTACAGAGTGCCAAGAAAATCCATTTGATAAGCATATGCTGGAAAATATCCCAAGGCACACAATATGCCGGCGGTTTTCTTAAGGAGCTACTAGCATGGATTATTCTAAAATGTGGCCCAAGAGCATATTTAAAGATCTAGAAATACAGTAAAGCCGGCAGGGATCCTCTGCAAGACAATTCACAGCTTTTCCAAAATAAGACCATGAAAACAGTAATAACAATCAACTCCCCCCAGACTAGAGAGTGTTCTGTTTTAAAACCTGTGGTACTCCATTTTACCTAATCCACTAGAGATGCCACATATGGAAACCACAGGCAAGACACAATAAAAATTTTGACCCTAATATGTACATATTTCACTTGAACCATATTCCCTGTTAACCCACATGTTAGTTCAGGCTTTGAATGGCTGCATAAGCAGTAAGGTGGTTAAGGATCAGACCCACTGCATTTTATACTTAAAATAATTTTTGTTATATATAGCACAACAGGTGTATCTGACTCTTGACAGAGCAAGAGCTACCCTGTTAAAACTGTCTGCAATGTCTATACATTTCTTTTACAAATTGTGAGTAATTAAGCCAATAGAAAGTATCTATTGCAGTGGGTTGGGCCTTATACTGAAGATGAGTTTCCATTCCACATCCTTTGAGTGCTTCTGTCATGGCCTGTAATGAGTCTGCTCACAGCCCCCATTTTATTTCTCCAAAACTGTGATCATAGTGTTTTAATCTGGGGGGGGGACACTGTTTGTGGTGACGGTCTATCATGATGTTCACAATGTTCATTGCTTTTCTGAATTTGGGCTCTCATCATAGTTGTGCCACAATGCTGTAGTGAATATATGTCACCTTCCTAGAAAGGATCGTGTCTAGAGTATTATAATGACTAAAAGAGATGTGAATGCCTACTCTGTTGCCTCTCTCTGGTTGCAAACTAAATGACAACTGCAAAGATTTTAGTTTGTTGATGTTTTTTAAAGAAATGCATGCAAATAAATAGGTCATATCTAATACCCCATGTCACTTAAGGAATTAATTTTTAGAGATATGCTATATTAGTAACATTTAAATTCACTCTGGCTTTAGTTCCATTTTCTGCATTGCTCAGCTGAAGTTTGGATTTGCTGTTGAATACATATACAGGCACTGATAGAAAATGATTTCTCTAGGGTAACTGTGTTTTGGAATTTTAGAAGCTCCGATATTTAAAGAGCTAAAAGAACCTCAATTACTCTTAAAATCTTATAATTATAGATCTAAAATTACCAATATTTAAGTTTCAAATTATAAAAGTAGTTATCTTTTAAATTAATAAAAATTATTAAAGTATTATATTTTAAAATATAATCTAAGATCATGAAGTTTGCTATTCAGATAAGTGGGACTACTGAAAATCTTAGGTCACATATGTGTTATAATGGCAATGTCTGGAAAATTAGTTTGAGACATTCTATTAAAGATGCTCCAGAAACACCATGTACTGCTCTTTCATGTGATCACAGGAATGATCACAGAGAGAACTTATGACATTGTTTATACTGCTTATGAAGGTGATGATTTAGGTTATGCTTTATGGTAGCCAGAATCACTGTTCCTTTGTTACCAGAATGGGTTTTTTCTTATTGGCAAGCAGATGATATTGGGAGGTATGGAACAAGGAGGGGGAAACAAGGGACAGATCAATGTTAAATGAAAAATCATCCATCTGAAAAATGAATGAACTCAATTCTCAACAATAGTGTCCCACAAGTTACCTTCAAAGTACTCAGTCTGTTGTGAAATTTTGTTCTGACCATCATAATTGGCAGACTCCAATGCCAATCCTGCTCCCAGGATATTCCTTATAGCTGGAGCAAAAACTATCGGACAGAAGAGGAAATGTGGATGTTGAGGATGAATGTGCACCATGAAGACTAGTGAAAAGAAATCATTTAAATATATGCATGCCTAGATTTTTTGATTTAGTTTTGCTACTGACTTAATCTAACAAGAAATTACATGTCCATACATAATGTTACTAAATGCTGCTTTAGAGAAGTTTATAATTTTGAGACACTTACAAAACTACCATTTCATGCTTAAAATGCTTTAGGTTGATGCTGCATTTCCTGAAATTGGGAAATTGGGGCTTGTGCTGGTTTTGGCTGGGATATAGTTAATTTTCCCCATGGTAGACAGTATGGGGTTGTGTTTTGGATTTGTGCCGGACACATTTTTGATAGCATAGGACTGTTTAATTATTGCAGTGCAGTGTTTGCACACCATCACAACCTCCTCTGTTTCTTACCCCACCAGTAGGGGGGCTGGGAGGGCACCAGTATTTGTAAGGGGACACAGCCAGGACAGCTGACCTCAACTGCCCCAAAGGGATATCCCAAAGCATATGGTATATATGACTTAGCACATAGAGCCAGGGGAGGAAGGAGGAAGGGGAGGATGTTCAGAGTGATGGCATTTGTCTTCCCAAGTCACTGTTATGCATAATGGAACCCAGCTTTACTGGGATGGTTGAACAGCTGCCTGCCTACAGGAAGCACTGAATTAATTACTTGCTTTATTTTGCCTGTGTATGACTTTTGCTTTAGCCATTAAACTGTCTTTATCTCAATCCACCAGTTTTCTTGCTTTTACTCTTTTGGTCCTCTCCCTCATTTCCCCAGGGGCAAGTAAATGAGTGACTGTGTGGGGCTCACTTGCCACTGGGGTTAAACCATGACAGTGCTGCATTAAGCTGCTTGTTTGCAAGGAATGCCATGTATTCTGCACCCAGTAGGTGCCAGAGAGCTGCAGCTGAAGGATATCTGCCTGGTGTAAACATTGCTGGAACCATTGTGTTTTACTCAAACTGGGTAATTGTCAGACCTGAGCTTGCTTGATAGCACAAGTCTTTGTCCAAGTGTGTTGACAAGATTGTGTACAAAAGATACACAAAACCTAACATGAGAAACTTGAGACTAAACACAGACTTTACTCAATTTTAAGTTCTCTATTTGTGGGACTAGTACAATACTGTACTAGTACAATATAGGCTAGTATCAATACAGTATTATCCAAGAAAATAAGAAGATAAGGGTAGTAAAAATAAGGGTTTTTCTGAAGACGTTATGTCAGCAGCAAGAATTTTTGTCTTGTTTTCATAGTCCACACCACTGTCTTTTTAGGTGCTTGTACCATCTGTATCATGGTAGGCTTTATTAAGTTATAACTACTGTGTTTTCTCCATGTATCTGAACCCAATAAGAGTAAAAGCCCATTAAGATATGTATCTGACTCACAATAAATCACAGATTGTTATGTAGTCATCTTTACACACTTTAATATATCAGTTCTTTTGTTTGTTTGCACTATTATTTCTGTCATATAGTTATAAATTATCTGTTCCTGTTGGGTATACTTTTTATCCTTTAATCTTTCAGGAAATTCAAAAAGGAAAGAAAACAGCAGCATTAAAAGTAACCCATTTAATTTTATCCAAAGAAAAAGGCTAGCAAGAAATTTTGAGGCATTAAAGGCAAAAGGTAGGTATGTCAGACAAGAAGAAAACAAGAGAAAGTTTTTTTAATGGATGTGAATCATTCTTAAATGTAGGCAGTCTCAATACAGTTTTCCTTTTAATGACTGAACAACTACAGAATTTTTCGCAACTTTATGGCCCGTAAATTAACGAGAAAGTACAATTGTCAGGTTTTTATGAAAACTTTCTACCTTTTACAACAAATAAATTAAAGAAAGCACAATAAGGTAGTATAAGGAAAAGAGAAGGACTCTGAGGACTTTCTGACCTTTAATCAAGGCTGTAAGAAATCCCTTCTGTTTAAAACAGATTCTCAGACATGCTTCTTGATAGACAAGAAATCCTACCTATGGGATTTTCTGGGTACTCATCTCCCACTGAAATCTTTGCATGGTTAAATATCTTTTCTCCCACATTAATCTCCTTTTATACCCATTCAGGCATATGTTGTATGGATTTACAAGGAAGTCACCAGGGAATTCGGAAAACTCTGCAATAATCTGGCATCAAATCATTAAGGAAATTGTGTTAGGTTTCTTTCTTCATCTCCAAATAGAAACAAGCTGGGAAAAAAACATTAGCAGTGTTTATTATTTTGTCTTACAGAAATAAAATTTGATGTTGCTACTTAATTGCTTTGGAAGAGTGAATGTTTTCCTATGAAACAATATGTGACTGAAACAAAGAACATTGCAAAAAAAAAATATCCATCTACAAAACAAAAGGAAGACTACTTTCACTGAAAAAAACCGATATATTCTGTGACCCAATGCCTTTGGCTATCCCATGTTGCTTGGGAAAAATCTAATAGTTAATTTGCTGTAGAGTACAAAGCTGCAAACTTTAAGCAAAGTGGGAATGGAATGAAGGGAGGAGGTATATGAATTTGGACATCCTCTTCATAAACAAGCTCCTTACCCACAGGCTACAAAGTCATTTCTCCTATGCTTTCTTTGGACTACTGAATATTTAATTACTGTATATGAAGTAAAACTCTTTCAGTGGAAGAATTTATCCTGCCTCAAAAATCCTTACCTGATAATGCTAAAGTCAATCCCATTGCCCTAGGCAGGAACAGACGAGGAAGGGAGAGAAGCCATCACAATCCTTGCACCAGTCTGAGTTTGAGAAGTTTACACTGATGCTCAGCTCAGGGTCTGAATTTCTGCTGGGGAACAGACAACCTGTTTTGACCTGAGGGAAATGTCTAACTCTGAGAGAAAGGTACACTTTATTATATATATTTGTGCCCATCGTTTTGTATCCTCTGGCACAAATGCTCATTACTTGGTGTGCTATTTTCTGTGATTCACCTTCTTAAACATGAGGTTTTATTCCTGTACAGCACAAAGAACAGAAACCCTTAGGAAGGGCTGTGAATGTTGCCAGGTAACAGTGTACCATAAAGTTGGGCATTGCATTGTCAGTCTGCACTCTGAGATTAACTTCTCTTGAGCTGTCTCAAATTCCTCCATAAGGACACAATGTCCACCTGTGTTTTGACAGGTGGGGTGATGCTGGCACTGAAATATCCAGCGGTGGGCAGAGCATGCTAACAAAATTGTACTTTTGTTTTTCCTTCTCCATCCAACTTGAGGTACCAGAATCCGTCTTTTCTGACCTCCTTCTTCATTCTTTGTTCTCCAGTTTGAATCATACCCCTGTGTATATTTTTGCAATCCTGCTTATTTCCTCATTCCCTTGGTGACAGCTGTATAGTCACATTACCTTCATTTAATGTCAGTTGTGGCACCTAGGTGACCTGAGGGCAAGAGTAAATTGGATCATTGCCTCAGATTGCACTCAGTGTTATTTTGGTTATTTCTGGGGAGAAATCTCTACTTGAACACAGCTGTAGCTGGCTCTGCAGGACTGGTAACAGCAGAAACAATAAAATATTATCATTTTTGCCACAATTAACGATGTAAATCTGAATAAGTAACAGAAATTATCCTGCTTCACAGGAAAAAAGAAACATTTTAAATTTAGGTACTTTGCAGAGCCACTTCCCTGTTCTCTGCCCCAGGACATTTCAAGAATTAGATTTCAGTTGACAGAAGATAAGAAGATATAAAATAATGCCTGACACTTCATGCATAATCCTCACTGTGGTGCCATCTTCTTGCCCTCTTTTCATTTAGTTCAATACAGTGGCAGGTGGCAAGGACATGTTAGGTGCCTTCACCTTAGATTTCCGGATTCTGTCGGAGAGCTGTGGTCATTCGCATATCATTGGTACACTTCATAACTAGAAAAGTACTTCCTCCTGTTTGGAAATACAATAAACACAGACAAAACAAACAACAACAACAACAAAATTATTCCAAGCTGTGGTGTGGGGTTAAGCTAAGAAGGAAATTAGATAACTGAAAGATGATTCACCCAGGTGAAGCAAACCAAGATAAAGCTGAAAAATCTGTGCACAGATTTTACAAGGAAAGTACTGAAGAGTTAAAATTCAGTTAAAAGTCCCTAATAAATAATAATAAATACCCTAGTTGGTATTTCTTTGGCTATGATTATTTGCTTGATATAAAACCTGGATAACCACAGTACGCACATGATGTGTTTTCTAGAGAACAGCAACCATCTTTCAACATAATGCTGACTGTATAACTACAGAACCACTGTAAATTGGCACTATTTTCCTTGGCAAATACATGCAATGACAACTTAGAAGACAAAGCAGGAAAGTTTCCCATGAACTCCTTGCAGATCACAGTGGTTGAATGTAGTGGGTGTACCTGGCAAGGTTTTAGTAGCAGGGATGCTACAGGAGTGACTTATGTGAGAAGATGTAGAATCTGCCTCCTTGTCTGAGAGAGCCAACACCAGTCAGGTCCAAGATGGACCCACAGTTGGCCAAGGCTGAGCCCATCTGCTATGGGGTTAGCACTTCTGGGATAACACATCTAAGAAGGGTAAAAACTTCTGTGCAATGACAGCTGGGAGAAGGGACTGAGAAAATGTGAGAGCAGTAGCCCTGCAGACACTAAGGTCAGTGAAGCAGGAGTGGAAGGAGGTGCTCCAGAAACCAGATCTGAGTTTCCCCTGCAGCCTGTGTTGAACACCATAGCAAGGCTGTTGTACTCCTTCTGCCCCTGGAGGTCCATGGTGGCACAGATACCTACCTGTAGCCTGTGGAGGACCCCGTGACCTCCATCCACAGAGAATGTGGATGTGCCCTGAAGGAAGTTGTGACCATGTGAGAGTCCACGGTGGAGCAGGTTTACTTGCAGGACCTGTGGCTCCAAAGGAGACCTACACTGGAGCAGAAAAACTGCAGCCTGTAGGAAGGCATTCATATTGGAGAAGTTTTTGGAGGACTAACTCCTGTGGAAGAGACCCTGCAATGGAGCAGAGGAAAAGTATGAAGAGAAAGAAGCAGCAGAGATGAAGCAGTATAGACAGACCACAATTCCCATTCTTCATCTTCCTGGGCTATTCACAGAGAGGAGGTAGAGAAGTAGAGAATGAAGTGGAGCCTGTGAAAAAGGGAGAGGTAGAGAAGGGTGTTTTTAGATTTGTTCTTATTTCTCATTATTCTACTCTGATTTGATCATTAATAAATTAAACTGGTTTTCTAACTTCAATCTGTTTTGTCCATGACTGGTGATTGATCTCCCCTTGTCCTTGTCTTGACACACAAGCCTTTCATTATATTTTCTCTCCTTGTCCTGTTCAGGAGAGAGAGTGAAAGATCAGTTTGGTGGGCACATGACAGTCAGACAGGCCAGTTCACCACATGACAGAGAGAAAACCCAAAATTCTACTGGAATAGTTCCACAATAAATAAACAAACAAGTAGATGAATAAAATCACCGTAGCAGCATGGAAAAATAAGAAAATTATTCGTTAATCCAGAAAATTCAGTTAAAATCAAAAGAAAATTTTTTCACTGGTCTGTCCTTAAAACTTATCTTGAAAGCTGCTAGTATGAGTAACAGTTGCACAAGATAGCATCTCAATAGTTCCACTACAAAGAAATGCCTCAGGGGAAAACAAAACGAAGTGATAGTTTCAATATTTTTAAAAAATTATTAGTGTGCTAATCCAGAACAGGAACTTCAGCTACACAAAATTCTTTTCAACAGATTCAAATAGTATTAGCAAAAAAACATGATATTTTTATGTAATGGGAGACAGGGATGCCTAAATCATGTGTTGGAAAAGCTTGTTCAATAAAATAAAAAACCCGGAAACCAAACCAATAAAACCCAACCAAAAAACCCCTTACTGACTGTTGTTTTAAATGCAAAGTGAAAGATTTACTAATATGCACCAGCTTTTTCTCACAAAATTCCCTCCCCCCCCATATTACAGTGTTAAGAATGTATTTTTGTTTCAAACTGTGAATTAGCAGAGTCTCATTTTTAGATGGCTCACGGTAAATCTCATGCTTTGCTTTCTACTTTTTTGTTTTGCTTACAATTGGGTGTTCTGTGAAATCCATGAAAAGCACTTTTCAAATATTACTTGTGTTGTTTTTTGCTTTCAGTTAATCCATAACCTGTCATGGTCTGATATTTCACATTAGAAGATGCTGCAGCCTTTGAGAAGAGTTTGTGCTGATTCACGTTCCAGCTCTGCTTTCTACAGAAAAAAGCCTGAAGATTATAGTTAAATTAGGTCAGTAGCTGGACTGAAAATGCAGAAGAAACTTCTCAAAACACCTTTTTTTATTTATTCAGTCCTGATTAAGTCTATTGATACAGAAATTATGAGAAAATAACAATTGGAATTCAAAATACCTTTTACTGAAAGTTTTGTGTGCAAGTAGTAAGTCATATTTTTTCTTTCTCCACTGGTAAATTAAACAAATAAACAAAACAAAACAACAGCAACAAAAATACCAAAAGTAAACAAAAAACCCACAAACAAACAAAAAATAATCTTGGCCATTTTTTTTTTGTAGAACAGATGGTAAAATTATGCCAAAATATTTCTTTTGAAGTGTTTAAGCTTTAAGATATACTCCAAAAATTGTGAAACTTATGGTAAGATTGTGAGAATTAACAACTTTCTGCCCTCGTTTGCAGTCAATGTGCAGGAAGAGCTGGGGAACACAGTGACTCATCTACATGAGTTAATTAAACATTGCCTGTGGTGCTCTATTATCTCACTTTCATGCTGTTAAAAGGGTCTCTGGCACGATTTTACTCTGGGCCACCAAGGGCTCTTCTAGTCAGTGTCTAAGCAAGTCTGCATGACCGTTCCTAACAGGCAATTTGGATAAAACACCTCTTTTGGATGCCAAAAGAGTTTAATTGTATCGATGCACCAGTTGGCCCCAGGGCCAAAGAATGGACCCAGTCACCATTTCATTTGCTACTTTCAAGGTGACCAAAGTGAGGGAGACTTGTGAAAACATATTTGGAAAATGTGTAGGGAAAAGCAGTACAATCATTGGGAGAATCTCTTCCTCATAAAGAATGAACTAAAATCTCACTAAGAAAAGGAAAAAAGAGATATATACTTGCAAAGTGAGAAGTCAAGCTGATTTAGAACTTGCAAATTAACTTATACCATAAAAATTGTCATATACATAATCAAGAACAAAAAAATACGTCACATCTCCCTCCCCACCCATGCTATATGGTAAGGATAAAGATTAAAGGCAGTGTTGTCATGAATCCAAATGTGAATTAAAGCTTTGTCTTTTTTCTGGTGTAGTTGATGAAAGTGACTAGCCAGCCAGCCCAAAGAATAATAGGAAAGACAGTAGGCAAACAGAATTACTAAATCCAAGACTGAAGTAAAACTCAAGGTAGATATATCTGAATTTGGAGAATTGTTAATAGATTTATCCAGATTTCAGTAAAACATTTAATATGGTGTGCTGCATGGGAAATTATTAGTCAATACAGATAAATTGATAAAATAATAGATTAAGAAGATTTTGTTGGACTATGTTGAAAAGCAAATCTTTTAGTCAGGAGAGGCTGGTAATGGAGCTCTTAGATGAGTACTGAGGACACTCTTAGCATCCTGCTGTTGCTCTTAGCTGTGCTAAGGAAGAGTTCTGATTCACAGCTTTGTGATGCACTGTCAATAAGTAAGTCTAAGAATAAAAGGCATAAACAACAGAGGACCTTAAGACTTAACCAAAGGCTGGAATTTAATGAGATATTATAATAACTGCATCTAAAAAACCCGCACCAAACTAACCCCAAACCCTTATGTATAGAGCGTGCAGTTTATCTTTAGGCAATTCTGAGTCATTGCTCTAGATATTTGTAAAAAAAGATTATTTTAACCAGGAAAATTGCATCTGAAATAGAGATAGATGTATCAGTGAGATTTCACAAAGCATTGGTGGAAAATTTCTTGTAGACCATCAACAGGATACAACACCAGAACCATCATGGAGAAACCTTATAGATGCTGAGGAGGGTTTATGGGAAAGAGTATTATGGGAAGACAAGGTTAACTTGTCTTGCTTATCTCAATAAGAAAACAGGCTGTCAAGAACATGAATGCTACATAATACCTATTACTTTGTGAGTAATGAGAATTATTTTTTGCATAGAAACAAAATTGTCACTGAAACAAAGTATTTAGGGTAATTGTTTAATGACTTCTGAACAGTAGAAAGTGATGGTCTGGAACAATATGTCTAAGAGAGGAATAGTAAAAATGACTTGGATTTAAGCTTAAGAAAAGTACCATATTGGGTACTTAGGGTACTCGTTGTAAGGATTAGACTTGACAGCCAGTAATGTTTGTCCTAGTACAATATTTATAGGGTTGTCCTTTATTTCTACTCCGTGGCACCTTCTACGAGTTATCTGAAACAGGTACCAAGACTGTTTTGGGCTTGTCTGGGCTTCTTTTATGGCATGTGTTTTTTTTCTTAAAATTAATAGAGAAGATTTACACTTCTACTCTGCAGCTTCACAACTTATTTTATTTAGTGGCCACATCCTACAAAGTGTTTTAAGACAAAAGAGTTCTCAATAGAGAAAATATTTCTCCAGAAATAATTTCACAACAGAAGAAAGGGTAGGGAAATTACTTCTCAACGACTGTAAATTCATTCATATTTCTGAAGAGGGTGAAAATCTCTCCCTCATATGGTTAAGTCACCTACAAATAGGAGTCAGGAGGAAAACCAAATTATTTCCTGTTGTTTCTGAGTGAATATTTTTTTCATCATGGATAATATAGGGGTGAACAGTTACATAAATTCCTGATCTGTGAGCATAATCTCTTCAGGAACAGAGCTCTCTCTTCCCACATTGAAATAAAACATTTGTAACACTATCACTCGTGCTCCAGATTCTGTTGATGTACAAAGCATATTAGACATCAAATCTTAAAAACTGTCTGTTTAAAGTTAATTCGTCTTCAGGCTATAATAATTTTTGCAAAGTGGTCCATATAAGTCTGAAGACCAGTACAAGCTCAGAAGGGAAAGTCCAGCAACTGGCTGGAGAAAACAGGAATTAGGGATGGAATATCCCTCAGTTGGTTTATGTCTGATGTCGCTTTTGAATTAAATCCTTGATGGTGTTTAAGTATTTGTTTAAAAGAATTTAAACTTCTCCCATTTTTAATTAAAAGTTATAAAAAGTGTTATTTACCCTGGAGATTAGATCAGAGCCATTCCATCCTATTTACAACAAAGAGAGCCTCTAATAAGTCCTTGAAACCCCTTCTAATCTCTTATATTAATATTTATTTTAACAGTTTAGAAATGCTAATTATTTACCAGAGAGACTGAGACAACTTCTACAAAGTTCCTATGGATGAAAACACAGGTTTTGTGGGTTTTTGAAAGTATCATGTGCTTAATAGCTTGAAACAGTTCCTTTAGAATATGTTGAAATCTTTTTGGCAAATACATATTTAGGTTGCTATCTTTTTATTGAATTTACCTATAACCTCAGGAGATATTTTTCTAGTCATCTATTGGTTACATTGCTAATTGACTATTTGCTTAGAAGTGTATTTCTACATACATATTTCTAGAAGTGTATTACCATCATTAGAATAAATGCTGCTTTTACATTTGTATTACTACAGTTTTAAATTCTCTCTCATATCACTTGCATTGTGTTTGCATGGCAAGGTTTTGGTAGCGGGGGAAGTACAATAGTAAATTCTCTGATAAGCTGCCAGAAGCTTCCCCTGTGTCTGACAGAGCTGATGCCAGCCAGAACTGCCACTGGCCAAGCCTGAGCCCGTCAATGACAGTGGATGTGCCACTGGGATACCACAGTTTAGAAGTAAAAAATCCCAAATGTGCAACAAACAGCAGTAACCAGAAAAGAGAGGAGTGTGAATAACTGAACAACAGACCTGCAGGGTCTGGACCCCATGAAGCAGAAGCGGGTGGGGGTGCTCCAGGTACTGGAGCACAGATTCCCCTGCAGCCCATGATGAAGACCACGGTGAGGCAGCTGTGCCTCTGCAGTCCATAGTGCTCCATGATGGAGAAGTCATCCACCTGCAGCCCATGGAGGACCCCATGCCAGACCAAGCAGATGCCCAAAGGAGGCTGTGACCCCATGGGAAACTTTTACTGGAGCAGGTTCCTGGAAGGACCTGTGGTCCCACAAGGGACCCATGCTGGAGCAGTCTGTTCCTGAAGGACTGCACTCCATGGAAGGGATCCATGCTGAAGAAGTTTGTGAAGGGCTGTAGCCTGTGGAAAGGACTCACAAGAAAGTTCATGGAGGACTGTCTGCTGTGGGGGGGGCCTATTCAGGAGCAGGGTAAGAGTGTGAGGAATCCTCCCCCTGAGGAGTAAGGAGCAGCATAGACAATGTGAGATGAAATTACTACAGCCCCCATTCCCTGTCCCCCCTGCACCACTGCAGGGGAAGAGAAGAAAGCAAAATCAGGAGTAAAGTTGAGGCCAGGAAGGAGAGAAGGGTGGGAGGAAGGTGTTTTAAGATTTGGATTTATTTCTCATTATCCTAACCTGATTTTGATTGGTAATAACTTAATTTCCTCAGGTCAAGTCTGTTTTGCCAATGACTGTAACTGATGAGTGAGCTCTCTCTGTCCTTATCTCAACCCATGAGCCTTTTGTTATATTTTCTGTCACCTGTCCAGTTGAGGAGGGGAGTGACAGAGTGGCTTTGGTGGACACGTGTTTTCCAGTCAAGGTCAAACCTCCACACCACCAGGTCCTCAGTTTGTATACCCAAACAAATTTATACTCTCTAACTTTACAGCCATTTTCCATAACAAAAATGCCTCTTAGATGTACTAAAACAAGCAGGATGTCAAAAGCAAAAACTATCTTTCCAGAAGACAGAAATGTAGCGTGTTGATAGAACACAAAATTCTATGGCCAAGAAGAATAATTATTTACAGATAAGTGAGTTTTGCAAGTTAACTTGGAGAAGCCACCAGTTGCAGTAGGAGGTGTAAAGGTGACTGAGCTAGCACTGCCTGGAGGCTCAGCATTGCCTATTGATGTTTGGGGCCAGAAACCGGGATCGAGCAAGGCCTGTAGAAGACAATAAAGAATTTATCATATGGGATGAGATGTCAACCAGTGTAGGAGGAATAGTCCTTTTTCTTGCATTCTCTTTCACAGTATATTCCCCCTTTAATGCTTTTGTTTTCTTTGCATTCTCTCCAGTACATGTGGTGCTACTATGGAGTGCAAGATGATGATCACTGGAGAACAAAAATCTTGTGGCTGTTGTTGGCAGTGTACCCAGTGCTGCTGACAGAAAAGCCACAGTATATTCCCACTTCAAATATTTGGGCTGTGCTGCTTCTGACAGCTGTCTCCACCACAGCCAATACTAAATCTGATGACAGTCAACACCTAATTTCTCAAGACAGAAATGAAAGTGCTATATAAAGTAATTATAAGGGGCACAGGCTTTGTCCTAACTTTACCCTGCTCAGTGCATATTTCCATGCAGCATGAGCATGGAGAACATACTAAATTGGGTAAGATTCATCAGTGTTCATAGAAGAATAGCTATTTGATTTTGTGACATGCATATTGATTTAAAAGAATGAACCCATTCTGAATGCAACTGGAAAGTAAAACACATTAAAGATCTCTGACTAATTTTCTGGAGCCTGTTTTTCTGTCTCTAGACAATGCATTTGGACATCACTTCTATGTTACTGTTTTATCTCTTCTGTTCAAATTACTCTCAGTTCTGTAGTTCCTGTTCTGCAGAAAAATATCCTTACTGTTCATTTCACTTTGACATTTGTTTTCACCGAGCTTTGGAACTAACCTGTGTGCAATCCATGAGTCTATTCCAGATGAGGATGTGTTTCCCAGACCTTTTGGAGAGATTTTTGAAAACTTAATTGCAATTACAGATCTATTTTGCATTGTAATGTCTCTTTCTTATTGTCAGTATAACCTTTAGTAGGATATGACTATCAGAGTGTCTTTTATGTTTCTTTTCAGGTGGTTTAATGGAAGACCTTTTTAAAGCTCTTCAGCTGAAAACCCCCAACTTTTTACTTACAAACAACACTTTTATTTGCACTTCAGTGGACACTGTAAATACCTGAGCATTTAATTTTCAGTTATGTATGTATTACTTCAAATGACTTTCTGATCTCCCTGATGCAGCAATTGACATGTAGGCTCACAGTGCATAAATAGTTTCATTTCACTCGTCTGTTCATGAACCTATGTTTCAGTTACAGATATCAGACCGAATTCCTCACAAGGCAAACCTAGTACTTAAAGATGCTTATTTTTTCAATAATTAAAAAAAATCAATTATCTGTGCAAAATAATGTAAATCTGAGGGAAAAAAACCTTCCCAAATAAAAAAACTTCATGTAGGGAGAAACACAAAGGGGAAATAAGTACTCATAAAGAGACGGAAAATTAAATCTAAACAATCAAAGCAATTGCTTAAAAGAATAGCTCTACATGGTACAGGTCAGTAGAATCCAAGAAAGCTGTCCAGATGTACTTTAAATATTTTTATCAGCATTAGTGCTTGTTGGTGTTTTTTCTCTGTCTTTCTGTTTGTTTGTCTCTGTGTTTCACTCTTTTTTTTTTTTGGAATCAAGACTCCAATGCTCTTCAAGCAATCTTCTTGTTTACTTACTTTTTCCTGTAATTGTCTCTCTTCAAGCATGCAGCCCGGTGTGGTTTCCCAGTCTGCTCACATAGGCATGATTTTGGGAAGGAATACCGGCAATTAATAACATTTCTGCATTTTTACTTGTCTGAGTCGTGTGTCTAAGAATTGCAAGGGATGCAGAGCAATGCAGTAAAGAATAGAGCATTGTGTTCTTCAATTTTTTTTTTATTAATGTCTGTTAAATAGCAATATTTAAAAAAATGTAACTAAATATACATAAATTTTTTTTTTTGATTTACAGTGGATACCATATTTCTGTGCACGTCACATGCTGGTAGTTGAATAATCATAAATCTTATGATGTCTAACCGAATGCTAAATGCATTTTCTTCCACCATACCAGGCCAATGAACTGTGTTGATATTGGTGAAACCATCATCATTTATGCATATGATCTTACTGATATTTTGTATAGCAAAGATAAAAATCTCATGAGAAGTAGATGAAGCAGACAGCTTCCACGTTCAAAAAGGTGACCGCCTGTAGAAACAATATTTTGTAATGTAGTTCACCTTGACTCCAGGCTCCGGACTGCAAGTGCAAAATACAGTGGTTATATTAAAAATATGTTTAAATATGAGTTGCTGCAGGTAAACCAATTCAGTTGTCATGTCTTAAAAGTGTCATGATACTCATGAGCTACAGAGACACATGGTGGTCTATGGCCTGGACTTCTGGAGCTAGAAATCACCAGCCTTTTTGACAACTTAAGCTCTAGCTATGGCATAAAAATCGACCTTTGTAAGAGTTGCTGTGCATTGGTGCCTGTCTCTTATTGCAAGGCCCCAAATTTTTATGTCACAGAGGTTCAAATTTGGAGCAACTCCCCTGGTATCTGAAGGGAGACACAACTTTAAAAAATAATGGAAGAGTGTAAACAAGTGTTTCTTGTGTCTTTAAAGACTTGAGAAAGTGAGGGTCTTGACAGAGAAGCCGAAAGTAAGCTGATTTCAGTTCATGTGACTGGTATAACATGAGTATAAACCTATTGTCTTGGATAATGACACTCCTGATTTATATCACTGCAGTTTAGAAGAGAACCACAGAGCTTATAGTCTCTTAGAAAACCAGGGAGAGAATTTGTCCTGACCCAAGCATGATGTCATATTCAACAAAATTAAAAAGGAAAAGCATTCATCCAGGTTTTCAGTAATGCCTTCTTTGACATTTCCTTGCTAGCTTTCACTTTTGCAATAGCAACATTGCTGTGATATGAGCTACTTCTGTTCCACTACAGTTCCTGTATCAGTCAGGGTCTTCCATGCTGCTCACACACACCACATACACACCCTGCTAAAAATTATTCCCTACCATGTTACTCTATTCCCCTGTCACCTTGTGGTTCCAGTGGAGCTAAACTGTCATAAAATTTGAGCAATGCTGTAATAAATCAAACATGTGTGCACCACTCCCACACACATACACAGAACTTTTCCCTTGGAGGGTTATGAGACTGCACTATTTGCTCCACTATGAGTATATCCATAATCCATCGTGTTTTTAAGAAAAAAAGAATACACATTAAAAAAAAATATGTATCCTAAAGTAAATATCCTTAAGAAATAAAACAGCAGAACAAGAGGAAACAACAAGAAAGAAAATATTAATGCAGGGGTATTTACTGGTGAAAGTATTCTTAAGCAAAAGGTCAGATGCTCAGCTGGTGTAAGCTGGAGCAGCTCCATTGGCTCCAGTGGAGCTGTGCCAGCATATCCAGTGCATATGCTCTGGCTCAGTATGTCCTTCTCCTCAATTCACTGAACTGGAATCTTCAAAGCCTTCCCTATCACGCTGTTAAATTTGTATTGCTACTGGCAACAATTTCTTCTAAAAAAAGTTTGCATACGCAAATTATTCACATTGCTTTATTTTTTCTTTGTCAGTTCACAAAAAAAAAGGTATTTCAAGTTGTCATAACCTTGCATTTAGCCAGTGAAAGAGTAATCTTGAAAGGAGAACATTGTTTTACAAACTGGACACATACCCTGTTTATTTTTCTCTAAAATTTGCACACTATAAAGCAAGTAGTTTTTTGTTTTGTTTTGTTTTAAAACCTTCTTCATATATTATTGTACAAAAATATTCATATGCAAGTAATAAAGATTTTTTTTTAAACATCCAACCTTTTTTAAACCTAAAGCAAAGTCACACCAAAAGGGGTTTTTTTGTTTGGTTTTGTGGTGTTGGTTTTTTTTTTTTAAATCTAGACAAAGTACACCTTGTGCTTTAACAAACCTACAGCATCATGTGCTCTTCGCAAGGATTCTACTGAATATGTTCATGTGTCATTATTCATTAAATAATCTAAAACTTGCCTACTTTTGTGGTTTTTATTTCCCTTAATCTTTTTTTTTCCCTCTGTGTATTATTTGTGTTTGTTTATATGCGTGGAAAAGTTAAGGCAAGTGCAATCAAAGTTACAAAAATCAATATTTCTATTGCTAACATGTGCAGCATTCATATTTAATGAGTGATGTGTTTTTTCCTGTAAGAATAAAAATTGATGAAAATACAAAATTTTTTATTATGTTATTACAATAAGTTGTTCATTTTTTTTCTGTACCAGGCTTGTTGAATTTTCCAAAAGTTAGGATAACATAAAACACGTTCTTTTTAAAGTAACATACACTGAAACTAGGTAACATTTTGATCACGACTCTCTTGCTTCTCAGAATAAGCATAGTATTACTACAAAAATGCAGTTCCTTTTAGCTATGACCCATTTAATTTTTTTAAAAAATAAATAAAGTTAATCTCTTTAGGTAAAATATTTAATATACAGTAGGCATAAATATAGGTTGATGTATTTCTACTTAATTTTAGTGCTTCTATTTTAACTTCAGTGATTTTGAACAAAGTGTAAAAAGAAAGAGACATATTTTCCAGTTTATAGTCATATCTGTAGCGTTAAAGAAACCCTTGACAAGAATGCATATGTTAATTTACGGTTTATATGGCAATAGTAATGGACACTTGGAAAAGGCAATGATGCTGAATCTTCAATTAAATTGTAGAATAGCCAAAAATTCATGTTCAGAAATTCTGGGCCTGATTCTGCTCCTTTTTTTTGCACCAGTTTTACACAGCGTTAATTCTGCTGATTTCAGTAGAAATATTTTTTACTTTTACCACCTATTAAGCAAATTAAGATGAAAGGTCCCAAAGCCTAGCGTGGCACTTTCTTGTTTCATTCCATCAATGTAAAATGTTTTAAAGATAGTAAGTATACATATATATATTCAATGTGTGTGAGTGTATTCAAGAGGAGCTACAGAGCATTTCTACTATGGTGGTTCCCAGGATTATGGAAGGCCATAATTATTAAAGCTGAGAGCTTTAATAACAAAGTGCTTTATCAAGATGCTTATCCAGCTATCAACTTTAAGCAGCATGTTTCCAAGAAGGGACTCTTACTGCTCGAGTTGTGTCATGCGCTCTGCTTATGACAGTCAGCTGCTCCTGAGATGGTTAAAGTAACAGAATAAAATTTAAAAAATTAAGTGCCCTAAAAAAATTGTGGCTCGTAAAAAAGATGCTGCAGCTGACATAAGAATCAAATAATTTTCCACAGACTTTTGTTTCTTTATTTGTGATACTTTTGCAGCTTTCTTTGTGAAAGAGAAGGTGGTAACATTTCTCTGCTAGTATTGCAACTAGACACGTTTTTTCTTTTAAAGAGCTTTTTGGTCTTTTTGTTTTCTTGTCATCTGAAGAAAGTGCAGTATGCTGATAAAAACATTTACTTATGAAATGGTACATATGCTTAAGCTTACATATTATGAATAGCAACATGATGTTGGTAACTGCACAGAATTAATAGTGCACTTTTCCTGCAAAATTAATGTGTGACTCAAAATTGCTGTGAGTCACTTCAGTGGATATCTAGATCCAATGTTGGGAAGATAATTTAACTCCATTTTACTGTACGAGCTAAGATTGTATTTTGCCTTTTAGCATCCTTGACTCACTAACCGTGTTGGCTGCTTTACCACTGCCCAGCATTGGCAGCTTTAACTTTATTAGCTGCTGAACAGATATAAAATAAAGACCAGTAACAAATCTGCAAACATTTATGATGAAGACATAATATTAAACTATTTACGATTTTGCTGACTAACATAATAATAAAAACCCTTAGATCATATTTTTACAGGACATGTAAAATAAGTTACAGTCAATGACTATGTAGAGCAGAAGAACAGGAAGAGTTACAGGAAAAAGGGGCAGATATCTGTGTTCTAGTCAGCTATTTAAAACAATCAGTGACTTCCTACCTTTACATAAATTCACCTTATTTTGAACTATTTGATTTTATTTTATTATTCGAGTCTTTGGAGAACCTTAGAAAGCCAACAGATAGCAATCAGAAGGCTGAAATGAGGAGGGAACCTCAGGTTTCTCAGAGAAGGCTTATTGCTCAGTGAGAACATGACATCAGACTCACTGTGCCTGAGACTGCATTTGTAATGGCACCTGAAAGCACCATCTTCTCTTCCAAAACCTCTTTCCTGGATTGCCTATGAAGTGGAGAACTGACTGAAGCGGGAGCTAAGGAGATCCAGCAGCTCTTTGAACAGCTGCTGTGTGCGCAGGTAGGAGACTTCAGCCTAGTTTATGACTACTTTAATCCAGTTCTCTGGACTTCCACTCCATTCCTTCTAATGTGGCTATGCCACCACTAAACTAATGTAGTGCAGTGGTATCTCAGTCCTGATGTCTCCTTATGAAATAAAGAAAATGAAAACAAAGCAAAGCAAAGCACAACAAACAAAAACACAATTCAAGGAGCTACAAGTAATGAAAACATTCCTGAAAATTGTAAGCATGTGCATCTCAGTCTGTCTCCAACCCCTTATGCTCTAGATTGCTGTTTGAGGGAATCTTGAAAGAAGTATAGCAGGTAAGGTGCTCAAGATGACTAAACAGGGAATTTGCTTCAACATTCCCTAAAGAACAATTTGGCAAGCGTCATTTCAAGCAGATAGAGTCTTTGCTGATGCTTATCACTCTTCAAATACCTAACAATTATAATAATTTTTAAAAAGTGTAGGAATGGTATTTGCTATATGGCAATGACAGCTGTTCACGATCTCTTTTGTTTAGAAGAGTGAGAAGGTAAGTGGAGAAAATACAGGATGAACTGTGCTGACACTAATTATTATTTACAGATAGGAACTCTGGAAGATATTCACATAGATTCAGGTAGACCCTACAACCTAGAAAAACATGTTTCCTACCTCTAACAAATGGCTTCAGATAGCAAACAGGTGGTGAAGGAAGTAGCTGGTAGATTTGGTTATCTAGTGTCCTACAGGCAAAAGATATCCGCAGTCTCCTGTGGCAGCAGGACTAGATGAGTGCTAGTCGAGTACACCTACCTGGTCATGACATGACCAGCAGACATCCTGCCTATACTTCTCCCACCCTGTGTCACCCACCCTGTGTCATCCCTATCTATGTACCAGTGTCACAGTACCTCTAGCAATGGCCTGGTTACAAGTTTGTCATCTTCTTAAAGCACATGGCAAATGTCATCCTATGAATAAACCCAGGTTTTTGGAACTTTCTTGATTTTTTTATGAGAGTGGTACTTATTTTATTTTGCTTTATGGTTCTATGATTAAGTGACTACAAGTTAAAATACATATGTATAGGCATAAAATTGCATAAAGTGCTTTTTGTGGTATAACTAAGATTTGAGAGTGATTATTGCAACAATTTTTTCCCAGATCTGTGCACATTTTGCAGATTCATGTAATTTGCTGAGGTAGGCATAGGTTAGTGATCTCAGAGAAGGAGCCTGATGTCACTGAACTATTTTGCTGAGATAGATGGAGAGACAGTTGTGTCGCTGTTCTCCTCACTGCTTTGTATTTACATAATTGTTCCATTTGAAGTTGCCTGGGTCTTAAGAAGACAAATATACAACGTTCTAATGCGATGCTGAAGGTAAACGTATAACACTAATTGTTTACATTTTCTACTGAAATGTTCCTAAGAACTCAATTAGGGCTGCAGTGAGCTGTTCACCAGAGGGTATTAACTCTGGAAAACAACTTCTTCTGTGTCTGTAAATTCACTGCCACTTGAGTTTAAAACTTTCAATGAAGAATGGGATTTCCTGAACAAATCTCTTTGTGATTTACCTGTCATGTAAAGAATGGAGAGAAAATTTTTAAAAGTCCCTTACATAATTTCCTACAAAACAGCAGGAGAAAATAATCTTCCCTGAAAAAAGGAATTTCTAAAACTACGTTTAAACAGGTTTAGTAATTGCATTGCTAATTTACTTTTCTTTATTTATTTCTGGGTTTCAAGTGTATGCAGACTCTGCAGCTTAATGGCATATTTTAAGCCCATAACTGACATTTTCAAGACTTTGTTTTTACCTCAGAGAAGGTCAGAATAGTATTAGGGTGTTGCTCCATATGAGCACTCTAAGTGGATTTAAAAAATGGTGTGCTGAGAACAAAAAAGAACACCCTAACCTTTTACAAATCAAAGCTTTGCTCTTGTAAGTCTCTTTTTAGGAGAGAAGACATCTATTCACCCTACACATCTCTGCAAGGAGTTTTCGTGTGCACCCCATCCTGAGGGCTCACAGCATGCTTTGAGTGCTTTTACTTCTAATACACTCTGCCAGGTAAATAGATGGATAGGGTAGGATATAGGATAGGATAGGATAGGATAGGATAGGATAGGATAGGATAGGATAGGATAGGATAGGATAGGATAGGATAGGAT
>JAWMRA010000001.1:104785060-104817003 GCA_035584735.1 Pseudotriccus pelzelni | reverse complement strand
ATAGGATAGGATAGGATAGGATAGGATAGGATAGGGTAGGGTAGGGTAGGGTAGGGTAGGGTAGGGTAGGGTAGGATGGATGGGTTGTAAATTCTGTGAGGGTGCTCAGGAGTGGTGTTAGCTGATTGAGATGGGAATTTCCTGTTAGTGGATTGCACACTAACGCAGCAAGCTGACCTCTTTCTCTGCTCAGAGCTGGCTTTTACTTTGCACATGGAACAAATGGAAAATACTGCTTCAGAGCTGTTTCTCCTCTTCCTGCTGCTTTGCAATAGAGTATCTGTCCCTTGACATCTTATGGTTCTCAAGTTTACTGTCATTGACATCAAGTCTTACTGCCCACCTTCCCTGTGTGTTGCCTGTAGCACGTAGGGCAGTGGTGATATTTGAGTCTGTGGCTCCTTCTGCGCCCACCCGACCCAGGAGTAACTAAACATGAGGCCAAAGGGGCCTGTGCTCTCCTTCTCCATGCACAGGCACACATGTTCTCCCCACTGTGGAGCTTCTCAGTCACAGCAATGCAGTGCAGCCCCTCCCTCTGGCTTGCACTTCTTCATCTGTCAAAAAGTGTGTTTGAGAGTATGGGCTCGGTAAGAATCAGTTTTTCCTAAATGATTTTCTTGTTTTTAAGAAGAGCTAATATTTGATAAAGAGAGAAAGAGAAGGTTAAAAAGCTCATCAGTTTTATTTTTTGAGTAATTTGTGAGTTCCTTTTGTCATATCTTGATGTTTAAGACAGATGTCTTTATAAAAATACCAATAAAAGCCTCATGAAATTCTTAGCTCTCAAATTTTATTTCAAAATGTTTTCCTAATGCTAGTGATCCAGCAAAGAAATGTTTGTAGTTCCTGTAAGCTCAGTACTAGATAATCTACTTTATTTAACATTTAGATCGCAGAGAATCACGTTCTTTTTAATCCCCCCAAATAAAAGTATTATAATTGACTATTAAATGTTTCTGAAATTATGTTATCTAAGGTATTGGATATTTATAGTAAGAACGCTAATAATCTTTTGGAATGAGGCTGTTTGTAATTACAAGCTGAATGCTTCCCTTTGAGAGCCCTCAATCAAAATGTACTCATTTTTTAGTAATTTGAACAGCTCCAGAATTTCTATGTTTTCCAAAGAAAGTATCAGACCTGCCTTTGTAATTTCTTCTTTGACTACTTCATGACCCTGTAGACTCTAGGCCTTCTACCTTATTAGTCCAGAACAAAGGTTTAACTCTGTTTTAAGGAGAACTTAAACAAACAATAGGCATAGGAAAGCTCTTAATAGCTGAAATATTTCTATCAGTTTCACTCACAGGGCAAGAACTCTGAGCTTTGAAACATCAAGGCAAGGATATGTGGAGAAGTGTAATGCTGCCAACACATCTTCTTGGAGGATATAGCCAGAGCCAATGGAAAATAGCCCAGCAAAATGACACCAAAAACAACAGCTCAGTGTCCATACTAAATTCAATGAATTTGAAATTAAAAGACACAATGGTGTTCTTTAGCCTCCACTCAGTGAGCTATTTAGGAGGTCAGGGGATGTGTTTATATGAAAAAAAATGCAAGGGATCTTGCAGCATTCACTATACAAGGAGACTCATTGTTATGAGATTGCTTACATTTTTTCTGTTGCCAGCCACATTAATCTATTTCTCAACTGAGAATTGGGTTAAAAAAAATGTTCTAATAACAGCAAATCAGATAACGGGTGGGTGTGAAGGAATATAGTTACTGTAGATAATAAGCTAAGTCTGTTATGGAGATTTTTTTAGCACTGACAGATTTCTGCCATCCTCTTTATCACAATAGAAGACAAACAAAAATCTCTCTGTGCTAAACTATCAACAAGTAAAAAAATAATTCGGAAGCATACTAGATGCACAGGGACATATTTGTGTTGCTGGTCTATCTGGATGGCCTCCAAAAAAGCCAGTTGCTTGATGTAGGTCAGCCAGAGTACAGAGTTTTGCATGACAAAAGAAACCACAATACAGTCAAAAAGCAGGTGGGTATTTTGCTCTTTATTCCATTGGTCTTTATTTTAATTTTGAACTTACTTTACTGCTGTGATTTTTTTTTTTCTTCTTTGGATTTTAATTAAACTTCCCTTAGGTTTGCTAGCTTGACATTTTCTTCTTTTTTTCTTTCTCTCTTATTTTTTTTCAATTTAAAAATGAAGAAATCCTGTTTACCAGGCCAGTTTTCCCCAAATCCCACTGCTTTATCTATAATTTAAATGTGTCTTAATGCTCAATATCCAAATAAAACTTTGTGAATTTTTATCAGGCGGGTATAACAAGCTTTCCAATTATTTTGAAGCTGATTATCACCCATTATGCAACATACACATGGTTTTCACAGATGTGCAGTAATAGAAAAATCTTAGTTTGCATCTAATCCTAACAGTATTTAGCTCTGTACCAGATCATATTGAAAGTGTTTGATGTTGGCTGCCAGGTGAGAACTGGGTCGCTACTCAAATTCAGAAGACATTTGCTGCTGCTTTCCTTGCAGCCAAGATTTCAGCTTGTCACAGACTGCAAATATGAATTCCTTTTCTCTTTGCTTTTCCAATTTTCTTCTCCCACACAAATCAATCTTACACTCATTCAACTTTATTGGATTTACTCTCAAATCTTACTGCTGCAACTAAGAACAGAATCAGACCCAGCAATGCACTTTGCCTTCAAAATAATTAGCTGCATACTATACAGTCTCCCATTTCTGTCCAGCTATAAATGCTGTTTGGAGAGCCTATATACTGAATTTACACCAGTTGTGCAACAGAGTCCTTTAGTTTTATAACACAGACTACCCTGATTAGAGAGAGCCTTATAAAGATAGAGCACCATACTTGGATAATTCACGTGCATAGAATCCACATACAGACCCAAAGTTACTGACCAGGCAGAGTAAGTTTTTCTGACCATCACACTGTGCAGTTTTTAAAATAAAGTGCTATTTGCTTATGGCTAAACCTTATATGTGGCTATTGCATGCACAGTTCAGGCTGCATTGTCAAAAACTGGAACACCTTCACCAAAAATGATGGAGCCTAAGCACTAGGGCAATGACAGTTTTTGTTGGTTTTCTTTTTTTTTTTTTTCTATTTTATTTTGCGTTCCAACAGAACTTTTGTCCAAGAAAGAGCACGTGAGCACACAACAGTTTCCTTCCCTGTTCCCCACATTGAGCTGTTCACAGAAGAAGAATACTAAGGAGGAATTTTTCTAAAGCCATAGACAGCTTCTCTTTTTATTTCAGGTTTTGTTTTGTGATTTATTTCTTTTTTTGTTGGTTTGTTTTTCTTATATTTGATATTAATACAAAGCATTATAAGAAAAACTTTTTTTTAAGTAATGTGAATATCAAATAGTATCTGTCAATCCCTGAATCATGCTTTTCAAAGTGCTTAAATCTACACTAAAAATAGAACAACATAAAAGTACTTCCCATGTGGCTAAGAAAACACTTACCAACCGTCTAAATGTAACTGTGGTCAGATAATTAAATCCTACATTTATTCCACATCCCAGTCTTTACCCCAGGGCATAGAAAGCAGAGGGAAAGGGGAAAACAATGCATTGCTTTCAGAGGATATTGGGGTATTTGGCATCCAAATGAATGAAGGAAAATGCCATCAGTGCCTGACAGGTGTCTGTAAGAGCAAATAAATAATAGCATTCTTATGCTATGAAAATAACCAAATGTGCAAAAGTCTCTTAAAATTTTATCTGACTTGGCAGCTTCATTTCCATTTTGTGGATGTTTGGCATATGTCCAGAGAGAAACACCGTAATAAAGAACAGATTGTTGAAAAGGGCTTGAGAAAAATTTCAGAGAAATAAACATTTCTAGCAAATAAAAATCAGTGCACACCTCAAAGGTCTATTAGCTTCTTATGCAGATACTGAGATTTCTTGACTTTCACAACAGGAGCATAGTCATTTCCTCCCACACTGTCAGTTCTGGATAACTCCCACAAACATCCCCCAAACTGCACTTTCCCCACTCACTTCTCATTAACAAGACCAAAATATTATAAGCTATACTTTTCTCGTTGTGGCAATCAGGATAAACATACCCCACACATTCATTATATTGGCCAATATCATTCAGCTGCCATAAAAATACCTAAAGCTAATTAATTACATAAATAGACCATAAGGCCTGTTTGCCAGGACACCAGTTACATTTCTGCCAGGGTAAATCAAACCCATGACTACATGACAGTGTACTTAAGCCAGTAACTCTACTTCCACTTCTGCTAGCAGGGACTAGTAGAGAGCTTGGCCTGAATACGTTGGAGAGCTGCACCACTCCTCTCTCTTTCTAAAATCAGAAAGGACTTTTCCATTATTTAAAACATAAATATGAGCAAGGTGCTTATTTAATTGGTCTTAAACATGTCCGGATGTAAATACGGTGGTGTCTTTTTTTTTTCTTCCCTGTCAGCCATGGTATATGCATTATTTGCAACTCCTCAAAGATAGAATCATACATAAAAATAAAACTAATTTATTTATTCATTAAAGTGAATAAATTGTTTTTAATACTTCCATGTCTGATTTAAATATTAATTTTTTATAAAGTTTACTCTGAGAACAATCATATTTCTGATATTCATGTCATTTTTTCTGCCTGAGTTCTTACTGAAATCATGTTGAAATTAATAAAGTTTTATTTATTGTTACAAGCTAAAACCAAATGAAAGAAGATTTCTTAATTCTTAATATAGCATTTTAAAGCAAATACAATTTTTGGAACATTAAAATACAGGGGGACTCTGTAATCCACAGCAAAATAATGTTTTGCTCTTACTTTTTTTTGAAAATAACACTTTCTATAATACAAAGTGACAAACCATCTACAATACTGTCTTTTTATTCCCCTTTGGTTTGGAAGTCATCACTGTACATATCAGCAGGACTCTGCACTTCAGTGCCTATTGCCTCATTTGTCTTACTCGCCTGACATTTGCAAATGACATCATTTGCAGGATTTTTTAAGGGGGAAAAGAAAAAATTAAATGCTTGAAAAATAAAACCCACAACCACGTTCGTACTTTTCCAGAATGTGTTAAAAATAGGGTTTGCTTTTATATTTATAAAAGGAATACAATCAGCTCATTCTTAAAATAATAATTTAAAAAAAACAAACCGAAGAAAACAAAAAACCAAACTGGCTCTAGTTTCTATACACTCTGTAGTGACTACTGTGAAGCAACCGATACAGATTGGGTATATTCTGTGTTTTGACAGGTATCTACCAAGTTACATGTTAGATGGTCAGACTGTAGTGTTACCCCAGATTGGGGTCTTTGTAAGGGCAGGGAAGGAGCAGTGCACATTACGGGAGTAGAAATGAAACTGGAGCTCTCAGTGAGGGATGGGGTCCTTCTGAAAACAAATACTCTCCAAAAGAGGTGAGTTGCAGCAGGCATGGCCTTCAGAAATCAGGCTAGGCAGGCCAACAAAATGGATGGTGCTTCTGATATCAACATAGCTTTGTCCAAGCATTCCCAAGAGAGGTTAAAAACAAACAAACAAAAAAACCTAAAACTATACTAATGAAGCAAAAAAGTTTCCTATCTATACAGCAGTCTCTTCATTTAAAAAAATGTAAATATACAAATTCCAATGGCATATAAAACAAAGTCGAAAATGTGAATGGGAAGAGACATGGGTAAAACAGGAAGACTGATGCTACAAAGAAATTGCAAAAACATATGTACAAGACCCTGTTTTTCCTCGTATGTCATCGATTGTAATGCATGTTTAACAGCAGCAGTCGAGGATGTAGTTCCAGGCACCAGACTGCAGACTCTGCTCCTACTCAAGGGGGTTGACAGCCCCTTGCATCTCGGTCACCAGATGACACTGGATATACTGGTCTCCCGTGGCAGGAGGGGCAGTATGGCACTGTTTGTGTGAGCCTCTTCTGGGTTCTGCTCCCTGTTAGTTTTTGTCTGCGGCCGCTGCCCGTTTATAAGTGTCATAGGGATGTTGCAGTAGGTGTGCTGGTTACCTATTGAGGTAAGCGGCAGGGTGCCGGCAGGAGGTACATCGTATTCATAGCTTCGATAATAGTGTTTCTGGCGCATCTGTGAGTGATATGTGTTATGAAAGGTGGAGCGCAGGTCTGGATGGGCAGTGGCAAGAGCAGTAGAGGTGGCAGCAGCCATGGAAATTGCAGAGACTGTCTGCAGTTCCCCGAAGGGCCCCTGCTCACTGACATCTAAAACCTGCTCATTTGTGATGGGTTCAATCCTCTTAAAAGGCATTTCGTACTGTAAACGTTTCCAGAACTTGGAATTCAACTTGTTGCATTTTGGTCCGTGCCATTTAATGACAGTGAGGAGCTTGATGGTATGTTTTAGGGCCTCGACCTCCTGGTAGTTCATAACTCCTCGTAGTTCACTGCATTCAATCAGTATCACTTTGATTTCTCCCGTGACTAACATATTTCGAAGCCTTGTTTCCAGTTCAAAGATGCTCCAACCTCTTCTTACCACATAACTTGGAGTCATGACGATGATCAGTCGCTTGCTTTGGTCTACACATCTTGCCACATCTTCAATGTAGGCTACAAAACAAAATAATTGCTCAAAAACCAATCTAAGAAAACAGTCTGCTCTCATAGACTGGTAAGAAACAACAGAGGCAAATCCCTTCTCCCAAAAGATCGCACTGAAAAAACATCACCTGCAAATGTGCTAGGCTAGCTTGGAAGAACATGGTCCTGGGCAACCTGCTTTATGGGGCCCTGCTTGAGCAAGGAGGTTGGACAAGGTGACCTTCAGAGGCCCCTTCCAACCTCAACCATTCCTTGATCTCGAGAAACATCTATTCCCACATGCGCTATGGATTGTGAGTGTTTGTTCATGAGTTGTATTTTTGTATCGTTATCTGTATTGAAACAGTTGTATTCATCACGATGTTTTACTTTAAAAAGGCAAAGTCACCCAGGTAGACAACCGAGCAGCATCTATGCGTTTCAGGAGCAAAGCCTCAAACTCAAATGATCCTCTGTGGGATATGGTAGGCTTAGATTCTGCTTTTCTTTCCATGACCCCACCACGCACATTCACAAGAACAGTGTTGTGTCCTGCAAATTAGTGTCTAGTTTGCTGCAGGTTTAAAAAATATCCATGAGACTGTTTGAGCTTTGCCTATACCAAGCATCCAAGTATACCAAGCATACCAAGTTCAATATCTTGACTAAAAGATATTGAACTTAGTAGCTGTCTATATGGTTACAGTGAGCTTATGAAGAATACTATAGCAACCTAAAAAACAATACAATACTTCTGCTGGAATAGGTGAGAGAAACATGAAAAAGATGTACTTGTACCCATCAATTCTAATTTTTAGTGTCTGGGAATGATCAAGTACATCCACTACACATTTATCTGCAGTGTCCACTGACAGAATTCACATTTTTTCTCTGATGTAAATTTTATTACTCAACCACTGCCTTAGTCCAAACAGAACTTTTTCCTTTGTGTCTTAATTTCTGTGATACTTAGAATCATGGATAACTTTTCAAACAATCTCTAAGGAGTTGAAAACTACAAACTCTGTATTCATTCCTAGATATGCAAGCTCTCAAAAAACTGTGAAAAAGTTAGTCTTTCATTACCTTTATTTATGCATGCCCTGTCTGCACTATATCACCTTCAATCAGAATAATGCAATTACTAAATAATAATTCCCCTATCTTGGAAATATACATTAAGTATGTTTGGTGGCTTATCTTGGCCATTCTCTAAGACAAGGGAGAAAAGATGACATTCTGAAGGAGTAGGTATAGAAAAGAAACTAAAACAATCACTACAATCACTGCATTGACTGTTTAAAAAACACACAATAATAAGAACATGACTTACTTCCTGTGGGAATCAAATCTCTGTCTGGGATGAACAGCTTGTATCCATAATGCTTTTCAAGCATATCTGGTAGGATCTCAAGAGCAAATCTTTCTTCTTCTCCAGTTTCTTGATTCCACTGGTCAGGATCCACTTTGGTATAAGATAGATATGCATCATAGTCTTTGTTGTCTAAGGAAAGAGACAAATTAAATTAGTTTATTCATTATTTTTGCAGCTTTCCCAGATTCTCCCCCAGGTATTATTTCTGGGAAAGTTTTCCCAGAATAGGAAATTATCTACATAAATTGGCAAGCTTTCACGCCATCTCCAGACATGAATCAATTCAGCTTTCTTCTTTCACCTAGTAGGGGTAATCTTTATTTACACAGATGCAAGGAAGGAGGGGTCCATATCCATACACAGAAATCAGTTTGTGCATAAACATTTGTGTAAGAATCTGGATGAAGGAAATCCACTCGGCTGCAAAGTGACAGCTCATGAGCACAAAAGTCACTGAAAAGAATTTGCATTCTTCTCTAGCTTTGAAAGGGGAAAGAAAATCATGGAGATACCTAACATAATGTGCAATTGTCTCTGCTGCATAGTAAAAACATTTGCCAGATTTTTGCTGTACATTTAGGACCTGCGGCTGAATGTTCTAAGTGTATGTGTAGCTTTCCTCGTAAAACTCTTTGGCTCTCCAGGTCTGAAATTATTGCCAAGCTTAAATCTTTGCAGCATCAGCTTCTGATAATGCAGTTTAAGTCTCTTGAATTCTGTGCACTTACATTTGCAAATTTAATGTTGCATTAATATACATTTTGTTACTTAACAGTGTGTTACCTCATTTCAATATGAGAAATAACCATGCCTGATTTTTAAATGTGCTTGGTGTGCCTACCCAAAATCCTGAATCAAAAGAGTTGTCATTAATTTTCATTAGGAGGTCAATAATGCCAAGTGCTCTGGAACTAATTCAGTGGAATAAGAGGTCACGTTTTGACTTTTGTTGTGAAGAAAGCAGAGAAAAATCAATGACAAGAGTAATGAAATGTTAACATCCCTCTAACTCTCTTGACAACATTATGCACAGACTACCAAGAATATCAATTGCTTTTAAAAGAGACCTGATTAAATACTCTAAACACTGTGTGTCATAAGTAATGTTATGTTCAGTCAATGCTGACTTCAGTTATTTATTGAACTGCGGGCTCATTTCTTCATTTTATACCTTTTTGTAGTTTGGTAGCATTATTTAGAAAAGCCTGCCAACTGTAGGTGGGGGTAAAGAGTATAAATGGAATTAATGAAACAGTGATAATCTTGAACAGTCTCCTCTCCCTTCTGAGCAACCATGTGTACTATGCCCATTAACCTTTGCAGATGACAAAACAAACTTGATTGTACTGTTATTACTTTCAAACTTTCTGCACATCTTTTTTGTGATGTCTATTGGATTTTTATATCCACAGAAAAAAACCCCAAAACAAATAAAAACAACAATCACAACAACAGCAAAAAAAAAAAAGAAAAGAAAAAGAGAAGTATTGCCTTCTACAGTTCACACTTTCCACTGTTTTTCCTTGGGGTATTTGTGAAAACATGTTCTTTAACGGCAGACAAACATCTCGTGCTTTTGACAATGCCGTAAAATAACACTAATTGGAATAAGCATTAGATAGGCAGAGATTACATAACAGGTTTTTATTTCTACAGTAGGATAGTGTTAACCCAGCAACAGAGTTAACACACAGTGAGGTCAACAAATACATGGGGAAATTGCAAAAAAACCCACAAAATGATGATGCTGCAATGCCATTTTCTACTGTCACCTCAGCAACGGTCATGACCACAGTACATGCTGGAGAGAAGTTGCTCTGTTGAAAGTCTTTGAGTAAAGACGAGAATGTATCATTTCTCAAAGGGATAAATTATAAGAAATAATGCAGAATTCAAACTGTTTTAAAGGCTCAGAGTATTTTCTGTTTAAATGGTTTCCACATTACGACTTGGAGGGAAAAGTATTCGTGCTATGCACTAACGCACTTATTTGAAGTACACATTTTTCATATCATGGAGGTTCTAGCATTTCCACTAACTACAACTGCATTATCCTGCATTGCAGGGATATCTTTCCTCCCTAGTTTTATAGGTATTTGAAGGGCAAAGAATGGTAAGGATATAGGACATGTCTACTCAGATGGGTTCAGACAATCATCAATTTGTTCAAACTCCAGTCCAGCAGGATGTGTAGTCTGGTTCAGGAAACTGTTAGATGTATTATCACAGTGGTTTCTTGGGTTTTTATACTCCCATCTGCCAGGTCTTTTTTTTAACTTTCTTTGATGAAAAGTAAAACATTCAGTTTACAGCAGAACTACCCTATGTGGTAATTTTCTTATCTGGTAGGCTGACATACTGGCAGAAGCAGACAATTTGCAAAATGTAAAATGTCTGGGATACACAGAGGATGTTCACATACAGTAGCCTAGTTTTGGCTAATTAAAATTATTCATCACACATTGCCAACTCTGTGAAACATTTTAAGGACTACAGCAGGGTCCTCTTAGCTCAATGGTCCCAGCTACTCTTTGTAATGGGAGGGACTGATGCTTACATTCTAAAGAACATTTCTGATCTGAATTTGTGTTTTTCAGTGTGTTGTCTGAATGAACTGAGAAGTAGAAATGGGAGCCTCCAGACATCCAGGTCTTACTGCTGGTCATAATCTGGGAGCTGGGACTTGCATCTTGCCAGTCTTCCTGGCCATGTCACATAGCAAGCAGGAGGCTCTTGACTTTGCTCTCAAACCCTTTGCTCTTCAGCTGTTTTCCATGTAAGCTTTCCTTCTCAATCAATGCATCCAGGTGTGCCCAGACTCCCAACAAGCAAGCAGCCCATCACAACTTGGTGTTTTCTTGAGCATTCACTCGAACAATACTTTACTCATGAAAATATGTCAGCATATCTATCTTTTCCAAGAGAAAAACGTTGTCACTAGAAAACTTCTAATCTGGTCCAAATCACATATCAAGGCATAAAGGACTTGATATTAATACTCATACTATTATGTAGTATGATAATGACAGATTTGGCTGTGCAATATGTTCAGATACTGGATGGATCTAATATTCAGTGTCAGAATGACAGTGCAAAAATCCAAATTCAAAACAAGGCAAACTAAAATTTTCTTTGAAACGACAATCCCTTTTTTTCTGTTCATCAGCAAACAAGTCTTCTATGCATTCAGTCCACAAATGTTTCTGTCAGCCCAAAAATACTGGTACTGCAAGAGCTGGGGCGAAACAGACCGTGAGGTACAAACTTTGCCATATCATTTTAACCATTCTATGGAATTGAAAGCAAGGACTTAGTAACAATCACAGAGCTGCCCTCAGCCACAGCTCTGAAAAAATTGTTTGGATAGATCTTAGGGGTAAACACTGAGGGTCAAATCTCAGCTTCTTTAATAACACATAGAACCACTACTTCACTTCGTGGACCAGGATTTTAGCCAAAGCACCTGTTCCATCATTGCAACATGCATTCTTCAGTGCTGTACATTTCTTTTGGTAGTCATCCAAATGCAGAATACATTATCATACTCCCTGTAACTTCCTACAGAGTTAATCCAGCAGAAGTGATATAAATTTTTAGGGGAAGAAGTTGCAAGTGCTGCTTGTTATTCCAAGGATGTGCTCAGCTGCAGCCACTTAAAGGCTCCACGTAAGCATAAAACGAAACCCGGACTCTATATGCATCTACTTTGTCACATGAAAATGGGATCTTTGGGTGAGTAAATTCCTATCAGACATCTAGGAACTCATCTGTATGCATGCCCTCCTAACAGCTACACATGAAGAAATTATATACTGCTGCCTACAGAAAGATAGATAAAACTTCCTCTTCTACAGGGACCACCAAACAGATTCAACTTCAAATTTGCATTATAGATGTACATGTTTTCTAATGATTTCCATGTTGCACTGCAAGAAGCCAGCAGTTCGTGCCTTTGAGGGTTTATTAAACCTTAAACATTGCAGATACTTCTGCTAATGGGGCACAGAAAAATTATATATATACATGAAAAATTAAAAATAATAAAAAAAACTTCCTAGAGTCAGTCTTTTTCTTATCAGCCATGTTCAAGCTGATGAAAAATTCTGACTTTTAGCTGGCATGATAGACTTTAGCACTAGACAAACTAATAAAGCAAACCAAAGAGAAATCATACACTGTCATATTTCATAGTGAATAATATTTCAGTGAAGTTCTAAGACCTAGATGGTGGGGTCAGCCCATGTCTCTGTGCATTCTGAAATCCTCCAGAGCACTCAGCAGTGCCTTCAGAAACATTCAGTGCACTGAACACAGGTGACCCTGTATGGGCTGCTCCACAGCTTAATGTACCCACCAACATATTTAGCAGGCCTTCCATTTCCAGATCAAGAGGGATCTGAACAGCTGATTCCTCTCCTTCAACAGAGAACATGCCAGCCTCGTAAATACTTAGATACTCAGCACAGGAGTTTAGGAGCAATGGGCTGATTTAACTCAGAGTTTCAGGATTTCAAGGGGAGTTCCTGGAGATGACAGACTGGATCCTTCCAAGTGTTTCAGGGAGCTGGAGTCAAACTGATGCAGGAAGCATTGGCTTTAAATAAACGTGCTGTGTTCAGGAAAGGTTGCGAAGTACCTTTCAAAACTTCCCAGAGACTGTATTTGCTTCAAAATTATGGCATTTCTTAATCTGTATTTGTTTTGTTATTTGTGGGGCCACATTTAATACACACGTTGTGATAGTGTTCATCCCTAATATAATGAAAAATGTACTTTAAATGCTTGGTTGAGTAAAATGCCCAAATCTTAGGTCTTTAAAAATACTTATCCTTTTCCTCACACTATTTACTGTTGCTTCTGAAGCTCACTGTAACATTTTCTATTATTTTTAAATGTCAAGCCCTTTAATGCTAATAAAATTTAAAAACTACCCACACAGCCTTTTCCATGGCAAAGTATTTGTTAATCATAGCATTCTTCATGATAGTTCATATCATTGTGTAGAGCGCGCAATGCTGAATTAGAGAGAAATTTTGTAAATGCAATACTGGGAAAGAGGTTAAAGAAATCTAATCAGTTCTAAAGAAAATCTGGAGTCTTCTCATAGACCAGGAAAAAAAAAAGTTCATCTTTCTAATTGGCAGGTATACAAAACTGTTAAATCAATGGTTTCTTTTTCTTTTCTTTTTTTTTAACTCCATTAAGCCATATTGAATTTTGGAAGTCTAAAGAACTTGAAAAAATAAAATAAACATCCATTTAAAAGCTGATTCTATATGAACATTTATGAAAACCCCAAGATATTAATGCTGCACTGGATGTTTCTTGAAAATTAGGAGTGATTCCTGGCAGATAAAAATTCTGCCAAAAAATAATAAAGTGACATCCTTTCAAGTGCAAAATAAATTCTCTCTTTTATATATTTTCCCTGGTTTTCTATAATTACAGCTAAAAATGTCATTGATAGATACATAAGATAGAATATTATACATTTAAGCTGAATAACTTACTATTAAAGGGTATTTTATTTTATATTTAGTCTGATTTTGTGTTCCTAACTAATTGAAGAGTGCATTTCAAATATTTCTCAGTATTCTTATCAATATGGAAGCTTAAGTTTATCACTGCAACTGAAGACACTGTAGATTCAATATAAAAAACTGATGGAACATTAATATCAGAAGCTGCTCCGGACAGATATGGAAACTCAGGAGTCCTTATAAAAGTTTCAGAATATTAGAAAATAATGAACTTAAATTATTCTCTTGGTTACTGTGATTATTTGCAGGTCAAACACCAAACTATGAAAAAAGTATTATTAATAGATATTGAAAGACTGAATGACAGCTACACAGCTGGAAATTTAGCATAGCATAGTAGTTATCTCAGAAAGATGGGAAGAAATTAGCTAATTTATTAAAAAGCAGAAAGAAAAAAACACTAAAAAAGAGTGTCATGTAAACTCTGAAAATTAAAAGATACAGTTTTTTCTATATTAAAGAAATTTCTTAATAAAAGCTGTTGAGACGATGCTCTTATTATGGTCCTAATTCAACAAAACAAACTGTATAAAGCAGCAACCTGTATAAATTACATGCTTAATTTTAGATATATTTCTCAGATCTGTTATCTTAGCAACAGTGCTTGTTTCTTAGGATTGTGCAAAATATTTTGAAAACTGGAGCTAAGACAGCCTTGATCAACAGAAAAAGTTAAGTAAAGCACTACAAATATAAACAAAACCAAGTGAGAAATAGCTTGGAAACAGACTTTCAATCTATGATTCTTGAAATCAGATGCCAGTATGCCATGTTCATCTCACCTACCTCAGAAATCTGCAATGTGATTTGCCCTTTGATAAAAAAAAAAAATCTTCAAAGCTTAGAAAGCTGATTGAGCAACAGGAGATACCTCAGTCTTCATCAATTCATATATGGTAGTCTTTTTTCTTTTTTCCTACTTTAAATCTGAACTTTCTAACCTATAACAATCTCTTAGTTTGGAATCTAAAGATGTGATATTTTACTTTATTTTTTAAGATACATGTGTATTACAGATATAGTTCAGATGCTATGAAATAGGAAGAGAGAAAAAAGCAGGAATTTTCCTTTGAATTAGCATGTCCCATGCACAGAATCTAGAAAACACCATATTCAGTGGAGACATAAATAAAGTTTTTATTGTTTGAATTGTATTTCAGATATAAATAAATGGCATAAACAAGAAGAGAGGCAGTTTTCCTGCAATAAAATTGTAATTAAATAACAGAAAAGTCCCTTTTTTTAACCAGCAATATTTAGAAAGAAGAAAGCTCCATTTTTCTGAGGTGATTTTAATAGAATTTTAAATTGATATTCATAGAGCAGGATTTCTTATCACCACAATTTGCCAATATCCAATAAGAATACATAAGCGAGTGGAGAGGTTGCTATTACAAACTTATTTTGTGGGTCCCCAGGGAAGATTCTGTAATTGCAAAGCCACTAACTTCAGCAGTAATTTCACTCTTGCTATACCTGCATGGCATAATTATTAACACAAGTGCTTTGGTGGTGCTTAAACCAATTGTAAAAGTTATATTTGCAAGTTAACAACTTAGTCATACAGAAACCTTAGGAATCTCCAAGCATTACCGTTCCTTGCTGCTTAAGAGCCTCACTGGGATGAAACCCAGGAAACCACTAAGTATATCTTACCTGCTCTTGTCCTGGCCAGTTAATAAGATGTTATGTGGGCAATCCCATAGGTTTTATCCATGAACCCTGTTAGTCTTTTGCAGCTAAATGATAGCAAGGACAAAAATCGTGATTACTTAAGGACTCCCAGGTGCAACAGAGACTTCAAGGAAGAAACAATTTCATCAGTGTCCTAATCTGAGCATTGATTTGCTTTCCCTTAGCAAGTAGAAACTCATCTCTCAAGAAAGGGCAGCCATCCCAGCCATGAAACAGTCAGCATAGGTGTCATATACAAAATTCAAACAAGATTTCCTGAATTGAGAGAGCTCAGCAGTGGCACATTTTAATCTCATGAGGAGCACTTCATGTAATTTCAACAATGTAGTGGAAATAAATAAATAATTAAAAAAATAAATAAAAGCAGCCACTTTCAGAATTGAAAGTGAAACTCAGAAAAACTCCTGGGCCCAGTTGCCTTCCCTGCCAGCACCTCAGCTGCAGAGAGGCTGTGTCTTTCTTAAATTCACCAAGATTTCCATGGTAAAGAAAGCTGAGAATAAGACTGAGAACACCATGGTGAGCTCTTGACCAACAGGAAAAATAGGGCTTAAAGGCATCAAGGGTCTTTGTGAAGGTCATCATGTAAACTATTAAGCAAAACTCTCACTTTCTGGTTATCAGCTGCCTACAGCTTTTATTTTTTCTTGAGCCTAAAGCTTGACTTCTAGTCAGCATAGCTATGAGAAAGAATATTTATATGAATTCCATTACAAAACTATTTACAGCACATTTTGGTCAGATTGGGTCTTTGATTGTTACTTTTTTGCCAGCCTCCTAATCTATTTTTTTTCTTTTATGATAATGTTCACCCTTTCTTATAAATTCCTTCATACAAAAACTTCCACCAATTTAAATGGTTGCTAATGAACCCGGGTAACGGTAGGGGAAGATGCCTGTATACTTTTTCTACTGATAACTGTACCATATGCTCTTTCCTCTGAAACTGGAATTTGGAATGTAAACATGTAGAACTTCATGATTTTGACTAATTTTGCCTATCTAATCATGTCCAGTGGTTTTCAGCCTGTCATCTGTAGACCTCTGGAATTATCCCTATAACATACCTTAAAACTGGCATCTGCATATACCCTGGAACCTGTCAGGTCTTGGGATGGCAAGAAAAAGTTGAAGATAGCTGTTTTGGTCACTTTGAGCCTCCTGTCCACTCTAAGGCAGCATCAGAACTGGCTCTACTTAAGAAGTGCTCTGTATTCCCCCTCCACCCTCACTGTGCCTGCTGTGATGGACTGATCCTTGCATGACTTGGTGAGCAGGAACAGTATAACAAAGGAGAAAGTTGTCCCAGGTGAAATCATGAGAATGCTTCCATTGATTTTAGGGTGCCAAGAAGTCAGTTCATATGTAGACAAAGAGCAGAGTCCTATACAGTGGTAATACCTCCTCTGATACAAATAGCTTTTTAAGGTCATAGAGTGCAAAGTGGAAAGAGGTCAGGGCATGTGTTGGTAGCAGGTACTATTTACAATAGTTATTTGCATTTTCAGTCTTAGTTAAAGTACTATACTTTTTTCATAAAGTCATTTAAAAACTTGGAACGACAACAAGAGAAGGTCTTTGGAAGATAATACATAAAACACAACTGCTAAAATGCTCCACAGAGAATGAACATGGTGTAAAAATCCCTTTTGTTGGATCTCAATGTACAGCAAAATAGAAGAAATCATAATTTCTAAGAGTGGCTTTCACTAGTAATGTGTTGGTCCCTCAAGTGTACTTTATGGACAAGGCTTTTTAAAATACGCTTTTAAGTTTAAAGCTGCAAAAATAAAAAAGTTGCCCGACATTTGACAATGATTAGTCCTCTGAAGTTTCCAGTGAAGTATCTATTTGTGAACATTTTGTTGTTTTCAGAATAGCACTGGACATTTCTTTGTTTGCACAGCACTTCAAGATACCATCTTTGCGGAGAGATATTGAACTGAATTTTTCCTTTTAAACAGATTTTGGAGTTTCTGACCACCAAACCGGTAGCGGCGAGTTATAGCTCTGAGATGCAAGGTCATGCTAAACACCTGCTGTTTTGTCAGGGGTCAGAATGTTTCTCTTGACCCTGTGCTCCAGCTACTGGGAGGAACTGTCAGACACTCACAGTGAGGTGCCCTGACTAAACCAGCACATCATGCTGCTCTGCACATGCCCATCACATAATCCCCTGCTGTGGAGCCAGTTCCCATGTTGTTGGAAGCACAGGCATGGAGTGGGAGGAGAAGTAATAAAATTATTATATTCCAGATTAGTAGGAAAGGCAGGGAATTACCCATGAAAACAAAAAAGGGCGCTTCAATTCCCATTCGCAGCACAGAGCTGCACTGCTTGCAGGAGAGAAAAAAAAAGCAGGAGAGTCTAGTCCCTAGGATGAGAAAAAAAAAAAGGGGGAATACAAAGCTGTGAATTAGAAAAGTGAGGAATCAACAGCAGTGATCAATTTCTTAATCTGCAGTACCCCTACAGAAAGTAATAGTTTCAGTTGAATTAGCTGTAAGGGTTAAACACTTTGTTTTCAAGTACTGCTCACAATTTACCCATGCCTCCCAGAGAAATGGGTGTTAGTTAGCCTGAGAAAAACTGATGTGCCTAAGCTTTGGAAAGGAAAGAGAAATTGTGAGGAGATTTGACATCCTGAAGGGTTTGTTCTCTGATCAGGAAAGAAATGAAGCATTGAATTTTAAAAGAGATTTTCAATTGAAAATTTTAATTGGACCTCACCCTTGAAGTGTTTAAAATTTTCTCTGGGTACAATACAGCGCACGTAAAAAATGACTGTGATGTTTTGATGTTTCCTTATCTACAGGCTGTCCTGAAGTATGACAGAACATGGTGTAAATTATGAATAGCATGTGGGCGCTCTGCTGCTGCACTGCAGGAGATGTGGTTAGAATAAGATTTTAGATTTCAGCATTTTGTGTCTGTCAATAACAAATGAAGGTAAAGGAAAAGATCTCAGTGTACGTCTGCAATTTATTTCTACACAAGCCATGGCTTAGTTTCTTTGGGACATTTTCTCTCCGTCTTCTTTCTTTTGCACGACTGTAAGTGGAAGAGACAGAGTAAAATGTGCAGCTGCAGTCACTTCATTGGCAAAATGGGTTTTATCTCTGTTGTTAGTATATTGAACACAGTAGAAGCTGCATGTTTTCATTAGCAATCTGTAAATAGTATCTTTCTTTTTATATTGCCGTGGTTTAGCATTCAATCTATCAGTGTTTGCATTGATCTTCTAAGGAGAATCTATGCTTGACCTTCTATAATAGTGACCTTTGCTCAGAAGGATAAACTGAATGGATATTGGTTTTCCTTCTTTTGAATCGCAGAACAGTATCCCTTGGAGGTCACTTTTTTTTTTTAATGTTTAAAATGTGTGATTCAAGTATTGTTGTTCCCAGGTGGCCAATGTTTGGGATGGGACAAGACAGAGGCAAGAGTATAACACCTGGCAGAATAAGTTTGCAAATGAATTGGAATGATTTGAGAAAACAATAAGTGACAGCTATAAAAGTAAGAATTACTGATAGTGAGAGAGAAAACATTAGATTACATCTATTTAAACTATTATTATTTTAAGTGTCTATTTCTGCATATGACTATTATTAATTTCACACAATTTATGCAAGTATGCATGTCCATTTAAACTGGCAGCTGGTTTGCAGTTTGTAGAGAGCAGTGGATCTCGGCTTCCAAAAAAAAAAAAAGGGGTCTGTCAAAATCCTTCATCACTTACAGTCCCTCTGAGCCTCAGTTTCCTTCTTTGTAAAATAGAATAACCTGACTTTTTTTTCCCCACTGAGCTGCTATATTAATGCATCTTTTTGTAAATCCTGTAGAAGGTTACAAAATGTTCTAATGCTCTTGGGCTTGTTGTTCTGAGCAATTTCTATTTTGAATGCTTGTGCGTTTTTAGGTGAAAGGCAGAAATGGGTCATTCCCTAGTGAGTTTATTATGGAATTCTTTCCCTTATATAAGGACTTGTAATTCTGCTGCTGCTCTTCTCCCTTATCAGTGACAGATTTGGCCCTCAACTTTTTTATCAGTACATATTTATTTTTATATTTCACAGTGGCTTCTGCTTACAAGCTGTTACCTGGATCTGTAAAATAACTTTGATTAGTATTTCTGTAGAAAAGAAGGTCCTGTCACCAAAGACATAGTGGTAGCACAAAACATCAGGAACTCTGACCTGAGAAACCAAATCTAATTAATCAGAGCCTCCGGCTCAACCCAGTTAGCTGTTCACTGTTCAACAGCACTTTTGATTAGTAAGGCTAGAGGTAAACAAGACCTTTTTCTTCAGTGCTTAAAGAGAGAAGAAAAGAAAATAAAATGCATGTATATGTTTGACAGAGCTGGTGCGTACATTGCACATTACTTTTGTTTAGTCTGGGTGTCCTTGAATCACAGAACAATTTTAATGACCATTAGCAGCTCTTTCAGTGATTAAGTAAATGAACTCAAGAACATGAACTGCTGAGTACATTCCCAAACACTCAGTACAGTTTATTGAAACTGAACAGTTTAAACAAGCAGTAAATTCCCTTCAACCTCTACCTATTTGTTGAATACAATTAGGGAGGACACTCCCTAGCTCATGCAGAAGTGAAGCTGGCTTTCAGTACTGACAGAAAGTGAAAATCTTTAATGCATCAATGTTGGTAGTTGACATTCAGTGTTGGAAATAAGAACTGAAAGGACATGGATGTCTTCTGGAGCTCTGGAGAGCAGCATGTACAGCTCAGTACTTACTGAGCTTATGTGCTGTATGAGGAAAGTGTATTCAAGTTGGTGTCTAATGCAGTGAGAAATAAAAATTGCAGTTTTTTCCACATCTTGAACTGAAATGAAATCTGGGCCTTGGTGGAGAGAAATAAAAGACAGGGATTCTTAAAAAGTAGAAAACATACTAGGAAGCTGCCTTACCTCCATCTAGTTCTTCAGCTCCAAAATGATTCCTGTAGAAGAGCATAATCTCTATCTTGTAGCACTTGTAGATAGTCACTAAACAAACAAGCAGCAGCAGAATAGCACCAAGCCCACCAGCAAGCTCAACTGTGTACATCAGCTCTGCAAAGAATTACAAAATGCAGTAACAACCACATTCCAAACCACAGAAATGTTAGCAGCAGACTTCGCACTTCTGTTAAATATTAAAATAAAATAATGAATGATGGGTCATTTATGAATTTATTTCGTTGTAGGGCCCTTGAAGAAATACATAATAATGTGAGGGTTTTTTTGTTTTTCTTCAATAAACTGTTTTTACTCTGATACACCGTATGAATTTCTCATTTAAAAATGAAAAATTGCCAGGCATGTGTGTGTGTGTATGAATATGTGCATATACATGATACGTTTGATAACTCTTCCTTTTCTCTTTCTGTAGATAGATCACAGTTTGCTTTACACAGGTAAATGTTGATGTTTGACTTACAATGGAAGCAGAGGTGAATGTTTCCTTTTTGGGGACCGTAATGCAAAAACAGCTTCTCCCTTATTCCACATAGAAATAGGATGAATTTTAGTTTACTGGACAAAGACCACACTAAGGCTTTGACTATTTTTTCCTGAATAAATATAAAAAAATTAAAACTCAAAAAACTTGAGAGATGTGAAGACAAATTATCCAAGGAACCCTACAGCTCCACATCTCAGTTATATGTTCATATCTTTAAAACAGTTTCCCAGAGATCTGCAGTTCATCCTTATCTCACCTTTCCCCCAGTGGGCTTATCTTATGTGCAGTCACAGCAAACCATCCTGATTTTTCTGTTCTGACATTCCCACTCAGCCTAACCCACTGGTGTCTTTGCTGCCATCTGCTCACATGATGGACTGAGGTCACCACCAAGTAGCTCCGTTCCTGAGGTTGGGGACTCTGGTCAAATGTGGTCAGAAATTGTCTACCACCAGTAATGGAGCCACTTCTCAAGGCAGAAGTAATATGTCATCATGGACTTTCGTCTCCCCTAGTTTTAAGTGTTGCACACTCAAGGAAGCTCACAGAGCTATGTGGTTTCCATCTTGTTGATACTTTGCATTTGCTCGTTGGCTGAAAATTGGCAGTGTTAAAAAAAGGAGGGTGGGAGAAGAAGGAGTGTTATGAACAATTTTTTAATTTGAAACGAGCAACAGGTTGAAAATGTTAAGACTTTCCATACTTTTCCAAATCACTCAGTTTTGAGGAATTAAAAAAATCAAATCTTGGAAATCTAAGATACAGAGTTTGCTTCATTAAAAAATAGCCACTCTGAGCAAAATCAGTTCTGTGTTATTTTCACACTATTCTCTTCCAGTGGGCAGTTTCTGTCTGACTGAAGTAGGGTAGGCCAGAACTATTTTTTTTTTTTTTTAATGTGTGTGTGGTTTTGCGGGTATGATAAATAAAAGGTTAGAGGGAAAACTGACAATTCCATTTATTTTGACAGCATCTACTGAGAAACACACACTTTTTTTTTTCATTATTTTGAGGCAACTGTAAGAAGATTTCATTACTCTCTAGAAGACACTAAAAATGTAATAAAAAAAATAAAAAGGCATTTATATTCCATGTCATTCTCTCCAAAACTGTGCTGGAAACTCCTTTGTGTTAGATATTTTTAAGACTGACATGGTTATTTCAGACTTCCAATACTTTTCTGGTCCAGAGAGGGGAATGTTATTAAAAACACTCATAAAAAAATTGTTTGCATAGACAAGTAATACAATATTTTAGAATATAAATGGAAATGGAAATTACTCTACACTGACTTACTATACTCTGTTTATCATTTTGTACTACAGGTGATGCAGCTGTTCAATGGTAACTAGAAGAAAGGCTTGAATATTTCAGGTTGCTAGGCACAAAATACTCTATTTATGGTCCTGCTGTTATGACTCATTAAAGGCAAAGAAAAACTTTACAACTGGAAAACAGAAGTTTTTCCTAAACTGATGATTTTGAGATTAAATGAAAAAAAAAATTAACTGCCAGTAGTCATCTGCTGTCTGTCACTGTGCATGAAATCAGACTAATGCACTGCATCACTTCTGTCATCAGTCCTCTTAGTTATCTCTTCCCTCATAGAAGAAGATTATGACTATATTTTTCTTTCAGAAAAATTTATGTGAAGCCACATGAAGCTGTCCTTAATCAGGCAATCAAAGCAAACAACAAAATTCTCTAACTCAGCCTGAAACGTACTAGCAATTACCTTTTCATGTGTTGCTGCTGAGACAATTGTGATTGTTCCTGAGTACAAGGATAAAGTGATTCTTTCTTAAACAGATTTATCTGCAAAGTAGGTTTCATGGTCTATTGATCTAACAGCAAGCTATTTTTTTCTTTTATGCTGGACAACATCTTTCAGCACATGTTTGTTCCCTGTCTTGGGTGCTGTTTGTCTGGGTTTGGAGGCAGAGAGGGCAGCGGTTAACCCAGCAGATTGCTGCATCCTTACACCCAGCCCTGCAGACGCCTGAGCCAACCCCCAAAGTGGTGGAAGTATGACAGCTACATCCCTGCAGCACTGTGGAAGGCAGGATGGATTGGCCTGAGCACAGTATCACGCTAGGTTGATTGTTTTCAGGCCTTGAGTTTGTGTTTCTGCAGGATGCTAAACCGTGCCCTAAGGGGCCACTTGCTGGCTCTAAGCTGCCCCAAGGATTTTGGGAACAATGTCACCCTGTGATGAGCTGAATTCAAGGTGTGAGAAGCAGAAGGCTCAGTCCTGCCTCTTCTGTTAGCCCCGCAGGTGACTGAAGCCATTTCACATTTCTTTGCCTCGGTTTTACCAATGTGAACTGGGGAAGGTGCTCTGGCTCCTTCCTAGGAGAGGGTATTCCTGAAAGGTGCTCTGTGAATGCCAAGGGTGTTGGTGATGTGTATGTCAACAGTTTCAGCAGTGATGCAGTGACTGTTAAAGCCGAGTAAAGTGTAGCACCTTCACAATAACATTTGATTCTGCTGCTTTATTCTGCCTTTTTCACTGTGATTTGAGCATACAATTGCTGCAGCAGACATTATACTCCCTTTGAAGTGTGATCTGTTTTTCCTGCTGAAATTCAAGTTTGCTGTAGTGGCTACATACTAAAAAGATTCAATTTCAGCACAATTCCACATCAGAAGGGAGAGACGAAAAATGCAAACCTTTTAAAATCTGTTTAGCCTCTGTGTTGTGTTGCTCAAATTACAGACCTGGCCCTCCTTAAGGAAGTGAGACTGAATGTAGAAAATAGTAGAGGAAAATTACTTGGCTAACCCTTAGGGGGACAGGCATTCTGTTAAACACAAAAAACGAGTTGCCAGAAAGTTACATCCAGAAGCACCGCAATCATTGAGTTACAGGCAATTAACAATAGTCCTCCAGTAGCACAGGAGCAGTTCTACTCGGAGGGAAAACACATTGATTACTGCAGTAGTAGTAGATTGTTTGCTGAATAAATAGCTTCAATTTAAAACAAGATTTGTTACAAGCATTTTGACCAATGGCTACATTATCCACCCTTATCAGGAGGCTTTGGCCAAGGAATCCAGTGAAAAAGACAGCCAGTTAAAACAAAGCATATGTCCTCTCCAAATATCTAGCATGATATGGCTGGTAATAAATAAATGCATTCATTTTATATTTTCCTTTTCTAATTATTGTCACATTTGTAACATATATCTTTGATCTTGACCTGGCTCTAATATTTGATAAACTTCATTTCACTGGGTCATGCAGGTAATTCACTTATCGTAGCTGGAGTTGCAACAAGAAAGTAAATAAAAGTGTTCTGTCAAAGATTCATATCTTTTGACTTATATGACATGCTTCAGGGACTTTACATTAAATGATCTGTGATAATTTGAAATTAATTTTATTCATTAATTAGTCCTCATACAGCTGAACTACTAAGAAACATAATTATATTTCAAACATTTTTTTTTTTTGGTGATATATAACTCTTCAAGGACATGTGATTTATAGCTGTGTATTCAGTTTCTGAGCCTTTTTCAAAATCCAATTACAGTCTATCTAAGGTTTCAATTTTGCAGTCACTTAAGCAGATTGCTCAACTTCATGGACTATAAGTAATTCCTCTGAAGTCAACAGGACTATTAACATAGTTTCAGGTTAGCACATAAACAAATCTTTGCAACTTTGTGGCCTAAACTGATTTCCATTCTCTTCCTGTCTTTGATGATTTAAAGAGATCATCACAGATCACCTCAAAGAGATATGGTTTGGTTAGAGGCAGTTTTCAGTTTGTTTAGTTATACTTGCATAGACTTCAATTTTTAAAGGAAATGTAGAGATAATGAATATAATTTGGAAGGGGAGGAGGGAATGATGTGTTGTTACATACAACTTTGGTTATGAATGGGTGTGTTTCTTCTAAAGAAGGAAGGAGGCTAACACAGGAACACTGGACTGAGTGTCATTTCAGATATCAGCAGTAAAGAGTAGGCAGATTTTAGGTTAGGAATAAAGAAACAAATACGGCTTTAAAATAGAGAAGTATGTGCATTTTTTCTTTTTCTTTTTTTTTTTTTGCCCCCCTCCTGTTTAGTACAGTATTTGTTATGGCACTGCTGTAAAACAAATTACCTCCCCGAGGTTGAGCATATGGAAACACAGCTTTATACAGTGTATGCATATTCAATATGCATACTGCATATATATAAAATCTAGTCACTACTTTTTAGGATTTTTGTTTGTTTCAAACTGCTAAACAAAATCTGTGTGTGTTTAAGGTACCTGGATGGCCTTATGGGTACTGTTATGAATAATTACTGATGGACATAGTAGGAGAACAATATTTCTGATAATAGTAGAAACAGACTTGGGCTGTTCATTAGCTTGATTATGAAATAATTTCTTAGCACAAAGTATATGTCTTCTGCCAGTACAGGCTATGTGTGCCTGTAGATGTCTGCAGAGTTCACTGAAGCTAGCTAAATTTAGTTGAGATTTTCAATATGGCTTTCAGTGCAGTAGTTTCATTTTATTTATTAGAGCTATTGAGACCTAGTTATCTTGCTTTATTTTCTTTTTAATATCAGTAAATAATATATATTCCTGATTTGTGTATGAAAAAGAGCTGGTCAGGTTTGGATTATATGTACAAGTGCATATAATATGCATGCATGTGTGCAAATGTAAGACAGGGGTGTTGTTAATCTCTTCATTAGTATGGCAGGCAGGATATCTGAGCCTTGCTGCTGTTGGATTTCCAGTGTTATTAGAAGAGAGATAGTAAATTGTTATAATAGAAGTATATTCTTACTGATGACATTTTTATTTCTTCTGAGAAGTGCGGCATAGCCATTCCCAGCAGGAGAATAATTATCCTGACTATCTCCAACAGTATGTTAGCTCAAAAGAGGATAAGGTTGGAAAAGATATAGTTGAAAGTAAAATGAAGTTTACTACATTTAAATACATAACACTGCATTTTAAAAGCAGTTTGTAACATAGGTTGAAGGCAAAAAGTGTCATGTTGTGGAACTGCAGTAATCTCTGGTTTGCTTCCCAAAATTAATGAATTGTGTATGACTTAAAATCTTCCTGATTAGAAGAGCTTCTATTTGCTTATTGCTCTACAGAAATCAGACAGCCCACACAATTACTTTTTTTAGATCTTCTGAAAGAAATTAATGTAAAAAGCACTTGGAGGTGCTAAAAATGTGGGGAAAAAATTGACTGCCAAGTTCCAAGGATGTAAGATCATAAAACATACTGTTTACATTTTTTCTGAGGATAGCATTAATGCATAATTTAGCTCTGCATGGGTTATGGGAACAATTTGTGACATTTTATTTTAAAATATTTTCGTCCTTGCCAATCAAGGTTAGAATTGCACTTAGAAGTTACATAAAGAGAAGAAGTATGATAAAAGTGGTACAGAAGTTGTTTTAGAAAGGAATCTGTTAAACAAACCAACTTGTTTGACAGACTGTCAGAAGCAAGATTCGTCAGAGGAAAGTTAGATTTAGGAACATGCTGAGTAATCTTACTAACCTTTTTCCTGGAGTTGTCTTAGTGCAATTTTCTAAGGGATGAGAAAAACCTCACTGATTAAGAGCATGATCATATGAAGAGTTTCTGTCAGGCAGAGGTCTCTAGTATTCTACTCCTTGCTGATTTTAGATGAGATTGTGTGTAAAAAAGCAGTCACTTTTGGTTAGGTTTGGGACAGAAGGGAGCTGATTTTTGGCTTTTGGCCCTATGTCATGAACCCCCCCGGGTGAATAAACTTTTGCACTGCTGAGCACAGTGACAACCTGAAGACTTCTTCAGTGGACATAGGTGGATAAAAAATCAATTTCCATCAAATCCAATCCAATTTCAATTCCAATTCTAAAAGCCGTTGAGGATCTCAGAAAAGCTTTTCCTTCAGTGCAGAATGAAAACTGAATGCTTTATACACTTAAAGATGTACATGTGTAAGGTCTTAACTAACCAAGTGGATCAGAGCTCTACAACAGTTTTGCTTCCATTGAGATTTGCTGCAATGGTCAAGTAATTAGGACCAAGTAACAGAAGCTGAAATATAAAACCCATGGCTCTCATATTTCACATGTTGAGTTTCCATTCAGAAATTTCAGAAGCACAGTGAAGCTTTGTGGCAAAGGGAGAAACAATACCTGCAGTTTCTTTGCAGAGGTTAGAAAAGAACCAGTTTCTTTTCTCTTTTAAATCTTAATTGTCACTCATCACTGTGTGAAATCATGTCCTAGTGACTCAAAATGCTTGTGAGATCAAAAACTTAACACATTCAAATCTTTAAGTAATAAACCAGATTTACACTATTATGGGAATGACACTGTAATTTAAGGTGCTCATCAGTAATTCAGTATCATTAATAACAATATGAAGAGAATTCAGAATTACTTTCTATTCAGAATTTGCTACTACGTTGTATAGGAAATAGTAATATGATATTTATGCACTAATAAATAATGAGTTTAAGGTATGCCTACCTACTTGAAGGTTTCCTCTATATGCATTTCATCTAGGAAATATTAACTTTTGCATTTTTCAAATGTATATTGTCATGGGCAATTTCAAACAGGTTAAATGCCTTTCTCTAAATGATATATATTAGTGAAAATATGGGGTTTTGTGTCCTGACAGGAAAAAACTCTGATTTTAACTATTCCTTGTTAACTCATAGTCAGCAAAATTCATATATGCCCATTGAGAATACCCATGACAGAGGAAAACAAATCAGAAATGTAAAGGAAGCTCAGGATAGGAAATCAGATAATACTCTGAAAATGAAAAGATATGGTAGTAGATTCTTTGAAAAAATACATAAAAGTACCTGCTCTTAGTTCTGGTGTCTGTCTCCGGAAAAATACAGATATACTATTAAGCTTTTAAAATAATATCAGTACCATGTAAAGTATAATGCCAAAAGAATATTTGAGATTATGTTTCTTTAGAGTTCCACTTGCAGACATGCAAAGAGGAGTTTCCACAAAATTAATCACATAATTAGGTAATATTTTTTATTTATAACACACTCTATGATTAAATGAGACTACGAAGACATTGATCCAGCATGAAAGACATACTTGTCAATACATAAAATTGTAGAAAAGTATTCTTTTTCTTTATGCATTAGATTTTTATCTACTGCATTGATAGACTATGGGTTTTTCTTCTTTAATTAAAAATATATGGAAAAAATATAATTATAGTGTTATTCACCTAATCATCTTCCATGTGGTCTGTCATTAATAAATTTGTGCTTGGCTTCTGTCAGTATCAGTCTAAAAATTAATTTCTAGAAGGTTCCCCTACCTGGATGAAGATCAGCCTGTAACTGCTACAGATGATCGATGGTAGCTATCACCAGTAAGTAACAATATCAGTCTTAGATTATAAGAAGTCAATTTTTTTTTCTTGGACAAAAGAGAAAATAACTTGATTATTGTAAAGTAACAAGGATTTGGTCAAAAGCTGGAGGGAAGGAATGAGACTTAAATCTCCTGAGTTCTGATCCCTCTCTTTTTCTGATTATCTTTTGGACAAATTTTGTAGGAATGAATAAGAAAAGGAAACAGGATTGTTATTGTCATGCTTGAAATGTTCTACTGCCTTTAGCTTTGACTTAAATGCTCCCTATGCACAGCGTCTGAGGAAATTTAGGAGTCTAAAAATGGTTGGCTGGCAGCAGAAAAACATAGATCATAGGTTTTCTCTACTTGCATCAGAAAGCAAAAGAAGCTCAGGAGAAAATAAGGGCTCAGCTCCCCGAGATGCAGAGCACTGGTGTCCACACTAGAGGGAGGTACCAGGCGTCCCAGCCTTCTCCCGGTGCCGGATGCTGAAACGAGATTCACTTTTCCTGCACAAGTGGTGTTGGAGTTGGAGGCACTGTGTTCTATCCCCTTCCTGAAATTAATTCATTTCAAGAAAGGAGAGGCTCTGGCTTTCCATTCCGGTGCCATGTCAGGGAAAGGGCAGAGGCCCCCTCTCCCCATCTGAATGTGCCAAGCACTGGTTTGTGACAGGGACCACCATCTGACGGATCCTGCTTGTGGTTTCTGCGAGATTAATGTGTGTTCCTACTGGGCTGACCAGTGGGAAGATTAAGGAAGAGGCATCCAGGTTTTTGCTAGTGAGGTAGACTCTGGACTTCTTGCCCCTTCAGGGCCTGTTAATTGTAGGTACTTCTAAAATCTCCCCCTGGACTTCAAAGTTTACAGAGACAACACTGACCAGGTTGAAGCAGCGGTGTTTGAAAGGCTTAAACTTTGTACCTGAATCCCCACTGCAGCATTTAGCCCTAAATACCTCTTTTCCCAGGAACGCTCTTTGTTCAGTAGCAGAGCTTTCTGCTTTTCTGTCCCTTCTGATCCTGGTGATAATGTTCTACAGAGGAAGTTTAAGAAGGATTATAATTTCTTTTTCAGGTATGAACATTCCAGATTCAGCACCTTTGTTGGCTTATACTGCTGGAAAAAAAAGATCACTAACTAGAAAATCAGCCAAAACTAATACCTCTGCAAAAGTCTCAGCGTTCAGGAAGCAAATTTTCTTAATTGTTAGGTCCCAATTGTTCTAAGTCAGCCAAATAATCAGAAATTAATAAACAGCTAACTCATTACTAGCAGAGACTAAATGTGGATCTAAACAAGGAAACCTAAAACGAAAGGTTGTCATGGTGATATACAGAAGACTAAGCAAGCAGTGCAAAGCTGCTCTTCCTAGGAGACCTGAGAGACTAGCTCAAATTTTTATCTGTCATGCTTAATTTATCATTTCACTGAAACAGTTGTCAACATGCAAAGTGTGTAGAAGGCTTGTATCAGGTACCTTTTGTTTTTTGAGGGCACAACAGACTGTGCTTCCAGATCATTTTCAGAATCAGCTTTACTTCAAGGAGGAAAAAAAATATTTTGGGGAGGTTTTTTATTGCTGTTTTTATCATTTTACTATTCATAAGGGCAATTAAATATTGAGATCATTTCCTCTTAAGTATGTCATCATGAGGCCACGTACTGTGGCGTGTTTGACTTACTGAGTTTTCCAAGAAAGGAAGCAAGGAAAGCAGACTCTTTCAAAATTCATGCCTACACTGTTAGATTAAAAATCTGGTGGCCACAGAACAGAGAAGTATGTGTTGTCAGTGTTGGAGCTACTGCTTGTATGGAAGAGAAAACAAGGACTCCTCATGTCAGTTAATTAAGTGTTTGTTTAAAAGTAATTTAAGCCTTAAAAATTCTTTTCAGTGTTTCAATGACTAATTTAATTATTAAGGGCAAGTCATTGGATTGTTCTTGGTGTTTTGCATTAAGATCTTGCTCTGCGTTCAAATGTCTCTGAACTAGGAGTATATGACTACTAACTGGTATATTGTTGAGGTTCAATTACTTAACACAATAATTTCTTATCTCAGTGAATTCATCTGGTTATTCACATCTGCATCTTTTAAGATGCAATGATGAGTTCAGAAAAATGGCTACAAATTAGTTCAATTAACTGGAGGTACATAATACGTTTAAATAATTTGGTTACACTATCTTGATATATGGTTTCCTTCTAAAGTTAGACAGACTTTGCATGCTGTGAAAGTAAATTTAGGGAAGACATTGCTGCTCTGATATAAATTGAGACACCAAAAGTACTTCAGCACCACAGTAAGAACCTGGTTTGCTCACCTTTACAAACTGTCTAAAAAAAGCACAGTAATGACAGCAAAGTGCACACACTCTTCCTGCTCATTCTTTGCTCTCTTCGGCCAGCAGGATGTAGCTTGAGGGTGGGGAGTGTCAATCCCAGGCATGTGGAGACCCCTCTGAGAGGTAAAGTGGACAAAATGGGTCTGGAAGCCTTGATTTGCAAGAGTTTCTCCATCTCTCTGTAATCATCTCTGTGGGAGATGGCTGTGACTATTAGACAGGGTGGAATCATGGGACGTGAGTGGTGAGGAGAAACAGGAAGGTCCTTAGAAGCTGCTGTCATGATGTTTTACTTCAGAAATGTTGATGTTAAACAAAAGTGTTAGAAGGAAAATGTCCACAGTTAGGCAATGAAGGAAGTCTCTTGGCAAGGTTTAGGCAGCATTTCTGATAGAAATGGAATGTATTTTTGTTGGCTTTTTAAATATTTGATTTTATTTCTCACAGAAAATTGTTACAGTTGTATTAGCTGTTGTTTACTACCATTTTTCTCTATTGAGCCTTTATTAAGTTCAAAACTAAGGAATTATTAAATGCATCTTTTATAGAGATATAATTACAAGGTGTTACTGTATTTTTTTCCAGTGGCAGCCATAATTAACAACATCCTTTCTGTTTTATTTTTCAAGTTGTACAAATTCCTGGGGGAAAATAATCATTGACTGCTTGTTCTTAGGAAGCCAAAATTCATGCTTGCGTCAAAAAGAAGCTCTACAAACTGATCTGCCTTACATTTTACCCTTTCATGGAGAAAGCTGCATATTTACCCCTTTTGTGTAGAAGAATGCTGGCATGCCGGCGCCCATTTCCATTCTCGACGTAGCACGAATAATTCCCCAGGTCTGCCTCTTCCACAGAGTCAAGAATCAATGAGATGGAAACCTCCTGCTCCCCGAGATGTTCCTTGAGAACCCTGAGAAAAAACCCGAACAAACAAACAACCATTGCTGCTATTCTGCTTGTATCATAGTGGAGCACTGGATAATCATGACATAATAATGCTGCTTACAACTTCAACCTCTCTGTCTTCAAATTTGACTATGGTTTGATGCAATCTTAATTAAATTATATCATGCCCTTTTCTTCCTCACTTCTAATGAGGAGGTTTGGTTCTGTAAATGTTAATGAGAGCTTCAGTTCATTGTCTTCTTTAAGCCGAATGATATACACACTGATAACATATCATTGCACACTATGATGGAGACCCTGATTCATGAAGTCTTGGAATGTTAGAAGAGAGAAAAAGGAAAACTGTTGGTTTGAGGTTTAGAGTCACACTAGGAGTCTAGCCAAACACAGCATTTGTGCTCTTTCTGAGGCTTTTCAACATGCCACACGGTAACAATGTGTTCATGCCGTGGTCTGAGACATTATTTCTAGAATGCATTATAAGATTTGATTATGTATTATAAAACTAGAAAGAACTGGTATGCCAGATGCCTCCTCTAGTTCATATAGATGATAAATAAAAGCCTTCACCTGTCTTCACATTACTTTCTTTCCTTCTTAGCAAAACTGTCAGTGGTTTTAGGAACCTGTCCTAGTTAGAACAACTGGGACCAATTCATGGGTGTAACCCAATCTATGTATTCTATAGCCCTCCATGCCATT
>JAWMRA010000001.1:104774211-104784960 GCA_035584735.1 Pseudotriccus pelzelni | reverse complement strand
ATTGTTATTCTGACTTATAATCTCTCTTTTGAGTTGAGTTCAATTCCCCTGCTGGTTAACTTTTAAACCAGCACAGAACCCAAGAAAGAAAATGACAAATTATTCCAGGCTGCTCCCTCATGTCCCATTTGACGTTAAGCAGTGGAAACCAGCCTTTTTGGTCCTCCCTCCACAAAACAAGAAAGTTGTAACAGGGTTCTTTTCAGCATTTTGTTAGTCATCAGAAAGCCAAGTCACTGGCAGAAGGGCTTGGGAAAAGCTTTAGATGCAAAATATAACTGATCTGAATGTCATGTGTCATTTAATGTATTGATCTTGACCTTGAAATACACAGGGGTGAAACATGCTTCAATTTCGCCTATATCTGGCAAAGATGACCTTGAGTATCTAGGTGGTCTTCTTGATTTTGTTAAAGGGAATGTCTCTGCTACTTTGGTTACACTGAAGAAGTCCAATGTTTGGCTGAAAATGAGCCTGACTTCATGTCTTTTGATGACACTTTAAATATCCATGTAAGAAGTGAAGTAAAACAGGCTATTTTTGGTCTCTTATAGACAATCACTGTAGATAACACATCCATGATTTCTGAGTTTCCTTTGTAATGCACTGTCCCAGTTTTCTGGGATAGAGTTAGTTTTTTTCTCAGCAGCTGGTACAGTGTAGTGTTTTGGATTCAGTATGAAAATAATGTTGATTACACACCAATGTTTTAGTTCTTGCTGAGCAGTGCTTACCCTAAGTGAAGGACTTCTCAGTGTATCACGCTCTGCCAGTGAGCAGATGCACAAAAAGCTTTGAGGGAACATAGCCAGGACAGGTGACCTGAATTGAGAAAAGGGATATTCGATACCATAAGATGTCATGCCTAGCATATGAACTGGGAGGAGTCGACCACGAGCCGTGGATCACTGCTTGGGGATGCATGGCTGGGCATCTATCAGTGAGTGGTAAGCAGCTGTACTGTCTTTCTTGGGTTTTATTCCTCTATCTCTCATTTTAATTACAATTATTATTAATAATATATATTTATTATTATAATGAATATTATTGATATTATTACAGCCCTTTATTTTCTCTCAATTTATAAACTGTTCTTATCTCAACTCACAAGTTTTACTTTTATTCTGATTCTTCTCTCCACCCGAGGGGGATAACAGGGGAGTGGGTGAGCAGCTGTGTGGTGCTTAGTTGCTGTCTAAGGTTAAACCATGACATGCATATTTAGATTTGCCTTTGTTTCTGGGTTTATTCATGATAAATTCAGTGATATACACACATACAGAATTATAAAAGAAAAAAGAATCCCTTCAGATCCAAGCAGATGCTTCATATTAGATAGGAGTTGGTATGTCATGTCAAACAGGCAATTCTTCATACAAACCCACTCTTTTCCTTAATTTCCAAACGAATCAGCACTTCTAGGAGCAGTAGAAGTACAAGACACAAATGCCAGTATTTCAGCAGATATAAGCAGCCCACATAACAGGATGCCTGGCTCTCACAGGCCAGACAACATCCCTGAAAAATCAGGTATCTTCATGAAGAAAATAAATCAAAACATTCCGAAAGGAAAGTCAGACTTCAGCATTTCTTTAGGGCTCCATGTTTGAAAATACCTTTTGGAGCTGTTTTTCTTGATGTATTTATTTTTCTTTATTTCATCTTGGTAAGCGTCTTAACGGTTGTTATTGTAGACTGCCACAGTTTGAAAAAGTCACTATGTAAATTCCAGTCGGTCAACGCTACAACACTTTTTGGGCAGCTATTCTGCTTTTGCAGCTCTCTAACATCACATCTGGCTGAGCACTGCATTTTTCTGTTCTCTGCTTGTGGAGACAAAAAGGTAAAGAATGGATGTTGCAAAAAAGGGATCAGACCCAAAGTGCCCCTGAGTTAGTCTGTGATAAAAAGTATTATATTAAATATCAAAGAAATATAGAGTAAAAAAAAAAAGCTTTTTCTTTTACCTAATGTCACTTTCCCAGACTCGATTATCATCCAAATCTTCAATAAACTTCTCTCCTTTCATCCAGTAGATCAAAGGACTGACATCTCCACTATATCCAAAGAAAGCTCGGCAGGTTAGATTAGCAGAACCACCTGTTACAAAGAATGTAAGAAAATATGTTACTTCAAAATCTGTAAAAAAAAAAAAAAGTTTCATTTTTGAATCAGTTGCTTTAATTGATTTTAAAAAATATATTAGTAGAAAATTTCCAAAAGTATCTACTTGTCTTGACACTAGGTTCAATACATTTTCTGAAAATAAATACAATAAAAACAAAATTATACGTAAGTGCAGGATTAATTTTTTTATTCTTTCACTAACTTTTCTTCTTGGTAAGGAAATCAAAGGTTACATTTTTCCAAAAGGAGATAGCTTAACCATGTCTTAGCTTAACAAAAGTTAAGTTTGTTGAGTCTTAACCTAACAAAACATTTCCATGTTTCCTCTGGTAAAACAGACCTGCAATCATATTGTGTTAGTTCAGCTTTGCAATGGTCTCTGCAGAGAGGCTGGTATACTCCTGTAGAGCACCATTCCCAAGGGACATCCAGTAGAAAGATGTGTTCTCATTGCTAAACTATCTTAGCAGGAAAGTATTAAACACTGACACTTGAAAAAATGCACATGTAAACCCATTCTGTACATTGTGGGATGTCTCGCATTAAGAATGGGGATAACCATTAGGTACACGCAGCAAGGAGCAGAAATTCTACATATGTACAGCGTTACTGATTTAATCATTATAGAGAAAATTTAAAAATGTAATATGCCTTCACTTTGGTTTATTTTCATTGTGTATTACATTATGTTTGCACCACTTGGCTTTAGGGTTCATCCAGAGCCCACACAGGGATTGAAACAGTACTTTGCAGACATTTTGTGTGTCAGTAAGATTGGATGAAACAGGAGGACAGACACATAGTTAAAGACTTTCCATTCCGTGCTGCAAAGATATTTGTCTCAACAGGCATCAGCTCCTCTAAACTGCTATATGCATTCCTTCAGTGGATAATTACACACTGATTTAAGGAAGTGTGATTTAGGAGTGTTTTCTGCCCACCTCCTCCTCCCCCCCACCCCGAGGACAGTATTTTCAAGGAGTTTGTATTACTGCTGAGACCAAATTCATATTTTATTTACACTTTCAGTTTTTGATTTTAGGATTTTAAAGCTCACTGTCCACAGCTCCTGGACAGAAAATAAGAATAAAACATTGTTAGCACTACTTCATTCTGTATCAAGATGCCATAAATCCCACTGGGTTCAATGAATTTCCTTAAAAAACACACAGCTTTGTGTCAGGACCCGGTCCTTCTCAAACATATGATATTAATATTTGAACATCTTATTAACTTTTTAGCATGGAAACAAATGTAGGATGCTACATAACAAGAATATGAGCAATTAATAAATACGTGTCTTATTTATCTGAAACAATTTATGGTTTTCTGTAAAAGCATCTGACTCCTCTGTCTTGAACTCTCACATCCACACCATAAAAGGTGCAGAATTAAATGTTTGTGTTCAAGATGGGCAACATCAAGTACCATCTATGCTGCTTTCATAAGCTGTTTAGGAACTCAGTTGCTTTTAGCCATTTCACAAAGTTTTGGTTGGAGCCACATGCTTTGTCAGCAGCAGCTGCTAAGGAAACAGGAGTATCCCAGTACTTGAAACCAGCATGGAGAGAAGGATCTCATTTGTAATCAAAGAGTATGAAATAGGATCTCTGAATAATGAGAAACTTTTATAATCTCATATAATTTAGAGCAAAGTTACCAAATGCAAGATGAGTATCTTCAGTGAGAGGGCAAAAACTGTCTTTCTAAAGACAACCATAGCTCCTATTTCCACACCCCAGGGAGCAATGGTCAGGACACCTCCCTGGAAACTCTACTCCCTAATCTCTGCACAGCTCAAGAAGTGTCATTTGGAAGCACTGGGGGAAAGATTTTTACAATCTTGAAGCCATTTGCAGGAAATGAGATGAGCATCGGGACACCACTTAATGTGGGTCAATTGCATGAAAACCTGTAATGGAACATGATAAATTTCCTTGCCCAGGACACGCAAACCCAGTTTCTTGTGGCAGTTTCATTGCAGATATATACCAGCTTTTTTTTTTTTTTTCATCAAAATTATGATACTTGAACTAGTGAAAATGAAAATATAAAACCTTAAAGGATTATGAATGTCTTGGCCACTGTGGAATCTGTTCACTCTTGAAATGGGGAAAGGTACCTGCACATTTAAAACCAAAGCAGGGTCCTGTGATAATTGGATAACTCCTATGACATTATCTACCAGTTTTAGAGGGAAGAGTGCTACCTAATGCATCATTGCCACTTCCTGGGCTTTTTCCAGAGCTTTCCTACCAAGCCAGGGCCCAGCTGAAACTTGATAGCTTTTTAGAGCTGGCAAGATCACAGCTAGAGGGACTGTAGCTTCTGGCCAATTTATCCATGATTCAAAGAGATTAGACACCACAGGTGCAGAACCATCAAAGCTCTCCAGGCTCCTGCAACTAGCAGGTACCCCCTGAGAGCTAATTTTTGCACTGAGAGGGCTTCTCAGCCTTTTACAGGCAAATATTCATGTACATAGAAGTGCATTTTTTAAAGAAAACATGCTCTGTGAAGGGCAAAAATATGTCAAAAATAAAAAGAGTTTGTAAGATTAAGGTTGTTTTCCTTATTAAATTCTTAAAGAAATTCCTCACTCCCCCTAAATAAAATATGTAAACATATTTTTCAACACAGAATCCAAAACTTCCTTTCAACATGAAATAGTTACAACTGAGAAATAAATTAGGAAGAATGTAATGCCTTAGTAGTACTGTGCTGATTGCAGTTACTCAGTGGAGGCCATTTGCCTGCTGGGGGTTCAGCTATAAATTACCTGTACTGTCTACCTTGACCAATCTTCGCAACAAGCCAGTGGGGAGTTCATTAGCAGGTCATCAAGAAAGATTCAGTGACCAGCTAATGACCAACTGTGACCATTAATGAGGAGGTCTCTGACTGCAGAGCTCCCAGCCCTTGCAGAGGGCATGGAGCAGCTCACTTGGTGAAGCGAAGAGGTTCACAGCTGCAGGCATATGTAAATAAAGGCTGACTGAAGGGCAATATTATGAGTGGACTGAGCATTTTGGGAGCACATCTTCATCTCTACTCCAGAGCTGCCGTCATGAGAGTGAATGAATGAGTGTATGCTGGAGGATGGGCTGCATTTTTCCCTAGAAGTGCACCTCTGAAGTGAGCAGAGAGGATGCATATCTTGACACAGAGCAGCTGCTCTGCATGGGCAATCTGCCTTTAAGAAGTCTGCAGATTTTTAAAAAATATGCAACACATAATAAACATAAGAGCTACTTTACATCATCTTTAAGCTACTGTATAAAACAACTTGACAGTCAATTAATAGAAATCACTCACAGCTAACCCTGTATAACTTTTCCTTCCATGTGTTTTCTCTGTTGAGAAAAACTAGAGAAGTGATTTAAAAACCATAAAAGTTTCATAAATGGATATGTAATGCTTTCTATGCTACTAATTTCAATTTTCCTGTAAATGCTGAATTATTACAGTTTTATAGTCTATCCTTGAAGGATTTTAAATTCATGTTGTGCATTCACTAAATGTTTTCAATTAAATTACTAGGGAAATTCATCTCTCTCTGTCCCCTTTGCTATGAGATATTGTAAATGTAAGTTACATCCTGGGTAAATGGCTTTGTTTTGGTTTTGTTTGTTTGTGAGTTTTTTGCTTGGTTGTTGTGGTTTTTTTGTTTGGTTGTCGTGGGTTTTTTTGGTTTTTTGTGGGTTGGGTTTTTGGTTTGGGTTTGTTTCTGTTTGGTTTTGGTTTTGTTTGGGTTTTGTTTTTGGTTTTGTTTGTTGTTTGTTTGTTACTATTGTTTTTGTTTAATGAACCCTGGAAAAGTCCAAAGGCATGAAATTAGAATTATTAAGTGAAACTGATAGTGTTGCTACTTTTATTAGCAAACTCCTCAAAAAAAAAAAAAATCCAAATATCTTAAGGAAGGGATAAAGAGAAAAATGATACTTTTGACTTCTCAGTATAACTTTTTAAACTGCAAAATAATGCAATAAAGACATGCAAGTGTTAAAGACACACAAAGTAAGTTCAACTGCCTATTTCTCCCTCACCCTTATTTCTGAAGATGAATATGCTTTTATTGAGCTATTAGTATGAATATGCTCTATATTGAGTTTATTTTTGCAAAAGTTGGTATATATAGTACTACATGTTCTGCTGCTCATTGTGATGAAGTCTCACTGTCAGCCCTAGCCAATAGGGTTCAAACTAAACAAGTCAAAAGCTCTTTGCCATCTAAAATGAGACCAATTTTTGTTGCACAGTATGCTTCCACGTAAAGCAGAACGCAAGAAGGGACTAAAACAAAGTGTACTTCCTCGAAACCAGCAAATCCCTTCTGCAGGGCAACACTGACCTTGTGTTCCTTCTCACTAATTGATATTATTTGGGGCACTTCGCAAACCACTGCTATGGGAGTGTAAGTCCAGCAGAGGGCACTGTCCAACTTCCAAACATTATTTTAAAAAAAAACCAAACTAACCCTAGTGCATAAGTTCTAATTAAAAATATCAGCCTGTTAAGAACCTGCTAGTTGTAATTAGCAAATAGTGAATGTTTTGTGGTTAGTGAAATGTCATCTAAGTTACTCTTGCACCATTAGTCATACAAATTAACATACACCACGATAGCACCCTTTCTAGCCTTTGATCTGACAGATTCTTCAGTGAAGTACAACCATTTTTCTTGGAAGCAATGACAATAATCAGACATCTTCTGCAACCTCTTTTTAGAAGAATCCTCCAAAACATAGTAGAAACTGTTTTAGAGACATGTTCAACATCTAGTAATATTGAGGGCCAAAAGAGTGAAAGTGTAAAGGGCACTGAAATGTGGGACTTTATTTTACTGTGCAACGTAAACCATTTATAAAACTTATGTATATGAAATACCTATAGCATTTATTTAGAATGTTAACATCTTGAAATTATAAAAGGCCAAGAGAGACACAATCAAAATCTCTTACATGGGAATCAAATACTATTCTTTCCATTCACATTTGAGAAAAAAATGCTAACAAAATATCAGTCTTTCAAATGGAGGGTTGTGAAAGCTGTTAACTTCCTGCGTGTGACAGATCAGCACCAATTCCTCACAAAGTCAATGACCCACTTGCTTTGCCAATGTCGCTGCCAAGCCCAGAGGGCAAGTAAGCAGAAGATGCTCTGGTTTTCAGAGAAGTCTTGTGTCCTAAAACAGTTCAACATTGTTGAAAGCCTTCATGCAAATATGATTAAGAAAAAACCCCACCATATAGTTTTCAGCCACGTGCCTTGATCATATGATCATATACTCAAGATCTGTAAGTATTCTCTCAGAGCTGGCTGAACTGCAGAGATTCCTCTTGATTCCTTCCTTGCCTACAAAAAGCATCACTTATTGCTAGGCCACCCTCCAATTTAAATACATATTTTTGTATCTTGATATCTTTTACTCTCTCCTTATAATGTAACTGCATGTTTCATACAGCAGGTCAGGACAAATTAAAACAAAACAAAGCCAAACAAAATGCTATTTTCTGAAATATAACTGCAACCTGGGAGCTAATCTCTGGTAAAATTCAGTTTCATCATCAAGTGGTAGGTTTTGAAGTCTTTGGCAAGCAATCAGGTCTGGTATCCATACAAGTGTGAAGACACAATCTGCAAATTCCCTCTGCTTTGAATTCAGTAGATGTATGTTTGAAAGGGCTGGGTATTATCATTCCACTAAGCATTATCATGCAAGGATCATACAAAGCCCTGAATGTGATTACACAGCTATATTTCTTCATTAATAGGCCTACCCATATTTTGCTGTGCTGCAGAACTGAATGTTGATTACATGGGAATCTGAATCACGTTTTGAATAACTCCTTCAGGCCATAATTGTGTAAATTCAGAGTACACACAACCATTCCTTCACAATAAAAAAAAAATCAGTGGAAAGATCTCAGCCAGATCAGAGAGCGATTGTAGCTTTTGAACTTTTACTGAATTTGTAGATATTACTATTTACTGAATTTTAAAAAAAACATTTCCTGTCAATTTCTGATTGTATTTTTTTTAATTGGAAAGGAAAAAAAAAAGCCAAATTCTTGTTCATTAGGGTTTTCTTTTTACTAAGAAAATAGTCTTCATTCAACATAGGGCTAAACTCATTCCCCTGCTCATAGTTACTCGCTGTCATATGAAAAGCCTTTTGCCTTCCACGGCTTTCCTCTCCTGAATTACAGTTCAACAGCAGGACACTTCACGGAGGTGTCTGTAAGTTGCTGCTGACATGTTCCCTGCCACCAGCCCTGAGATACTGGAGTCTGCAACACTTTATAAGGTGCTATACAGACAAAAATACATGGTAAAATCTAAGGTTAACCTAAGAGTATTAAAACATTTACTGGACTGCTTCATAGCTTGTGAAGGAAAAGAAACCCAAGTCCTTTATGCTTTGAACAGGTTCTTTTGCAGCAGGACTGTCAGAAAGAGAGTCAATGAAGACAGCAACCACCACAGCAGACTGCAGAAAAAGAAGTGATGTATAGGACTTGGGGATCGAAATGCCCAGAACATCTCTCAGGTGCATAGATTGTTAAACTTGCCCTCATTTCACAAGAGGTAACAAAACCTGTGAACCAATAATCTTGATTTTCCTAACAGCAGGCCTCTGCTCTTGATGGATGGTAATGTCAGGCTGATAAATTAGCTGTTCAGCAAGTATTTTTCACTCCTTCCTCTACAGAAGTAGAGGCTGGAGTGGGAAACAACTATCCCAAGCATAAAGCAAGCATTGTTAAAGGAAAGGAAAGCTACTGCAATTGTTTTAAAAGCTTGATTTAACTTTTATTCTAGAAGATTTATTTTCTCTTTTTTTTTTTTAATGCATTTACAAACTCTTTTTTACTGTGCCCTCCCTATGAGATCAAAAAGTAATTTCTGTTTTAAAGCTTAGCTGTTTTTAGATATAAGTTCCAAGAAAAGATCCTAGGTAACAAAATATTTCCAATTGGGAAAAAAAAAAAGAAGGAAAAAAAAAAAGAGAGTGGCTCTAAATGTCAAACTTCACGTTTCTTAGCTCTTACAGGCTTATGACTTGAGAGCTTTAAATCTGTTCACTCTCTGCACAGCTTAGTATTGTTCAGTGGTTTCTTTCTGGATTCTCTTTCAACCATACTGCCTTTGATTATGGCGCTTTCGCACCATGGTTTTTGCATTTTAGTAATGCTACGTGGTAGGAAAATAACCTTTGGCCTAGCAACCCATTGCATAAAGGACTCCCACAAGTGCTCCACAGGGGCTGTATAGTCTCTTCCTGTGCCTAGAAAGAGAGTCAGTAGGTAACATCCCAGGGATGCCACTGACTCTCAGCAGTCACTGACCACCAGAAAGGCCTTGTATCTCTTTAGCTTTGTGAAGTCCTACTCTGGGTCATATTCTGGGAAACTCCAAGAAAAGCGGAGAGATTTCCTGTTTATCTTTTCACATTTCCCAGTTTACATTAGGAGGCAGGAAAAAAAAAAAAAGACAATTATTCGATATGTGTGCCTCTGGTAAAGAATATTTATTGATAAGAAATACCACAAGACCTGTAGGTGACTTTGGGCCTTAAGAAACTCCACAGCTGGAATAGTTTCTGTACCAGTTGCAAGCCATTACAGCATTCACTACATATTCCTCCTTCCCGAACAGAATCCAGAGACAAAACAGCATCAGATTCAAAGCAGGACTTTGATGTCTCTCTTGGTTAGAACACAGCTGTTGCTAGACTTGTTTTGCTGAGGAGCTTCTTGAACAACACTCTTGCAATAGCTCCCTTTCCATTTTACTTTCTGTTACCTGTGAAAAACTGTAGATATAATTGACTTTTTTATTTTTAACCTGAAGAGTGTTGTTCCAGCAGACAAAAGCATTCAAATGTCTCACTGCAGAGGTTTTCCTGTTCTTTCTGAACAGAATACAGTGGGTTTGCTTTGGTCTCTTGTGGGTGCTAGTCCGTGTCAAAAAACCCTGCTCATAAATCATGGCAACCAACTGCAGCCTCAGTACCTCCCTCCTCCCAGCCTCCCTCACAGGTACACTGCACAACCCTTGCTGTATGAAGAATAGCAGACATTGTTCTGGATTCTAGATAATGATAAATAACATACTTTTTCCAAAAGAGGCTAACTCTTGGGAACTCTAGCAAACAAGTTACTGTGTCAGATCACACTTAAATGGAAATATCAATAATCTTACGAAACAGACTTGGCAATTCAATTTACATTCAAGTTCAACTTCTTGTGGCTATTTCAGCCCCTAACTGTTCATCCAGTTGATTTCTTTGGACACAGAATTTAATGAACAGCATTAGAAAATGTGTTTTACTAGAATGTCTCATAATAGCTGCTCTTAACTGCTTTGGAAAGAAGGATTGTAGTGTTTTACCATCACAAGGTAATTTGAGTGCATACAGCAAATTCTCAGTTTTGGAGTCACACATATATATGAAACAATAAATTCTGGTTTTACTTTGCATTGGTCAGCCTGATTACTCTTTTCTTCTTGTAGCGGTTGGGTTTTGGGCTTGCCAGCACGGCATTCTGGGAAATGTAGTCCCAGGGCTCTGAGGCACATGTGCAGTGCTGTTCCTCTATGGGATTGGTCGAGAAGGTCA
>JAWMRA010000001.1:104649130-104774111 GCA_035584735.1 Pseudotriccus pelzelni | reverse complement strand
TTTACAGGACCACATAACATTAAATGAACATCTAGAAAACCACTACCCAGTTCAAAGTCTTTGAAAAAAGATGGGATAAATGTACATATGACTGCACTGATTATGGAGTGATGCAGATTTTTTATGAGATTAATTTTTTTTGAAGCTGTGATTATAAGGGGGTTACTGGCTTATGTATGCAATATGTAAACAGGGTTATGGGCAAAAGACTTAATGACTGAATAGGAGTTACTGTAGAAGGTGAGTCATGGGGCTTACATTTTTGTCCCTTATTTGAATGCTAAGGAACCAGATCATGAACACAGAGAGGGGCCACAATATCATCCACAATATCTTTCTAGCCTGCCAATTTCTCTAACTATGACATCTTGGAAAAAATCAGAACAGCACAAAACTATAGAATACTTTTTTCTAGAATCTTGCCCCTCTGGGAAGTCTCTTTTCAGGTGTTACCTGTTCTAAATACATCCTGTCATTTTACATAGCAGCCTTTGATTTTAAATTGAAAGATCATAGATTTAGATTAGATATTAGGAAGAAATTCTTTCGTATGAGGGTGGTGAGACACTGGAACAGGTTGCCCAGACAAGGTGTAGATGCTCTATCCCTGAGAATGTTCAAGGCCAGGTTGGCCAGGGCTTTGAGTAACCTGGTCTAGTGGAAGGTGTCCCTGCCATCAAAGAGGGGTTGGAACTAAATGATCTTTAAGGCTACTTGCAACCCAAACCATTCATTGATTATATGATAATAACATAATTAAATCAAATCTGTTTTATATAAAGCAGTTTTGACTGCTGCTCAATGCCTCTGTGTAAAACTAGCAGAAAGAAAGAGATCCAAAAAAGATACTGTAAGATGAAGACATTCTTTATATCTTAAGGAGAATACATGGCATGGATTTGAACTGGAGAAAATTGTTTGAACAATAGATTTATAGCTTGTATTTATAAGCCTAGCTACATTTAATCTTTTTCTCTAGTTTGTCTCAACTGATGATTTAAATAGTTCAACTCTGGTCTTGCTCTTGTTGCATCATTTTCTCATTGTATTAAATTGTCTTTGTATAAACTCTCTTTGGCTGCAAATGACAACCAGAAGATAATAAATAGAATTTGCAAATTGAAAAAACAATCCGAGAATTTGGCAAAACCCACAAAATTACTGAGTTCTAATTATATTTTTATTCATGAAACTTTCTTAATTAAAAACATGGTAAGCATGAAAATGTACATTATTTAGTTTTTTAGTAAAATAATACAATTTTCATGTTATAAAGTAGCCATGAGCAGAAATGAAAAGTAGTCCAAATATTTAGGTATTAAAATTCTTTCACTAGAATCTTTGAGTAGAAAAGTATTTCTGACAGAGATGTTGTGAACTTATGCAGCAATACACCTAAGGTGTATTTCCTTCATGCAGAGGCAGCAATGAGATGAAAAACAAAGACAACAGAAACCTGTAAGTTTGAAATAAAAAAATCCTTCAATTAATTTACCATAAAGTGATTAATGTCTTTAGCAGGATTCAGAGGTTTCAGAATTAATCACTTTATCACCATTTTTAGAACACTAAATGGGCAATGTAACTGTAAAAAATAAAAATTAGTAAAATAAAAATATTTGAGTGAAAGTAATCTACATCCAAGATAACATTCTGTAAAAGCAAATCCTGTCATATAGTATATTCTGACATGTAATTTTTCAACCCTGTCTTTGATCAAGATAATACAGTTTTGATTTATTATTAAATACAGTATTCTCAGGTTGAAGATTGGGTTTGTAGATAGGATTTGTAGATAAATTTTTTAGTACACACAAATAAAAATCTCTTATACAAACAGATAAACATAAAGCTGGGGCTAAACTTGAATATTCTTTCAGGCACTAGTCTTAGTATGACAATGTAGACACTAGACTTAGTATGACAATGTTCATGATCTCTTTCTGCAACATCTCTTCTTAGAGCACTCCTACTGCTGTATTTACTTGCTTACTCTTCCATGTAAAGAAAGTACACTTCTCCTTCCCTTCCTCTCATCTGCTTCTAATGCTCTTTTTAAACATATTTGATGCTATTGTTTTAATGTATTCTAGCCATCATCTCCTTCCTGTGGCTTCTGGTAGCTACATTTGTCCTATTGTCATCAGAAAGGGTAAAGAATTCCCGTTATTCCTTTGCAATGTTATCTTCAAAGTGTTTACAGTCTGAGATCATATCCCTAAAGTTTTCTTGGTGATTACATGTAACATCTTTCATATCCACAAATACTTCACATTTCCAGCAATTATTTCCCTTTTAAGTGTTCTTTTTAAGTTAAAGAAACAAAAAAAACAAACTTCTGTTTGCAATCTCTCTGCTCCCTCTCCATTGCAGCAATGTGTATCAACATGATTCCTCTCTAGGTAATACTCCTAATTAATTTATTATGAACATTAACTTGTTTAACTAGTGTACCAAACAGTTTCTGTGTTAAACTGAATTTTATCCTACTTGTGAGAATTTATTCCCCAACCCAGGCAGACATGCTAGACATCAGCTCCTGGAAGGCTATCTTTTTTTTTAATCAATATAAAAAGGACTTCATGAATTTTGCATTTTGAAGGAATTACAGATACCCTAAAAAAATAAATAAGTACACTTCTATCTATAAAACAAAAACAAATGGCTTTGGACACATCTACAACTGAATTAGACCAGTTTACCATGTCTGAACCTTGTAAAAGAATCAGAGCTGTTTGATTCTTCTTCTTTTGTTAAGGGTAAGAAATGACAGGCTTATGTGATTTGGAGCAGATATTTGTGATTTTATTTTTTTTTTGGCTCTTCACACTCAAAAAAAAAACCCCCAATAAACAAAGAAAAAAAAATTAAAACTTATTCCTGTTTTTTCCAAATAATATGAGCTAATAGGCAGGTAAATCCATTATTTGCACAAACCTGCATACAAGAGTTATTTATGGTTAACAAAGACACATGTGGAGTTGTGCAAATTAGTTTTGGGGTTTTTTTCTCAAAGATACCAGTTTTAAAGTAACAGTAAAATGTGATAGTACAAAGAGCAATACCATTCTCTCCAACAGGAGAAGAAACGCCTGTGTGGGATATTGTTGCCTTCAGTGTCAAGCATGAAGACTTGATGATCTGAAAGAAAACTTGACAGAAGTTTTCTGGATTGTGTTCTCTTTCCCATTAGAATCACTAGCATACAACTTTTGCCTGCATAAAACCTTTAAGGAGTATGCACTTCCTAACTAACATTTAACCCATTTTTCTGCTCAATTCTGCAGGAAAGAGTGAGCTCTTCAGCAAGAAGGAAGAACATATTTCAAAATTTATGCAACTTGAAAAGGTATTAAAGTTTAGGGGGGAGGGAGGATCCAAAGAGAATTAATGAAACTTACTTCCGTTTTCACTCTTTAAGATTCAAAATTGCTTCTTGAAGCTTGAAATGAAGAAGGGGTATGTTAGAAGACCCTCTTGATAAAATTTGGGCCTGGGCTTAGTATAAAGTAAATGACTATCAGTCATATGTTTCCAGGCCAGCTGTGTCAGCTCAGCAGCTTTAGGTAAGTTATCAGCCGTATCATTAGTTTGTTCCTTTATCCAAGTATTTTACCAGGTCTACCATATCTTCATTTCTTTATCAGGATGTTTACCTTTGGGACTGTGAATCAGACTGCTTTTAGCACTATTCAACACCAAAAGCATCATGATGCCCCTTTCTTCATTTACTGGTGATAGCTCTGCAGATAGTGCAATTATTCAAGTTGTTTAGCCATTCCAGGCAGAGCATCCTGCCACACTAAGTATCATAAGGAATGAAAACCATCATTGCCATATGCACTATTTTGACTAGATATTTAATAAGGGAGGTGTCAGGAAGGTATTAAATCTATTAAGTCTCAGAGAATAAACTTCTTTATCAATGTCACATTCTGTCACAGTATTCTGTTCTATTGCCTTGGGTGAGTATGACTCTGGATGATTACTCTTTTTTCCTCTGCTTCTAGATCTCTGATATCATCTCTAAAGCTCTTCAGTAATTGGTGATAGGAAGAGCTATTTAATATTGCTACATGTCCTGAGTTCTGCTTTAGGAAGTGTATTGATCAAATGAAATAGTATTCCTATGAAAGGAGTTTTTGGGATGAGGTATTTCTCTGTTATTGTAAAATGTAACTTGCTGCATCATTTCTTTATATATGGCTTACTGTCCTTCCTTTCAAACACTTCTTTTTCTGTATGTCCGTTTGAACTGGGGGGATGAGGGTGGTGTTTCTTTTTTTTTCTTTGACTCTTTATTTTATTTCAATACTGCCATTTCCTCCATTTTTCTCTTAATAGTTTAATCTGGTTTAGAGCTCAGGAAGATTGGAGGGGGTTTTTTGTCTTTTTAATCTTAAACCTGAGATATTTGAATCTGAATAATCAGTATCCAAATGGTGCAGGATGTGATGCTGGAGGTGCAATACAGTCCACTTAGGCTGAAGCCTCAAGACAGACATCAAAGCAAAGCAAACATGTATGTATGCAAACACGTAAGTATAAAACAAGGATACAAAGCCCAAAATGCAACATAGAAGAACCATCTTGCCTCTTGTCTTTCTCAAATCTCAAAAGGAAGAAAGAAACTTGACTATTTCCTCTGTCCATTTTTAGAATAACTGATGCAGAAGAATGCATGCAATTTAATGCTGCTAATTTTGACTTCTGTCCACACACAATCCTAGGAGTAAACAGACAAATCTTGCACAGTCTCTGTGGTATAGTAAAACTCTAATTTGCCAGCATCTATATGGTCTTTGTCTATGAGATTAACAGAATCTTCATTTTGAAAACCCTAAGAATACCACTCATTTTCGTGAGAACTCTATAGATCTTCTACTCCCTCCTCACACTCTCATAAGGCTTTTATATCCTCCCACTTTTAATTTCATTTTAAGGGTTGAAGTCCCTTTTCCTGTTTGTTTTGCTGTCTTAAACTTTGCCTGAGCAAGGTGTAGGGCCTCAGATAGATTTCTGTTAATCTTCACTTAATTTTTCAACCTCTTGCCTTCTAAGGAATTACAAGCAATTTCTTTTTTTTTTTTTTTTCATTCCTCTTATGCTTTCTGCTTATTCACAAGACATTTCTTGAACTGCTTATTCACTCCATTGGGTTTTCACCCTCCCTGTAATCTTTTTCCTGTCTTGGAATACACAATTCCTGATATCTTTAGTCATTTGACTGGAAGAAATTCCAGGCCTTTCTCACATTCAGGGCCCTAAGCTCTTCAATGTAATTGACTTTACTAATAATTTCCTCAGTTCAGGAAAGTTTGTTCTTTTTTAAAATCCAGAATCTTAGTTCCTTCCTTTCATCCCCTGCAGTAAAATTTGACCTCACAGTTGAATATGCCCTGTTCTCTTTACTCCATTTCTTCTGTTTTTAACCAACTTTTGCTTTATGTCCTTGAGCTTCTCAAAGTTTTATTTTCTTCATGAATGACAGTAGTGTAAAGAGAGAAAAGAGGTCAGTTGTCCTTTGAAAAGTTTTCAAGGAGAGCACAGGGGAGTTCTATTTTAAGGGTTCTTTTTCAGGTAGCTATAAAGACAGAAATCCTTTGACTAAAGAGATACAAAAAGTCTGACTTTTTTTCCTGTTGTAATATGCTGGCTTTTTTTTTTCTTATCACATGTCTTTCCAAAGCTTAGTTTGTATGCCAGCCCTTTGATATGGCACACATGCATGTTACTAAGTATTCGTCTGTGGGAGAAGCTGTAGGGTAAAGATACCCTATCACATACCCTAATCCTGCAAACAAGTGGTTTTCCTCTGTTGGTTTAGAGATTTAATTGCAGTTTTCGCTGACAAATATACATATAGTAATCTTTGGAATTGCACCTTTAAAGGAACAATTTGTCTTATTAAAAGAAAAATTAATTATTGTCAGGAAACATAACCAAATGTTTTTATCCATTACTTTATCCATTACTTCCTGAGTTCCTTTGCCAACCCAGGCTTCTTGGAAGCAAGTTTATTTTTTCTCTGGCTAATTGTCTCTGCTCTAATTAAATGAGTAATTGTATTCAATTTCATGAGTATTGCCTTTTAACAGACATTATTGTAGCTTGGAAAACTAAGTTTTTTTAAAAAAAAAGAAAAAAATTAGAAAGAAATCAACTCAAACCAAACACTACTTTGTCAATTCATCTGAAGAAATTAGGAGCCATACCAAGAACTAGACTAAAATTTGTGGATGCTCTTGCTCTGATGGATTCCAAAGGTGTTGGCATGTCTTAGCTGCAAATGTAGTTATTTTGTTTCTAAATGTCTGTATAGTAAATTGAGTAGCTCCTGAAGCAATTGTTTCCTCAGTTGTAGCCTTTGTATTTAGTCTAAAGCTAAATGGGACTGAATTTACCACTCCTGGGATGAAAGCTCCTTTTTATTTCTTGACTATATTATCACATAAATAATTTAAAACTATCTTTCAGATTGTTTCTTGTTTGAGTCTGAACATACAGCCGTAGTCTAGTTATGCTTGAAGCCATTGACAGGCTTTTTTCAAAATGGTCTAAAACTGCCACCTTCTGGCTGTTTCCATTGCTTTCTAAATGAGCCAAACGCAGAGCTACATGTATTAGCTTAGTTACAGCTTGCAACTCTTATTTCTGGCAATGCAAATATTATAGAGAGCAAAATACCTAAGAATAAAGCATGCTTACTGCTTTTACTGTTAATGAGAGAAAATAAAAATAATGTCAATTAATCAGATGACCATACAAGACTTAGACTTTTTTTGGTCTTCAGATGGATACAGCCTAATATCACAGGCTCAATTATTATTTAACAACACACTCTTTCTTCTGTCATACATATTGCTAGAATCCATTTCTTTCTATCTGCTTTCAGTTTTGTGCTCATTCCATCATTTTAAACCATCTATTTTTCCATTCTGTTGCTTAATTATGGGTTCTGTGATTTTAGGGTCTTTTCTTTCAATACTAAATGACAGAATGCATTGTACTTTTCACAGTGATACTAGAGTAGGTGAATGAAGAAAAGAAAGCAGATTACATTCTTTCAAATATGTTCAGAATTGTCAGAACTGTTACTACTGAGCAACCACAAGGATTTGGGATTTTTTTTTCTCTTTTTGAGACAAAGTTCAACCCTTAGCAGCAGTAGAACTTTACATCTTAGTGTTAGAATGACTATATGATTAAAAAAAGCCATTAGTCATTGCCTTTTGTCCATAGGGCAAAAACCAATGTCATATCAATCTGATTAATGAAGGTATCCCACAGTAAAACAAAAGTTCTACCCCCACTCACAAACACATACTGTGTGTGAGCAAGTCAGAGCTGCTTCTGTGCAAAGATTTCCCCAGATTAATATATCTAATTATTTTAAGGGAGTTCTCTCTTTTTTTGGAAGGACTACCATTGTTACATTTTGATTGTCCCACATCAGAATGCAGTAGTATACTAATATCTGGAGTTGCCTAAGTAGTGAGTGCAAGATACATGACAATAACTGGTTTTTGCAATATGCTGAATCACACAAAGAGGTTCCTCCTCAAGATGAAAGATCAGATAAAGAGCTACATAATGTATTACCCTTAAATCTCATGTCCATATATTAGATAAAATTCCAGAGGATAAAAGATCATATATTCAGAAACTAACAGGTTTTTCCAGAGAGCTCCAAGATTTTCTCTAAGGATTACACCTCATATGCAAGAAATTAAGAAATGAAGTATTCTTCCGTTCAGGTATTCTTATCTCATCTCCACTTAGCAAGGTCTCCCGGGTAGGCAGATAGTTTTTTCATATAATTCCTTTGTGGAAAAAAAAAAAAAAAGAAACAGAAACCAACTAACCTAAATAAATAAATAAACCCCACCCAAAAAACCCCAACAAACAAGCAAGAACCACAATGCTTTAATTTTCTACTGAAATAACAGAATGCCACAATGCATAGATTTTTACCTCTTTTAAAAAAATATTGCGTGTTAAAGGACAGAAATATGTATAAAATGAAAGATCTTATTTTCTTTTTTATGGATTTTTTTTAAGTAGTATAATATTTAACTCAGCAAAAGATGGAGGAACTAGTCTGTGTTGAACAAACTCAAAAATAGACATTCAGTTCCTGCTGTTTGAATTTTCTGTCTAGAAAAGAAAATGCATAGCGTACTGCTTAAAACTGGTCATTTGTAAATACATGTACAAAAAAATTCAATAAAACAGTTAAGAAAATTGCTTACAAATTTATATGTTTTGTTTGGGTTTTTTTCACAATATCCCCCAATACACAAAATACAACAGTAGGGAGGCTAATTTTACTAAGTTGAATATTTTGACTATGGAAATGCAAGTCAGATTTCACAAAATGAATATATATCACTTCAGTTACTGGGAGCTGGTAAATATTGTGTCAGTTAAAATTTTCTGTACAGCTTCTACAGAAATCTGAAGCAATACAGCTGCAAGTATACAAAAATATACATCCTCACTGTATGACAAGCAGTCTGGATGTGGAAACACAGAATCTGTGAGCGGAAATAAAACATAGTCATCCACAATCTCCCAAGATGACCAAAGAGTTAAATGTGGGTTTATGCAAATATCTGCTAGTAGCTTTCCATTAAATATAAACTTCTCTTGGATATGTGGTATTTTAGAAGATTAAAATACATGACTAAATAAATACTAAAACATGACTTAAGCAAAAATGAACCTCCTGTTTAGCAGCAGGACAAATGGATTTACTTTTGCAAAAAGGGAACCATGAATGAGTATCACAAAAATTAACTGTGATTGTGTGTTAAGTTTTCGAGTCATTAGGGGCCATTTCATAGCAGTTTATTGAACTCATAAATCTCTCTTGCACAGATCCAATAGAATTGTGATATATGCAGAAGCAAGTGAAGGATGAAGAGAACAAAAATATTTTCCTTGATAAGTCACCCTACATTGCACGCTATGCTGTGAGAAGAGATAAAGAATAGACTAGGCCTATTTGCTAAATAAGTTACAACACAGAAATAATTATAACAATTTTAACAAATACACATAATACTGTGCCATAAAAATTATCAACTGCTACATTATGTTTGCGTCTTAAATTGCCAGCACTGAGACCCAGCCACACTTAGGCCTCAAGTCACAAATTCTTTTCCAAACCCTTTGCCCTGGTTCCAGCCAGGACGGGGTTAATTTTTGCAGTAGCAAGGAGATGGTATAGCTAGGACTTAGAAGTTAGTCTTTACCACCTCACATCATTTTCTGAGGACCCTGCGGGGTGGGTTGCATAGCATGGTGAGGGTCAGACATTGCCGGTCACTGTGTAAGGAGCAAATAGAGTGCGAATCATTTACCTCCATTATACATCTTATTATTAATATTGTTGCTGTTATTGTTCATGTCCTTATTTCATTTACTGTTTCCGTAAATTTTTCTTATCTCAATCTTTACCTTTTATATCTCCATATTTCACTCCAGCCTGCCATAGGGGGAAGAGGAAAGGGAGAGAAGAGTAATTGGGCAGCACATAGTTTGCGGTGTTCAGAGGGAACATTAAATTGGGAAATATCATTCTTAAACCACAATATCATCATCACATAGGAAAAAGATTTTGTACTGTGACATAGGCAGATTAGAGAGGGTATGGAGTCCTCATCAATGGAAATATTCAAAGTCCAACTAGACGTTGTCCTGAACAATCTGCTGTAGCTGACCATGCTTGATGGGTGGCAGGTGGACTAGGGTACATGGCTTATTGGTGAATATAGCAGCACTAGGTTAATGGTTGGGCTCAGTGATCATCAGTCCCTGTATACCCCTTATCTGTCACATTTATGAAAATAAAAGTGGTGTACTTTTTTCCAAATTCTGTATTCCTGTATGCATTGCAAGCAGAATTTCAATGGAAACTTGCATCAGAATGTGGCCTAGTCTGTTTTCTACATAATAATTTTTTTACCATATTAGTCAGTTATTTTTATGAATTTTCAAATCTGTGATAATGTTCCATCAAGACTAGATATCAACAAATACCAGGAAAAATACCAGGAAAATCACTACAGTACAAAAATGCAGAACAGTCTCTTATCTTGTAACATCTCTCTTGGGAGTCAATTCTCTTCCTTCCCAATCTATCTTCTAGTATAAATAAATGGAATATTGTGCACTCGCATTGATCAAAACTGCTTTTTGTATCAAGCCTAAAACTTTTCCTACAGCATAAGAAAATGCAGCTCACTACGAAGTACCTGTGCTGAACTACACTTCCTCCATTTCATAATGCATACATTTCAACAGAACATAGTGTTGAAAATAGCCCTGGAAAAAATATGTCAAAGCACCAAATCTGATGTTAAGTTCATATTATCCAACTCCCTTTCTCTTTCTCATGCTTATAACAGGAGTTCTCAAATACTAATTGAACAGTAAATTCAAAATAATTATAACTTTATGATTTTATAACTTTTGCACAATTGGAAATTCAAGTGAAAGGAAATAAATTAGCAAAATGCAGAAATGCTGTAGTACATAATGAAGGTTGGAAAACTCCATGAGTTTCTCCTGGCTAAAGAAACAGTGTAAGGTTAAGATGTGCAAGAAAAGAAGATAGGTTTGGAACATTTCTTAGCTGGAGACAATAACAATTTCAAGGAAATGATTATCTGCCTTTGAGGACTGCAACTTAAGCCCAGAAGGGGCTATGTTGTTATGCTGAGTTTGAAGAAAAAGTATAAACCACCTCAATTCTAGGCTTTAACTAGGCCTTAAACAGCCTTTTCCTCCTTCTTTGTTTTTTTGGGTGTGTTCAGCTTCTCTTTTTTATTATTATTTTTCAGTACCAGCAGAAATTAATTCAGCCAAAAATATCTTGTGTGAAGTCTAAATGTTATTAGGAAGGCAGAAAGTGTATGTAACCCTGTAGCTCACAGCCGAAAGAAGAATAGGACTGTGATCTTGAGAAAACAAGCAACTACTCCAATAAAAAAAAATAACAGATAACAAAGATCCACATCTAAGAGGAAACAAAGGACCAAGAAAAGCAAGTGCAGAAAAAACTGAGCCTCCTAGAAGCCCTTCTCAACACCAGTGGACTGAATTGGTCACAGGCAAAAACGGGTTATGAAAGAAAGTTCTTTAAGATCTCACAGCTGTGCAAAATCTGTACAAAGTACAGAAGGTACTGACTATGAAGACGAAATACCTAACTACAGTTTCTGTGTTATCTTGTTTCAGCTGAAGACTCAGAGAACATTGAAATCCTTAGCAATGAAATAGTTGCTGTTTTCTAAACCTCAACTAAATATTCTGAGGGATTTGTGGTACTGCAAACTAGAAAAGAAGTATTAGAGAGAGAATAGATACAAAATTTCTGCCTAAAAAAATGCCCAAGGGAAAAGAAAACCGTAATAAAACTAACAATAACAAAAATTATAAATCCCACAAGAAACCTGCCCTCAACAAACAAATACATCATGGTGCAAAGACTATAGCTTGAAGAAACTAGATGACAGAAGTTCCTGTGTCTGATACTTCTAATTGATTGCCTGTAAGATTTGAAAGGGAGCTAACATATAACATATACTAAACAAACTATTTTAGGTGGAATTCAGGCTTTAATCACCAGTAAATTTTGTCTTACTTTTTATCTGTAATTAAACTGTGATAGTTCTGTTACAGTTATAATTGCAACTATGCAAGACATTTTTGTAACAAAACAAAAGCAGTTGACTACTGAGTCTGGAAAGTAAGAAATTGCTTATATGAGACTTATATGAGTCAAGTTGCTAAATCCTCATGCTTTACAACAAAAATTATTTATCCCTAAAATCTCCAATTAATAGGAAAATAATACTTCTACTTGTATCTTAACTTATATATCCACAAGAAAGAAAGTAGGCTTTGCATAACTGTTGTTTCTCACCTTGATTTCTTTTTGTGGGTTTTTTTTTTGCCTACCCAATTTATCAAATCTTAATTTGACTGAAGCTACTCTTTACTAGTTGATGGAGTTCCTTTACAAAAGACTGCATGCACACATGCACACAACCTTCTCTGTATATATATATGACTGAATCTGGTTCAATCTAAATTTCTCTAATTACTTACAAGACAGAAGGTATTTTTGAAAGATTAATCATGTCTTCAAAGGGCAATATTTTACAGTGTAAATAATTCTCCAAATTCAGACAGGTGTCTATTCGAGGTATTCCCATGTCCTGCTCACACTGCAGCAGCTTTCTCTGCTAGTCCTGCCAATGTAATTCTTTCCACTGCTGCACTGTGAATTATATCAGGAAACTGAGATGGATAAAAAATTAAGTGACTTCTGTGGTTTTGGGTTTGTTTGTTTGTTTTTGTGGGGTTTTTTGTTGAGGTCAATTTCACTATACGCTTTGGACTGTAGCCTCACAAATGATTGCATTGGCACAAATGAAGAGAGAAGGAATGAGTGTTCACAACAGAGTGTTCCAAAATGTTTAAACAGGCCTTACTGCTGTGACTATGAGGATGGAAACACAGTAATATTTTCTCACTTTCTCTCTGTAGGTGTCTAAGCAAATGTAATGCTAGCTTTCAGATGCATAATATAAGAAATATTTAGATTACTAACACTTAAAATCTTCAAATTAGTTTATGTCCATCTTAGCTGAAGTAGACTGCTTTTGAAGTACTGCATTTTAGATATAAAACTGTATAATAATAAAAAATGCAACAATAACTTTTCTTGTCATGCAACCTCTACTGCAAAAGTACCCTAAGGCCTGAAGAACAATCATAACCCATTTTACATGATATAAAATAACCCTTGTTTTCTCAAAACTGTGCAGGGATTTTTTTTAAAAAAATCCTCAGGCAAAAGGACACATTTAATCTATAGCCTTTGTAATCTACCTTCATGCCCTCAGATGGTAATATTTCTGATTTTTAAAACTGAACAAGAATTTAACTCTGGAAATGTTATTTGTACATAAAACACCAGGCTTTTGGCCACAGATATGTTCAAGGGAACTAGTTGTTCGTTAAATTGCAATTGATATGTATCAAAAAAGTCAAAGAAAGTGAATTTAGAAATTGTATCTGGGAAGATACTGAAGATCCAGTGCAGTTACAAGCTTTCATTAACACAGTTGTCAGTTATATGCAAGAGTTAAGAAGGCTTACATGTTTTGTTTCAAACGTGCTTTAAGAATGCATAAGGCTGATAATTTTTAGTCCTTATTGCAGTTTAATCCTCTCTGACAACTGCACACCACAGAGCCACTCATTCACACACACCCCGCCTTAATGGGATAGAGGAAGAATTTGAAGGGTGAAAGCAAAAAACAAACTCATAGGTTGAAAACTAAACACTTGAATAATTAAATAGAAATAAAATTTAAAAGAATTTTTGTAGCGGTTGGGTTTCAGGCTTGCCAGCAAGGTATTCTGGGAAATGTAGTCCCAGGGCTCTGAGGCACATGTGCAGTGCTGTTCCTCTATGGGATTGGTCGAGAAGGTCACATGTTATGACGTGTTACTGTTCAAACTCTCTATATAAGCGTTTGTACCTCCCCCAATAAACCAGATTCGTTACACACCACATTGGTGTTGGCATGGTCCCAAGGACTCATTATTTATTCAGTTATTATATTAATAATAACGCCATATCTTCTCTTTGCTCTTTCTTCATAAGCAAGTCTACCACGAATTGAGTAGGCTGAAGGAAATTATTTGGGCAAGGAGTTATTCTGAAAAATTCTGCAGAGCTGGGCTGCAGATGGAAGATTTTCTTTTAAAAGCAGAGCCTTTGGAAGTAGCATGCACAGTGTCATCTACACCTGCTAAGTGGGTATTAAGGAAACAGACTCCAAGTAACAAATGAGAAATAATTAAACACTCTATCTTCCTCTAGTGATCTTTCTCTTCACCACACACTATAAACATAAGTAGTTCTAAGATTTTCATTAACTAATCTGTTCCTTTAGATCAGACCATATGATTGAAATTGTCATTTGAAAAAGACCCAGACTACTTTGGCAAGTGTTTGAATGAGGAAAACTACTCTTCCCAGGACGCAACGTGGCACAACAGGATAAATACAACTGAAACAAACCTCTTCTATTATGTGAATCTAAATACTTGAATTTGGTTCAAAAATATGTGACACAACTTGCCTGTTCAAATTTTCTCCAGGAAAGCCTGGAGAACCACTGAAAATTTGAGCCCCGATAAACTGAACCTGTTGATTATCAATAAAACCTATATTTAAAATCAGAGCCAACTTTACATTTTACTGCAGTAAAGCCTCTGATAGTAGAAAGGTATTTCATGTTTATTCACACTGGATTTTTCCATGTAAACAAAAGAATGAAAAAGAGTAAATATATATATATCGTTTATATGTGCTTCTGCTTCAAATATTGGTGTTCCCACCTTATATCATGAAGATATTGCAACAGACAGAGAAAATACTAATGCTTAGCATATCCTTAGAAATTGTTTGCAATTAAATTATGTACCACATGGATTAATATCTGTTTATATAATTTAAAAATTCTGACACATCAAATATTTTTATTGCATAAAAATGGGAATGTGTGTGCTGTTTGTAACAGCACTAGGTTTTCTCCTTTTACACAGTACTCATCACATATGTAGTCTTTCTACTTGCTTGCATGTGTCAGTTAGTCTTGTTTTCTTAAGAAAACCCTGAAACAGAATCCATTAGAACAAAATCCTCTAGTTCACAAAGATGCAAATAGAGAAACTCAGTTGCTTCTACATGACAAATATGTTATACTCTTGGATCATACACATGCTGGAATCCACTGCTATTGATCAGCTTCCTTTCCACATGAAAGGCAGACAGGCATTTTTAGATTATACCTCAATATAATTGCATATTGATAGACAACACTTACTGAAGGCAGCTGCCCAAGTGCCATCAATGGAATAAAAAGAATCCAGCTAGCACTGCATAAGTGCTACTGGACTTTAAAGAAAATTAGTTTAGAAAAAGGAATAAGCTTGAAATCTTGATGCCATACACTGTTTTCTGTGCTGTGGGTATATGAGTGGAGATATAACCAGTGTGATATAAGCAGAATTCCCACAGGGAAAAATGTGTCTGGCCAAAGGTAGGATTCCTGTCACATGCTCCTGGGCCACACAGCTCCTCCCTCCACGTCCTTGTACTGCATGAAAGCTTCTCTTCTACAGCAGTGCCTTCCTACTGCTCCCAGCCCCAAAAACTTGCCTTCTCTCACTCTGTTTTTGAGACCTGTGATCTTCATTCCCCTCCACAGAGAGTAGCTGTTCTTGCACCACATAGAGTAGTTCCTGTACTCCTAAATAACACCTGCTCAAGACCTGGCTTCATCTTGGTTGTCACTCTTAACAGGAAGATGATTTGGCCAGACTGGCAGCACTGTAGGAAGCAGCACAGCCTGATGTTCCCATCTATGTTTGAAGTAGGTGCAGTCCTGGGCACTGTAAAATTTGATTCTCCCAAAATGACTTCCTTCTTAAGAACCATTAATCATCAAATTATTTAGGATTCTTGCCCATTTTTGTTCAAAGGAGATGCTCTTGAGTACTGGAAAGTATGAACAGAAGCAAGGCTGAAATGATTTATCTTCTTGGAGAAGACATGTGGGCCTCATTTCTCTAGTCCATCTTCATTCTCCCTTAGTTGTAATTTCCATGGGTGTACCGCACAGGATCATGCCAGCAAAACTTCTGAGAGATGTAGGGTTACACTATCTGTGGCCAAATGCCTGAGTGGGATAACAATCCTTGTTACTAACACATTTGTGTCAGTAAATTTGTGTTAGGATTTATATAACCCACCCTACTCCTGCTGCATGCCCACCAATGCTGTAATTTTTTGTTGTTGTGATTTTTTACTTTGTTTTGGTTGGTTGTTTGGGGTTTTTTTTGTTTGGTTGGTTTTTTAATTTTCTAAGCTATTGGGGAGGCATGGGAGTTGTGGCATTTCTAAAAAGTAGAAGGAAAATTTCACTTAGTTCCATTCAAGCCCAGGGAATACAGAACATTGCCTACGATGTTGTTTGTGCTTTTTACAGTTTTTGCAGGTTTCAAAGCAAGGACTAAAAGCAGGGTTTGAGTGACAATAGAAATATAAGGTACGACAGCTGCTGGTTACAGGAACAGAGACAAATATTCATTATGCAATATTTATGATACAAACTGTGCAAGGAGAGAGGTGGCAGGCTGGTGTCTCTGACAGCACAGGTCTCTGCAGAGGTACGGGTGCCACCATGCAACTGGTCCTCTGCCCCACCAGAGCTGACGCTGCCAGTCATCCCAAGTTGCCTGATGGCTTTATAATGTGGACACTTGTCCACAAGGGACCAGGGTAAGTTTGCAAAACCCATTTGCACTTGTGACTTGAAGCTAGAATTCTAGTCCATGTCTGTGGAGGAAGAAGAGGTGTGTTAACCCTTGCACTACATAGCCCATCACCTGGTCTATAGCCCATCACTGCAGCTATAGGCTTTGATTTTTACTGAGGCAATAATTTACATGTGTAGTTACAGAATACATGAGAGTAAAACAAGGATGGATTTTTAGAAAGTACTTAGTACAGTGTTTGCTTTCAGTCCTTTGCCATCTAAATGACATCCACTCATTTAAAAATGTGTCATAATTGCAGAGATATGAAAATGAGTATTATTTATAAAACAGTCCAAAATTAATGGCCTTAGGCATTAAGTATTGCATGATTACATATCCAGACAGTTTCCTATGTGCATAATGTGCACTCTCAAAGGAGTTTACATCCATATGTATCTTAAATTAAGTCATTTGGATTATCTGAGGGGAAAGGAATCACTTTAAAACACGTTATTGATAATTTAGGATCATGGATCTTCAAACACAAAAAATGGGAAAGAAAACAGTAGTCCATACTGAATCAGAGCACAGATCTGTTATTTCAGCATCCTGAACCTGTACAATTCAAGAGCATGAGGGCAAACATGGACATAAGAGAGTCATAGTCCCTGAATCACAGAATCACAGAATATGCTGAGTTGGAAGAGACCCACAAGCATCATTGAACCCAATCTTAATTTTATGATGAAAATTCTGAAAGACTTTATACTACAGCAATGCCAATAATAAAAAGCAAGGTCGTATTGCTGTCCTCTCGAAGCCGTTTGTCTGTTCTAACAGGATATGTATATAAAACAGAACAAGGAATCGGCTTCATTAGCAGAAGGATACAAAAAGTAAAAAAAAAAGCCTTCTGAGAGAAGTTCAGCAAAGTGCTTTTTAAAGAAAACATGCATTTACATAGGAAGTTAAAAGATGTAAATTTATTGGTATAATAAGAAGCAGCTAAGTGATCTTATCCAATTGAGTGTTTCACCTCCAACTTTTTATTGTTTATTTTCTCCAGTTTTCAGGGTAATCAGAGACAGCTATAATTCAAGTTTGGAAAGAGGTGCTGAGGGTTTTTTTAAAATAAATTATATTTTGGATAACAAGTATATTAAACTATACATAAATTATTGTCCTAAAACACTTTGTAGTGTGAGATGATGAAGTTCTATTGTTAATTAATAGGGTAATTTAAGAAGCATGAAAAAACAGAGGAAATTATTAAAAGGCAGAGGGAAAAAGGCAAAATTGTTCCTATTCTAGATGGTCACTTAAAGATGAAGTGAGGATTTTTTTCAAGACTGTGATGAAGGCAGGACTTTGGGGTGAAAGGCAGGTAACAGGGTAACAAGGGGTGGTTGGTCCTGTATCTTTTCTATTTCCTCCGAGTCAGTTTCTAAAACTAATAACTGTCCTGACGAATGTGAGCAAAAAGCTAATTCAATGGCAACACTAGTAACTTTTCAATGTCCTGCTCATTTTTTTCTCCTTATGCTCCAATAAGGAATTCTTGTAGAAGTTATTTCCATTCTGAATGTTTAGGTCAGTATTAAGTGGAGGGAGTAGCTGGTAAGCAGAAAAAGATTGCTGTTGAGGTTAGGACCCGAGCTCTTCAGGAGTGTGTACATGGAGAGCTGGATGCTGTTGATGAGAAGACATCCTTTTAGACAGGGGCTACTGGCACCCTACCTAGTGACACTGCCACAGACTAAAAGCATGTTCCAGAAAAAGGCTGAGCTGAGAGAGGAGGATATTGCTGTTTCTCCTCAAAAGCCCCCAGCATTCCTGTTGCCCATGTTTCCACATCCACACTGTCTTATCCCATCCCTCTTCTCTCCATCCTAAATGCCTCTTGCAATTGCCAGCACCTCCCCTGCAGGCCTAAATCTCCTGCACCCAGGTCAGGTGAAAGGCAGACTGAACCTTGTTAACAAGGAGATTCATTTTACACCTCTGTCTTCACATGTAAATTTATAAAGGCTGAATTCTGCCAGCCCCCTAACATAAAAGATCATTAGATATTATGAAATTACTTTGTCTGGGGAGTGATCAGTAAAAATTAAAAAGTCAACAAACTGAAGCAAAGCACTGCAAAAGAAATGTGAGAGAACTGGCTGAGAACAGCCACTTCCCTTCACCCTTGAGGAAGACTCATCTGCTGTACATTTAAGAGTGGCATTAAGAATAAGAACCAGCTAAGAACAGCAGTTTGCCATTCTGAATAAAATGAATCATTCCTAATATGATTAGTACATGTTGCATATTAGAATGAAACTGAAATTTAAGTTTGAAAAGAGCATTTGTTGAAAAGGCAGAAGAAAAAGGTTGACATGACATTTTCTGCATAAACGAAGACTTTGAAGGAAAAAAAAAATCTGCTTTTTATATTCACTTTGGAGGTATCTCTATTAAAATGCTATTAGTTACTCAAATGTCACTTTTATGAATAAAAACTTATCTTGGACATGGGAGATATTGCAGATGAGCTCTTGTTTGAGTAAAGAGCTGTAAATCCCCAGATTTTCACTAAGACAAAAAGTGCAAAGCTACTAGCTACTTTCACTAAGAGAGAACAAGAGAAGCTCCAATAGATCATTTAAAATTGCAAAGGCAAATTGTTAGATTGCATAGAAAGGAATAAAAGCATATCTCAAATAAATGTTAACAGTTTTATTTGTCAACTGATTGTAAATGAATAATTCATGGCCTGGACACACTGGGTTCAACAGAATTAATTTTCTGTGGTTTAGACTGTGGGATAAAAAGCAGAGATTTCCAGGAGACAGGATTTCTGATAAAAAAAGACTTACTATTTTGTTTTATTGATTTTTTTTTTTTATCTGCTAGTTTATTTAATTTGAATAGACTAGCACCTCATAGCTGTTAGCCCAGGATAGTCACAAAAGTAAGGCTGGCCTGTTAGATAAGATGCTGGTATCTCTCCAAGGATTTGTAGAATCTGAATTCAAGTGATGCAGGAAGAAGTTTGGCAGCCCCCTTGACCCACCTATGTTCTCACAGTTTTAAAACTAGGAGAGTAATCTAGTTGGGGCTGGGTATCCCAAGACTTTTCCACTAGCAAGTTGCATATCAGTGATCTTGGAAACTCTTATATGTCTTTCTGCCTGGAAACATTGACCTTGAAAGTCCATCTTGAGCTTCTCAAAGCTGTAGTTTGCAGACTGCCTTCCTGTTAACCATCTCAAGACCCGGGATGCAGGAAAAGTGCACACCTGTCATGTTGGACAGTAAAGCTACTTCCAAGATGACAACTTTAGCCCACAGGAAATTGCAGCTTTTCTGAGCAGGTATGAAACATCCCTCATGACTGTCAGTGTTCAAGACCAGGGCATTGTAAGCTTGGGGATCTCCAGTGACTTGCTGTAAATCCAGACATGTTTGATTTTCCAAAATGTTGTAAAGCCCATTTGTTCTGGGTGAGACTACCTTTTCCCCAGAATCATTGACCTCAACATGTCAGTCTAGTTCCATCTCTGCTACATGTGTTCTGTAGGACTTGGGATACTTACTGACACTTTCTGTTCTAATGTACCTGCTACCAGGTCTCTGAGAAATTTGTCCTCTAATCCTCTGTTTTGTATAAGTAAACTACAAGGGCAGCAACTCAAAGAGATTCCACAATAGAGACTCTCCAGCATCAGCTGAATGAATGAGTAGGCCTGGGTATGTCACACAGCAGACCAATATGCAGATATAATGGCTACAATCCTAAAAGCAGCATAGCTGTAAAACATTGTATTGGATCATCTGTACTGCTTCTGTACCCAAGCTCATTTGTTCTGAACCCCATCAGTGTTATGACTGTAGGATGTCTTGCTTACTGTAGCTCTATCAATACTGTTTCTTCTGTAAAAAGAAAATTAAAATTGCAATGGGTCCTTCTCCTGGTGGAGACCAGTAAATGCCGCTGTGATAACAAGCACTGCTAGTTACATTTGTGATTGCTCATTTCTTTATTCACTATATCTTCATCTGTTCCTCAAAGAGGTTACTTGTTTTGGCAGGCTACTTGAAGAAGTGTGAAGAAAAGGGAATATTTATTAATGCATTTATATAAGGGGTGTCAAGCTGAATTCAGTATAATCTGTAAGGCAACATTACTTTCAACTTATTAGGAAAAGAATAAATAAAATGGCTAGACATTGGAAAGGGCTCTAAACAAATTGCTGGTGAAACCTTAGCAGAAAGCACCCTTGTTATCACTCCGGTCTAAGCTACACTTGTGCGATGAGGAAACTGCTTAACACTCTGCAAGCTATAAGGTGACTCATATGCTTTGAATTAAGCATTTACATAACTGTTTATAGGCTGGGGGCGTTGCATCATAAGCTTCGCTGGGGGAGAGAATAATTTCTCTCATGCTCATTACATACCTGAAACTTCATTATTTTTCTAGAAATCTTCCTGCTTCTAGTAGGAATTTTTTCTTTGCAATATCTGTTACAGCATTCCAGATACCTTTTTACTTATTTTTCTTTGCACTACTGACTTGTAGTAAACACACTGCTTTTAGGATGCTTTTGTACTGGAAAGGCACAGGCAAAATGAAAAAAGGCTAAGTAGTGAAGATGCAAATCAGGGAAAACACTTTGCAATTTAATTCATTGTGTTAGAGAAAGAAATATATGTGGCAGACAAATGGGTGCTGGTTACTAATTTATCAATCTTAAATTGATACTCCATATCATTACCCTGCAATCAAGATGAAAAAACTAGCTGCATATGATATAGGTGTATGTTCTTAAATGGATGTCAATGTTTAATAGCTCAGGCACTATTATTTCAAAAAGTCTTGTAAAATACACCCTGTAAGTACAATTATTGCTGTGACAACTATTGTGCTAGGGATGAATTCAGACCCTAACAGCATAATCTGAAAGGGGTTTTCTGGTTGGTGGCAATATTTGCTAGAAGATAAAGATATGAGGAAACTGAAACATTTATTGCAAAGTTGGAACAAACCTTTGCCCTGTCCACCTCTAACCATTCTCACTTCCATGCTATATAACCAGTGTGTTCCCCATGTGTTAATCCATAGAATAGTTTGTGTTGGAAGAGGCCTGCCAAGACCATCTAGTCTAACCTCCCTGCAATGAGGAGGGGGGGGGTGTCTCATATTTTTTTCCTGGTTTCACTGTTTTTTTTCCTATTTCTGCAATCCACTGGAAAAACCTGTGTCTCCAAATCACACAAACCTGGTTATTTCACACAAAATTGTTAGTTTCACATCTTCTTTTATGGATAGCATTTTGTGTTTCTGTATTGCATTCATATAGACCAGCTAAGGTATTCTACAGCACTCTTAAATAGCACAACAATTTTTCTGATACAAATGGCTGGCTTTATGTTTCCTGTCCAGTAGGACACAATTAACACACTTTTTTTTATGATTGCTAGCATTAGGAGAAACCAGTTGCTGAAGCAATATCCAGGCTGACATCAGAACTTCCATCCTAGTCTGGGATTTCACCCACTGTCTTCACAGCACCGCAGAGTTTTGCACAGTAATATGCCATCTGTTTACGGCTGGCAAAATAACCCTCAACATTACCACTGCCCAGCTCAACAGCTGTAGTAGTGTAATGAAATATAAAACCATTTAGGATTCCTATTGCTGTGAGACAAATTCATGAGGACAGTCCCTATTACTCGTTCTATGTAAAGGTGCACCACTTTGGAATCTTTTCTCACGGATGAACAGTAGGGAAATGGAATCTGGGTGTTTACGTGGACTAAAAATAAGGGGCTTTATCAGTCATTCTTCCATGGGTCACTGAACAATTTTCACTGCTCACAACAATTATTGATGTGCTTCTTGTATTTCTGGCTCACATTACCAAGTAGAGTCTTGTCCAATGCTGCCTGTCTTCCACCACCAAATGCTACTGTGATGACCACATGAAAAAAACCTGTGGTGAACTGGGAAAAGAAATATGAGAGTAGCTCCTTTGAGAGCCAAGATGAATGGCTAAATCATAGTCATCTGGAGAAAGTGGCTAACTGTGAGGAGAGAAACACGAAATCAACCCATGCCTTGCAAGAGAGAATTTTATTTCTGGTGTTAGGGGATGAACATTTACTGTTAATATGAAAGGTAGCCATGGAAACACGGTGGTTGCAGCAGAGACCTTTCAGACCACTGAGTCCACATCCTTTGTGCAGGATACAGTTTTCATACTTCTAACATACTTAGTAGATATTAAGCTTATGTTTCCTGCCACTTAGCCAAAAGACCAGCAACAAAGTTGCATAATTATGCAAGAGATTTGGATAGAAGCCAAGACAAATGCTTTTAGATTAAAAACTATATAATCAGTTTTTATTCACCATAATGCTTTAAAATTCTCTAGAATGTATCCCCTTTATTGGTAGATTGAAATATATTACTTTTGGGAGACTATTGGAGGGAATATTTGTCCTCATGAAGTAAATATTTATTCTCTTCCCAGATGCCTGATAAAATAATTGTGGTAATGGTTCCTTTGCCAGCTTTCCAGTAATCTCCATGACTTGCTTGGATTCAATCTAAGTCTTCTTGTGGGGGGTATGGGTAATCATTTGCTTTAAATACTAATTCTTTCTTCCTCTTCTAAATTCACAGAGAACATAAGGTTTCTACCATTAAAGATATAGTAAGGAAATCCTTTCCTTTTTTATGCATAAAATGGAGGACTATCCAGAGACCATAACATTACGGGAATTGACCTATTTAGTAATGCTTCCTAACTAATTCTTATCCTCCCAAGAAAGGCATCTTAAATCAAATAGAAGGTTCATGTATAGAAATTGCTTGGAGCTGTTCAAGGATGATGATAAAATTAAGGTGAAATTTGTAATTGTGTTGGTAAGGAGTGGAACTTTACAAATGGAAGAAACTGGAGTGGATAGAAGGCAGAAATACCTACTACAGGCTCATTTGCAAACAGAAACATTCTAAGCAGGGTACATTACCTCTCATTCAGAATTACCCAGAAGATGGCAAAGAAGAGAATTCCCAGTGAAATACCATATAGATCATGACTATGCTTGCTTCCCCGGATGTACACAAAGCTTTCATACAATTCACTTTGCCTTGACAAAGGCAATGTTTTTTCAGGGAATATCTAATTTTAGAAAACAGAGGAAGAAAAATGCAAAATCATTTGTAAATTCAGATGATTTGGCTGGCACACTAAAGTAAGGTAGAAAATACCAAGAGAGGTTTTTTTTACATTTTCAAATACACATTGTCGATATTTCTTATTCTAATTTATTTTGTTTTGAGAAATTGCCTACCCTGACAAAGGAAAGACTTTTCAAAGGGGATTAAAAAACTGGAAAGGAAATGCAACTTATTATTTTGTGCTAAATGAAAGTGTTGGCTACTCCAAAGTGAGATATGATATCATTGTTGCACTGAATATTCCTAAAAAAGTTATGTAACTTCAACCTTAAAAATTGCACTCATTTCTAAGCCAAGTATTGATCCTTGGCAGATTCAAATCTTGACAGTTAAACTGTGCTCATTATTGTGATAACAGACTTTTTTAATGTATTGTGTTACTGTACCTAAATTATTCTTTCACTATATCCTTCCCTTTCAGGAAGATGGTATTTTTTAGAGCAAGCATATCTAGATATTTGAGTTCTGTCAGGGAGTGAGATGTACAACCTAACACTCTACATTCCTTCAAGCCCCTCAGACTTAGATTATACTGTCTCCTGTGAGTTTAAATTTCCTTTAAAATATCCCATGTGAGTGACCTGTAGCAGATTGCATGGTTGTATGATTGCTGTCATCATGCAGGGATGAAAAGCAGCATATGGACATTAAATTACAGAGAGCCTAGGAAATCATGGAGGAACTTCATGGATTTTACTTGCCTTCTCAGTATTCTAAAAACAACACACTGAACCCGAGAACCTGGGAAGACCACATGCCAAGAAATTTTCTGTAGATCCTTCCTGATTTTTTTCTGGGCATAATATCTCCAGACACAAAACAAATTTTACAGTATTTTAGTTAAGAGAAGTTTGTCTGTTACTATCTATAACACAAAATACTTGAGAAAAAAGTTTTTGGTGGTATATCAAAATTGAAATGGACTATGAATCCTTAGACCCGGAATAAAATATGCCATCCCAGAATATTTTCTATGCTGGTTATTGTGCTTTCAACATCTTAAGTTCAGGACATTTTGACCTTTGTTTTAGCACTTCTTTCTATATATAGCCAGGAGAATTGCTTGTGAATTTCACAAGAATATACAAGAGGTGTTAAAATTTCCAGAACCACGGAGACAATGGTTTATATTTAGAGTTTGACTTGAATTTCAAATAAAAAAATCCTTTCTGCTATATTCCATACACCTCTGTCATTCAGTTGTAATAATCTCAAATAGGGTATTAACTCTCATGAATGACTAATGCCTGCCATGTGGATCACTCTCTCTGTTTACACCTTATATACATGCACTCTATGAGCTAGATGGAATGATGTTTTACGTAAAGTTTTGCTTAGGGGTTTTTATTTAGTGTTCAGAGTACTCTGAGGTCATATTACAGAAGCTGGGTTGAAGAAATGACCCAGGTATCTGGAGGGGAATGCTGGGATTTCTGCCATGGTTCATCAGAAAAATCTTAACCACAAAACATGTTTATAAAGAAGTTATCACTGTAATTGTAGAAGTAAGTTGAAGAAAGTTTTGGGTTCTTGGACAAGTATCTCACAGTATTGAATTTTCCTAGTAGAGATTCTCATAATGTAAACTTAATCAGATTTTTCCATTTCAATTGTTCTTAATTGTTCTTAATTTTGGAAAATTCTTTTCATTTGTTCCTGAAACCTTTCAAGAGTGGTCTCAGTTTTACTCATGACCCTTACCAATGCCTAACTAAAAATAAATTAACTTTGTACATAAAGACAAAAATGTTAATCCAATATAATATTATACTTGGCAAAAATAATTATAGGCTATTTCCAGCACTGCGAGAAAAAAAACAAACTATTTTTAAATCCAACTCAAAAGCTTTTATTCATGAGCATTTCAACATTTTTTATTGTAGTTTAAATTCATATAGGGGGCACATAACCATGAAAAACAATTTTTCAGCATAATTTACCATGTTTGACATGCCATATCTCTGAGTATAGCAAAGTAGCACAATCTTTCCAAATGTGAATGATAAATAATTAGTAAAAGTTACATTTTTAATCATGCTCAGATTAATTAAAGCAATTTCAGATAATCAAAATATATGGAAGTAAATATGTCATCTAGAGTAGACTACACTGTTCTTTCATTAAGTGTATTTAAGTAGTACATGTTAAGAAAATAGAAGTATAGCTTAGTAGTCTAAGCATTGGCTTATTTAATACAGATTTTCATAATAACAGGAGACTGTCCTTGCTAATCACAAAGTCCCTCCAAATCTATAGACTATTAATATTCTTTTTTCTTGATTGAAGAATAACTATCAGCAACAGAATGAATCATGTATTACAATAAGATTCCAAGGGCAGAAACTTCAAATATTAGGCTTACCTGTGCCCACATGATACCCCTTGTTTTCAAACTGTAGGTGCAAAGACACAGTCTACTCACATGCAGATTACTCTGAAATATTTAATTTGCACAGTTCTGGCTTTCAGTGACTAAAGGCTAAATCTTCAGCTTATTAGTAAATCTGCATTTAATGTGCCCTTTATTAAAGTGTGAAACATTTCAAATGAGTGACAAAAATGTTATAAAAAGCTGTTTAATTCTTCTTTATCTTTCCATCACATCCTGAAAGGTAAGAGTCTATTAAAATACTATTCACATACGACACCATTCTTGAAAATTGGCAACATTAGTCTTGAGACCTACTGTCATTAATAAAATTCAAAGCTGAAAATTATATATATTCTGTAAAAAGTGGATTTCAGGATAACAGATCTGAAAATTCTCCACTGTTTGGAAGTTATTATCTTTGTTGGTGTCCCAGGTAGCTATCAATAAGACAAGAGGGCATGGTCTCAAGCACTGCCAGGGGAGGTTTAGGTTGGGTATTAGGAAGAAATTCTTTACAGAGAGGGTAGTCAGGCATTGGAATGGGCTGCCCAGGGAAGTGGTGGATTGTCCATGCCTGGAGGTATTTAAGACAAGACTGGATGTGGCATTTAGTGCTATAGTCTAGTAACTATGGTGGTAGTGGATCAAGGGTTGGATTTGAGGATCTCAGAGGTCCTTTCCAGCCCATTTGATTCTATGATTCTATGATTCTCTTAAAAAATTCTTTATAGTCACACTGTGGATGATGTTGGTTTTACATTGCTATAATAGGAAATCTGAAATAGATTAACATGGTATGGCAAACGCTGCCACAATCTTCCTGGGTCTGAACACTTGCAGAAATGTTTCTGTTGCCAATGCATGCCATAATTTCCTCTGAATGCCAGGTACAGTTCAAACAGGCACACACTCACTGGTCCTTGCTCTTTGCGTACTGCAGGTTTTGTCTCCTTGACCATTATTTCTGAGCACCTTTCTACTAGTGTTCCAAGGAAGAAAGACTTCAGGCAGCAGCCCAGAGAAAGAGGCAAGAGAAATGTGACTGCTCTCTTTCAGCAGGCTCTAGAGTATGAAATGTCAGTAACTAACTACTGTGGCCATATAGCTCATGGAAAGAAACAAAAAATGAATTCTCGTAATATGGAAAATTTTTTTATTTAAAGTAAATTCTGAGCAGTCACAGTTTCAACATCCTACTTAAAAATACACATACTACCCAAAACCCCAAACACATTGAGTCAAAAACCATGGACTTAGAGCACAGTAATTCTTTTCCATAGATGTCTGTGAAATCACAGTCAACTAAAGAGAGAATCCATAACAATCTGAAATCAATTTACATTACAAGAGTCATTGGACTTCACTGTCTCATCATTTTTCACTATATGAAGCAATCTAATATTCTGCCTTAGCAGGTGCTTTGCTCCAATTATTGAACATAAATTACAAATCCTTGCCTATTTCTAGACTTCCTCTGAGGTAGGATTTAGGAGGAACAGTGACCTCAGGACCTGATATCTTTGAATTAAAATGTTGCAAACATACTGTTCATAAAAAAATGAAAAAAAAAGAAGACTCCACAGGGTGTAGATGAGGGGTAGGTAAAAGGGGAAATTACATTAAAGAAGTCAAAAGGAAATTGCCTTAACACCTTCAAAGATTGGGATGTTCAGACATTTCTAATAACAGGGAAGTCAGAAGTGGAAGAATTGGGTGAAAATACCACTTGCTTTCTGTATCTATCCATGGGAGAAGAAAGCATAATATGCCCTTTGACTGATGGCAATTGCTCGTGTGTGACAGAAGGAAAGAAACTGAGTACATATCCAGATCTTGTTCTTTCTCTTACATTCTTGCCCTGAATGTATAATGTACCTAAATCTTGTCATTCTCTTCTATGGCATTTGTGATGTCCACCTTTTCCAAACATCCATAACCTCTGAAGATCCACTACATCTCATCTAATTTCTATGCCAGCCTTCTCTCCGGCAGTACTCTAAAACTCACCCACTGTTATAAAACCTGACTACTAAGATCAGCTTGTTTGAAAGCAGTTTGGACTGTCCCTACCTGCAAGGTTATTCTCTCCTTATTAATTTTTCTGTGGATTTTTTTTTCTTTTTAAATTATCTAAATAGTTTGTCACTCCTAAATTACTCCAAACAATAAAGTCCAACACGACCTTTCAAAAGGTAAATCTTTTGCTGGAAAAATACATGGAAGTTTTGCTTAAAAATGGAAACAACATTTTAAAACCAATCCACTCCAAAATTAGTGTGAAAGGTTTTGACTGATCTGATTTTTTAGTTCTTAAAAGCTTTTGTGAATTTTTTTTTTTAATTCCACTTGAATTATTTGAGGGGAAAAGTTAACTGCAGAACACGAAAACTGCCTCTTAGTAGTTATGGCTCCTTGTGTAGATACTTGATTTTAAGTGGATATGTACACTGTCACTCATCAGAAAATGCTTTTACTACTTTCTTTTCATCTTAATCCTTTCTGTTGACCAGGTTAGGAAGTGTTTCACTGGCAGAACAGAAATGGTTGATGTATTAACATGTTTTCAATAGATTCAGGGTAAAAGCACAAATATCTAGTTCATGGCTTTAACTTCCTTTCTCCTATCTCATGCTGCTTGTCTAAGGATTTGTGGTATCAAGTAACTTGTGTTTCTCGTTAAAAACGTTTTTAGAGTTTAGCCGTAATAAGTAAAATTTTAAAAGCTACAAGTTTTCAGTAAGGGAAAGTCTTGAGACTTGAAAGAAAAAATTATTTAGAAGCATTATTTCTTCATTACCTGCTACTGGGCTTTAATGTTCATTAGCAAACGGATGGATGGGTCCAATTTTCATCTATTCATTTGTCTATCCAGCAGAAGTATTTCAGAACATTTTTACCACCTCTGGAATGTTTACGGCAGCTATTTTATAACAAAAATAATCCTTTCTGCAAAGGTGCACACAATGACATGTCCAATGGGCAGAGCTGGCATGATGGAGGCACAGAAGGCAGAAGGGCGATGTACTGCACAGACCAGAGATGTGAAAGAGGTGTGGGGGGGTATTTAGAGCTGCATATGGAAAGTCAACCAAAACAAATCATTTACCTTCATCTCGGATTATCAGTAAATAATATATAATATATAAATAAATTATCAGCTCTTGATACCACAGGTGAAACCAGACATCAGATCTTTGCTAGCTAGGGAAAGATTTGTAGTTATTAGATCACCATCTAGTTTGCAGAAGTCACCTACCATCTAAGCCTTTGACTAGAGAAGAGGTGGTAACTCAGGAACTAAGCTATCATGACCATGTTGGAAATAACCCAATGAAAAGTGCCTTAACCTGATTAGCTTTGCTGAGTGGAAATGCCTTTTTTTTTTTTTTTTCAAACCATTGTGTTGTAATCTTACAGGCTTATTGTGCCTTCCATTGTTAAGGTCACGCATACTTGGAAAAATAAAATGAAAATTAGTATTTGAACTACTTAGCTGTATTGGTACTTGTGTAGAAATAGATGATATTTTTATTTTTTCCTTCAAAATGCATATAGATAGAATGCATAGATAGAATTTGAATCATTTAGACCAGTAGTTTTAAAACTGCACTGCTTTAGTTATCCTGAAATATTGTTTTTTCTTCATACCAAAACTCACTCAAGGAATATTAATATTACCAACTTTTTCTGAAGATCAACTTCCAGTTGATGTAAGTAGCTACACCCTGAGAAATGAAGAGAACTAGACTGCCTGTATATTTTACAGCACAAGGTTGAAATTAAATGTGCCATTTTTCACCAAAATATTGTTTCCCATTACTGAAGAGAAGTGATGGGCCTGAGGGCCTCATGCATTACAAATCTCATGTGCTTTAAATTGCTAGTAAATCACTGCAGTTTTGCCTTTAGTAGTTTCTGCCGAGCTCAGCATTTATTGCTTACAGCTGAATACAGCCACCTAAATCATCCATCACAATCTTATAACCCACAGTCGCCTTCCATTTCATACGCCAAGGAACTGGCACATCTTCAGAATGGGAGTGGGTGAACAAACTACACACATTGAATAGTTCTATATTGGCAGCTGATGCAGTGTTTTTAATAGCACAGGGAGAAACATGCAGGAGTTTCAGCCGTCAGCCTTTGACCTCACCCGAGGGGACAGGGATCCAGCGCGGAGCCTCCCCCACAGGGTGGAGTTCAGGCCTCCAGTGTTTGCTGCCATCATATTGCTTACACCTACATGGACCTTTCTATTCCTCACTGGCCCCACACAAGAAATAAGATGAAACTTCACCCAGGGGTACCAGAGACACTGATGACCAAGGAACACTGAGCAAATCAGACCTGGTTTGAGCGATAGGCCAAGATTTTACCAGGTTAAAAATTCCAATTCCCTTGGCAGAACTCCAACATGGGCCAAAGTCTCTCTCTCACTAGCTGTAAGGTGTTTTGTAGCTGTAGATAGCAAAATGTCTGTTGCTAGCACTGAAATCCCCAAGGAGGTAACACCTTTGAGACCAATGACCGAATAGAGAGAGGGGTAAAATTCAGCTCTCTGCAAGAGGCCAGCACCTCTTTATTCTCCTGGAGGTACTGCACAGATCATGAATCACACAGGAGTTAAGAGGTTCAGAGGCTTTGGGTTTCTGGAGCCTGACAGAGTGGTAAACAGCAAAAATTAAAAAATTTCAGTGTAGCCAGTGTTTTACCAGGTCCAGATTTGATGCTACTATGTAGAGCTCAGAGATCTAATTTAGCTTCATTGCTTGCTGTTGAAGGCTCTCTTGCCATATATATATTTTCTTGGGAGCCAGCCATATTGACTCAAAAACATCTAGTTTATGGGCTTATTTCAAAAGGGTCTGATCCAAATTCCTAAAATGGACTTTTTTCTTTCTCAAATTGCACGTTGTCCTTGTGTAACAGCGGTTGATTTTAAAACTCTGAGGTTACACCTTATTACTTCAGCTCTGAGTTTTTCAATGAACCATTCAGACTGTAGAATTTTTCAGAAAATTTTGCTACAAACTTCATTTTGGTGTCTTATCTGTCATGCTCTTAAGAGCTGTCATTTCATATTGCGTTGAACTGCCTTTTTTCCCCCCTGAATGGGAAACTAAATGCATAATATAACAGACCTTTCCACAATTCTATTATAAAATAGCATTTTAGATTATTACAAGAACATTATTTCAACAGCAGAATCACATCCTGTTTGCTTATAGTTGCTAAAAAATTCCAACAGAAATTACAGACTAAATCCAAATGGATGTTACAGGCAAACCAAAGGCTCCATCCCTTTATCCAACAATTCTAAAGTCACCTAGATACATTCTTAAAGAGAACAAAAGGCTTGTTTCCCTGTAAATTGATTGATATGTACTTTAGATGCAATGGGATGGATACTTAGTGAAAGGGATAAATAGCTTTAACGGAGATACGCTATAAATGAAATTTATAATTATAATAAATAATAATTAACAATCACTATTAATCATTACCCAGTAACTAATCACTATTTAGCAATTAATCACATCCATCTCAGTTTTTTATTATTCATTAACTGATCAGTATTAACCAACTAATATTTTATAATCTGTTATTATTAATTACCTAAAAGCAATGATCATCACAAAGGGATGATTTTCATATATTTCAAAACTTCTTTAATAATTATTTTCTTCCTCATACTTTTAAAGGGGCAACCCCTGCTCCCAACGATATGTCCTTGGATCCTTTCATTTGGGTCAATACCAGCCTGCCACAAATATACCTGTATCCTTAATTTTTTCTGATTAATTAACTGCAATGGATAAAGATGCTGTAAAATGCCTAAGTAAACCCAGAAGCCTTCATCATAAAGACTTTATCAAGGAAAAATAAAACTTTTTGTTAAGGAGAAATAATATTGATATTCATTTCCATTTTTTAGTTCAAGCTACTTCTGCTCACTAAATTCATATAAAACAAGATGAAAACAAAAGGACAGTGAATGTAATAAAACTGGGAACTCTAATTTTAGAAGCCAATGTGTATTACCCAAATTCAGACTGTTTATGAATGCATTCAAATCACATTTTAATATGACTAATACAATTTATTTCTATCAAAAGACCATAATTTTGAAAAAGCAACACAGAAATTCAGACATTGATATGATGACTTATTGATCTGGGGGGTGGGCGGGGAGCAAAACTCAAAAACGCAAAACCAAACACACAAAAAATAAATTTGCTGAGAACAAATTCCCATTTTTATTTGGTTTTCTACAAATAAAATGAAGTTTTAAATTATTCTGAGCTGAATGTGCCTGTTTATACGGTAGATGATTAATGACACATAATGTGAGGGAGATCTCTGAATCTCCAATTAACTGACTTCCAGTTGTAGTTTGGGTCTTATCTTTTTATTCAAATAATAGAAATGCTATAGCCATGCTGGATATGCTTCAAACCATGTTTATTCGTCTGCTGTTTAGGCCATAGTAGCTTTTCTGGCTACACCTTCATTCAAATAACAAGAAAAACCAGGGGGAATAAACGTGCTTGGTCCACAGCTGGTATAAATCAGTGCAGCTTCTCTGTCTTCGGTGGAATGACATCAATTTATAGCAGCTGAGGATCTGGCTCTTGGTGCCAAGTTATGAGCCAGATGAGCACAATGGGATGCAAAAAGAAGGCATAATGTGGCCATAAATTTGCTCAAAGGCTCTTCACATTTCAATGATAGTCTCTTTGTAGAATTCAATTAGCATTGCTGTTTCTACTCATAAAATATATGCTCTTCCTGAATAATTTTTTTCTTGTTCTTTTACACTATCCAGAGGCCAAATCTTACAGCTGCTGCTGAGGCTATATTGATTTCACAATATGCCTTCAGTATGTAGGCTGGCCTATTTGAATTTCTATTTTAAACAATAGGAACTTGGAAAGCAGTCAGGTAACGCTCTTTAGCGTGAGGAATCTAACATTTGTCAGATGTCTCAGTCCCTCAAAGGTTCAACCCACGGTGCTGCCTTTTTGCAGTCATTTTATTTTTGCAATTTATCAGTGATGTTTTATGTCATGTTGGGGTTTGTGTTCTGATGTATTAAAAAAGGGTATTTGTGTGAGTGTGAAGCATATGCTATAAAACAGCAAATAACATAAAAAAGAGACAGAACCACATTAAAAAAAAGTCAGAACAAAGTATCTTATTTACTGAGTGGTGATAGTAAAAGAGAGAAAATTACAGGAATAGCTTTTTCATCTTTGTTGTAAAGCAAGGGAGAAAGTAATTTAAAACAAGTTTCTGTTAGTATGCCATTTGCAAAGACCACTGCCTTTAAAGATTTATTAGAAATTTCAGTAGATGTAAAGTTCAAAGCTAAGAAAAAAGATACAAACCCCAGCAATATATTACCACTGTATTCATGCATTTTCCTGCCCATTTATTCTTAATAGCTAGTTTGAGCCTTTTGACTGAATCAACAACCTAGGAGGAGCAGCAATTGTGACAGTCCCTTCTCTGTTCTTCCTGGGCTGAAAAGTCATGGCAACTGCAAAGGTCAGATTGTTATCCTCCTTACCTGCTGCCATTAGCTGCATTATTTAGGTGCTAAATCAAGACTCCTTTTCCTGTCTAGCGATATCTTAAGAGAGTGATATCTGCATCCCAAGCATGTCTGACTTTCTCTCGCCTCCTGTATACACCATCCTGAAAGTTTTCAAAAACGTACTGCAGGCACATTCCTTGCGCCACCCTAATATTCCACTGAGGGCACATTATAGGTTTGGCCTTTTTCCAATTACATGTCAAATTTAATCTTTCATTTTGCCTGACTAAATTTCTCTTTCAGTTCATTTTTTTTCACACAGTTGCTAATGCAACGTGTGCCCTGTCTTTCCCTTTACTTTCAAATTCCTCCTCAATAGCCTTCCTTAGAGATCATCCACAGGCTCCAGCCAGCTGGTTTAATGGCATTACTAAGGGACTGACAGGAATGTAAAAGTGCTAGACTAGCATAGTCCTCTGGATATGAACATCTTTAAGAGCATTAGGAAAGAAGAATTGTCATAATTTTTGTGTCTAACATGTCTGTCCAGTTCTTGCCCATCTACTTTGTGAAGTTTTAAGGCAAGACCTTTACGTTCTTTTATATTCTACAGCATGTGGAGTGTGAGTGCTTCCCAAAGATGGATCATCACAATAAATGACAGTGTTCAGACTCCTTAGCAGTTCTTGGTCTGGGAATACAAACTTAAACATTCCAAAAGAAACAGCAAGAGCTGGAGGATGTGACTACACCACGACAACACAGGCCACTGAATTGTTGAAGAGAGAATAGATCACAGGGTGTAACATTTACATCCTTTAATCTAGAGTATGTTGGAAAATACTTGCTTAACATAGAAAGCTTCAAAAAGAACATTTTATAACCACAATTGAAAAGTGTGAAAAACTTGTTATAAACAAACCCAAATATTCAAACATGATAGAATTAACAATATTCCAACAGAAAAAATAATTGCAAAATGAATAGTGAAAGAATTGTTTATTAAAGTCATAGTTAGTTTTAAGATGAACTGTACAACATTTTCTGTTCTATTTTATCTGAGCAACAAAGCCTTCTCAAAAACAGTTAAGTCAATCAATACAAATTTCCCTCTAAAAAAACCTCCTCTGATTTGAAGGAGTAAAACTACTTTTGCTTTTGTGGTTTGCAGTTTTTCATTATGACTGATTCCAGTTTTTCCCATCCAGTCTTGTAATTTTGCAAACATAGAAAAAAGCCTTGCACATTTTGCAGGTTCATTTAGGCTAAACCAGTATTAGACTGTTACATACATGAACAAATAGCTATTTTAGCAAACCAAATTGGTATATGGTCTTACTCTGGTCTCCATTCTTCATTATCTGTGGCCATTAAACTCTGTAAAAAATGAGCTTAATGATTCTGTTTCATTTTGGCAGGATTTGATTCCTATACTGCTCGATAAGCAATCTATAAGCAGCAAAGATTAAGCACACTCTTTCCTCTCAGCCCTTTTGTGCTCCTAAGGTGTTAGCCGAAGGATTTTTGCTCTTCAACTATTACATGGACAGTCCTTTTAAAAAAAATCCCAAACTATAAAAATAGCGGCTAAATTTTAGTTTCCATTTATTTTTATTGTAGTTTCAGTGATACCTGTTAGGCTCAGAAAATCCAAACAAAAAAGCTTTTACTTCAGTTACCCATACTTAAAGCTTTGACCCTGTTCCAGATTCTAAGTGAATTTCTTCTAATGGACTGCCTAGATGCCCCAAAAGAAATCACAGAAGAAGCTAAGAAGAGGTCTTCTCTTCATCAGGCAGAAATAGCATGATTATTTTATTTCCTCTCATCACAACTCCCTCAACTGCAATATTTGCCAAAAGAATATCCTCCAATCCCATTTGATTTTTTAAGTCTGCTATTACTGGTTAACTAAATAGAATTAATAAGAGACTAAAAATAGAAATAAATTATTCATCAAAAACATCAAAGTCAGGTGAAGATTTGTCTTCTATATTTCACCTGAGGCTAATAAAGTCTGCAAATAACATATGGTTAAAAATTTTTCAAATGACCATAGTAAGTGATTGGGATTTGCTACTAGTATGTATTTATGTCAGTTTTTTGTGGGTCTGCATTTTGATCATGTGTCAATTTTAAAATAGGAATTTATATGACTTTAACAATTTACTTCCCGTAAAAAGTTTATAAATGATTTTGAGTGAAGACTGCGAATGAAGCTGTCAGTTGTGATGTCCAAATTATTAATAGTTGATTAAGAGGAAACTTCAGTACATAGTTGTGACTACATAATTACACAGTCACATACACAGTTGGTTCATTTTCTGTCATTTGAGTGATATGATTCCGGAATTTTTCAAAATAATTATATACCTAATGTAATTGATTTCTTCTTCTTTGCCAAGGAAGGTTCCTTTGAAAAAGGAGAGCCCTGCTTGTGAGGAATACATCATTTTGTACTGTGTGAGGTGTGAAAGAAGAACACTATAGGTCATATGCATTCTTAAACACATACTGAGGTGCTCTGCTAGACGACACCTGAAATTCCTATGGCTGCAGTAACACGGTATTAACATATATAAAGGGATAACTAAAGAATATTGGCAAATATTTTGTCTTTTAAGCAGTTTCCAACTTTCAAGAATGAAGGAGGAATGAAACACTGAATTTGCACAGTGACATTGCAGATCCTTAGAAGAATGTTTTGAGTAATATTTTCATGTAAATATAGATATTGTCTAGGCAATAGTCAGCAAAAATAAAAGATTTATGAACTTACTAGATTAATAAATGCTTTAGGGGATTTTGAATTTTTTACTTTAAAACGTTATGCTCCTATGATTTTTATATCCAGTTCCATAAAACAATATTAGTCTCAAAAGCCAGTGACATCCACTCATATGTTAAAGACTAGGCGTATGTTTAAGTGTTTTCTTCATTCAAGCTCTTCATGTATTGCTACAGTCACACATCCTTATACTTTCTGTGCTTCTTTTGTCCCTTTTTTTCCGTTTTTACTCACAGAACTGTGATGTATTCTAAGAATTGCAGCTGGAAAGAGGCAGCTCAGTCACAAGGCTCCCTGTATCTGCTTGTTGCCTTTTACCTTAATCTAAGCTTTCCTGGGGAATGGTAATATCTCTATAATGTACGTGCCTGTTTAGTACAATTGTCCCAGGGCACTAACAGGATACAAAGAAACACATAAATAAATAAACAACAAATCAGATATTGTAGCGCTGTTCAGATGCTTTGATATGCCTCACTTTTAAAAATCTTTTAGGCAATTGGGATTAATAATATGTTGCTAAAGCTTTGCCTTAGAAAATCAGACAAATATTCTTGTGATTGAATTATTTATAAATATGATTTATTATTCTTGGGTTTGATTCTTATTGCTTACATCAGCCTCTCTTTACTTTTCAGACAGCTTACGAGTATGGGAAAATTTCTTCTCCATGTGTCAGTATCATTATTTCTAGTCACTGAGTTCCACATAAGCTGTGTCATCTTGGTGCATTGGACTCACCAAATTTTTAGGACCCCTGTGTTGAAAATCTGTCTCATAACAGCTGGATTCTATGCACAGGCCACTGCTTTCAAACAGGTTTCAGATAAACTCTATGCTTTTTCACCTTTCATCATTTTATGACACTTATCTGCATGAAACCCTAGGGACTTCTTACAAGCTATTTCAGAACTTTGGCTACTTTAAGTATGAATGATGTTCTAGTACAGGTTTTTAGCTATAAAAGTGGTGGAATTAAATTTTTTCTCTAAATGCTCAAACTTTTAGGAGATAATTTAAGGTAAAAGGATTTTAAGAAAAGCCTTAACACCACCGTGTTTTTTTTCATTTTCCAACCTAATTGAATCTATTCTATCTCTAATCCTGAACCTATTATGCTGCTAAAATTTTTAGTTTCAAGGACCTGAAAATTGGAAACCATGCTATTCCTGATTGTGGGAGAGCTGCATAAGCACTGTAACAAGCAAAGAAGTTTTAGGGAAGTATAGACTGGTCATGCAGATATTTCTTTGATGAATACTTATCACTCTCCTACATAAAGCTGTTGATGGATTCATGTACTGATGCACCAAGCTGCCTGCTTTTTATGGGAGAGACTACATGATGAACATGGGACAAGATGGGACAATATCTGGTAACATGTCCTTCTGACATATTCTCATGCATTCTATGGCAAGGTTGGAAAAAATTGTGTTAATAAGGAAGAAAATGCTGATGTTTTGTGAATAATTCCTAGGATTCTCTAACTTTTATCATGGGGGCTTCGTGTAATTGTTAGTTTCAATAATTTAATAAGATATATTGCTTATTACCCCCAGTCTTGTTTGGTGCTTGCTCAGGGCTCTGTGAACACTGTTACAGGGGGTCCTGTATTCTGAAGGATTCTGCCTGATAGCAAAAATAGCAAAAAAGTTACTTTGGGGTGGGAGTAGTGGGCTTGTGAAGTAGGATGATATTGTACTCTTCTCGCCTAAGCAGGAAACTTCTTCCTGGCTTTCCCTGAACAGCTAGGGAGCTGTGGTAACCCACTTGATGCAGATAAGTAGAGCTAACACTGCCACAGGTAAGAAACATATCCATATTTCAGGACCAATGAACTGAAATTATTGTGGAGCTTTGTTGAAGCTAAAAATCTGTAACTCTCATCATGGCTGCTTCTGCTGCCTGTCCCAGGAGGTGCTGTTGAAAGCATGGCGGTTTATCTTCCATATCAACTGTGAAACACCTTTAGTCTGCTTTTCAACTGTCTCATCATGAAAAGCTTCATCTTGAGATCATCTTTTAAGGCTGTTATAACAACTTGAGGCGGTTATTAAGGATGCAGTTTTACACCCTTTCTGCAGGGAGGAAAGAACAGATTGGTATTTCACCTCAATAGTTTCAGAACTGCTAGTTCTCTTTTGGAAGATGCCTATATCTCGCTCCATAAAATCTCTAGTTCTGGTAATATTTGCTTTAAATTCAACTCTTGCTGTAGATGATTGATGACTAGAATGAGTATGCAGAACAGACGGATTATGAAGAAAAATACTGTTACATGTAAGAGGTCTGAAGGGATTGACGTACAAGAATAGATTAAAATTTTAATATGTGTAGAGCAGCTAAACAAAAACTAAGAAGGGATTGATAGTCATGCAGGGAGTAAACACAATAATTTGAGGCAACTGAAGGAAATTAATCAGAAGAAAAATTAGTCAGAAAAAAATTAGGAAAAGTAGAATTGATTAATTTCCCAGAACAAAAGGGGAATTCCCAACACTTTAAGCCTTAAACCCAATATAGAGGAAAAACATAATAGGATGTCCTCTTGGGGGAATTCCCTTGTTACGAAGAGATATTACTTTCTGACCTACTAGACTGTTAGTGTAGACTCTGACTCCTTTTTATCACCAATTTTTCTGTACATGTAATTAACTTTTGGAAGAGTGCCAGTGAAAATACTGCAGCAAATCCTATAGAATACTGTCTTCTTATTTTCATATAGGCAAAGGTGGTAGCTATTAACTGTGACATGGTATAGGAAATATATATTGATTCTGTGATTTTTAAAAAAATGACAATAGGCTGTAAGCCAGGCTGGAAACTTCATTAATATTGAAATGAAATTACCTTTTTCCCCCCTTATTGTCCCTACTTTGCCACCTGTACATTGTAATATCTGTTGCTCATGAGGTTGCCCAGAAACAGGCCTTGGGAATATATTGTCTCTTGAGAACTATGATTAATTACTATTGTTTCCCCCAAAGGATTTCACTTTCAGATCATTTATTTTCTAGAGTCACTGATGAGCTGACTGGGAAAATGAAACACTTGAGTTTAATTACCAGTTAAAATTACAGCTTTCTAAGCAGGTACTTAATCTCATACCCTTTTTATAATTTTTTCTTCTTATGATATAATATGCAGTTATATCGGCTGTCTTTCACGTTGTTAACAATGTCTTACTACCACTTTCAAGGCAAAAAGAATATAAAATGATTGCAAGAAACTTAGGTGTGGCTTTAGAGTGCACTAAACAGCACTTTATACTGGATAATTAAATGGAGTTGCATCTGATTATTTAGCTGAACTAATAATTCTTCAGTATTTGTTCTCCATCTTCTATGCTGCCTCTCTCATATTCTCTGGTACAGTCTTTGCAGTATTACTCTTTCTCCTGGGAGATGGGAGAGAGGAATTCAGAGTAGATGAAATGATGAAAAATCAAACTGAGGAATCTACCACAACACAAGCCCAGCTCAAAATGCAACATTTGGTCTACTCCAAGTAGGAAAATGTTTATTGCTATGACCTTTACCTTATAAATCTTCATTAATTCTTTTATGTGTTTAAACATACTTCAGGAGTCTTAGCCAGCAATTTTATTTTTTACAGTTATGAATTAGAATTACTGGAGCTAAGCAAGCTGCTAATAGGATGGAGTTGCCATAAAGCTAATAGCTGCATATCTTTAAAGATGATAAATATTTTCTTTTTCAGGCATGAGTACAATTTATTTTTATTAATGGCAGATAGGAATTAATGAAACAAATATTACTATTTGAAACCCTGCCGTGTTTCCATTTGTGTTATGTATTGCCTAGAAAGAGTGACATCTAAGAGAGAGATGTAAGACCATACAAGTATAAGGTCTATTCTTAGTATGTTGACAAACCACTTGATTCTGTGCAGTTTACTGAGTTTTAAGAAATGCCTGCATTAATTAGAACTGAAATCTTCAGTACCATTACTGTTCATCTAACTACAAACAACAAAAACCACTCACTTCAAACTATTGTAATCCTTCCACAAATAAGAAAAATCTATGATGCCCAAATGTTTGCTTATGTATCACTAACTATACATCACTTTACTCTTGTCTCCAAGAAGAAAATTATATGTGCTTTGATTTCTTTAGAATTCTCTGTCTCTTACACCAAAAAAACCACCAACATAAATGCACCAGGACACAAATGTCTCTCCAATGTACTGTCTATAAATTGCAGCACATTTCTTATTTTCTACGTTATACACATGGCCATAAATAAAAACTGTCTCAATTATCTCTTTGGTTTTACTTTTGTTGGTTTTGGGTCAATATGGAAAAAAATTATGAAATCATCTGTAGAGATGAGCAAAGGGAAAAGCCACACACATCACCTCTCTCCTTGATGCTGGGATGGTTATTCCTTTTATTTTGATTGTGTGAGATTATTGAGTGGTTTTTTTTCAGTTTGGTTTGACTTTGTGTGTGTATCTCATACACAAGATATTTCCTAAAGTTTTTCACATATAAAATTTTCTTTAATGTAGTTATTTGCTTTTCTAGATTTGAGGTGTTTCAAGTGAGCAAATGCTCAGAATAATGAATTTTTCATCATAAACAAGGGGTATTGTAGATAATTTTGTATGTCATTCCCTCCTACCTCCATGGTCTCCTCTTTGGTCTTTATTAGATTACGCTTTCAAACTATGAATGTTTTATATAACCTGACTACTAATATTTTTGAAGGTAAAAGTAACTTTTTCATTAGCATTTATATTGTGTTATTTTCAGAAGATGGTGAAGATAACATTATCCTAGTCATCAGGAAGGATAATAAAATCTTAAAAATACAAGGATTCAAATTAAGATGACAAGAAGAAGCACATTACATGTGAATGTATTGAATTAAATAGAATCTTCTGAAACATAAGGTCACAGCACATGATGTAGCTTATAAAATATTTTGCACAAAGAATGGATTATATGTCTGTTATTCAAGATCTTTATAGATTCTAGATACAACAGTGAAGACTTTAGGAATGAAAGTGCTTTAGAGAAAACTCTGCTAAAGATTTTCATTAGGAGTAACTCATGGACAGAACAGAAGGAACGTCTTAGGTCACCAAATTTAATTCTCTCATCTTGTCAGCAAATAGAGCCAGTAGCCAAAATTCAGCAGCCTTTCCTTAGGATATGCAGCACCTATACCTTCAGGTTTAGATTAAAAGTTTTGCTAAACAACAGAGACTGAAGAATGCTCAGTAATATTTACCTAAGAGAGAGAAATGAAAGAACTAGAAATGTGCTTGCTATGTGTTTCCAGTGCTAGTAAAAAAATATGGTTTGTCTCAATAGATCATTATTGACCCTTGTAAATGGCATATCTCTCCTTCAGAAAGCAAGATTTCTGTAAGACATTTAGAAAGCCAAATTTCTAAACCAGCTTCTCCTCTTTTCCCACTTACATTACAATTACAGTGGGTGAGAAATAATCTTAAGAATAAGTTAAAAAAATTAAAAAACTGTTCTAGTCATTGAAGACACAACAAGTTGATAAATTTTATCATCCGTTTTTATATGAAGATACAACAATGTCACCTGCTAGGCAAGCTAGAAATAGTTCATATTAATTCATTCACATAAATGAGGAATACCTTAACAGTGAGGATTTCAATCTGCCTCAGGCATTTTTCAGTGTTTGCTTAAAACCAAATCTCTTATTTTTTCTTAGTCATCAAATATGCCAGACAGGAACACAGCCATTTATATATATGTAAAAAAAAAAAAAAAAAAGAAGTGTTTTTTCTTGTTTTTCCCACCATAACAAGGGAAAACAGGATAGCACTGATTTTATCATTATTTTGGCTGTGGTAGCTAGGCAGGATGACTGCCACATTTCTGTTGGCAGTTCATAAGCACTGGGACAGCGTATTCCCTACCCCTCAGCATCAAAAGTCACAAGTCACTAAGTGGGAATCAGATCCAGCAGCTTCTCATTTCACAGGAATTTCAAATCCTAGGTAAGAGATTCTTTGGCAAACCATAGACCTATAAAGCTTTCCTTTGCCTCCTGTTTTCAGGAAGGAAAACTCCCACCTGCTGCAATGTATTTCAGACCTAACTTGTTTCCTGCATGGCTCACAGAGGGATGCATTTTCTTTACCCCAGCCTACCTCATTTGAATGCGCTGTTGGTGTGATCATATACCATCATCATTAATTATTAATTGCGGTGTAGTGAATCAGCGTCTTTTCTGTATTATTTTTCAGCTCAGATCTTGCCCTGCAGAGGCAGCTATTGAGCTATCAAAGGCAGGGAGATGTTATGAGACCTGTAATGCCCCATAACTTTGACATGCAGCTCCCCCCAGCACCTCATTCCGGCAATAAATATTTTAGAAGGGAATCAGACAGACAAGCGGATAAGTGAATTAATTCACATGTTCTTATTTATGAAATGCTCACTCCCAGACTCTGTTAAAAATTAACTTATTAGAGAGATGGAAATTTGCTTTCATGAATTGACCATCAGCCTCTCTCTGCCGCAAAACTGGCCCCGCAAGCAGCACATAGATGAGGGCACAACCTCCTTTAGAAGATCAAAAGCCCTGACAAAATTGTCCCAGTCTCGTAACACCATTTGTGTGAGTAGATATGCCTATCATTTAAGAACAAAAAAAAAAGTAATTTATTTTATTTATGGCTCATTTTCCTTGAACTTTAATTAACTTATAGAGGGTCAGAAATACCGTTTATGCTTCAAACAAAGCTGCTTTACCCCTTTGAGATACTTGGTCTCTTTCAACTTGTTCCTTGATAAAAATATGGCTGTGTTGAGGCCACCCTTCTATGAAATACTTTTTCCTCTTTCTCTGTCTATCTGAGACTTCCATCATTTGGAATATACTTATTTTCTGCAAAATGTTTATCTATCACTTCACTGTTGGATTTGATTTGTTATGGAAACTGAATGTATTTCCATTTCTCAACATATTTACCAGTGAGATCTAATAAAAGTTCTTTATTAGGAGCCAAAATTAACTTATTTTAGACCATTCTGTTACATAAACTGAGGAGGACAGACTGTTTGAGGGAAGTCTTCCCCTGTTCCTATAGCAGCAGGTATGCCTGCACCATGCAAAGCAGGAATATATAGTTACTTCTGAACAGGAGGATTTATCAGTATGGCCCAGCAATGCAAGGGATGGCAGCTCTTGTCTTACGTCTTACAGGCATGCTAGCAGTTTGTACATGAGGTTTTCCACCCTGAATGCAGTTACTAATGCTGATGCCAGCTCCGGGGCTAGTCCAGGTCTGTTCATGCAGACGTTGTAACACAGGGTGCAGATTTGCTCAGAGATATGACCTTCCTTCCAGCCGAGGTTATTTGCCTGAGTGAGAAGTGACAGTACCACAAGTGACATGTGTGAACTTTTACTGATTGTGGTGGGTTGGCCCTGGTGGATGCCAAGTACCCACCAAATCCTCTCTGTTACTCCCCTCCTCAACTAGACAGGGAAGAGAAAATACACCAAAAGGCTCATAGGTCAAGATAAAGACAGGGAGAGATCTCTCACCAGTTACCACCACAGGAAAACCAGACCTGACTTGGGGGAATTATTTTAACACCAATAAAATCAGAGTAGAGTAACAAGAAATAAATCCAAACTTTAAAACACATTCCCTTTACCCCTCCCTTCTTCTCAGGCTCAGCTTCACTCCAGATTTCTCTACCTCCTCCCCTGCAGCACTGCAAAGGAACAGGGAATGAGTGTTGCAGTTAATTCATCATACGTTGTTTCTGCCAATCCTTCCTCCTCAGAGGGAGAATTCCTCACACTCTTCCCCTGCTCCAGGGTGGGGTCCCTCCCACAGGGGACAGTCCTCCACGAATTTCTTCAATGTGAATTCTTCCTACAGGATGCAGTTCTTCATGAACTGCTCCACTGTGGGTCCCTCTCATGGAATGGAATCCTACAGGAACACTGAGATCCAGGGTGGGTCCCCCATGGAGTCACACTTGTTGCCAGCAAACCTGCCCCCTCCAGTGTGGCCTTCTCTCTCCATGGCAGCTTCTTACAGAAGCCACACCTGCAGCACCCCACTACCAAAACCTTGCCACACAAACAGAGTAGATTCTAACCCTCACCTTTGTGAATCACATATTTAAGAATGGTTATTCAATTCTACATTCATTACAAATCTTCACAAACTCACATCAACCAAAAATACAATTCCTCACACTGAAATCAAAATATGATCAAAACACTGAAGGAAAGTGAACAATTTGCACATAATTTACCTCTGGTCCCTTCACCACAATTACAAAAACCAAAGTTCCCCACAGTCATTCTGCTCTCTAAAACTGTTCATGCCATGTTTTGCCTTTTACCTCTCCTGATTACTATCCTTATCTCAAATTCCTCATGCCCCATGTTGGGCACCAAAAAGGACTGTGGTGGGTTGACCTTGGCAAAACATCAGGTACCCACCAAGATGCTCTATCACTCCCCTCCTCAGCTGGACAATGCTGGAAAAAAATAAGAATGGAAAACACTCGTGTGCCAAGACAAAGGCAGGTTAAGAAAGCAAAACCAAAGCCACATACGGAAGCAAAGCAAAACAAAACAGAAAATTTTTTTCTCTCCTTCCCATCAGCACTTCCAAGTCACTTTCTGGGAAGCAGGGTTTCCACATGTATAGCACTGCTCAGTAGTAACCAAAACACTGATTTGTTGTCAACACTTTTCTAGCTACCAATACAAAGCACAGAACTATGAGGGCTGCCATGGGAAAAATTAACTCCATCTTAACCAGACCCAGTACAATTCTTTAGACTCTTTAATCTTCATATTACAAACTTAATGTTTTCATTGGTTGGTGCCACAGTGAACTGATAAAATCCTTCATTCTGTCAAACTCCATTTTATATCTCAAATCAAAATATATCCCTCTGTAATCATATTAATTAATGTAACTAATTAGCAAAAAAATATTCACAGAGCTCTTACTGACTTCATATTTTGAACTATATTTTCTAAAAAGATGAATGAAAGAAGGAGGGCTAATAAGCGGTTTACAAACAACAAACTTTTAGCTACATTTAAATTGCAGTTAACTCATGTTTTTCTCTGTACAAAACTGAAGATGATAGCTTAATTTTTCATTGACTTTTAGCATTTTGCAGCAGAATTATGTTAAAGTTGGTACACACCATTATTTCTGTGAGGTTAAGTCTCTAATTAAAACTTGCTCCACAGGACATCTGGCCCTACAACGTATAGGGTGTATAATGTTTCCCTATGTCCCGTGCCAAATCTTTTGTCCCCATATTTCCATGACCCATCTGTCAAAGCTTCAAAACAGAACTGACTGTGAACAGAGATCCTGGACCTGAAGTAGCCTAAATTCTGAGATATGGCCACATTCTCCAAGTGGATATTTCAACTTCACTTTGGGTAAAGGAATTGAAGAACTTCATAAACTTATTAGTTTTCAGTTCTGATTATTTCTTTTTTAGTAAGCCAGTAATGCTGAGTTGTAGCCATCAGCCAAGGACATTCTATAATTTGTCTGTAACCCTTTTTCTTCTTAGATTCCTCTCAAATTGCATCATGGGCAACAAACAAACATATTTTAAATGTGAAATCTCTTGTTGAGACTTTCTTTTTCTGAACTCATTCAGTAATTGTTATGGAAAGTTTTATGAAGGTTTCTGATATTTCCTTCACCATGCTCAAGGTCTTTCATATTCCATGGGGTATAAATCAACATTATAATTAAAAAAGAAAATTGCAGCTGAGATTAAAATCTGGCAGCAGAAAGAAGTAGAAAGTATTGCAAGTTTGTAAAGTTTAGGTGGGACAGATATCTTTGCTTCAGTGATACGTAAAAGAGAGAATAATAGAAAGAATTCTTAGCCAGCTGAAGTTATTTAAATTTATTTGAAAAGCAGAACCTTGGATTTATAGTTACTATGACCAAAAGCGTAAAATACCCATATATTTTTTAAGAAATTCTTCATTTTAGCAGTATATTTAAGTGCACGACAGTCAAATCAGATAGGCATTATCTTGAACTGACTGAATCTAGAGACATGTAAAGAGCTGAGCTGTGGTCCATACCTCTCCCCTTCCTGTATCTTTATAGGTCTCCACTTGAAATTGTAATGATATCATCACACATTTTGCATTAAATAAATAAATAAGTTCCGCACAGATACTCCAAAAGCATGCACATTAGCTGAATTTTTAGTGCAAGCTCTCTATATTTTTTAATTAAATCTTTGGAAAAAGTTATGCTTCCCTTTTGCTGTACTACTATAAATAAAAATAAGCAACACAGTTAAATGCCAAAAAGAGAGATGTCACCTAAGAGCATTTTAAGGGCAACAAATACATTGCTGTGAATTCATAGCAATATTTCATTTCAAACAACTTTCTATTCTTCAGTGCTAGAAATGACCCATTGTTGAAAAGCAATGTGATTTGTGATAGTGGTGGTGTGAGAGTTCAATGCAGGAATCTGTAAACACATTTCGGTTCTATTTCAGTAATTGCTGAAACAGGCTTAAAAGACCATTTTTTTAAAGATTTAGGTTTTTAATATCTTTTTTCTGTTTCTTAAGTCCATATTTAGGCAGGCCACAAAAATCCTTACTTTCCACCATCATATGACACTCCTCACAAATGACACTACACTTCAGGAGAGGATAAAATTGACAAGTTGCAACTAAAGCTCCCCAAAAATAAACATGTGCAGTTTATTCAGGGACACAAGCATGTCTCACCTTGTCAGCTTCCAGACTGTTGAGCTGAGAAAAATAGGTGTAACTTTCCATTAAAGGTCTGCTTTAAGCCTGGTAGTTAAGAGCATAAAAATGGTACCTTACAGACAATTCCTAAATCCTAACTATGAACTACTTAGAGCATTGATTTTCTGAAGTGCTGAGCACTCTGCTGTTCAGGACAAGATAAACACCTAGTGCTGTCTGTGTGTCCAGCTTTAGATGTTCATATAAATGGATGCTTTTGGTATTTAGACTACTTGTGTAGGTGCTTAAATAGACTTAATTTGTTCTACAGGGATTTGCAGGCTAAAGACTGCCTTTCCCTGCTTTTTGAGGTGTCAGATGATGATATTCACAGAGGACCAAGCTGCTTGCATGCACTTATTCTGAGTGGGCTGCAATACCTGTATACTATTCTTGATGTCTATACAACATTGTATAAATATATTACAAGGTATTTTATTGAAGAGCCTACAGTGACAGCTAACTCCTGACATTAGGCAATACTGGATGGGACGGTTTTTCACGGCAACAATGAATGATTGGCTGAAGGAAGCTTGGGAGTGATCTCTGAATGATGAAAACAAACAGCTGGAAGAGGGGGAGTGATTTAGCTGGGGCATGAGAGGAAGTTAAGAGAAGAAGAAACAAAGGGAGAAGAAGCAATAAGAAATGTGCAGATGAAAAAAAACCTAGAAACAGAGATACCAGTGAGATTGAAAAGAGTTTTGTCATCAAGAATTAATAGCTTTACCATGATGGGAAGGAGAAAAACAGTCAATAGAGGGATACAGAAATAAGAGTGACATGATCAGAGAAGAGATAGGAGAGGGAGATTTCTTTGTCAAGGGCACTCAAATTAAAACGGAAAAGAGTAGCAGGCAGTGGAGGTACATAATTGCAGGGAATCAAATCCAGCTATATTCAGCTCATAAACATGCATGGATTTCAGCAATGTGGTATTGTGGAACCAGTGGCTCCCAGAGATGTTAGACGGGAAAAAATTGCATCTTCTAAATGTCTGAGTATATTTGTGCTTTAAAAACACAGTAAGAACATACCACAAGAGGTTTTGTTCTTCCCTGGAAGACACGTTTTCAGTGTAAAATTAAATTTCTTCCAAGAGTTGTGAATCAAGGACATACTTCAGTTTTTCATTTTGAACTCTAGCCCACATTCCCTTAATGGATTTAACTTAGACCCTTAATCACATATAATAGTGTCCATTGCTGTAATGATATTTCTCAGTCATGGAAGGAAGACAGGTAGTTGGCAGCCTGCTGACAGTGTCATTGGCCACAACAGGCTGTTTTAGCTGGTGCTGAGTGTCTTTGCCATAAGGTCAGAGGAACGTGGCCAAACCCCGCATGAGTCCTGCTATTCAGCAAGGAAGCTACACTATGTTTGGTGGCCAGTACCTCATTTTTCTGTCTGTTAATTAAGACTGATTTAGGGAAGCTCTGGGAGAACTGTAGCTCTTATCTGCAGGAGGTGGTGATGCTGCTGCTGCTGCTTTATTCTCCTGTTTGCCATCTGAGTGAGTTCCAGGTAACAGCCGCTGGTCTTTACACTCCAGGTACCTGCAGCCTTGCATTGGTACTACAGTGAGATTTTCCACAAAGGAAAAAGGCATCAGGGGAGAGAGGCTAATTAGGCAAAGACTTCTGCCCCTGCACGTGAAACAAGTGCCATAATGAAAGCCAATATAATGAGGCAAGTAGGATGGACTTTGGCACAGTGATCATGTCAGGTGAGTAAAATTAGCCTGCTTTCCTTGATAAATCATAAAATATATTTTTAACTACCAAAAGCCTTAGCTCAAGTATAGATAAAAAGTTGCTTCTTTCCTTTGTTGTCACTTTTTAAAATATTCTTTCCTGTACTCTGAGGATATGGTCCACAGGTGAAAGGAAGATTGTCATTGGGTCACGAGCGTGAGTAACCTGGAAAAAGACCTGATTGTTAATGCTGGTGTACAGCCTTCCTGGTGGTGGCAGGGATAGTTATAATCCAGCCAACAGGTTTGGGAAACTTAGGCTAATTGAAACCATTTTGCTCAGGTGAGTTGACTTTTAATTCTTTTGGTGTCTATAGAAGGCTTCTCTGTGAAATCCTAACATATAACTTACCAATATGGTTTAAATTCAGAGAATCTTTTCTACCACAGAAATACTTCAGATACCCTACGATGAATGTTATTATTCAAGTACTCCAAAAAATTCAGTATGTTATTGTTGATTTTGTTAAATAGACTCTAATTTTTGAGATCAAAATTAGCAAAGCACAACAGTGAGGTAATAAAGCAACCAAACTCCATCCCCTTTTGAAATATATGGAAGGAATTATTTTAGTGTAAAAATAAATTGGGGGAAAAAACTATCTGAAACATCTGAGGTAACTGGAAGTAAAATCAGCTACAAGAAAAGCATCAAAACAAAGTCTCAGAAGAATCTGGCGATCATATGCTTTCTCAGTCAATTCAAGAAATCACAGAACTTGCTGTGACAAAGCACTGGTATGACATGACAGCTTCTGCTGTATTTGAAACCCAGTCAGGTTTCAAGGTTAAAGCCACATTTATGTTTTCAGAGTTTTTCTTCCTAATTTCTAAGGTTATATCTATGAATATTGTAATATCTAATCTGAAAATTTCTAATAGGTTAAAAGGCAATCTATCATCATCCTTAAAATGTGATGCTAACAGCTTTATAGTTAAATTAGGCCATGAAAGATGGCTAAAGGTTGTCTATGAAAAAACCTCTTTTTTATGACAGAGATAATTGAACCCATAGAGAGGAAAGTATAACCTGTAAATGATTTAGAAAACTCATCATGAAAGAGTGTCATTATACAAATTTAGAGGGAAAATAACTTTTTTTTTTTATTTACCTATCTCTAATGAATTCATCTTTCTCTGAACAGACAGGCTAAGTGAATGTCAAAATGTTAATAATGAACATGTCGAAAATTAGACTTTAACCTTGTCACATTCTGTATGAGGCTTAGCAGTTCAAAATAGCATTTCTGATGTCTTTGTAATGCAACGTGAGATGGAGCCTTTATTTTTTCTTTTTCTTTTTCTTTTTTCTCTTGAAGGATAAAAGGAAGATGTTTGGGAAAAATTGACTTCAATCAATTTATTAGCTTTTTTTAAAAAAATTCATATCAATGTATTATGCTATGAAAGAGTGTCCTTAGAAAACTCAAAATTTCACTTTAGTCTGCATATAAAATTACTTACATTATTCTCAAAACATCATTCTTTATCACCTCAAGATAATGAAGATGACAGAATGGGAAATGAAGAAGGGAATTTAAAATCGTGTTACTGTGTTTTAGGTCTGTATATTAGCTGCAGTGCACATTGACTCAAAATTTTTCCGTTTTATCACTGTTTGTTATAGTCAGTGTCATTAATTGCCCAAAGTAATGAAATCAGTGAGCGTACCTCTATAGCGAACAATAATGAGGCAGAACATCCAAAGTACTCAATGATAACTAAGCTGTGTCAGGCCCTGGAACATGTAACTTCTTTTCAAAATGAGTGTTCAAATATCATTTAACTGTTCCCTTAGACATTTTTCATAATGAACCTTCATTTTAGTTTTTAATTTTCTTAGAGTTCAAAGTTTAAAACAATTTTGAACATCTCTATTTAGTGCTAGGTCTCCACTTAATTTTGTGAATTCTCATATGAAAAAGGCATTTTCTTTTAATGAGTTTAAAGAAGGAGTATGGACAATGTGTCATTTGTTAAAAAAAAAAGGAAATGAAAAATTTTGTTGAACCTACTTGATATTTTAGTAGTGTTCAACATTCACTAAATAAAAATTCTGCTTTTAGTTTTATTTTACTGAAGCACTGATTCAGTCAGGAAAGAAGTTCTTCTCCTAAAAATGAGGTTGACAGCTCTTCAACTTGGACAGATTTTGTAAAAGAAGAAAGGCACATATCTGGGGATATTTAAGTTTGAACTTGTATGTCTCAAAAACTTCCTAAATGTTGTAATGTATTATGGTGAACTGCTGACACTCAACAGTAGAAAGCTGGGGCTGTTTCTTCTCTCATTTCCATTATCGTCATAGGGGTATATGTTTTATACTTCTTTTAAATCCATTTTAATTTACATAAGTGTATGTCAATGTAAAAAGAGGTCCATTTTGGTTATTTCTTTCCCCATTATGTGCATATTTCTATACATTTCATTATAACCAAATCACAGCTGAGGAGCTGTTATAATGCACTCAGTCAAAGTTCAGGGCTGTTGCACCACTGCATCACCCTTCCCCAGTTTGCCAAAGAGAACAGATCAAAATATAACTGTTCAGAAATGGACAGGAAACCAAAATATGTTGTTCTACCTATGTTTCTCTGTCAGTAGCTGAATGTAGTGTAAAGGAATAACTGTGATGATTCTGTAGCAAGTTATTGTTTCTTCACAGAGAGAAAATCAATATTTCAATCAAACCAGCTGCTACGACAGCAGAAGACACGGTCCCAAGATACCAGGAAGAAATTTTTTACAATGACGGTGATGAAACACTGGAACAGAGTACCCAGAGAAGTGCTAGGTGCTCCATCCCTGGAAACACAAGGTCAGGCTGGACAGAGCTCTAAGCAACCTGATCTAGTTGGGGATGTTCTTGCTCATTGCAGGGGGGTTGGACTAGATGACCTTTAAAGGTCCCTAAAACCCAAAGTTTGCTGTGATTCTATATGCTACAAAAAGAAATTGGTCTGCAAAAATGGCTACACTCATGCATTGGATAATTTTTTGGTACTGATGGAGTTGCGTATAGACGGACAAAAATAAAGTGCATGCCTTTCATGCACAGTCAATTTAAATCTAATGTTTGTCACTGAGGCATCTAACTAAAAATGCATTTTTAATCAAGTTAAAGTTCATACAGGAGAAATTATATAGAAAAGCACCCAAAACTCTAAATTCCCTTTATATGAGAGTATAAAATGTATGAACTTACCTCAAAGAAGAAATGCCTCAATAAAAGATTCATTCCGTTTTTTCATAGATGATATTTTGCCATAATTGAAGGGTCAAATGAGCAAAAGATATTATCACAAGTATAATTTTGGAACACTTGTAATTTATTTGCATTACTAAGAACTATGTATTAAAGACAAATGAGATGTTGTGCCCAACACTTTCAGATGACATTCCCTGTAAAGGGGAGCTAGCTGCAGATACTGAATCAATAACCCACTGCTTTATGAGGCTGAATTGTAAGTTAATACTTATTCAGACTTATATTTTGAGATCTCCATGTAAACCAAAGAAAACACAATTCAAAGCTGTAACTAAGGTGTTTGTCATTATCAGATAGAAAACAAAAGTATCACTATTGAAAACAAACTACACTTGAAGTACTAGTGACAAAAAGATACCCATTCCCCTATATTTAAATGTGTGAAGAATGGTATAATGCAAGAGAAAAGAGAGTCTAGGAGTTTACAGACATTTTCTTCAATATGTTTTCCTTTTTAATTAGATGTAAATAACCTTATTAGAACAATATTTTTCAACACATTCATACTGAAGTCTCTACATGAGTTACTGCCAGAATTCCACCAATGAAAAAACAAAGGAAAGGTCAACTTTTATGTTTCGTATTAGACGTACTTTGTCAGTGCTGTTAAATTACTTTTCTGGGGATTAGATTCCTGTTAATTGGTTAATTTTTGTATTTTGTTAACTCAGAACATTATTAATGTCACGATAAGCACTAATGGAATACAGTTTCTTTTACTAATAGACTGTCATAGTGATGCTCAGAGAGATCTTTTCCTTGGTAATCTCCCTCTCAAACAAGCCTTACATGAGGAACAGCTAAACCAGAAAGAACATGCTCTAAAAATTGGAACGTATCCCTTATAGCTGTGCCTTCTTTCATACACATAGAAGGGGCAGAAAGCCTCATCTTCTTCTGTCTTTGAGACAGAGGAGATAGTGCACAACCTCTCCTCCATGGGTACAGTTTTGTTGCTAGCAAACAGGAATGTCTTGACATACTTCAATCTGTAAGTTTCTGTGTTTTTTCCCAAAATGTTTTTAGATGGATAAAATGCATGCTTCAGAGTGTAAAGAAACTATACAGGTCGCTATCCTGTACAGTCCAGTAGGCATTTACATGTATTTTGGATATCTGAAAGGGAACACTGAAGTACATGTACATAGATCTCCGCATTATGAATTTTAGACTTATGACCACATCTACTAGGAGTGATCCCATATATTAATAATTTTTAAGATTTTCCAGATAAAAAGCAAAATGCAGGGAGGTTGATTATTATGTCAATTGCAATTACCAGTTTTTTCAAGCTACTTGTTTTTTGAACTCTATTACATCTGAAAATCATAGTAATCACAGTTCTTCAAAGGGCCTTTCTTTTTCTTCTTTTCCTCTTTTTCAGATTTCATTGTGACAGTCTAGATAGAGGAAAAATTTTGTAGCATTAATTTGAGGTTTTTCTTCATCTCCTACTGCTTCAAGGGCAGCTTTACTAGCGTTACCTAGCATCACAAATGGGAATGTTGCTTCTGGACTTAGTTCAGTTTTTCTATTTGCTTCAGATTCCTCTTCCTCAGTCTTACTAAGTCTTTGGGTGATCTATTTTATTGGTTGCATTTCAGATTTCAGACCTGTGGTTGTGCTGTTCCAATCCAAGACCAGTCACAAAGGTGTCTATACAAACAAATCCTAAAATGCAAATCCTGTTTCTAATTGGGATCAATTAAGAGGAATTGGAGTGAAGTACTATGGATCAAGGCCAAAGTGGCTTTTGTTTTCCATTTGAGATTTTTAGAACCCAGTTTTCTTTATCAGCTCTCTGTGGCTATATCAGCAAAGACCACGGTGATGTTGCCCTGAGATAAAAATATAGTCTGCAAAAAAGGTGATTGAACAAAAAATGTCTTGTAAATCACACATTTCCAACATCCTCTTTACAGCCGTGTGAACGCTGGAGTTGGTCCATTCTTTCTGCAGATGACTGAGTTTAACTTTGCATGACAAAACAGTCATGTTCTCATTCTACCGTCCCGTTTCACAGGACTTTTATGACGGTGTCATCCTTATGAAGACTGTTGGATGAAAGAAAGCACTTTTCTTTATATGTAGTTGCATGCTTTACTGAATGACACCATGCTAACACAAAACAATGATAGCCAAGTGATGATGACTTTAAGTACTGAATATAAATAAAGTTTCCAAAACAGAAATCTTTAATTTATTTTTTTTTTGGTGCATTTTATTCACTTTAACTTCTACATACAAAATTTTTAGTATAAAAATATTTAACTTAAAATAGATCTTAACATAAGGGATTATTGCGACACTTTTTGCTGTTGCGTTGATATGGTTCAGGCTTAGAAATAATTGAGAGCACGAGGCTTCACCTTGTGTATACATAAATGATCACTTGCTAAACCACTTCAGTGACTTAAGTGACACTTTGCCCTTTTTCCCATTCATATTTTACTCATATTTCTTCTGCATGACCAGCACTTAGTTCATTTGCTGCCTGACTGTAGAGAAGATAGCAGAAGGATCTGGGTAACACATGCTGCTGAAAGTATCTGTACACACATGACAATTAGTACTTGGCTCTTTTCAACATTTGACCATTTCATCATGGCAGGAGCTGGTGCCTACGGCTCAGTTCAGATAACAACTCATATGCATCAAGTGCCATTTCAGTTGCACTTACACAAGATGCTTTGTGGGTTTGGGAGACCTATGTCCTTGCAATTGCAAAAGGAATGGTCATAAAGGTCCATGAATCCTTCACTACCTATCTGAAAGATCCATTCACCATCCACAATTTCCCCTTTGTCAAGAGTCTGAATTTTAAGCTGATTCTTCTGCTTATATTGCAGTAATATTTTCCTACTTACAAAAATATGACTGTTGTTTAAATCCTCTTTTTGAAAGACTTAAAAACTCATCACCACTTATCTCTCCAAGAAGCAGATTGAAACTAGAGAGGTGGTTTGGGGGTTTTTCTGTTTGTGTTGTTTTTCTGAGATACATGAACTAGAATATGCTGGAAAAAACACCAGTCCCTTCTGGAACTTAATCACAATGTAAGCACTATGAAAACAGAACCACTGTCTTCACAGTAAAGGACTACACAGTCAGTACAGAGCTCAGGACACAAATTATATATATAAATACACACTCTGGAAAACTTTGGCACTTCTGATGAAATTCCAGTTTGACAAAAAAATGCAGTACTAGTGAGTCTTTCAGTGGTAACTGGCACTCTGCACAAACATTTTTAAAACATCTGTTTTAAAGGCTACCATGATTGACTAGGGCTGAGACTCTTCATATTAGATCAGTTCAAAGTTCCCTCTACCTCAGCACTGAGTCTTCCTGGGAGGCAAATAGTGGGGTACGGAGGTCAAAACTGAAGCAGAAACTCTGCTTATTCTACAACTAAGAAAATATTGCAGTGCATGTTAGGGCAGGCAGGTGCTTGATTGACCGTGCTCTCTGTTAAACTTGTGAAAGTCTCCTCTTCCCTTAGCATTTAAATCTGCTCATCCTCTGCTATTTTCTATAGGGTGAATAAATACAAAAAGGACCATATTAATAAATTATGAAACCATGGCTCATTAAAAAAGTTCTTCCTATGGATTTGACCAAGCTGCTCAGAGCTGCAGTGCAGTTCTACAGTGCATTGCTGTCATCTGCTCTATTTACCGCGTATAGACAAAGTTTGCAGAGAAGTTTCTATGTGAATTAAAGTCCTTTTAAAGAGAATCCCATTTGTGCACCAAATCTGCTCCCTCTGGGCAGCTCTGAGCCACGTACATGCTGAGGGCATGCAGTCAGAGGGATGAGTCCAAATCTATTCTGAATTAAAACTCCAAAATGTAAACACACAAAATTCAGGCCTCAACGCAAACCAGCTCAGTCTATTTGACTGCTGATATTGCACCAAATTGTTCGTTAAGGTAGAGATACTCACTGCCTCCAAGCTTCTGATTTCAGTTTATAAGCTCCAGTATGAAAGTGATTTTCGGCTTCTTAAATCTCAGAATTCCCCACACTGGAAGGAAAACATTAGGATTGTGTATGTTGTATCTATCTTTCAACTGTCAGTATTATTAAACCATTCAGGGGCACAAATACAACTTTTTATTTAAGACCAAAAGCCAAAGCAGATAAATGGGACTCCTGATGGCAAGTTGTATGCTAATAGGAAACCAAAAGATGTTTATAAATTCAAGTCCTTCTCAATCCCCTTTCAGATTATTGAATTCACTCTCCATTATTCAGCTTTGATTCGAGCACAAAACACAGTATAATTGTATGGAGGCTAGTAAATTTGTACTTGAACAGAACATTAACTGCAGATATAAAATCTCTGATGGAAACTGGTCAAAGGTAAAATTGATACATTGGAGACACAAAGACACTTGAGAGAAGCAAGAAATCCAGCAATTTAAAAGGTTACATGTGAAAATCTATGAAGTTCTGAGAGAAAAAAGAAATTAGCATTTCTTCTGGATTGTGAAATATTCCTCCATGGGGAAAGGATGGAAAATGTAGTAACCTAAAAGTATACCAGATTTCAGATCTTTAGAGAAGATCCAAAAACACTGGCAAGAATGGTGGATTACAGGAGGCATTTATTATATATATTTTTTAAATTCTCTAATACTTATAATTATTTTATGACTAGGAAGTTATGGATACACTGGTTACCAGCGTTCTGAGTGGCATGGTGTGTTGCAGTAACAGCTATAGCATGTCTTCCTTTTTAAAATTAATTAAGCTTTCTTAAACTTAAAGTAATTTATTTCAGGAAAAGGCATATGGTATCTTGTGAGAGGAATCCATACAGATGTTGGAAGAACTGCAAATGGAACAGTTATGTGCAGTTTAACAAAGTGGATATAGCATGAAGACATTTAAATTCCCATTGTTTTTTTGGTTCTTCTTCACAGGGCAATAAAGCAAGAGACACTGCAAGAGAATCTTCACATGCCAGGAGGAAAAAAATATCTACATAAAGGTGACAGTACAAAAGGTCACAAGTAGCGGTAGTTATACAATAGCTTTTGAATCTAAAATAGCAGCACGAAGGAATAAAAAACAGGCTGTTGCAGTCCTCAGTCTCAAATTCCACTAGTAATGGAGAAACAGAGAATGTTAGTAAAACTGAAAAAATGAACAGCAGCTTTCTTGGCACCATTCAAGTTGACTAAAGTGGTATCACTGTAAAGCAATTTGCTTATTTTGATTGCACTTTGGAGAAAATGTTCAGAAGCAATTCATCCTTCTGCTAAAATGTTGCAATTTAAGATTAATTGTGTAATGTAGCCAGGGATAAATTTTTTTATTGATAATCTAAACGTGTTAAAGTTTAGAGACATTTTTCAAACTTTCTTTTCTCAGCAGAACTCATTATTTTTTTATCTCCCTTTCCTTTCACCGTATATTTTAGATCAGTTCTTATTCTGTTCTTGAAAAAAAGAGAGCAGTATAAGGTTCATCAAAGGCAAAAGTTGGAGTCAATTGTCATAAATGTGGCTGTCACTTCAGAGACTAATCTACAATCACATCTTGTCTCAGTTATGAGCCCATAATGAAAAGAAGTATTAATCTCCTTTATTTGTAGAAACGAAATTTGCAAAAATCATAGCTGTTGTTTTATATCTTTGATAAAGCATAAAGTATGACAAACAGAATTAAACTCCCATTGAAATATCTGTATTGCTGTAATAGAAAGAACATTTGGCTGTAAGAAAGATCACTTTACTCATAGGTTAATGCCTTGCTAATTGTTTAAGGAAGAGAGAGAGGAGATATCTGCACCAATTCTGTCCAAAGCACATTAACATTTCAGAAGTAAGAGCAACGGGCAATCCAGGAAAGAAACTTCTTCATGATAAAATGTCTGTCATTATTTTCCAGAACAAGAAGTTATTTTGAAGTTAAATAAAAACATAAGAAATGACATAAGCATGCAAGTTAGCATTCTGTTCTGTCCAAAAGATCTTTTTTATGAAAGTAGTCTGAAGACTTATAGCTGGCAGGAGGCACAAGTTCCTGACCATGAACGGTAAGTATGTGTCTGCAATTTGGTATTAGCCCTAGGGAGATCTCCATCTGGATTTACAGAGATTTTATTCTGAAATAATCCAAACATTTTCTTTTTGCCCACTTCTGTCTTTATAACTTTGGCTGTGTTTATAGCTTTGGTTGCTCTTTTTTTGGTTTTGTAAAGTAATTTGTTGTTCTAATGACATGACTTTCACTTAGAAAGATTTCAAAATGTAAGGGTAACATACGCTAGTGAGATACACTTCCAAGACATTCCTACAGCACACCAAATTTCCACAGATAATCCATAGCATACTTCTGCACAGATGAGTTTGAGAGGCAGCACTGCAATGTCTAAAGGGATCAAACATGAACTGGCAACCATTCCCAGCTAAAGAATTTCTCTTTTCTGAAGCAAGTTGCACTTGAGGAGTACACTTAATTCTTGATAGGCCTAATGGAGTTTATAATATAAGTATGCAAAAAAGGAAAACTAAGATGAATGAATCTCATAAAGATTATACATTTCAAATGTGTTAGATATTCTCCAGCTAAGTCAGGGGACAAAGATGTCATATAATACTTCTGAAATTATGCAGTGCTAGAGAGAAATAACAGCTACTTTTAAGCTACATAAAATAATTAGTCGACAATACTAATGTGAGTGTTTTCTTCTGCAAAGATTTGCTTATGCACTCTTTTGGATTGCAGTGTTAAAGATGACATAATAAAACCTGTAGTTCTGGGAATAATACTAGAGACAAAAGTTGTGTCACTTTCTCTTATAATTAGTATGAGGTAAATATGGGCAAAGAACAGTTTGGCATTCAGGAGATTTAAATTAGACTGTATTGCTGATTTGTCTGTGACAGTCTAATGCATGGGATGAGAGTGGGTTTATAACAATTGCTCTCAGAAAAATGACTAAGAATTAAGTCACTTTTAGTCAGGAAACCCTGTACATTGTCTCCCTAGATATTTTTAGGCTTCTTCTCTTTAATATAAAAGGAAGTACTGAATGTATACGGGATGAGGCAGATCTATTATCAGAAAAAAAGATATTTAAAAGCACCAGATTGTTTGAGTGCCTACACATTTGCATATTCACCTTGCTATCACTTTTTCTAAAGTGCACCTTGTCAAGACTTTGTGTAAGCCGCCCCACTGTTCCCTTTAGTTACCTTAGGAACTCCTCAGTGTAGACAAAGAACACATAAGTAGTTGCTTTTGAACATCCAGGCCATAATTTACATGAACACTGAAGGATGAGAGTGAATAGGGATGATAGTTATAAACTTACTGAACTAATTCTATGAAACCAAATGTCCTTCTCTTTCTTTTTGTTCTCAGGTACTTCCAGACTCCCAGGTGGGGAGAGAATGGAAAAATAATAGGCCACTTTTAACCCCAATGAACAGTGATAAGCATATTCAAAATTTCGTGTCATAAAAACCAAAAAATCAAAAGAGAAAATATTAAATTAGTAGGGGCTTCTCATTGCTTCTGATTGCTTTCAGTCTCAGTAAAACTGCCACTGGGAGAAGTCAACACAAAAGAACAAGAAAATACGAGGACAGGTAGAAAGACTTGTGCAAGTCTTAGAGTAAAAAACAGCTCAGACAACAGAAATAATCATTATTATTTTCAGCAGGTTTCCCAGGAGCATCAGAGTCTAAAGAAGATGAATTTGGAATAGTGACAGTGGCAAATGGCCTGAAAAAATGCTAGTGACAGGAGGTCTCCCAGGCTGGCGTCCAAATGCTGGCTGATGCTATATCAAAATAAACCATATGCAACAACAATTTCTATCTCAGAGTGCTAACAGCCCAGAAAGCCAACTGAATCCTGGGCTGCATCAAAAGGAAAATGGCCAGCAGGTCGAAGGAGGTGATTCTCCCCCTCTCCACTCTGCTCTTGTGAGACCCCACCTGGAGTATTGCATACAGTTCTGGTGCCTCCAGCATAAGAAAGACATGGAACTGTTGGAGCAAGTGCAGAGAGGGCCACAAAGTAATTAAGAGGACTGGATCACTACCCGTTCAAAGACAGGCTGAGAAACCTGGAAAAGAGGAGGTTGTGTAGAGACCTCATAGCAACCTTCCAATATCTGAAGACGGCCTACAGGGAATCTGGGGAGGGACCCTTTACCAGGAACTGTAGTGATAGGACAAGGAGTAATGGGCACAAATTGAAAGAGAGGAAATTTAGATTAGATATTAGGAAGAAATTTTTCGCTGTGAGGGTGGTTAGACACCAGGAGAAGTAGCCCAGGGAGGTTGTGTATGCCCCAACCCTGGCAACATTCAAAGCCAGGCTGGATAAGGCCTTGAGCAACCTGGTCTAATTGAAGGTGTCCCTGCCCATGGCAGAGAGGGTTGGGACGAGATGATCCTCAAGGTCTATTTCAACCCCTTAACATTCTATGATTCTGTGATTCTAAAACTGTAGTGTAAACCTTTTCTATATACATAAGTCTTACCTAATCTCATGTACCAGTACTGAGCTCATAATTTCTTGAATCTCCACCATTTCTTGCTCTTTTGTATCTCTGTGGGCAAATCTCCCCTTCACACCTCCCACAGATGAGAATTGAGCCAAGCCCCTCAGTGAAGCCCTGTCACCATCACTTTTTGAACATAAACACTCAAAGGATATTTAAAAAGCAGCCTAAAATAATGTTGTATATGTATATACTGTTCTGGATCAGACCCAACCTCGAGTAAGAATAAGTAATATGTAGAGCATTACTCCCCAACTATAATTCCAGTTTATAAGTCTCACTAGTTTAGAAATTTTGTGAAATAGTCCTTGCATCTGGTGAGGAGCTCTTCCATCAATTTGCTTCTCCTTTCTTGAAACAGTCTGTGTTTTTGCTCTCAGTCACATCCCAACACACCGATCTTACAGGTGTTGACAGGAGGTCAATAGGAAATTCTGGGTACAGAAGGACGTTATAGTATCCAGCAGCATTCAGATATTAACTATGTACTGTGATTTGTTCCCTCCCAGTACATAAAAATCAGGTTAAAAAAATCCAAACCAACAACTCAAAATCAAACACAACACTTCCACACCCACCCCACCCCCCTGCCAATTTCTTTTCTCCTTGAAAACTGTGTATAAAGTATTAACGAGTTAAATGGATCAATCTTCTCACTTCCAAATCACTTCTTTTGTCTCTCTTTTTATCTCCTTGATATGTAGGCTAAACCACAACTGGTTTGTTGTCTTGAAAGAATCTCCAGGTGCAAGATAAAACATAAAATTATGTTTCAAATGTTCTTTATAGTCCCCTTGCAAGAGGAGGATAAAAAGAACTTTGCTTATACTTGGGAAAGTATACAATATACCTTTAACAGACTCCCTTGGGCATATAGACATTCACCTATAATTGCTCTTGCAGTGCTTGCAGTTTCACTCCCTCAACATGTGAAATTATATAAATATGTAGATGATATTTTCAATGGTGGAGATTCCCCTGAAAAAGTAGGGGAAGAAGCAACAGCAGCATGGCAAGTACTAGATAAAGCAGAAGTCAAGATTTGTCTGAGAAGTGTCAGGGTAGTGGAATAAAGTACTTGGTGGATAGTGCAGGCAGCACAGTGATTCTTCCGGGGACCTTCAGAAAAAATTGAGCAACTGCAGATGCCCAGATGTAGGAAAGAATTACAACAGTTGATGGGAACTTCAGGATATTGAAGGAAACATAGGCCTGGATTTTCTACCACTGCTCACCTATTGTGTTCGCTTTTACAAAAGGGAAAAGCATTGAATAGGAACTCAGAACATGAAGATGCAGACATAACCTTAAAACAGGAAATGAAAAACTCTCTGTCACTGGGGCCGGTACCTCCCTGTGGCCCTATTATGGCAAAATAAGGTTTGCTGAACATGGTACTTACTGTGATCCATTTCAAATGGCCCTGATAGACCACAGAGATCTTTATTGTTCAGCCTGACAGCATTTAAAGAGACAGAACAGAGATATTACCAGTGGGAAAAGGGACTTTAGTCTGAACAGTAAAACAAGTTGAGCCACTGAGAGGTAACCTGTCTGGACAAAATCCGCTAAGCCTGGCATTGTTTTCCCCTTCCAGAAATGATCCTGGGAATGATGCCAGCACACCTCCACTAGGGGTTGGGTTAATCCACTGAGAAATTGCTTATCCTTCTTTGAGGAACAATCACTGCCAGGAGGAACCAAATTTAGTTCACACATCAACAAGCTTTACCCACAGGGTAAAGATCCTCACTGCTTTTATTTATGCTAAGAAATATGGTAACTATAGCATATTCTGCACCATAAATGCTTCCCAGTTGTGGATACAATCTATTGTAAAAGCAATTATAAGGGAAAGTGATGAGGGCACCTTAACCACTGAAATTCCAACTGTAATCTGGGATAATGTAACTAAATTTGAAAGGGAATTCCAGTGTTGGTGGTATGTAATTAATTTCACAAATGACCCTACTTACAGTAAAAGCATAGCTTCTGTTTTGACATACACCATATATACCCAATCGTTGCACTGGGAATAAATCACAGTGGAACTGCAGCAATAGAACACGGAGTACAAGTCCAACAAAATGGGAACAAATGTTAAATTGTCGATAATGATGCATGTGTCGTATGGGAAAAACAAGGATTTATTTGTGAAAGTAATACCTTCAAGGCCCAAGACATTCGTCTTTGACACTGAACAAAATGTTTGTCATTTTGAAATACAACCTGATGAAACTCCTGAAACTGTACTTGTTTATGTTTGAAATAGATGTGTTTGTATGAGAACTATTTGTAATGCTACACTTATAGATAACACCACTGTAGAGACAAGCAATCACTCAAATATCTGTAATTTTACCAAAATTGTGGGATGCAACTTTAACTATTCAGCTCCTGACACAACCTACAAATTGTTACAATCTAGCTGCACATCATATAAAGATTTACTGCCTATCCCCAACAAATTTTACATTGGTAAAGAAACTACTGCAACAGAAGACCTGTGTCAATGGCTAGAATGTGTCCAAAACAGTGGACACAAAGCTCTAATCACTGCTCATCATGACACAGAGAAGAGATACTACATCCTAGAAAGACTGAAGAAGGATGGGGGTCATCACTGGTGGGACACCTTATTTGTATGGTCACCAACAGCAACAGAAATTGTAAATCCGATGCCATACCCCATAATAATTTTGCTAATTTCTGTTGTATTATGCTTGTTATTGCATATTATTCTGTATGCTAAAATGTGGAGAATAGCTAGATATGTGACATGGTTGCAAAGACTTCCTCCTTGCATACATAATACTACTCAATCACGTTTAACAAAACCTTAATAATTAAGTAACAAAACCAAATTCACTCAAATTATCATTGGAATAGGGCAGTAATGGTTTATAGGCACAGAAGCAACAGGAAACCGTACTGCCACTCTGTGGAGCAAGATGGATTGGCTTTCATCACAGAGTGGACTGTGGCAGTGGATCCCTTCCCCAGTCCTACGGCCTGGTCTGTGATCTCAGGAGTTCCTGTTAAGCCTTGACCAAATCAGTTGGATGCTGAAGTATCCTTTGACTGTGTGTTTGTATCAGAGATATCTGTTGCCTGACCAAGGTGGGAAACGAGATAATCGGTTATGCACTGACAACCTTGGGACGTTGCTTAATTAAATTGTAGGCGACATGAAATAAAACAATTGGACTTTTGAAAAAAACCCTTCAGTAGTTACCAGCTCTGATTATGACCAGGATGGTAACCTATGGATGATTAAAGCAAATTATTTCACCACCTTTAAACAGTGGTCCTAAGTGAAGCCCTTCTGGATCACAGACCTCTCTGCCAGTATCTCCCTCTGAGGAAGACACCTGTCAGAGCTCACAAACTCTCAAGTTTGTGATAATCAGGGGCCATCATCAAAAGCTGGCAATGGGACCTGGGTTGATAACCCCACTATTCAAGGCTCAGTCCTCACCCATTGAGAAATGCCATGGAATTCGATGTATTTCACTGAACTCAGGGGGAATTTTTAACACGTATTACTTTATGCATTTAGATGTACACATCTCTGTATCCATGTGTGGTTGTGGATTGATTTAAATACCCTCTAGCGAGTATAGTATGAATGTTGCCATTCAGAGCTATAATTAAGTCACTATTGCAATTGTAGTAAACTTTATCAAATCACTTTGTAAATGTTAAATTAGTGAATGATTAACGATTAGCTGCTGTTAAACCCTTTTGCACCCTCAGCCTTTTGCAACCCTGGTTTCCAGGCCAATCATTCTAAATTGCTTGCAACTTGATTTCCATTTTCCTTTGTACGTTTCATGATGTAGTAAGTAATAGAGTGAACTTTGCCATCAAATGTTGAAGTAGCACTTGCACAAATTTATAGTAAAACCTGCTTTGACCAATACCTTTGACAATGATTCTTTAAGAGGCCCAAACTGTTCACTCATGACAGGAGAGCAGAGAGAGGCTCCTGAGTTTAAGTTAATCATGCTTGTGATCCCTTAACGAAAAACACTGTCTGGAGCCAGGGAATTTTAATTCCTTTCATAGCAAAGGAATAATTAACACTGGACCTTACTTTTTTAATTTTTGTGAAGTTTACATTTACACAGTCTACCTTGAAGCTAATTGACTTGGTCAATGGAATTAAATAAGCACTAGTAAGATGCAATTAATCTGATATGTTTTGGACATCATTTGTATTTACTCCAAAGGATATCCAGATCAATTGATCAGAAGAAACTACCCATTTCAGATTCCTTAATTTGTTCAGGTGACTTTCACCTCTTTTTTGGATCCTGTAGGACTTGACTTCACTGTATGGTAGAGACTGTTCTGGGCACAGATGTGAAGTCACAGATGAGGCCGGTAACAGAACCAACTGCTCTGAAATAAATCTGAGGCATTCCTGCTAGAGGTACCATTTAAGTTCTATTGCAAAGACTACAATTGTTTCTATAGAAGGCCTGAAGATCCCCTACACTTTCCAGTGCCTAAATTCTTGTACCAGACTCTACTGTAGCAGGCAGAATTGGCGCTTGTGAGGGTTTTTGTTTGTTTGGGGTTTTTTTTTGTTGTTTATTACACCTTCTTTTCAATCTAGTGTCACAAATGGCCACTACAAGAGAGAATTATATTTGGCAATGTGTTAACACCTTGCAGGCAAAGTGCTCAGAGGTTAATTGTTTGGCCCTTTCTCCATCTCGTCTTCTGAGACTATTCCAAAAGCGTGGGTTTTGTTCCTTAACATACTTCTGAAAAGTATATTTCTTAGCTTTCAGAACCAAGCTGAAGAACTATAAAAATCCTTCAGCAACATGTGTATTTCCTGCTATTAGGCAAAATTCTATTTTTTATTTTTAAAATTTTAATATGTAATAAAGATTAGAAAACCACACTCTAGAATTCGCACAACTAGGGTTTTTTGTAGATTCTAAAGAAGACAGAGCTGCCTCATTTGGTTTTAAAATGGACACATTAAATATAGCACATGTAGGGAAGAATTAACTAACTGTAGCAGAATGTTTTTCTCAACTGCTTCTCTCTGCTGGAAATCCCACTATCATACTTGAAATCTAAGATAATGAGAAAGCCTCTTAGTGGAAAAAGCACTACCTTTAATCATTTCAATCCAAGTATAATATACAATTTTGTAAGACAGAACATCCTTCCTTATACCAAATTCAGATTGAAATATTTTCTTCTCAAATTTTAAGATATTATTGTGTTGCAGATCTTTACAATGTACTGCTACCCATGCTGGCATCTGAGTAACAGCAAACGGACTCTCACTACACTCAGGACACAATAGTGACTATCAATGTACAAGAGCCCACGGAAAAAAGCTGGAGGGGTAAGATATGGAGTATGCACTGAGGTGTGACAACAATCAGCACCATTACAGCAACAGGAAATGTAAAGATCACATGGATGTGCACAGTAACAGGATCTAATCCGAAATAGCTGGGCCAAGCGACAAATATTGCCAACTGCAATAAGAGTTCCTCTTAGTTGAGAGGAATCTCATTCAGCTGCAAGCTCATGATACAGCTGCAGTTGTGGTGACCTTCCTCTTTGGCTTATGTCACCATGGGGCACTGGGGACAAGTACAGAGATTATAGGAGTATGGGATTTTCTGTGTGTGCTATTTATAGTGCCTGACAATAAACATGTAAAGATTTTGTGCCTGGTTCAAAAAAAAAAAAAAAATCTACGTTCCTTCTGTTATTATTAGTAAACATCTACTTGGAGAAAATTTAGCCTTTTCAAGCTCATGTGTAAGATGGGGTAAACCTTTGTTGGGACATGTCCCTCTCTTACCCCTAAATATATAGCAGTTCTGGATGCTAAACTTTATTTAGATAGACAAAACTAGGAATCTGAATCCTGTCGTGTTTGGGGAGGTAGAGCAGAGAAGCAGAAGATGTGATGGAAGAGAGAAGGAGGTTTCTCATTAGTGTTTATGTTCTTTTCCTCTACTATCTAATACTGAACTAGCAAAGGCTAATATTTGTTCCAGTCAGTAGCACATGCAGCACATGAAATAAATAGCATCTTATTTAAAACAACCTTGCAAACATATTGACAAACATTAATATATCAAGGTGATGAAAAAATGAGGAAACTTTGCATGCCTGGAAAACCTGGAAGCCACTTCACTTGTGAGTCAATTGACTGCAAGTAAGAATAACTTTCAAAATCTAGTACTGTTCCACATTTTGTACTCCGATGTGGCAAAATGGAAAAGGGAGTGTATATGAATAATGCAGATGAGATTTCTGAGTAAATCCAAGGCATTCAGCACACCTCCCCACCTCTCCACTGAGGAAGCATGTCAGGAGTTTGGCTGCCATACTGGAATATGGACTGGAAATTTATTTATATGCAAAGTAGATCAACCTAACTTCCCAGCACATATTAAATTAAATCTAAACTGCTTTCAAAGTAGGTGAAAAAGGTAAAGAATGCCTGATGTGTTAGTCTTCACTGATGGACAGGAAGGGTATACCTTTCATTGTTTGATGACATAATAACTTTTTTTTTTAAAAAAAAACCCTCATTTTTTTTTGTCATCAAAGGGACAGTATTTATAAAAGCTTGATTTGACACTGTATTTGTGGAAATTGCATTATCGTTGTGTGCAGAACATTCAAATGTGAGTTCATATAATTTTACATAATTATGTAATAATATCCAAATGTGGGAGAATTACTGTTGAATTGCACAACAAATGTTCAACAGGATCAGATATTTATGCAGTAACTAGACTTTTTGAACTAAAAAATAAAATAAGGAAACTTTAAGTAAAAATAAAAATTTTTAAAATAATAATTTAGCTTAAGGATAAAAGATATAATCTGCATATCTGAATATATTGTATGGATGACTTGGGTTATGTGCTGTTTTTCACATTATATCCTTTAGAGAAAGCAGCATTATAATGCAAGTATAAAACAGAGAGGAAAGTTAATAACATTTGTGCAGTATATTCCTTTAGAAGAAAGTATATGAGCTATTTCAAAAGCATGTTGGCAGTTTGCTAGTTATGCCTTCTGGAAGTAGTCCCATAAAATGACTGCAAGATGCCCTCTAAATTGCAATGTAATTTTCTTATTTTAGTGGAAGGCAAGCACTTGGAGTACCATCTTCTTTATCACAAATAGGGATTATCACATTTGCTCAATGGAAAGTTTTAATCAATTAAGTGAAGTTTGTGGATTCAATTTAACCTTTGTTAGAAGTCTGTTTTAAATACTGTACTACAGAATATGCTGCTGTTTAACTGATTAGCATGAAAATTTTTGTACACTGTGATATCAACCCTGCCTACTGGATGTGTTTTAGCCAGTTACAAAAGAGCATTCCAGAGCATAAAAAATAGACTCTCATAAAGGACAAATACTATCCTCAGATCCAACATATCTTCCATCTAGTCTGGCTCCAGATCCTGGGGCAGGGATCTGTCTGTCCATTTCTTCAGTTGGTGTACATTTGAGTGTTTACTTCTCTGAGCCTAAGATATGTTGGACCTACTGTGCTTGTATGACACTGACATATTATTATGAATAATTTTTCATTTGCAGTTAATCCAATACATTCGCCAAGGCAAATTTAATGAGCATGGTAAGATCACTCTCTCCGAGTGTAAACAACATCTACAAATCTCCCCAGATATGTCAAGGCCCCTTCACTATGGAGTCCTCTTTATTTTATGCACGCTTTGTACACGAGAACTAGGTCTTTTATGTCCCACAGAAAGTTCATTATACATGTGTTATTCTATTTATGCATATAAGATCAAGGCAGAAATACTGCATTCCTGTCTGGAGGAGATGAATCGTTACTCTGGGCAGTCACGTTTGTGTCCACTGTAACTGGACAACAAAAAGTGCCCCTATCCAGCTCTTGTAGCACTAAAGCCCAGAATGCAGGAAATGTTACCCTGTAAAAGGGGGGGTCAAACATTGCCCTGCACAAAGATGTGCCAGAGAGGAATACAGGAGGGTAAATAAAGAATTAATACTAAAGTCTGTACAATTATTTCAGTCAAAGTCATAATACACGTGAGAACTATGTCTTAAAAATTAAGACAGTATTTTGCTTACTAGTGCTAAAACAGAATGAGGTTGCAAAATAGTATTCCTGAGAACTGGATTCTGTTACACACATTAGACATGCAGTGCCAATGTCTTCAAAAGAGGTTACTGGAAAAGGAAAATATGAGAAACGACAACAGAATGTAAAACTTGGAAGTTTCACAGGTTTTTATCCAGAGGGAACAATTATGATCATCCAAATTTCATTTCCAGCAAAATAGCCCCAAAAATGTTGACCAATAATTCTTTCATTGAGCCCACAACTATGGCAGACTTCAAGCATATCTTTTACATGACAGATAATCTTAATTTAAAATGAAAGCTAATCTTAATTTAAAGACTTTAAATGGTGGAAGATGCACCACAACCTGCAGCAAATTGTTGCACATTTTACTTACATTTTATTTCTGAAGAATTCTACTTCATTTTGACTTTGAATTTATTAAACTTCTAATTCCAGCCACTGGGTCTCATTCTCCATTCATCTGTAACATTAAAGAACCTTCTACCACTGGAAAACTTTCCTCTTGTGGGCAGCTGCAGACTACAAACAATTCACCTCTTAACCTTTTTTTTGTTTAGTTAAATAGATTAACTTTTTTTTTTAGTCTTTTACAGTTGAGACAGGTTTTTCAACCTTACATTGTTCTTTGCGTTCTTTTCTAAATCATTTCCAAACTGCTGACATCCATTTTATACTCTTTAAATGAGAACTGTACAAAGAATTTCAGTAAGTTCTTGTTAATGTCATGGATAGCACTACCACCTTACAACTGCTTGTTAGTCTCACCTTTATTAAAACAAAGCCCATGTATGGCTTCAGAGCCACAAAATCACTTTGTAACCTCAAGTTCAGATGCTTGTGCCCTGTGACCTCCAACTGCTCTATGAGAACTGTTAAAGGTTCTTTTGAAATCTTTAATTTTAGCTAGAGATTTCTTTAAGTGATACTTCTAAATAACTTTCAGACAGATTAAGAAATGCCTATATATATATATATATATACACACACTTATGTGTATATACAGTATAAAATTGTCACACATGAAAAAAGCCATCTGCTCTTATGCATGTATTATCCCAGGAACAAAACCATTCATGAACTGAATAGGCAACAATTTAGGGCTAGATATTAATATTTTTATTGATTATAATATGATTGTTTACAAATGGTTGTAAATCATTGTTTAACAGAAACAGTTTCTGCTTGGGTAATGTGAAAGCTAAAATCAAGGAGTTTAGCTCTTAGCCATTAAAAGCATACAGAGCTCCATGCCTGCTAAGCTAGACATTGAAGGTTATGCTGAATCGGTCTGACAAAAAGAGATTTTAAACTAAAAATGCCAGTCTAAGAAATCTGTGATATTAAATATCTTCTCTGCATCTAGAACCCTTCCATTTACACTCAAACTGAAAGAAAGCATTACTTCTCCTCCAAGTGAGTAAGAAAGCCAAAAGGAAAGTAGGTATTTTCAGCTTTCCTCTTATAACACTTTTACCACCCATGCTGTGGTTCCCAAGCAGCAGAGAGATATTTGTTGCGGTGGTTTAGTGGTTACTCATAGCAGGGTTTTTTTTAGAGCAGAGTTTCTGTCTTCACAGAATTTTTGAGGATTTATGCTACAAGACAACTTCTTAAATATGAGTTAAAGTTTGAATTAGTGGCTGAATTGGGTTTTTTCCAATGCAAACAATTTTAAACATGATTTTACAGTTCAAAGTCTAGTGATAAAGAAACACTGTGCTTGGCTTCTGCTGTGATGCTCATCCATTTTCCTGAGGGCTGGACTCATCCTTTTCTTAGCATAATAAGGGTTTCATTCTTGTGAATGAGAATGTAGGAAACATATTTTCCTTTGTATTATACTTCTGCCTTCTCACTCTGCAGCACTATGTCTTTTGAGGGATGGACAAAGGGCAATTCGTTCTTGCTACAGATTTGTAGTCTACAAATTCTTTCTCTGTGGGACTTTGAGCTTTTCAAGACCTTGGAAAGAGAGCCATCTCCCTTTCTTCAGATTGCTTATGAACATACACCCACAGAAAAGAGCCACTAGGAACGAATATTATTACTTTCCTATTCCTGCTTTCCCTGTTATTGTAGCCATCCAAGGAGAACGTACAGATTAGAAAATCCAGGCTTGTGCAGATCCATCCTCCACATGTTCAGACCAGTCCATAGAAAGCAATATTATGGTTGTTCATCAGCTGGTATTTCTTCAGTGTAACTTCTGACATTTTGATACTATGAGATAACCTGTAATTTTCACACAGGTAAGAGAAGCTGCTGCACATCTGTGACATTTGGTAGATGAGCTGTATTTTTTCTATTCTGCTTCTAAAGAAATTACTAGAAATTGCTTCAGTGCCACAAAACGGGATATTTTCCTTTCTTTCCACGTGACTTTTGGCAATTATTTAGAAAAAAAATTTAGCTGCTTTCTCAACAGTTAGTAGAGCTGTGTGAAACTGAATTTCTCAGTTGCTGGAAGGAGTGCATTCAGTTTTTGCTTGTTTTACTTTTTTTTCATTGGTGCTCTGCTTGTGCATGTTGAGGACTTCTGTGGAAGCCAGATTCTAACAGATCCTAAACCTCAAACAAGATTGACAAATTTTGCTTGTCTTTGCATATGAAACTATGCAAAGCCCTGAACTCCTCACAGAATTGCAAATAGCATCTTAGTACACGACTCAGATGCTCTTTAGAGCAGAGTCAAATCTGGATGGATTCCCAGGGGCTGTGCAGCCCTCCAGCTCCCATGTAATTTGGGAGATTAGACTTTGCCTAAAGTTTGGCATGGTACTAAACAGGTAACACTTTTCATGGACAAAGGTGAATTTGCATCCCTGAAGAGTATTAAGGTACTCCCTTTGGGACTTATTTTGCATATATGAATCGCAGTCAGTGGTATAAATCATAATCATAAGCAATGCTGTAGTTAGAAAGATATCTTGATCTTTGGTCTAGTAACAGAAAACAAACCATTTCTGTTAAGAAACATGCAGAACCACCCAATGAATTCCAACTGCAAATATTTGCTGTTATTTGTAAGGATTATTTATCAAAACATCACAGGATGCTCATATGTTTCATTGTCCCAGAGCACTATTCCAGACTGAGTGCAAATTCTGCACTGCTCCATGATGAGTTATAAATAATTTCTGTCAGGCTCAGAATAACGTTTTTTCAGCTTTCTGAGCACCTGTATTACACGGAAGATTGACTTCACCTGCTGTCCATCATTATGGTCTCTGGAATAAATTTCAAAATGTTGCTAGACCTTACTTTAATGGATGATGTGTTATTTTGGTGGAAGTGTATTTGTTCACACTTTTTTCCAAGCTGATCTTTTTAGGCTAAATTTCTAATCTTCTTATAAATATTAATTCTCAATATAAATTTTACTGTTTCTTTGTAGGAATGTTACCACATATTAATTCTCTCTCCTGCTTTATGTATCATCAGTAAAAACCATTCATGTGAGAATCATTCCAGCTTCCACAGCAAAAGTTATTAATGAAGATGGATAATAAAATTTTGTCCTGTGGAAAGCCATTTGACATTTCTAGTCAACAAAATACTATTTATTGTAATTATTAGCTTAGGATTAATTAAGCTGTAATATAGCTAAATTATATAAATAAATTAGCTTGGACTTCTGAACAATGTAAAACAATTTGTTGATATTTCCTGCACAGAATCTTGCCCTCCATAAAACAACCAGCATCCATTGTCAGGAAAGAGAAAGGCAAAAACATTTGTGAGAGTACCACAATTAGCTATTTATAGTTACTATGGAAACAAAGCAGAATCAAATAAGCATCAGAGCTTGTGTGATTATACTTCTGTTCATTTGACAGGCTACCGAATCACAGACTTGCTTTTAATAGCATTTTCTTTCAAATAGTAATAAAATTTGGTGTTATGGATTTTATATTCAGGTGTACCTTGTTTGATGATAATAAGTAGAGACACAGGAAGGCTTAAATTCTGCTAACCTATGTGCAATGTAGAAAGTTTTACTTGTCTAAAAAAACAATTTTCAAAGTAGGCTTTAGAACAGAAAATGTTGCTGCTCATTGTCCTCAGCTGCAAAAAACCCAAACCAAAATAGAACAAAAAACCGCCCCCAAAAAAACCAACCCTTGTTTTTCAAATTCATGATGATGATTTTACTGTCATGACAAAAAACTATTTGAGCAGACTTTATTGGGCTGTGAGGACTAATGTCACTGGTAAGAAGCAGGAAGCTTCTCAGGTTGTGCTGAATCTGAAGAATATTTATATGAATGGAAGAATTTATCAAAATGCTTTATTCATTTTAGATTCTTTTTGCTAATAATCCTGGTCGATGGCAAGTGGAATATGAGTCAGCAGTGCCCTGGCAGCCAGGAGGGCCAACTGTGTCCAGGGAGACATCAGGCAAAATATCGCCAGCTGGTCGAGGGAGGGGATTGTCCCACTCTGCTCTGCACTGGGGCGGCTTCACCTTGAATATTGTGGCAGTTTTGGGCACCACAATATAAGAAAGTTACGAAGATATTGAGAGCATCCAGAGGAGGGCAACAAAGATGTTAAAGGGCCTTGAGGCGAAGCTGAATGAGGAGCAGCTGGAGAAAAAGAGGCTGAGGAGAGACCTCATTGCAGTTACAGGGGGACAGGCACTGATCTCTGTGGTGACCAATGACAGGACCCCAGGGAATGGCCTAAAGTTGTGTCAGGGGAAGTGTAGGTTGGATATTAGAAAAAGGTTCTTCACCCAGAGGGTGTTTGGGCACTGGAACAGGCTCCCCAGGGCACTGGTCACAGCACCAAGCCTGACAGAGTTCAAGAAGCATTTGGACAATGCTCTTGGGCACATGGTGTGACTCTTGGGGATGGCCCTGTACAGGACCAGGAGCAGGACTCAATGACCCTTGTGGTTCCCTTTCAGCTCAGCATATTCTGAGATTCTGTAATTCTGTGATAATAATATATGGGGGATAGATTCCCAGCAATACTTTTGTTACAGAACAAACTTTTTTCCTTGATAATGAATACTAATTACCATATCTTTATTGCAGATGCTCATGAAATTAACTCTTTAGCTGTGTAACAAATTGACTGAGAAAATTAACTCTTAACTGTGTAAGAAATTTGTATCAAGACCAACATAAAAACTGCTCTCTTTGTCATGTCTACCTATATACAGATTTTTAATTAAAAAAAAAAAAAAGGTTGGTTTTAACTTTCCATATAGTTTTCAGGAAAAAAAAGACAATATACAAAAAGTATCTATACACATACATAAAAATTGCAACAATAATATTTTCTTTGTGGATCAGTTTTCAAATGATTATCTCTTTCATAGTTTGTATACTTTGCTTGTACTGTATTTTATATTATATTAATATCTTATACTATATTATTCACGTATATAACTTGTATGCAGTAATAGTGTGTGTAAAGATACTAAAAGACAAGTTTATCCAGTAGCTCCATCACACTTAGTAATACCACTCCTTGTCTCTGATCCCTCTGAGCTCTGTTGACTTTGACAGGAAGAGTTAATCATATATTTTTTAAAAATAATATCTTCAAAACTGTGAAGGTACTAGTGAGATTTGTACACAAGAGTCTTTCCTGCAAACCACAGAAATTGTTTCTTAGCAAAGAAATTAACGATTGCTGGTTTGGGGTTTTTATATGCAGTGAGGTCACCATCAGAATTTTAAGAGTGTCACTGCACATCACGCAGAGTCTTTACTCTTGAAGAAGTTACATTACATCATTTCTAGTTTGATTCTTGAAAAATTTCCAATGTCATTTTACTGATATAAGCCCATAAACAATACCCACATCCTTTTATTGAATGGAAATATATTTTTATACAATTTTTTCACCAATTCTTTGGGAAGTAGATTTGTCATTTAATAATTTCACAAACAATTTTTTTACTATTCTGGTAGCAATTCTGATATTAATTTAATCCAACTTGTAGCAATGAATAGGACAATAGGTCAATATTTTGTTTAACTTTTCCCCCAACTGAATATTGTCTAAACAATGCACAGCTATGTTTTCTTTAAGTGTAACAAAGAGTTCATTTCCACAAAAGTCAATTGTCTCGTTTTTTGGGCTTTTTGCAATTCTAAATAATTATATAGCTCTAGGAAATGGTAACTTCACAAAGAACCAGAAAGACTGCAATGATTCAAAAAACCCCCCATCAATCATGAGCAACTGCTACCTGTTGTAAATTTTAGCTCAAGCCCTGGAATACAGCATAAACTTGAAAGGGAACTTGAAGTTATTTATAAAAATAACATCTTAACATCAGTACAGAGAAGGTTTTCTTAATGTGGAAGAAGGGCTGAAAATGTCATGCTTTCTGACACCTCAAATAAATTTCCTTTTTTTTTTTTTGCACTTAATTTAAGTAAAAAATTGCATAATTATTTTATTATTAGATTATGCATTTAAAAATATCTAAAATTTTACAGTGTGCCTTTTTTTCATCTTTTTCTAAGCTCCAGATAGGCAAAGGATGTAGCATGTATTTTTATTTTGAGAGAGGTCAGGTGGGTCTAAATACAAAACTTGGAGAGATGTGTAAGGTAACCTAGAACACATAATGTTATATAAATGAGTCACCAACTGGAGAGCAATCCAGTGTTTTTCTTCACACAGTGTTACTCCCTGTCTCTGATATGCTCCATGCAACTAGTGCATCTCCTCCTTGGACTTGAGCAAGTGTATCTCGTTCATGGAAAACTAGAAGAATGACATTCTGTTTCTCTGTGTTTCGAGAGATTTACATTCTATCCAATTTGTGTACTAGAATTTTGCAAAATGCAAATTCTAGGATTAATACCTAGGGGGAAAAAAAAGGTCATGCTTTAACGTTTTATGTTATGGCACAGGTGAAAATATGGTTTTATATATAGGACTGATGCACCCAGTCCTATCAAATCACTGAAGATGAACCAAGCAGTAGATTAAAGGGAAGAGGTGCTTAGTGGCATTTATGAAACATTTTAAAAATGCAGAGATCACAATTTCTATCTATGGAAGCAATTGCAGTGTTTTACACAGTCTTTAGATGCAACTACTTATCTCAATTTAAGGGTATTCAAATATGCAAAAAATAGATTACCATCAGGTTACTGCAAATCATGTCCGGCAGGTACAGGACACATGTCCCTGACATTCAGCACAGATTCAGATGGATCACGGGGATTTACTGCTCTTACTGTTGTTACCCTCACTGTTGCTACTGTGGCAGTAACTCCTGAGGATCTCCATCATGAAGAAGCACATTCAGCAACAGTTTGCTGTCTCCCACACAAGTCATCCATCAGCCTGCTTTCCTGAGACTCATTCTGTGATCTTAGGCTGGTTCTAATTTTTCCTGGTTTTGTCTTTGCTCCCTTCTTTGGGGTAGGAGGAAGTTCATCTCCACATCACAGACAGAACTACAAGTCTGCTGCCACCAGAAGCTCACAGTAATAACACACTCTAAAGGGAAGACCAAGCTATGGATGAAAACTGATGTTCCCCCACACAGAGGCCACAAGTTGTAGTTGTAGTTGTAGTGGTGCCTTTATAGCAAGAAGAAACAGAAGCTCTTGGTTACAAGAGTCCAACTTGCTCTCATTCTCAGAAAGATTCTGACTGCAACCTCTGCTGTATTTCAATTAATCACCAGTTCAAAGAACCATTTCAGACATGTAAAGAGAATTACAGTGATGGCAGCACCTAAATTTTCTAATTACAAGGGACTTGCAGGTACTAAGATTGCAGTCAAAGTTTTAAAAAATATTTTGACAGCATATACAGTGCACACATTACTGTGGTGTGGGATAATGCTCTTATTGGTACCACTTAGGGAAGCATCCTGTCTCCCTTGCCTCCCTTCATGGTGATAAAAGCATCGTAACTCAGATTTCCTTTTCTCTACCACAGCTCTTGACTCTAGTTCCTCTACTGGGCTTGTTGTAAGTTCCATATTTAAATCAGCTTTTCTGTTAAGAAGGAAATTACTTTATGGATGACATCCTGGTTCAATTTACATCAATAGCAATATTGCTTTCCCTTCATTGGAGCCAGAATTTCATAACAGTAGCTCAAATTAATTTAAAAATTATTATGGTAGGAAGTGCAGCTTCCAGAGGCAAAATTTGTCCTGTTTCCCAATGCTTTTAATAACATGCGCAATTTTTAACACTTTCATGTAAGTAAAGTGTATCCTTGTCAAAAAAAAAAAAAAAAGGGACAATAAAAGATAAAAATAAATAATTCCTATAGTGATGCAAATAAAAGGTGAAAAACAATAATTTAAATAATAAATTAGGTACAAAATATGACCAAAAATGCTATTTTACCTAATTTTTTTTACAATGTTATTTGAAAAGAATGTTATTCTATAATGCTATTTCTGAAGAATAGTTTAATCCATGACATATTTCTATATGTCCTGCTTTCCCATACCTTAATATATTGGCTTCATTTTCAGTTTGATTAGAACTGCTGAGTTTTCTCACTTTAGAAGTATAAGAAAATCCATGTGATGTACTTAGGTTTCCAAAGAACAACAGTTTCTTGAATCTACTTATTTTCCTTTGGACTGAAAACATACTTATATGTGTTATTATATTGCTAATTGTTGACATCAGTCAAATCCACACTTGAAAAGTATTTCTATAATTTCAGTGATGAACTTGCTTTGGAACTGTTGATAATACCTTAATAAACAAATCACTTAATATCAGATTATTTTAATTTTTTTTCCAAACTAAAACTGACATTCACATAAAGTCTTTTAAGTTTTGAAATGCAATAATAATAATAATAACATTTCTTAGCATCTCTTTCAGGTCTTTTTGATGTTTGATTCTCATTTCTCCACCATCTTTCTCTAATTTCTGACATCATGTTGGATAAAATTGAATGAGTCAGTACAAAAGAATGTGTTGCAGACTTCTGTTTATAACCCAACATCTGACTGATTCATAATATTAGAACATCTTGTCAGCTACGCAGGAGAGTACAACGTGTTTGTTAGCTAGATTCTTCATTTAGAATGTTTCTGCTTTTGTTGATAGAAATTACTATTTTTCCCAATACTGTATCATCAGGGAAAGGAAAGAGGAATGTTTCCTCTTCCTATTACAGTTAGAGAAGGCATTCTGCTGCCAACACATGTACATGTGTTTGCTTCTAAAGACAGAGTCCTTATGAAAGAATTGCAATAAATATATTTTGGTTGGCTTAAACAACAGATGGCTGGCATCTTCTACAGTTTCGTTTCTCCAGTGGTATTTTACCACCATCCAAAAAGCTTGAATTGTAGCACTTCTTGTGTTTTTGTTGATTTTGCCATAGGAACCAATCTGGGAAGGAGTAATGACATCTCTATAAAGGGTAAATGTTTTGCAGGAGTTTTCTGCACATAAAGTCTGAGATAGGGAAAAAGAATAGGTAATCTGAAGGGTTTAGGTTTAGTTATGTAGCGTCTGTGGTGAGAAATCGGAACAAACAAAAAGTATGCTAGAAGAAATTTCTAGAAATGGCAATGCACCTCCTTCCTCCTTATTGAAAAACGTAAGAAATTGTTGCAAACGTCCAGTTCTTATTGCTACACCGAGACCTTAGACTTTGGAAATAACAGACATTGTAAAAGCTCTTTTTTTTTCTCTAAACAATTTAGGATTTGGAAGATGTAATAAAAAGCTGAATGCGGATGGAAAAATTGGAAGGTTTCTAGATGAAACAGAAACATTTGGTCTGAACTCAGCAACTCCTTAGGCGTGGATTACCCAGTAAAAGCACTCAGATCAGTTAGTAGAGGTAAAAAATTAAAGCTTTCTTCTTGTAAACAAATGCTAGCATGACCGACCTCCCTGTGAAAGGAAGAGAGTTGTGCTGCATGCAGCTGCTTTCACCTCCTGCCTGTCCTCAAGGGCAGCTCCTCAGCAAGCAAAGCTCACCTGTCCCCTTGAGACATGAACAGCAGAGACATGCTGGGACAGGCACTCTCTGCCTGTCCTCCCACCCCTTACTTTCTCTGTCCTCTCCACCCCGCCCAAAACACCTTTTGTGCTTCTATAGGCTTTAATCTGTCATGGATTATTGAAATGGATACTCAAGAGGCTTACACTGAGCAGACCACTGGCAAAAGTAGAATAAGTGTCTTTAAAGCACAGTTAGGTAAATATGAAAATGTTGGATTTTGCAAAGCAGAAAAACTGCCCAGAGATATGTCAGTTTAGACAATGATGAACTTTTTAAAACAAAAAGTGTGTGAAGAGAGACAGAGAGAGATACAGTTCAAGGTACAGGCATAAAGGTGTCCACATTCTCACCCAAAATGCTCAGCCAGCATAATTTGGATATTTGAAAATATTCATAGGTTTTGTTTACCTTACAACAAGCAAATTCAAAAGTAAGAAAAACAAAACAAAACCAAAAACAAAAAACCAACCCCAAAAAATAAAAGTCCCAGCACCTTAATATTTGACCCAATATAGAATCGGGACTTCTGACAACTGAAAAGAAAAAATAAGGCATTTTATTGGAAGCTGACAAAAAATCTTGTAGCAGTTTGCCTGTACTATATTAAAATAGAGCTTTTTAAGCTCAATTATTGAAGACTTTAAAGCTGCAGCTTGAGGGAAATCTTAATTAAGCTATTTTCATACAATATGCAATGCAGCAAAAAATATCCAGTATGACCTCCCTGTAAGTGAAAACTAACTGAAGATTGTGCTAACTCGAAAAACCATGCAAAGAGGTAGGATGAAATATAATTGCATCTGAACAGTGTCACGTAGCTGCTTTCTTTTCTTTTCTGTTGGTTTTTTTGTTTGTTCGTTTTTCCACATTTCTTGAGCAGCATTCTTTATCAAAGTATATCATGCCATCTGAGACAAAAAACAAGCTGGAAAAGAGCTACATATATGTCATACTCTGTATAAATTGTCATCTTTGGGAGAAGAGCAAGCAAGATCGACGCGCACTTGAGTATCCAACATATCCATATTGATTCAATGTAAAGGTGTGCTAGGAACTACGGTATGATATGAATTTATAACTCTGTCAGCAAAGGAAGAATTACCTTGGAGTCAAAAATTTCCACTGCTCTGAGATGTATAGTGACATTTTTAAATGAAAATCATTCAGCTTTAAGAACATTGGATAAAAGAAAGCAATACAGTGCACTAATCTCTGAGATATACAGCATTTTATAGAAGTTTTTGGGAAAATCAGTCAGTTATATTGATTTGGATGGCAAAGAAAGGAACTTCCCCATAGGAAAAAAGGATAAGGAACTTTACATTGGCTCTTAAAGACCAGAGTAGAATCTGGGCTGCCCTATACATTTTTTATACTGTCTTTCCAGTGGTAATTCAAGGTAGCTTCGCATGTTTAGTTCAGAGATACTCTCAGCATCTGGATTTTGTTTTGTACTATTTTGTGTAAAGCTGGCTTGCCTCTCTTCTTGACAGAAATTAAGAGAATGAAATAGCAATGGCTGTAGAAGCCCCCAGGTTCATCCTACGTGAGACTTGGTGGAGTGGGAACTAGGACAACTACAAGGAGATCACAAGAAAATTCTGTTTTCATATCAACTGTGCCCATGCGAATTGGTCATCACAGTGATGGAGAAATGAAACAGAATGGTTCACAGCCTCTCTCTTTCCATGGCATACAGAACACATGCCACTTTGGGAGATCCTACCTGAATTCACAGGTGCCCAATGAAAAGGAAGGAACATTTGCACAGACAGGCTGGCTCCACCACTGCCAACACAGCCCAAGGTGCTGAGACTGCCTTTGCCACGGGGCTCACTGCTGGCTCACATTAAACTTGATGAAGATCAGGAGTCCCTGGACCTTTCTGGCAGATCTGTTTCTGAGCAGTCGCCTCCCACTTTGCATTGCTCCATGCTGTTGTTCCACTCCAGCTGCAAGCTTTTGCATTTTGCTTTGTTGAGCTTTCCAAATTATTTTCCCACCCATGGCCCAAACCTGTCGAGTGTCACATTCCAGCCCTGCCCTCCACCACATCAACTGCTCCCCTAAAGAGATACAGCTTGTTAACAAGCCTTCAGGCATGGTAGGGATGTGTATTCCACACTAGGGCCTGAGTTTGATGGCTACCTGCTTGTGCTGTGGGGAACACTGCAAGTAAAAGTTGTGTCTTTATTAGCTGTGAAACTTAAAAGTAATTCTGCCATTGCAAAGCAAAAGGATTCAAATTTTGCCCACACAGAGCATTTTCAGTGCAACACCATCCGCTTTTCCTTCTCACGATGAGAAGAGCTCATAGGTCACATGAAAAGAGGATATGAGAAAAAGCAAGAAGCAGTGTTATGCCAGCCCCATTCTGAAGTTAGAATTTATTTTACATCTTATAAAATACTAAATTAAAGGTGTCAGTGTGTTAGGCATATAGTCTCATCAACACACAGAGCAGAGAGAGGATTCAGCAAACGGATGAAAGGCTGGCTGCTGGCACCTCCTGCCCAATATCTTTCTACACGACTCTGTGAAAATGTATTTTGTCCTGCAAAATATGTCCTTACAGGTACAGCACTGGGGTGTACTTGCCTCCATAGCCAGAGGCCCAAAATTTTATCCCTGGGGTCAGTGAGTCGTAGACAATGGTTTGAATTCACTGCACTGCTACCTGTGTATGAAACTGTGAGTGAGAGAATAGGCATACACAAAGTATTTCATTCCTTCATGTTTAAGCTCAGAACTGATTATTTCTGTCTCTCATAAAAAGACACTGGATAGAAATTCATAATGGAAATGATCTCTTCAGCTAGAATAAATGAGTAAAAAAGATATAATCACTCTTCAGCCACTAGTAAGACAGCATTCTTTTACATTTTTGTTTTAAAGTATGGGATGCAATGGAGAACTTTTTTAATTAAGTGGCTGGCGTTAACAAAAATCATATACAAACCAATAATAAGCCCAAGAAACAATATGAAGTCTTGATGAATATAATGCAAAGAAATATTTTGATTTAGGGCTTCAAAAATGAACTAAATCTAGTATACATAAGTTATTAAAAAGATTAATAATGACATGAAACTGTATTGTAATTACTTTACTAATCATTGGGGTATTATGCAAAGTTCTTTAACATAAACAACTTCATTTGCATCTGTGCTGTTGCTAATTAGGTTGATGTGTTGTGCGAGCAGAATGGTCACATGTTAGGAATGTATATTTATAGAGTATCTGTAATAAGACATTTATTCAAGTGTAGTGTTCTACATTTGGTTATGGTGGAAGACTTGGTAACTTTGTTAAACACTGAATGCTGTCATTGCCCTTTCCCAGGTGTGACAAAGGATGGCAACACATTCTCCATAGTGACTGATGCAAAGAGATGGAGCCATTTATGTATTTAGGAGAAAATAACCCATAGCACTTGGTGAAAATTACATTTAGCAAACAAATATTGAAAATGACAGCTACAGGCTGTTGAAATTCATATCAATAATATCCTCGTTTTCCCCTACCAACTGAGAAAAAAAGAAGAAACACAGTTAGTTGGATTACACAAAAATTCCTTTTAAACGTTTGGTTCCAGGGAATGAATAATCAGGAGGGTGAAATTGGGTTGGCATATCCAAGGCCAGGTTGGCTGGGGGTCTGAGGAACCTGGTATAGTTGCAGGTGTCAGGGGGCAGGGGGATTGGAACTAGATGGTCTTCAATGTCCTATTCCAACACAAACTATTCTATGAATCTATGATTCTACAAAGACACTCCTCCAGACGTAGTTTGCCTCCAGAGAAGTATTTGAAAACATTAAGAAGATATACAAAAACACCCTGCTGCCATTAAAGAGTTTTCAATCTACTTTCAATTTGACAGAAAGCAAGTTAACATTAAATAAAATAAATATGTCTATTGTTCCTTTAAATAAGGAATTTATGGTTATTGCATTGAATATTTTAAAAACTTACATGCAGTAAACACTGCAAAGAACTTTATAGCAAACTCATTAATTTTAATTAGTCCTGTTATAAATTATACAAGTGACACTGCTCAGCTGCCTAGCAGTAAGTGAAATGTCCTTTCTGAATTCTCATGTAAATAACTGTGGGTGACAGGAATAACTCAACAAAGGAGTAATAATTAATTACTGTTATTAACATTACAACTTAAAAACAATTGAGGACTGAGTTATATCTGTTAAAATAGAAAGATCCTTTGAAGAGAAACCCCAAAGTATTCTTTTCACGTGTTCATTTCAATCCAGTTTATTACATGTTTAATGAATGCACAATAGAAACCAGTATGGAAAACAAAGCAATACGAAACAAAGAAAAATATATTTATTGTTCTGACGATTACATGGAATGAATTCTAACATACTGTAATAAAGATTTTAATTAGTCTGTGTTTGATGCAAGATGAGGATGAAAAGCAACAGCTTTTTATTTAAGTTTTGCTTTTCTGCTGACATATCTGATTTGGTAATTGTGGAAACTTATGAGTAGATATGGACCAAATTTTTGTAACTATAAAATATTTTTAAAATTCATTTTGCAGTGAAAAGCTGCTCAGATTTAAAAATGTATGCTTAAAAATGTAAAAAATATTTAAAGAAACTTTAAGTAGTGGTTAATTTGGTTTGGTTTGCAGTTTCTTCAAATCTCACTTTAAGAAATGTAAACAGAATTTATTAAAATGTTATCATTGTCATGCAACTATTTTGTTTTATGGTTCATTTGATCCAAAAGAAGTAGTTTTACTTGTCAGCCAATTGAAGGATTTTGTACATTCTTATTTAACAGCCCCAAACTTTTACTGATGCTTAGGTAAAGACATGGGATTGTCTGCATCACTGTGATATCAGAGATATTTATTAGGAAGTCGTCACTTATATTGGTGATATATTGGCAAATGTTATGAAATAGTAAATATTTTCCTCACGCATTGGCCAGGAAAAAAATTGTCAGTCACGGTGTCAACCAGGTTTAGTTTTTTTCTCCTTAACTGGAATATAAGTTTTTTAATTTTTATTGATCACATAATTCTCAGAAGAGTAGAAAATAAAACAAAATTAACAATGGTGTCATGTTCTGCCTACAGTGACCCTTTTTGCTTCTTTCTGTGCTATGTCCATATGAGAGACATATGTTATGCACTAATTTTTGTCTCCCTTCCCTCCTCTAAAAAGTCAAAATAAGATGAAGCTATGGTTCTTTCCAAAGTGCACTAAGCCTATCTGCAGCGGGGAGGTCCTAATTGCTTCTCACCATGCCAGCAATACCATCATGACTCACACGTTATTTATACTCCAACATTTCTGCCCCTAAATTCTGCCTATTTTCCTTGTCACAGCAAGCCACAAAAATACACTGAGATATTTCTCTCAGTGTGTAGCAAGAATAGATTCAGCTGTGTTGTACATGGAGCACTGTGTACCAGTAATGTGCTTCACTCATTTCTGAGCATATAATATGCTGAACTAGTTTTGTTAGTATGTGTCCACTATGAGTTATAGGTCATAAAGCTATGCCCAGTCACCACATTAAACCTGATCTGTAACTATTCCTGAATACTTAGGGTGTTCTGTCTGAAATATTTTTAGAAATACAGTAATTCAGTCATTTTCAAATTGCCCTGTGCTGATTTAGTTGTCCTTAAAATTGGACATCAAATTCCCATTGCTGATAAAAGTGTAGAGGAAGAAAATGTGTGCATAGCAGTTCCAAATGGAAGCACTTCAAGTAGAAAGATATGAATGCTGCTGGGAGCACTTGCAGCAGACTGATCTGGTTATAGATTGATCTCTTTTGTGCAAGCCAAGCCTGCTGTCAGCAATAGCTTGTCTCTTTTTCAGCTGATTTCAAAAGCATCACATAGAAAATTAGCAAAATGAAAAGTGGTGCTTCTCCATTCTGAATTCCACACCACGCATGGTACAGAATTCTGTATGGTCTGGCAAAAGACTGCAAGGCAGTGAACTTGCAGGCAAAGTGTAAGAGTCCACAGTGACTTCCGGCTGGGGAGTAGTTTAGAATTTACAGTGTCTGTAGAGAAAAAACATGGTTGCCAATGGGTCCCTGGGGAAGTGAATGATAACCAAGTAAAAATAAAAGCAGGAAAGACAGTCTAATATTTGCTTTAGAGGGCAGAGTGGCAATGACAATGTACTGCTGGATCATTAAGTTCCCAATCCAAATAACAATGCCAGACTTTTATTAGCTGTATCTTGCTTCTTGACACATAAAAGCCAAGTTTGATGGAAGACTTTGTCTGAAAATTATTTATTTTAGCTCTTCCTTCAGATTCCTTCATTTTGGTCGAATTTAAAGCCTCTGGGAGTGGGCACAACAAGTAAATGAAGATTTTATTTGCCTTTTTCTCTCTTTGCTAACAAATGGTATTACTAACAAATGGTATTGCTAACAAATGGTTACCATCAGCAACACCAAGACATATATTGCAGCAGTATACCATCAAACTTTATTGTGGATACAAATGAAATGGAAATCAGAATAAATTCTATTTGTAAACTTTCTGTAAAAAACAGATGAGCTGCCATCCTAAGATGTATAATTTCCATGTTATTTCTTTTCCCCAGAAATGGAAAGGAATCATTAGGAATATATATAACCCAGGAAGCAAGGGACTGTTAGACACCTCTGCAAATAGAGCACAATAAATCAGTGAACAAAACCCATGAAGATTCCACTGTTCCAAATATTGTTTTTAAATCCCTATGACAGATGTAACTGGGTGGTCTAGCTTAAAAAAAATATCCCCAAAACATGAAAAAGGTTCTTCCCAGCAGCAGAGTCCTCTCATTATTTCAAATCTCAGGTTTAAGGCTTGAAGAAGCAGCAGTAGGGTTATTATCCTCTGTAAGATTCAGTCTCCTGTGACAATTTTTTGACACACTCTAACAGGATAACAAGGTATGCAAGGCTGACACAGGAAGATGATAATGCACTCGAGATTGCCTTTTGAGTAATTATGTGATCCCAATTAAATTAGTTTAGAATGTCTTAAAAGGCAGGTCAAAATTCAGTATTCATTGTCCATCTTTCTCCAGGAGTTGAAGGCCTGCTCAGTACACTGCTTAATTGCCATGAAAGTAATGATTAGAGCCTCCTTGCCAGGATTCATTACTGAGCTTCCCTTGCAGCACTCACAGCTAAGGTTGCTCCCCTGTTTTTCTTGCATTCAAAAGCACGAGGTTCTGGCAATAAATGCCATTTAGGATATATATAAAGGTACTGTCACTCCAGAGATAACTCCAATCTAATTAAGCATTTGCAGCATTTCTAGAATAAAAAAAGGTTACTTACGCTTGTTCTTTTCATAACATATGCATCTAGACTCTACGCAGTCAAATACACCTTCTGATCATAATCAGAATATTGATGCACTTTGGGAAAAGATATCCTTTGGTTAAAAATGAACGGCTATACCAATTTTGTCTCAGAAGACTTTTTACACTAGTATTCTAGAAATGCTTTTTCAAAGAGGCACATTTCATCAGGCAGGCATTTTTTATTATTTTTCTGCATGAACTACATGGATTATTTGTCCTAAAGGACTGCAACTGACAGTAAAGAGACTGTTTCATTTACTTTAAAGAAAAGGATTAGCATTCAAAGTATCATGGGATCTTGGCTGCTTTCTCTTTATATTGAGACAGCGAATGACTTGCGTTTAAATATATGCATAACTGCAATGCAATTATTTTGATCAGTGAAAAATAACTAACTCAGGTCTACAAGAAATGCAGGCCAGAATTGGTCAGTTAATTTGTTTTTTTATAATTACCTGTACCTTCCTATGGTTCTCTCTTCTTGCTTTTACAGCCCAAAAATATCTTTGTAGTTAGCATTAGTTATCAAGTTCGCCATTCAAGTAGAAGAAATTGGCCCATCTAACAGCAGTGAATTTTCAGCTCAGATGTTAGAAAATGAGATGGCACCCAGCTATTCAATAACAGATTGGATGCAACTCCCACTAGGCATACAGTGTCAAATTGGTCAAGGCCCACAATTATTACTTTGCTTAAATGAGTGAGGTCTTGCAATAATTTGAATTAAAAATATCAAAGCTTCATCAGTCTGCCTGCATACATGAGGGTGAACAACGTTTACCTCTTAGAAAACCCTGAAACCACACCCAAGCTAATGAGAGGGAAATGTGAAAAGATCACTGGCAAAAAAGCTGTAAGTATTTAGTAAAGTATGAGCACTTATTAAAATTTGCATTAGATGAGAAATTCATGAGCTGTGATATTGATTTTCTCTCAAATGCAATTGCTGCACAATTATTTGTTCACTGAAGGAAGTTACTGATAAACAATGCCTTCCTCATGGGCTGAGATGGCCAATGCCTTCTGGAAGGAAGGATGCTAACCCATGCTTTCAATAACACTGTAAAACTGACTATTTGAAAATACTAACTTCTCATAAAACTGATTTTGGCAGTTTCAGCATATATGTGTATATATAATCCTACATTACAAACATGATATGGCAGTGTCCTGTACTGAACAATAATTATCTACAGTGGTTCATACTTCTTAAAAAGCTATCATAATTCTAAATAACCCATTAGACCAAACAAAATAATCACAACAGTGTTTGACCAAAAGCTTTTCTGAATATAGGTACTTGTGCTGCACAAGCAAAAACATGTCAAACTCAGGGACAATGAGGAAAAAGGGCTCTGCAGACTCAATGGCTTGCTACAATCCTTGGTAATGAATTGCTTAATTAATTAATTAATAACTCACTTGTGAGTTGAAATCCAGAGGTGAAGCCAAAAGCATGTCCTAACTTCAAAGTTATTAACAGTTGGAAAGTCAAGTTTGGTGAGTTTGTTTCCTTAAATAAGTTTTCAATTCTATTAAAAATAAAGAAAATCCATCTTTTTAGGAGCACATCCAGTGTGTGCAGCTGGAATTTTTGTGATGGAAAGAGCATAGTGTAACATTTGAGTTGATATAAGATTGGCCTTTTCCCAAGAGAAAATTATAGATTTTTCTACCAATCACAAAGTAACACAGAGTTTGCCAGACTTAAAGTGCTTAGCAATATTCTTGGCAAAGGCTGATGTATAATCATCTGTCAATTACACTACTGCTGTGTGCAGGAAAAAGAATTCATTTTGACTACATTAAAATTTGATCTCCTTAATCCAAGCTTTGATATCTTTGTTCTAAAGGAAATTTTTTTTTCCCACGCAGCATAAGACAGAGATTTCAAGCTTTTCAGATTATTCCCGCCATGCATTACCTGGAGTAGAAATAAAAAGTGAGGGGAATACTTTGCAATTCAAGTTGCAATATAGAAAACTACTAGAAGCTTAATTTGAACTTTCTTTCAACAAAAAAATGCATCAGTTTTAGTCCTAGCCTGGCTCAAAGAAGGAAAGCCAAGATCATCCAAAGCTTATGGGAAAAACGCTGTTGTTCACAGTATCATTTCACAGGCAACACAACGTTGTCTACTGCAACAATAAAACACATTTGTGCTAGAAACAGAGTTTTGGTCCTCTTAGAATTAGATAATGTTTCCATAATGTAATTTATATCCCTTGATAGCTGTGGAAAGCTTTGTGTTTTTCTGATTTTCTGTTCACATATATGAGCATCCCTCTGTACTCATGTCGAATAAACTAGAGTTGTTTCTACTTTACGGTTGAGCAGTTGAAGAACTTAGGATTCAGTCATGAAGGTTCTTTTTTAAACTTCTGGTCCAACTTTCTGCATTCAAAAATATTAATGTGTCCTCAATATAAAGTCATTAAGGAATTCTGAACTCTCCTGAGCATCCCTTTTTTTCTCAAAACATAGATTTTCCTCTTATAATCAAACATACCAGTCCTTGGAGTTTCAAATTTGCTCTCTTTAGTCTTCTTGTCTCTGTTGTGATGTCCTTTCTACTTTTTTCCTCATGAGTCAGAGTCATCTAATTAATTTCAGTGATCAGAGTCAAACTGAAAAGGTCTTTTTTCCCCCCATGTTGCAAAAAAAGCCCCAAACAACTTCAATCACTGTCAGACACTTTGTGCTTTGCTGCATTCTTCATCTGGCAGCCGCCTGAGTAAGTCAAGTTCCCTCTTACTACCAAATCATGTATTTCTTTAATCATGGGGAAATATCATCTTCATCTGTAAGGTTCCTCCCTCCAGGTGCTTCTCCACTTTACCATAAACAGACGTCTTCCTTCTGTTGTACCAATGAAATGAGAATTCAGTGCTACTTCTAATGTTTTGGGGTTTGGTTTTTTTTGGCACACACATGCACAACCAGTAACTAACCAGAACATAAAAAGATTTTAAGTAAACTTAAAATGGAAACTTCATGTTTTTGCATTAGAAATGGAAAGAAAAATAAAAGTATATTTTGTGGAGAAAATTTCTCACTCAGTACACTGAAATAGTTTGTTTAATAATCTATTTCATTTTAATTTCAAAGACTATGAATAGTCTTTACATAAATACTACTTTAAATCTAGAATTTTATTTTCTTGAACACTATTCCATATAGTGCAGAATTCCATAGACTTTTTACATGTTACATATAGTAGAACCTCTCATTTTGAATCTTTGCATTTTAATTTTAAATGGCCTCTTCTCCTTCTTGAACTGAAAAGGGCTAATAGATTTTAGTCTAAGCAATTCATGATCTTATATATCACATCATATAAAGTTTTGGTTTTCTTTCGACAGTAAATAGGGTTAGTCTACATATTCTCTTAAAATAAAAGCTTCTGATATTCCTGCCTCCAAACAGGAAGTACTTTGAAGTACTTTTCTGAACTTTTGAATTCTATTTATTTGTGATATTAGCTAAAATACCCTTGTAAGTCTAAATCCCATTGCAAATCAGAGACCAGGTATTATTAAAACTGCTGCCTCAGATATTCCTCTCCTTGCAAGGTGAATATAATCTAGCACCTTTTGCCATAGACTATAAACTTAATTGCACCCATAGCATGCTAATTTAAACTGTCTTCTTACTTTTAGCCTATCTTTTTTGATAGGAAAGAAAATTTAAGATATTTAGAAAAAACACTAACTGTGAAGGAGGATCTGTCCCTGCCTTTTCCCTAAGCTTTCTTTCTGTCCTTCTAGAAGACAGGGCCTCTGAACTCTCAGCTGTATGCTCAGGTCACGCTGTGCTGTGCACACCTGCATATCCAAACCCTCACGCATGTGCTGTTTCCATGGTGTTTGTGATTGTACTCAGTGATCTTAAATGGCCTTTTCCAACCTCAACGATTTTATCTTTGCACAAAGGATGCACCAGTGAGGCTGGTGCCAGCTTATGGAAGCAGTTGATGGAGCTGGGGCGGTTTAGCCTGGAGAAAAGGAGGCTGGGGGGAGCCCTTATTGCTCACTACAACTACCTGAAAGGAGGTTGTAGACAGGTGGGGGTATTGGTCTCTTCACCAAGGAACCAAGCAATAGGAGGAGTGCAAATAGCCTCAATTTGCACAGGGGACGTTTAGACCACATATTAGTAAAAAATTTCTCACTGAAGAGGTGGTCAATCATTGCAACACATTGCCCAGGGAAGTAGTGGAGTCACCACCCCAGAAAGTGTTCAAAAACCATGTAGGTGTGGCACTTAGGGACATGGTTTAGTGGTGGACTTGGCCTGGGTTAATGATTGGACTTCATGATTTAAGAGTTCTTTTCCAACCTAAATGAGTCTTATTGCATTGTGTTCTACTTCTATACTATGCTTTTGGTAGACACCGTTTAACTCTAGGAAGCTATTTGATTCTTACTCTTCACAATTTACTGTAATTTATATTAGTTGTTTATAGCTGCATTAGTCTCTTTTTTTTTAATCTATAAATATGTTAAGCTTGCAGATTCAAATCCCTGATGTGGAAGTTAATGAAGTTTGGGAGAATATACTGGGGAACTAATACACGTTTGCTCTCATCTAAGCATTTGTTACAGCCTGTCTTGGAATGAGAGTAAAGGACCAGAGAACTTTGGTTTGTTCTGCTTCGCTTCTGGCATCCTTTACCTTCATGAAGCTTTCTTCAAATGTGCGTGTTAGCTACCTCCCAAGAATAAGTTATCCGTATAAAAACAGACAACAAACACACAACATTTGACTACCAATAAAAGGAAAAGAAATAATGTATTAGGCAATCCATCCCTTCACACACCTGAGCACAAACACACAAACTGCACTGAAAAACTTGGTTTCCCCTTGCAAGAGAACTCCCCACAGACTCTCCAGGACAGCTCCCTGGATGAATGTCTGTATATATTTTCCCTATGCACTTAGATGAAATATAATAATGACAAAATATTATGTGGATTTAAGTAACGCACAGAAGCTATTTATTGTTTAATATTATGCCATCACTAATTTTATCCTTCAATTAATTTTCTGCTGTATTTTCTCATGTTACATGAGAAAAATATTTGTACAAAGTCATCTTTTTAAAATTAATTTCATTTTCCTATCTGAAACAGACCATCTGCATGAACACACTGAGAAAATGAAAGAAAAACGTCACAGTTTCATTTTATAAATCAGAATTATTAATATGATTAAGCTTTGTTGCATTTAAATAACAAGCTTATTTAACATGCTCCCAATCAACTTGCATAACCATTACCTTGGGAAAGTAACTGAGATACAGACTGTCTGACTGCATGTGGAATTAAGCATAGGAAGCCCTGCCAAAGCCTGGTAGCAAGGGGAAGGAAAGGGCCCTCCACTCTTTCTCATTGCATAGGATTTTATTTTTTAAGGTGGGTGGCTGCCAGGAAACAGTATATACAACTGAAGAAATAGATTGATTTGACGTGAATCCCATAAGTGAGGCGAGGAAGCAGAACATCGTGCAGTGACTAAGCTGGGGATCAGTTCAAGAAATCCACATTTGTTCAGGTGATTACTGAGAAAGCTACACACAGTATTTTATTTTTGAATCCTTTTCTACCCCGTGTCCGCCTCCTGCAGGAAAGGAAGATGAGTGTAGTGCTGGCACCATGAGCTTTGAAGGCAGCTTTGCTGGGATGATGCCTGGCACCCAAGAAGCACCTCTATTATTCTCACATGCTGGTAGGGACCCTGGGGGAGTGAATCTGCCTGATAGTGTCAGTCAGGTACCAGGGTGTTCCCCACAGCCCCAGCTCCATTCCCATCTCTCTGATTCCTCTCCTCCCTGTTCTTATTTTCTCCCTCATCTTACAGCCATGGAATTAATGTTAATTTGCTTCCAGCTCTGCTTACACAACATTCTGTGAAACATTCATTTCCCATGCATGTATTTCATCCAGACTGAAATTTGCTGGATGCAAAGCACATATCCTTCTTGGTATTTGTTTGGGGTTTATCGCTTTAGTTTTGTCTGGTACAATCAGGCCCTATTCTTGTTTTTTCCCACACATCATCATTGCAATAAATGTAAATAATAACAGTATGTGCAAATTATCCATGATTAACTGTTTCTGGGGTGAGATTATCAGTTCTCTGGGATACACCCCTTCCATAAGAAGTCTGTAATCTTATAGTCATATTAAATCATTGAAATGATTCAGAAATGTAAAGCAGGAAGATTTCAGCAAGGGAAGCTGAAATCTGTAACTCCCTAATAGCTGCTCTGACACTTTTATGTAAAGATATTTTTCAAAATACATTTTAATTGACAAATTTTGTTATAAAACTTGATTATATCCTACCCCAGTAATTATACGTACAATTAATTTGGAAGTGTACTAGAGAAAAGAGTTAGTGCAATTACTTTCACTGTAAAAACAGGTATCTGTGGACATATAATTTAAGACCACATTTAAAAATATCACACTTTCTTTTTAACTCTTAATTTTTGAAGATGATAATTGGTGAGAAATTCTTGTGTAATGGCTCATATATCTGATTTATCTTTGTTGTACAGTTGCAGACACATAATATTCTGTGAAAGATGTTCTGAGTTGGGTAAAAAAATACGTCTATCTAATCAGCTGAAGTTATAAAAACTCTGTTGCTCCCAGAGTTATCATATTTTATTCAAAAACTCTCAAACGTTTAGTAAGAAACTTTGATCTAAGTATGAGTAATATCTATTTAATATAATTTATCTATTAAAAACATACCTGCTATTTATACAGATTTGAGGACAGTAGGATATTCTTGACCTTGTATTATTTAATCTCAGTAATATCAGGGTTAAAGATGAGTAAAAGGGAAAATTCTTCTCCAGTTAAAAAGAAAAGCCATATTAAACCTGTAAGAAACCAAATTTATCAGAGAACTTGGGAATTCAAAAGTGTAAATATATGTTGCACTGTTTAAACAACTACATCATTCTAACATTAATGAATGCCTTGTTTTATTGCACACATTTTGCAGAGGAAGAAAGATGAAAGCACTTGTACCACCTAGGCCCAGGAGGAAAAGCATAACTTCTCATGGAGTCTGGATAAGAACTGTCTGGATGTCTTTGGTGGCTTATGGAGCTGAAAAAGACACCATTTCCTGGAAGTGGTACCTGCCTTGGTGCCACAGGAGTGTGTGCTATGGAAACCTGGCATAGGCTTACCCTTAGCACAGTGGATGTCCACCAGAATAAGGAGATGTCATAGATGTACAACTTTCCCCAAGTGACTTTCCTCATGTCAGGGCATATACTGTCAGGAGCACAGTGACCAGAAATCAAAATTTCCTGAATTGCAACACTGTATTACTTCTCTCAAACCCCATTGCCTTAAGTGTTTACAATCTTTACAGTAAGATTTGCCATAGGGAAATACTATCAAGGTAGGTCACACTTCAAGTCTACCAATTTTGACAGTATCCTTTCAGCACATTTCGTTTTCAAAGGATCCGTGTGAGCAACTGCCACTTCTCATTGTGTACGAACACTTGCTGATCTTACTACTGCCAGCTTCTTCACTGAATTACTTACTGAAAATGTGGTGACAAGCTCGAGCTGTCAGGAAATCATGTCCTCTACAAATATCTGGCTTTAGCAAAGTATCAGTTCATAGTAACATACTATATTTTATTATATAAATATATAAGTCCCAATACATACCTGATAATCAAAACTATTATTTATACAATATAAAAAGACATGGAAAATTTGTTATTGTACACAGTGTATATGCACAGTTGAAGAAAATAAATATTCATAGGGTTTTAGTGTTATTTTTGTTGGTTTTGCTGCTTTTACTTCCATATTGTTATGAAATATTACTTTCAATTAAATAAAATTCCACAGCAAATTGCCTCTGAAGTACATGCACATGTGTGCATATAGACAAATTATGAAGACAAGAACCCAAAAATAATGCTTGCTCTGTCTCTGTACCTTCAATCCTCTCCTCAGTTTATAATTGTGCTCATCATGCTATTCAGAATACCACCCAGATTTTATTTCATTTTTGATTTTATTTTTAATCTTTAAACATGAATCTTTAAACTTTCAAGAATAGGTCAGTTATTTTTCCTGTTCTGTTGATAGGAAAAAATGAGGCAAAGAAAGATGAACCAATCTATTGATGATCATACATTGTCAAGCATAGTATTTGTCATGCCAGAGGTACACTTTCACTTTTCTACACATGGCAAGATGTTCTTCTTCTCTCTAGCTCTGCCCTCAAGGAGTTCAGCATTTTTCTGGACAGGAATCATGTAGAAAATTACAGTCTAAACAAATTTCATGGGAGTTTTACTCTCATGTTTCAGGATTATATTTTTTTTCCCATTTTTAATGTCCTGATTCCTTCTAAAAACAATATATAATATCTATTTAGAACAGAAAAGGTGTTTCTTCCCAGAGAAGATAGTTCATCCACATTTGTATGTGTTTCCTTGTTTAGTCAGGAGGCTCCATGAAGTCTGTACAGTTAAACATCAGACAGCTAGAATGGCATTCATTCCCTGCTTCCCGACATTGCTCTTTTCTTAGTGCTTTATGAGAATAAGGCTGTGCATTCTTTCATTCATTTTCCTAACCCTCAAATATAGGAAATGCAGTGTCACAGCTGTGCAAAATAATTTCATCAGTCTGCCTGTGGTGGAAAAGCCTGTATAGATTTGACTTCAATACTCTGGAAATGTGGGTGTGCTGAAATGAAGCAGATGTGGGATGGTAGAAAAGCAAGAAATGCATTGGAGGGAATGTGAAGGGAGTGAAGCCGAAGGCACAGGGGGACCTATTTACACTTGAACTTTCTTCTAGCTGCTAATCCTAAACATATCAATAGCATACTTTGTCTGTTCAAAACAGAGATCTGTTACCTGCCGCCCTGTCAGATCCACTTAGACCCCAGACAATCTGTTCCTACAGTTATCCCCATTTGTCATTAAGATCACAGCTATATCTATATAAGCAGCCAGCTGCCATAGAATACTAGATGGTGGTAGCTTCAGTTATTACTGGTATAATCTAAGATTTAATTAGTAAAATAAAAAGAGTATTTGCAATAGCGTTATTAAAAATATGTACTATTTCAAAATACACATTGAGAAAAAAAACGAACTTCTGCTTGAGAAGAAACTAAACGCAGCCACATGTCAACTTCATAAAGAAATTGGTTTGGTTTTTTTCAGCTCCATTTTACAAATTCCTGAATTTCTTTGTACTTTGGAAAACATTTGTCAAATCAGGAGTGTCTCCAGTTCAGGACTGACAAGCCCTGTTGCAGCTAAGTGTGCTTAATTATCTAATGTAAAGAAGAGGAAGCTCAGTCTGTGTGCATTTCATGGTCATGCACCCTTTTCTATGGTTAAACTATGACATCTGCACTTATTTCAAAGATTTTTTACAGAAAAGCCAGTTAATGTTATCCTCCACTGAAATATGGCACAAACATCAAATGTTCCTGACAGTGCATGCTGATCTTGATGCTTTTACTTCTTATGATATAGTACATAGTAAATGGCTGTAGCACAGTTCCAAAGCAATTTAAGCTAAAGCCTAACTTTAATTAACCAAGGGAAAACAAAAGCAAAAACCAAACAAAAAGCACTCTCAACAATTTTTTTTTTTTAATGAATGATCAATTTCTGTCTCAGTTATTTTGAAAACAAACTGAATTCAATTCTTTTAAATACTTATGGAAAATTATGAAGAAAAATTTTCACAAAATTGCAGAATAAATTAAGACACCTCTGGACTAAATATAACTATACAGATAATATATTTGCATGTATTTCAAAACATCTGCAAAAGCAGGAGTAAATCTGTAATTTTAGCTTTCTAGAAACATATGTAGTAAGGGAACATGAGCCCATCTACAAGCAACTTTCTGCTTTATTATAGACTTAAATTCCTTATGATACTATAGTGTAGTGTGCAGTGAAAGCAGAGAAAGAGTATAAACCAGCAAGACTACTAGAAAAAATATGTTTTTCTTCTGAACTCCGCTGAGAATTTATTTTGGACGTTGCAGGCTGCCTTTCTACAGTGCCATAGTACCAGCTTGATGTGATGTAAGTCCAATTCTTGGCCTCACTGGCATAAATGTTTGAGACTCACTCATTGATACTGCTATTGGAAAAACTCAAACAAAAAGCATTCTGATATAAAACTGGGAAGTTCTATTGGTTTAATTATTTTCACTATGGTGTAAAATAAGGAATACACCAGCAATTTGTAATTATTTTTATTTGATATCAGTTGAATTTAAAGGATTGGCTTGTGCAGTGTGTTGACTCCAGCCAGGAGGCAATCATCACTTGTAAAACTGTTCTCTCACTCCTCCCCTATGGTGGTATGGGGGAGAGAATAAGAAGACAAAAATAAATAAAAAAAAAAAGTTGTGAGTCAAGACAGACAGTTTAACAAGTGAAGAAAAGAGCAAAACCTATAAGCAGTGCAAACTGAAAATGCAAAAAGCAGCCACTAACAAACCCCAGAATTGAATGTACAGTGAGAAAGCAAGAGAGCAGTTGAAGGAGCAAATAAGTCAACATCGTGACCAGCAACAGAAATAACAGCCCTTCAAGTCACAGCTAAACTGATATAACAGCTGCAAATTCAGTCTAGCACACCTTGGTCAGATCTGTCATTATCTTGAATCCCAGTAGCCAGGAGCCAAATAGAACTGTGGTGGGTTGACACTACCAGCAGCCAAGCACCTACACAACTGCTCAGTCACGCCCCGCTCCAGCAGGACAGGGAAAACAATAGGAAGAAAAGACACTAAGAAAAGTTGTGGGTCCAGTCAAGAGAATTCAACAAATGAAAGAAAGAGAAAAAAACATAAGCCATGCAAAGTAGATCCCTCACCACCTCCTATAATTAGAATGTTGACCAACAAGTTCTGATCAAAGGCCGCCTTGGAAGCCAAAATGAAAATCCCTTTCTTTTCCTCTACCTCAGTTTTTATTGCTAAGCATAATGTTAATATGACATTATTTGGCAAAATATCCTCTTGACCAGTCTGGATCAGGTGTTTAGGCTGTGTCCCTTCCCAACTTCTTACCCATGCCCAGCCTGCCTATTTGCTTGGGGGGAAGGAGACAGAATGAGGAAAAAGAGAAAACATCAGTGCTGTGCAAGCACTGTTCAGTGAAAACCAAAACATTAGTTACCAACACTGTTTTAGACACAAATCCAGAGCATAACACCATACGGGTTGCTATGAAGAAAGTTAACTCCATCCCAGCCAGAGCAAGTACAGCTTGCTACAGAAGATACTTAATCACTTAATTTGCAAAATTAGCAAAAAAATCAGCAATTAGCAAAAGCAACTGTTACTTATGTTCTTTAATGCAACAGAGTTTGTAAGAAAAGAGCAAAACTGAGACCTGCCTAGGTCCCAGGAGTTTCTTGAACAAGCACTGAAGGCTCTACCATCCCCAAAGGAGGAGGTCATTTGAAGGAAGTTCTTCCTCACATGGGAGATGTTTGGATGACTACAGCACTGGTTGAGCAGACCTCATTCACATCCTGCTACATAAATATCTGACTTGACCCAGAAGCTGGATTCCAGACTTCCTTGAGTTTGAGAGAATTACATTAGTCTGTTTAGATGGGAAATGCAGTGCTAACATAGCCTGACTTTTAAATGTTATCTTAAAGCTAGCCTGTCAAGGACTCCTCAGTAGTCACTGAAGGCTACAATATATTTCCTTAGGGAATTCAGCCAACTACTTTGCAGAGGTGTCAGGATGGGATGAATCTTCCACTTTAGATATTTATTGCTCTCCACGTATTGATGCACTTGTGTAAGTGCCAAAACTCAGTATCAGAAAGCAAAAATGAACATCACCGATTGGAGAACTATCTTGAAACAAGGCTCCAAACTATAACATTTAGCAAATCTACCCAACGTAGCCACAGTTCATAGAATCATCAAGGCTGGAAGAGACCTTCAAGATCATCCAGTCCAGCTGTCAATCCAGCACTGCCACTGTAACCCCTAAACCACTAAAAACACCTCACCCAGCGCCAGATCCAGATGGTCCTCGAACACCTCCAGGGATGGTGACTCCTGGGCAACTTATTCCAATGCCTGACCACCTAAACAGTGAAAAGTTTTTTTCTAATATCTAATCTGAATCTCACCTTAAAGCCATTTCCTCTTGTCCTCTCACTGTAGGCATGTCAGAAGAGACCTGCCCCACCTTCACTATAACCTCTTTTCAGGTAATTGTAGAGAGTGTTGAGGTCCATAACTGATTATAAGTTCATAACTGACTGGGATTTGTTTGCTCTTTCTAACTGACCTGAATGTTTCTTCTCTGAAGAGGAAATAAAACCCAAACAAAACCAACAAAACCAAACCAAAACCATGATCAAGAAAGACATATAAATGCAAAATCAGAAGACAGTTGGAGTTTTTCAACTGTAAAATAAATTTTAGGCACCATTTTCTGTCCCTTGAAAGTGGTTTTTAAACACTAGCAAAATGTAGACCAGTCTTTTGTATAAAGCAAATTTACTTCAAAGAAGCTGAATTGAGAAACTGTAGAAAATTAATTGTTATAAAAACCAGGGGGAAAAGAATTATTCCAGGTTTATTACACAAGACATAACTTTTCTAAGTATTGAGTTAACATTTCTAAAAACTAACTAACTCCTTTTTACTTAGGTGGAATAAATAAACTGATGATAAATAAGTACTTTGATGGTTCTGATCATATTCCTTCATTCCATACTCTCCAGTGCATTTATTGCCACTAATTAGTATGCTGCAGTATTGTCAGAATAGTAATTAACAGAATAAAAACCAGTCTGGTAAATAAAATCACTGAGTATGACAATCATATATGCTATTGTCATTAGTAATTAAAAGTAAGCAGGCAAAAAAAATTATGACATTTTCATCCACTAGAATAACACATACACGAGCTTGGTGAAGACTTCCATTCAAGCACATATCTGAGACATACAGTTCTTTCCTTAGGCTTAGGACAGTTTTTGCTTTCTCTGCATTAAACCCCTGTTCTGTTTGAAACCACATTAAAGACCATAGTTGTATCACATGGTTGTAAAAATAATTTTAATTATTCTAAAGTGTTCACCATATGGGTGGCATTGAAAGAGGACAATGAACAACTATTATAAATAGTTTATAAATACTACTTAAGTAATCACTCCTTAATGGTGGACAACTTTAACCTGGCTCCAGTCTCCCTTCATAGTTTGAGAACTGGGTGTGCCAATAGATACGACAGGTATGGGCGATGTTTTTTCTACCAGTTCTGCTTTTTTACGTCAACAATATTAAAATACTTCTTGATAAGTAACCTGGATTGCTTTTCTGGTAATTTCTTGTTTTTGAAGAAAATGAAAAATTAATCTGTGCGATTATAGCTAATAAAACAGCATTAAAGAGGGGATAACAACAATTTTACAAATTAGAGCTGAAATTTTTTCAGCCAACAGTGACACCATGGAGATGCTTTACTGCTTGCAAAACATAAAAATAAATCACAGCGTAGAACTGAGATCTTTTTTTCTTGAGAGATCATTCATAATATTATGTTTTTCACTAGAAATTCATCCGTTTTATTTTTATTTTAATTTTTTGCCTTTTTTGTTTTGTTTTGTAGTGGGGAGGGGAAGGAATATTCAGTAAAAGGTGAAATGAAGAAATTAACAAGTTATGGTTTAATTTATATGTACTGCTGAAAATACCTAACTGGAAAATAGCCTGCAGCCTCTAAAGTCTCTCTCACAATAAGGAAAATAGAAAAAGTACAATCTATACTGTTTCTGTAATATTTTACACATTTGTTCCAGAAGTGTTACATGGTCTCTGAGAACCTGCAAAAGTTATAGACAAAGTGTAAATGGTCTAGTAAATCCCAAACCTTTCATTTCACAGACAATCAACTGTCAAATGCCTGGGCTGAAGTATAAGCTCTACATGGCAGAAATTCCACTGCAGAGGTTTTTGATTTTTATTATTATTATCCACTTCTTTTTTTTTTTTTCTTTCTTTTTTTTTCTTCTTTGGAAAACATGTAAAAACTTAAAGCTTTTTCCATGATGCAGCTTTTATGAAAACAATTTTCCATAAAGGGGTTAGTATTATATCTCAAATGAACATTTCTCTTCTATGCAAATATACAAATGGTGTGTTTATAATGTGTAGATGTATATAATATATATAATGTCTAACAAAAATTATGTGACTAAGAAAATACATAAAGCTCTTCAGACTCTCAGAGAAGCTGTTCAGCAGCTCCTAAAATGAAAATCAATCCTCTCCATCCTGACATCTGAAACAGAGGTCATAGATTAGGATATAAAAATGTGTTGAGATAAGTTGGATAAATAGAGATGTGGAATGTTTCTATTAGTTGAGGAATTTCTGTGAAAGATCTATTCAGTTGTTAAAAATGAGACTCCACTTTCCTTTGAAAGTTGATCAGAAAGTTGTTAACATCTTTGTTCTACAAATTACCTATTTCTGGAATACGTATAATAATGCCTTTTTACTTCAGCTGAATCCTAGAAGCCTTCAGTGCTTAGAAAACATTGAGTTTCTTGGATAAGTAATAAGTTAGCTGTGTAAAGCATTTTTCCCAGCCAGAACAATGTGACAAATGAGCTACTCTTTGGAGTATTTTAACAGTTTCAGTGAACTGCAACAGGAGGTGCAGAGACACCCCATTGTCCAACCTGTATATCTCGGGGATAGACATCAGCATGATTTATTACAAGAGCTTGAACTGAGCCTGCAGCAAAGGAGAAGCAGTTTCAGATCACTTGGGAGGGCTGGGCTAGGCTAGCTACTTCACTGAAGTCAATCACTCTTACACAAAGCATCTGCCAGAACTCTGCTAGGAGACATTTACAAATCAGGGATCATGACAAGTACAGAATGTTCTGTGCTTCATCTTCTGTTTTTTGCCTTGTTGAAGTTAGCAGTAAGATGATTTGTATTCAGTACTCTTGTTTTTCACCATATTGCACCGTATTTTGCTTTAAGTGCAGTTCGAAATTTCTCACCACAGCATAGCCAACTTCTTCCCTGATTTTGCTTATGTAAAGGTACTACAGGAGAGAACACTGGAACAGATGCACTGCACTTGTTTAACAGTGCACATGCAAAAGCTTTCTTCTCTGCCCTGTAAATCCGGCATACCTCCTGAAGCCAAACTCTGCCATGGAGCTGACTCCATAGGCTGTGGTTAGGTGAAAGACATACTATATGGTACCAGTCACTTAGCTTCACACTAGAAATATCACCATTTGGACATCCACATTTGCCAAATCCTCTGTTCCTCCATGCTTTTACCCAGTCTTCTTTTTCTTTCAGCAACTTATGAATGTGATATGACATATTGATATGTGATATGACATAATGACATACAAAGTATAGCACTATTACGTTAGAATGGTTGTCAAAATTGCATTTAGAAAACCGTATGGGCTGCATCTATGAATACACATCTATTGCTGCCCCAGTGAATTTGGCACTAAATTTTGCATCATGCTTTAACGGAAAATTGGGAGATTAGGTATCAAAATATAAAAGCTTGTATGCCCCCCAAGTGTTTCTAAGTGGAAAAATGATCAGCATGCATGAGATTTTCATGCCCAAAGTTTAAAAAACACCCCATGTCCTCATTAAATAGTTTAAAATGTGCTATAATTCTAGCATGTTGTCCATGGTGTGTGTGTGCGGTCTGTTTATTTGAATGAAAACCAGTATGAAGAGGATTGGTAGGGCACTTCCATTATAATTTAAAATGGGAGTCCATATTTTAAAATGTAATATACCCTATACTGGGTATGATAAATGAGAGGTAAATGTAGAAGTAATCATGACAGATAACGTGTTTTTGATTCAAGAAATCAGAATGTTCCAACAATTGTTACAGCAACAAAATGCGATTGCATTTTCTAAAAGCATAGATTTACCCCAGGATGAGATTGAAAAGGACAGATAATTTCTGCTATTCTTACACAGGGAGATAATAAAGATTCAGAAAACTAGGCACAAGAGTTTTGTATTATTGATTAATTCATAAAGAGGTGTAAAAAAGGAAACAAGTCAGAACCTGGCTGAATTACAGATTACAGAGCAGTTCCTTCAGTGTGCATGATAACACCTTTACTCACTCTGACTATGTAAAGGATGGGAAAAGGCGACAATTGTCAGTACTTATGCAACACTTTGTCAAACATGAAATGTGCTCCCTGCCAGGAAGCCTCTTTTCAGTTTAACCTCAAAATGTCAAAATATCTCTGTTTCCTAAGTTTCCTGATCACCTCTTTTCCCAGTGAATCCTGTTCATAGAAGAAGAAAGAAGAGTTTTAGCCTTCCTCAAAATGTGTCTAAGAATAAATATTCTAACAGTGATTTCAAAGGCTTAGTTATTGGCTCCTTTACATTGATTTTATAGCCCCATGTTATGCCCAGCAGTGATCTTTGGGCCACTAGATATAAAAACATCAAAACTTAAAGTAAATAGTTGCCAAAAAGGAAGTTCATGGTTGCAATACACTATATTTCTTTCTGAGAGCTGACAAAGAGCTGAAGGTTTTGGTGGCTGTGTGCTCTAATTGGCAAAAATACAAAGTGTGCACACCGATTTCAGCAACTACATCCTGATTTCAAGTAAGACACCAAGTTAGTTCAAGACAGTCACCTAATTAGCCTTCTTCCACTGTAGCCAACAGACGGAGAATTCATCCTAAACTTAGATAAAGGGAAAAACAAAGCTGACAGCTGATGATGCTGTTTAAGGGGTTTTTTGTGTATTGGTTTTGTTTAGTAATAAGACTAGCTTTCCTTCTGTGCAATCTTTAATACACAGGTTACATTGCAGTTAATCTTCTGTGCTGACAAACTGAGAGAGTAAGAAATAGAAGAAATATAATCTCATGGTGATCCCAGAGGTCATTCTGCATAAGATCTTAATTAGAAATAAACAAAAATGATGGACATTTTCAACAGTTCAAAGAGCTTTTCTAAGTAGTTTTGCTTTATCTGTATTAAACGCAGTGTATTATTCCTTGTGAAAAAGGAACACATTGAAAGAATTTGCCTCTATTCATCTCTCCAGTATAAGCTTTGGAATGAACATAGCAGAAAGAGAAGCAATTTTAGAGAGCAGGTTTGGATTTTTTCTGCTGCAAACCTAATGCCAATAGGGACACAATAAAATCTAACCAGGATATCAATAATCAGTTTTGTACAATGGAGTCAAACAATTTTGCTCCCCACTATAAACCAAGCTGCAGATAAAAAAATACATAAATCACTCTGGTTGCACAGATTTATACCAGCTGGGAATTTCTACCAGCTTTTTTAGGCTGACAATATTAGAGTTTTCAGTATGCCTCTTTTTGGCTCAAATATGGGTCTTCTTAAAAAGAAAAATCTTTCCTAAATCTGCTCCTAAACTGATTTTTTTTTCTTTTCTTCTTTTTTTTTTTTTGATAGGACTTTTTAAAGACTTCTGAATGGGAGAAACATCATGTATATTTTTCCCAATAGAATATTTTTAGATAGAATTATATTTACTAATACAAAATATAGCATTATTATTAATGTATTATTAATTATAATATTTGTACTACCACTAATGCCTACTTGTAAATATTTGTATTTATACACACAAACTTATATGTGTGAGAGAGAGAGAGAGAGAGAGAGAGAGATGTGTATGTATACATTCACAGCTTCCTGAGACTCTGAAAGAAAAACACCAGCCTTTCCCATTTAATGTGTTCACTGCATTTAAGTGTAAGTGTATGGAATGTCTCAAAAAATGTGCCAAGCTACAAGAACTTGCTGATTTTTACAGAAGAAAGTTACTTCTAACCGTAAAATGTTTCATTTTCCTCCATTTTTGTTTCTAAATAATTAATACCATAAACCAGTAGTAAATTTCAAAATAATCATCATGCTAACATACAGTGTAAACCCTGTTGGAAAAAAATATATTATACATAAAATTTGTCATCAGAGATACTTTTAATCTGACATAAGTGAGCAATTTTATGTTGTTGTATTTTAATATGATTTGTGAATGTTTTTCCTTACAGAAATTAAAAAAAAAAATCTGAAAATGAATGTATGCTAATTAACACTGGTTTAATTTGTACAAATATGTTTATCTGAGAATTCAATTTTAAAATTCTTTACTATTAATTAAAATATTACAAAATCAGATAAAAATCCATAATAAAAAATACCTCTATGAAAATATTATATAAATAATTATTTTAACCATTCCTTTAAGAATAAGAATATCCTTTCTACTTTATGCTGTTTTCTTATAAAGTGGCTTTTATGTCATATGAGGTATTAACTATACCACAGTGGGGTAAAAAAGAAAAAAAAAAAAAGAAAAAGGGACACATCTTCTAAAATAATTGCCTTAAATTCAGTTCCGAAGGGTATCTCTTTGTCCACCACGTCACGCACTCTATGAGAACATAAAACTGCCATGTAACATTGGTAGTGAATAAGTTAATCAGTCTCATGACCTGTTCATGTTGTGTCAGGACTTGTGTGGCTCAAATCAGACCATCAATGGCGCTGGCTCTGTTTCCACAGATGACAAAAGACCTAGAGCACAACTTTAACATCTAAACTTTATGAAATAAGGATAACTTTCTGATCATCAGGGATGCAAAGAAAGCTTGGATGCTGCTCTAGTTATTCTACATGTTGTTCTACACAAGGCATTCTTAAGTTTAATAACTATCCTTCATTAATTTTGCAATGGTTTCTTTTTCCCATATTGAATCAGATCTCCCTTGTGGCCAACTGCTGCTAAAGGAGTTCCACTTGCTGTCTTTAAAAACAGGACACCTGAGTAAAGAATTAATCCCGGCTCCCAACCCATCCCTGGGGAACCGAGGACCAGTTCTACCTGTCAGCAGTGAGGAAGATGGAAAATACGTTATCAATGTCTGATAACAGATGGTGAAAAAGAAATGCTTGATGTTACTATCAAAGCACTGTATTTCACAGTGAAGGGCTACAGTCTGTAATATCACAGGGATTGCGTGCGGAGGGGGAAGTGGAAAGAGGATTGTTAATCACTTCAAAGAAAGTTACCTGAGAGGTGCTTTTGGCTCTGGTAAATCTCTTGGACTTGCATAGTTGATAAGCTATTTTCTTCCAGTCTGACTAAGTAATAGCTTTTCGGTTTAAAGGAATTCTTTTTTTTTCTTTGAAGAAGCACGGAGTTTATATATTGAAGGAGAAAGTGTTGCAACAAGTAGTTCTCCGCTTCTGTTCAGTTGGATATTTTTATTTGACAAGAGTACTGAAGAGAAGTAAATAAGTAAAATTTTTCTTCGCATACAATGACAGTCACTTCTGGAGAGATTAGGTGCTGGAGGTTCAACCTGTATACAAATATTCCTTATTTTACCCCAGGAAGAGACCTAAAAACCACATTGTAGAGCTGAGCACTTGGCCTGGGGATTCTGAGGTGGAGGTTTTATAGGCTTCAGAGTTAACTTCCTTAAAGCTAAGATTCTGGCTTTGAGAATAATCATGAACACTAAGGAATATTTTCTAAATCCAAAAGAATCAGGAGTATTTATCTCATAAGATGCTCCATGACAAAGGTGAAAAGCAATTTTCTCATTTCTCTGAAAGGCAAGAATAGGGAAATTAAAGGAATTTATGACTTAGTCTCAGGATTAGGCAAGAAAATGAATTTTATTTCCTCTAACTCTTTTTCTTCAGAGGATGTTATAGTGTTATGATAAACCCCTAATACTTTTTCTTATGCAGCAGCAACATAAGGAAGCCTTGCATTCTGGATGATGGTTACAACAAGAATGCAAACATGGATACCGTGGTTATCATGAAACTGGCCTGTCTTTCAAAAAGAATAAAACTTTGAAAGTATTTTGCTTTGCCCTTTGGACATGTTTCAGAAATGCACAGTTGTTTTTCTGAACCAAAACCATAAAATTTCATTAGTGATTAGTAAACACTAACCTGCTCCAAATGCTTCAGGGAAAGACCATCAAAACATTAGTTATGTGAGAAATCACTGGTCATGTATCTATTTTGTATCTTTTTTTTTTCTTTTGAATGAATGAATGGTTTGATGACTGAAGCATAGGATTGACATTTTATTTTCAAAAATTCACCTTCTCTAAATTTCCAATTATCATTTAACTAAAGCAACTATTTTATTTCATAAACATTTCCCATTGCTTTTCAGTTATGCAGCATGAACTTTTATAGATATGTCCATTATTCTAACCCACACATTTTGATTAAACTTGATTTAAGTTTTTGAGTTTTCTCAATGTCTGATTCTCTTACTGCTTATTTCATTTGCTTTAGATCTTACTGATTATCTGAGCCAATATGTTTATGTTCCTCTTCCTGATCAGAGCTGCTAATTGATATGCTGTTTTTCAACTAATAGCTCCAAAAAAACCCAACTGTTTAAGCAGTAAATAAAACTGGTCATTATATTTATCTGAAAGTGGAGGTTTCTTCACTGTGAGAAATGTGCTGAAGGCCCTGTGCGAAGGATGAGTGTTGAGTATAAGAAGTATCCTGAAGCTGGAGAGAGCACATTTCCCGATGCCCTTCTGGACATTTATAGATCCCAGCCTTTGCTCCTTGGGGGGCCAAGCACCTCCCAGGCACAAGGAAAGCAGTCACCAACACTGATAGGACTTGACATTCTAAACTGTCATTTCTCTTGTAGATTTTATGTTTTAGCCCTTTCTAATATCTCTCTGGTTTAGAATTAATAGTGAAAAGTCAGAATTGCTGATTTGATTGCAAACTTTTATAAGCACGAATTGATAGCAAAATAGAGATTAAACAGATTTTAAAAATATTTCATCCTGAACATTCATATTAGTTATCTGTGCATAAACATTAGAGTATCTGTTTTGTAATAGATATTTGAAAGAAAACCAACAAAGTCCATGAAGAAAAGTTTGCAGATAACAAGAAAAATACGTATATAAGTATTTAATGTGTTTTAACGTATTCATGCCATGTTCATTTGTTTTAGCAAAAAGTTTTTAACGTGTTCATGCCTTTCTCTGTACTCAATATTCATTGAACCCTGCTGGCAAATTTTAGAAAACCTTACAGAAATGTAAACAGAAGCAAACCCAACTCCTCTACACAATTCATACCTCCCAAGATTTTCTATACATAACGTAGATTTCTGTACACTGTGTAGAAGCACATAGCTGCAGGCTTTTCTGTAGACCATTTTAAATTGAGAACTTTTCAAAACACACTGAAACATTTCCTTACTGCTGGGTTGCAAAATTTGTTCATTCTAGAATACAGTATATGTACTTATAATCAATATATATAGCCATGAAAAACATAATAAAATAATAAAGAAAACAATAATTTTGCAACTATTAAAATAATTTATTGTTAAGATAGGTATTTTAAAAAGGTTGACTGCCTGTGATTTTGGTATATTCTGCCTGAGGCTCTTAAAGCTCTTTTTGGACATTAGTGCTTTCTCACAATACTGCAACAGAGATTGTAAATTATTTTCCTCATTTTGTCAGAGAGCAAACACTTTAAAAATATATCTTTTATCAGATGACAGAACCACTGCAAAATTTAGTGATGAAAGACTTACCAGAACAGAAACTTTTAATTTATTTTTTTTTAGTTTACTTAATTTATTTTTTTTCACCTGCAAGGACAGGATTCTAGCCACTTCTGGTACTCTAGGTTTGCACGTAGATATAAATGTATCTTCATGCTTCTGTTTGATTCAGTCTCTGTCCTCATGTCTCTTTAAAGGACATTTTACTGTCCATAAATAAAAATACACATGTTGGGCTTCTTTCTTTTTTAAAGCAGAAACAGGAAACCACCCCCCACATCCCACAGAACATTTCAGAATGAAACAACTGTGATGAGACATGATATTTCCTCACTGCTGTATTTTCAAAAATGTTATAAACAGCTTTTCTCCTTAAATGATGAAACCTTAAAACATTATATAAAACAGCATTATCATTTTATACTTTCTAGATTTCAGCTGTAAGTGCACGGGAAAAAATCATTATCTCTGGGCTCTGAGAAATGATGGCAATTGACATTACTATAACGTCTACAAATTTCAGCCATGTAGCAGACTATTATCATGGCAGACTACAACACTCACAGATGTGATCTTAAGTCTGTAATACATGTTTCAGATAAGAGGCAACAGATTATTATAGGCATATGGAACAATGCAAGGGAAAATTATGTGATGGAATTAAAACCAGCAGTTTTCACATGCTAGCAATCTATTTTCCAAATTTCATCATAGCATCATAATAAAGGAGACTTTTAAGGAGGATTTTGAGGGATAGTGTTAACATAGCTCATGGTCTCAAGCTCTGCCAGGGGAGGTTTAGGTTAAATGTTAGGAAGAAATTCCTTACAGAGAGGGGAATCAGGAACTGGAATGGGCTGCCCAGGGAGGTGGTGGATTCTCTGTCCCTGGAGGTATTTAAGAAGAGATTGGATGTGGCACTGAGTGCCATGGTCTAGTAACTGTGGAGTTAGTGGATCAAGGGTTAGACTTGTTGATCTCAGAGGTCATTTCCAACCCGTCTGATTCCATGATTCTATGAATCTCTTTCTAGCAGCAAGGACACCAAAAAAGAAAGCAAAAAATTCTTCCTTGGTGATTTGCACCGTGGAAGTATAGCATATGGCTCACAGAAGATCTGAAGTAGGGCAAATTTGGATTAGCCTGTAAGTCTAGGTGGGAACACCTAACCTTAGAAGAGCATGGAGAATAAGACTTGCAAAGAAAATCAAAAGGAAAGAATTAATAATATGGATTTAAAAGGCAGCACAAAATGATCAGATTGCAAGTGAGAAAACAAAGAATCTTGTGAGCTTGGCAGATGCCATCCCACTCCAGAGTCTAGAAATGACAGCTCCATCTCATATCAGTACCACCATTTTCCGTACTGTTTCACATATCCAGGCAGATGCAGACTTGCTTTGCTCATAGCCTCCAACAGCCAGATGAAAACCTACTCTGAATTGAAAGTCAAGGTATATATGCTTACTCACTCACATTTCTGGCTAATCTGACATTTAAGTAAGCAATGTTGGCTTTCATTTAGAGGGTGGAGGTGGTGGCATTATGCTTCTTCTGAAAAGACCTTCTAGATATGTTATAAAAGTCCTGACTATGTAATGTCCAGGCTTTGTATTTGGTATTTGATTTGCCTTGCAAAACAGCTGACTAGTACCTAATACCAGTACTTAATCAAAATCATATATGTTATTCCCCCCCCTCCGATGGCATGTAATAACAATGTAATTGTCACCACTTGTCAGAGAGGTGCAGGGTTTGACTTAAAGGTAGAAAGATGGATCACTGCAGGTGAATCATTACCACTTCTTAGTAAGGTGCTTCCTTAACTCCCTAACCACTGTTTGGATACAAATGTAGGAGAGGAACTACCTGCCAAAAGGTAAGAGGGGTTTCCATAGAATATAGTGTATGTCCTACTTGGCAGCTGAAAAAGAATTTAGTTTTCCTTTTCAGAACACTAATACACTTTGTGCCTGTTTCTCTCTTTCATCCTTTTTTCATTTGTTTCCTCAAGCTACTTTGACAAAACAGAAAATGTTATTGAGTCCTCAGAGGTCACTGCAAGGGGAGTAGAAGAAAATTTGGGCAACCTGAGAATATTAACCAATGAAAGACCATCCAGGTGTTGGAAGCAGAGCAGAAGATGCTTTGACTCCTAAGCATTGTGCTACAACAGCAGGTGTTGCCATGAAGCCAACAATAAATGAAGATCAGGTTAAATGAAGCTGTAGAGGTGTATGGAGAGAGGATGAGGTGAATATGTGCAGAGTTGTAATGGAAGTAACCACATTAACCTATAAAGGTGACACACAAGTAGTTAGACTGCTTAGAATGTTTAATCAGTTCTGTTCTTTAAAAAAAATTCCACCAAACAAACTCTACTGAGCAATACAACTTTCAGATTTAAACATGTATGCACACAGAAACATAACCAAAGACAGCATGTGAAAGTGCAGAGGGTACAGAGTTTTCACAATATTTTTTGGCTGACTATTTGATTTATCAGGTGTGGAAGAATAAAGATGCCTGGTCAACAGCACAAAGTTAATGTGTATACTTTTTCAGATACTGAGTAGGTAATTTAGTATAATTACAGTACATATTTGGTAGAAATATCAATAGAATTGACTTAGAAAACATGAAGGAAAATTTAAAGAAATGTTTAATTTATGATTATCACAGCCAATTAAATCCTTATTTACATTGGCACTTATATTTTGACTTAAATGAGTTCTAATATAAAGCAAAGACTACATATGGTTAATACTAGGCATTCATGACACTGCTAATATTTAAAAGCCCTCACCAACCCAAATGTTTAACTTGTTTCAAATTTTGCTTGCTTTTCTTGGAAACGCTATTAGATGTTAGTGAAAACAAAACCATAATCCATTAACTCACACTATGGTACTCTGACTAATTGAGGGAACATAAAAATTGTCTGTGCTTTTTGCATCTAACTCCACTTGTATCTTAAAACAATGGAATTGTTATTGTACTCCAGAGGGTCATGGATGTTAAGAAGTACTTTCTCATTTTTTCTTTATTGAAACTTTTAGTTAGAAAACTTTAACAGAACTGAAGATTTTACAATTTTAGTTTGGAAAATTTGTGTTCTGAAAGGAAAAGCACATGCTTTGTTACTGTGATTGTTCTTTGAATAATAAATCTAGAATCCTTGAATTCTTTAAAATGGCAAACTTGAATATTTAAAAGCCTGAAGGAGTCTATTACTGCCTTGATATGCAAATGAAGATCCTGTAAACATGAGCTTAAGTTGTGCATATTTCAAATGAGAACAGATTCTTCTTATATTTGGAGTAGTTAAGTCAATTACATACACCATCTTGCATCAATACTAATAGGAGAAATGTATGAAACGTATAAATTGAAATTTGCAGGTGAATATGCAGAAATCATATGAGTTCAAAGGTGCTGTTGTGTGAACAGCTTGTTCTTGATGCTAAACCGAGAGTTTGTCAACCCCTCCCACAGACTCCTACTAAGAAAGGTGGGTCACTTTAAGCTTTATTCTCTATTCCTACACACTACACTATTTCCATTGCCTTTTCTAGCATTTCAAAGCTCACATCAATCATTCTTGATAAAAGATGCTCACTGGATTCTTACATGTGCCTCATTTACCACCCTTTTCCACCCTCTGCTCCTTATCTCCCTTTCACAGTACAAGGCTGGAACGAGCGCTTCTAAGAGAAGTGAATTTATCTTGAGTTAGGCTCTTCTGCTATAAGGGGATGTTAAACCTTGCTGTAAGGCTTACCAATGCTCAGCTACACTCTGCTGTTAGAGGGTGTCAGTCTCTTTACACTGACTGCAACACTGCTTTTTTTTACACACATACTTCCCAACTCTGACATCCAGGGCCAAATTTCAGTCTATGGTTTCCTAGGTTTAATTTCCCATTGGCATCTGGCTTAATTGCTCCTTCAGCAGGCCAGCTGAAGAAGGAGGCACAGTGTCTGCACAGCCTATTTGGTGAATGTAGCACTTATTCGTGAGCCCTGTGCAGAAAGTGATAAACTGGAGTGACTTTATCACTTTGGAAACTTTGGAAAGTTTTTGGCTCACGAGGGAGATGAAGCACCTCAAGAGCTGCACAGAGGAGGGAAGAACAGATATCCAACATCCTTCCAAACTTTGAAGAAAAAACAGCCCACAGCATACCCATGGGTGAGAGGGATGGTTGAAAATGTCATATACAAAGTACTGTGTAAAAGAGCTTTAGGCTTTTCCTATAATAATGCAGTACGTTACTGACCAAGAATAAAATGTGCTTTGTCATCTTCCCTAAGGCCCAGACACTAATTTGTGACATGAATCTGTACATTACGAAAAGAAGGCTGATAGGCAGCCCGGACTTGTGGGCTGTTTTGTCTGCTATGATGATGCTTCTGGCTTTTTTTTCTGAACTGTTAAAAAAGATAATCTTGCAGTAACAGCACATCCAATAAAACTCATTAGACAAAGCTTATGTTCCATGAATAATTACTTAACTGCCAAACAATGAGTTTGACCTCAAAGTTAAAATAAAAACAAACTACTTTGAAGTACAGTATTTATCAGATGTTAAATGCTGCACGTTCTCAGTGGTAAGACTACCTCATTATCTAGTTGATATAAGTTAAGAATAAATACTTTTGTTGAGCACTGAAATTTATAAACCAAAGTCCCATGAAAGAAAATTTTAGGCCCTAATTAATAAATATAATTAAATTTGAAAGTTAAACAATGTTGTCAGGCTGTTTATTTTGCTAGGTAAAAACTGTCTGGACATCCAGGACCAGAGAGTGGTGGGGAATGGAGCTACATCCAGCTGGTGATTGCTCACTGGTGGTGTTCCCCAGGGCTAAGTCTTGGGGCCAGTTCTGTTTAATATCTTTATTAATGACATGGACAAGGGGATTGAGGGCACTCCCAGTCGTTTTGCAGACAACACCAAGTTGGGCAGGAGTGTTGATCTTTGGAGGGTAGGAAAGGATCTGAACAGGCTGGATCAATGGACCAAGGCCATTGATGAAGTTCAACAAGGCTAAGTGCTGAGTCCTGCACTTGGATCACAAGAGACTGAAGCAGTGTTCCAGATTTGGGGAAGAGTGGCTGGAAAGCTGACTGGTAAAATAGGACCTGGGAGGGCTGGTCAACAGATAGCTGAACATGAGCCAGCAGTGTGCCCAGGTGGCCAAGAAGGCTGAGGGCATCCTGGTGTGTATCAGAAATAGTGTGTCCAGCAGGACCAGGGCAGCGATTGACCCGCTGTGCTAGGCACTGCTGAGGCTGCACCTCGAGTCCTATGCCCAAGTCTCGATCCCTCACTACAAGAAAGACACTGAGGTGCTGGACCTTGTTCTAGGGAAGGGCAACAGAGATGGTGAAGGGTCATGAGCACAAGTCTGACGAGGAGCAGCTGAAGGAGTTGTGAGTGTGTAGCCTGGAGAACAGGCAGCTCAGGAGGGACCTTATGTCTCTCTACACTTACCTGAAAAGAAACTGTAGAAAGGTGAGAGTTGATCTCTTCTCCCAAGTAACACATGACAGGAGGACAGGAAATGGCCTCAAGTTGCAGCAGGGGAAGTTTAGTTTGGATACTAAGGAAAAATTTCTTCACAGAAAGGTGAATTGCCAAGCACTGGAACAGGCTGCCCAGGGAAGTGGCTGTGTCACCATCTGGGGAGGTGTCATGGGTTTGCAAAAGCTCCCTTCCTTGGGGATTGAAAATAGTTTGTCCAGATGAATTTCCGGACAAAGGCCAATCAGGAGTTTTGGTGATGCCTTTGCTAATTACATTGTCAAGAATAAACGGAAGAGAAGGTGGTGGCGCAGAAGAAAATTAGCAGCCATGTAGAGGGATGTGTCAGGTCCCAAGGGGAGCCAGGCCTCTCTCCTCCCCTGGCCCTGGGCCAGAGGCAGGGGTAGAACTGAAACCCTCCTGACCAGATGTGTATCAGAGTGAAGAAAAAAAAACTTAAAAGACAACTTGGACAGAGCTGCTGCAAGAAAAAAATTCCAACCGGAGAGATAGCAGAGCCTTCAAGGTCAGAGCTGGCAGCCGGAAAGAAAAAGAAGTGGTGAAAGGGAGGAGACGGCTTCTTCTCCCACTTCTCTCTCTCTCTGTCTTCAGCAGGGAAAAAAGACTGAGGCCTAAATCTCTGCTGCTTGTGGGACATTGCTGAGAAGCAGAGACAACTCCATTTGCAGTTTGAGGAACTCATGCTGGAGCAGAGAAGTACATGAAGAAACTGAGATTCCATGAAAGCCTAGATGAAACAGAGTCTCAAAGTGATTTGTGGCCATGGAGAGAGATCTTACACTGGAGCGAGATGGCCCGGGTAAGATCTGTGTGATCCTAGAGAAGGATCGATGCTGGTGCAGCTGAATTTGTGACCCTCAGGGACAGCAGAGAATGGAAGAGCTGCTGTCTGAAGGGTGGACTCACGCTGTCCGGCGGGTGAAGAGGAGGGGGAACCTCTAGAGTCTGGGTGATCAGTCCATTACCTGGAGGGGGAAGATGCTCCCCCGCTGCCCCACCACCACATGGTCCCCATGGGCTTGGCCAGGGCCCACACAGAGACCACAGGAGAGGGAGACGAGCGAAAGAGAGTTTATTGTTAGGGTTACAGGTTTATATAGGTTTCAGAGGGATTCAAAAATGACCAATTACAAATCTCAGGGGGCTTACAAAAACACCAATCAAGGTAACGGGTTATACACCAATAAAAAGTAGTAGATAAAGGCCAATCAGAAGGCCTCAAGATATCTTCCCAGTACATTCTTAAGTATGAGATAAGGGGTTACAGAAAGGGGTTTTGGGAACAAGAACATGAGTTAGCAAAAACTGTAAAAAGCCATTTTGAAACATTTCACTTAAACCTTTAAACTTCAGCTTTCCTTATACACTGCAACACATCTTCCTCTTACATATCTGGAAATCTCATATATCTGGAAATTAAATACAGCAGAGAGGAAACAAACCAGGAGTGTGTGGAAGATAACTTCCTGACATGCACAAAATCAGGCTTAAGCTAGAATCTAGAACTGTGATGAAAGTGAAATGAGTAAAATACATCTGAAAGTGAAATCCATCTGAAATAGCAGTCTAGAAAAAAATGGAAGATGGAGGGTGGTACAGTGTAAGCTAGGCTGAGTAGCACTTCCTAAGAACAAAAGAAGAAAAGGGATGCTGCTGTTACCTGTAGAGGATTTTTCAGAAAATTGATATCAGAAGATGCTGAGCTTCTCTTTAAATCATGGAATAGTAATATTACAGCCCATTATATAAACCTGCTGCTGAAAACCCATCAATAGCAGTAATAATCTTGAATTACAGGATAAGCGGCAGTTTTAAATTAGCTTGAACATTGAAGAGTGTAGTTTATAAGGGGAAAAGAATAATCTTTTGATATCTGTGCTGGCATCAAATGGAGGAAGACAAATTTTCTTACCACTAAAGAGAAGATTATTGGTAGAAAAAGGTAGGCTTATTCTTTGCTTTAGGCTCAGATTTATTTTGTATTAGAATCAAGAAAAATTCTTGTCTGTCTCAGAAAAAGCTATAAATTTCTCAGATACTGTGGAAAATCAAGATCTAATCCATTTTAATTCTACATAGCAGTTTATTACCTCCAGGAAGTGTAATATAGATTACTACTTGGCTGAGTATTTGCTGCATGCTCCAGGTGAAAAGGAGCTTGTGTAAATGTCAGTGGCATAACTGATCTGTGACACTGGAAGTGTGTGGTAAATCAATATTTTCTTAATTAAATTTTCTTGAGGCAATTATATAGTAGTCAGAGAAGGATGGCATATTTAGTTTGAGCATAATTTATAAAAGCTTAACTGGTTCATCAGTAAATTCACTGTCTGCAAATCATTAAATAAAACCCCAGTAGAGGTTTTCCCATCCTACTCATCTACCTGGGAAATGCCTGGTGGAGACTGTGTAATAGGCTTTGGTCAAAGCCACATATCACCATGCTGAAGTGTTAGTGTGACAAGGACCCAGAGGGATCGTGGCATTAGGGTTCACCATCCCTGTACAGCACCCAGCAGGCACAACCAGGAGGAGGGGGCAGGGGTAAGTGCTGCTGTTTTGCACAGTGCTGTCTCCCTTTCTTGGCTGCTGGAGTGTATCTTTGTGGTAACAACTGTTCATCATCACACATCACATCAAAGTGGTTGTGAGTTAATGAATTCAGGCAGCTCAGCTGGCTGCCCATCTCACTGCCCCATGAGAACTTCTCTGCCTTAATCATAGCAGTACCCTTGATCATTTTCTTCCCTTATGTAAATAATTAATGCCACAAAAATGCATTCCTTCTTTAATCTGTGCGCCGCAATTTCCAGTGAGGCTCCAAACAGTTAGGAACTTAATTCCTTAATTATGCTCCAGTGTAGTCAATTCCGAAAAATGTGGGATCTCAGGAATGAATAGATGAGTGAAATGACTCACCAATTGCACTTTAGGCATGCTTGTGAATTCCTCCTCTCTCCCTGCACGTCTCGGTAGATGCTGTGGTGTAAATGAAAGAAATGGACCTAAAGAAAATGGTCCTAGAAGGACAAATGGGATGGAGAAATGTGATAAGAAACAAAAAAGTTAAGTAAAGAAAAACAAAATAGTTGCAAAAAAAAAAAAAAAAAAAAAAGAGAAGAGAAGGCTCTAACTACCCAAAGTTGAAATATACAGAACTATTCATAACTATTATAATAAAATCTACTGAAGAGGTTAAGAAAGCAAACAGGTTACAAGAAGTACAGACAGTAATTGAGGAAAAGCCTGTTCTGCATAAAGACTATTCCATAGTCACATCAGACTGAGGAAAAGTAATGGAGAGGATGACATAAAGACAGGGAACACTGTCTGTTCCTCCTGGTGTAAGGAAACGTGCTTTTATCTTTTGTACAGATTCATTATTTTTAAATGCAGCTCCATTTGCCATTTTGCACAGAAAAATACTGTTCATAATTTAACTTTCCTTTTCTGTGCATGGTCCTGATTTGGCTGAGCTGAATTTTCTTCAGATGTCTCTGTAACAATTTACACTGAATATATACATTATTTATATCATTATTTCAATGTTTACTTCCTGATTATTTGCTGAACATTACTCATTACTGCATTTTTTTTCAGTTTTACAGGTTTGGTGACCATTTCTGCTACAAAGAATGTTTGCCATAGATAATTCATTTTCACAGTGATGAAAATATAAAGATTTATTTCTTGCCACACTCAGAAACTGAAAAAAAAAAAAGATTTATGGGAAGTACTTGGGTGAAGTGAAAAAAGAACTAGAGAATAAGGTTCAAACAGATATGGCTTCAGATAGTGAAAAATATAAGCGTAATATGCCAGGAGCCCTCATGGATAGTAGAGCAATGAGGAGCAAACCACATTAGGATGTGAAAACAAGAACAATAGAATTCCCATAACTACTGGCTGCTTTCAAAATGGCATTGCAAGTTAGGAGGTGCCAAGGAGGCAATCACTTTAAAGGCTTTGCCTCTGATCTGTAGAGTTTGATACAACACTTCATCAAGTCTTGTCCAAAGAGCTGATTTGCCTAACTGATTTGGCAAATTATCTTAAGCAAAATAAGGTCCAGCGTACAAATTCACTTGCTAACATCTAGCAAGAGGTGTCAGAAGTGTTAGTGCCTTGAGAACAGACTCGTTTTTCCCTCTGGCTCTGCCTGTAGACCAGTATGGAATTTATCTGCTATGGAACCAGCTCTTTGCAATTCCTTACCCTGCCTGTTCGCTGCCCACTCATTGCCAGGAGGCAGAGCAGCAGCCTTGGCAGGTGGGTGGCTGCAGCAGCAGGTGATGTGAACACAGCCCAAAGACAGCACATGCTTTGGCATCCTCATTGATTCTTGCCCCTAGAGAATCCATATCACTTAGTTTGATCTTCATAATCCTATACATAAATCCTTATCTAATAGTTCATCATCAGTATCACATTTCTTTTCTCAGTAGCAAAGGCCTTACAAGAGAAAAACCAGGTTTGGCTTAAAGCCATTAGCACGGACCTCTGCAGGTTCAAGTTCATTATTCTAGAAAGAACCTGCATAAACACAATAATCTAAAGCCTGTAGTACAGCTGGATAATTTCTGCATAAGCTTAACTGCAAGATGACACTGCATCTTTGGAAAAAAAACAACAGTGGAGAGCAAAAAAATTGAGCCATTCTGTGATTTCAAGACAGTGTACAGAACTCAGGTCTGTCAGCTGTTAAAACTGGAACATTTAATTGTCCTTCCCTGTGGGACCACAGTAAATCCAGGCACATCCAGAAGCCCTGGTAGGGAAATGATGTTTCAGGCTTTTTATTGCAAAGAACTAAAATAATAAATAGTGGGATATTAAAACCATGTACCAGGCACTGTTATGTTAGCGGGTTTAATAACTTTCCTCAGATATTACTTCGTTGTAATTCGTAAAATGACCATGAGTACATTAGCAGTGTGGGTGACTGCTGTGTTGGTGAGATACGGCTATTGCCAGGCACATTTGCTGTCACCATGGGCTCACAGATAATAACCATGATTACCTGCATGGTACCAGCCAGTGCTTCTCCTCGCATAAATTATTTTGCAATAGCGGGACCCATTCTCATGTGGTGTGCTGTGCTGGTATTGTATGTCACGATCCTATTACAGCACAGTATTAGCTGCACTGTATCGAAGCCGTGGAACTGTTGAACACAGCTCCTAGAAGATTTCAGCCATTCATTTAATTTCAAAGAAGGAAAGATTCGTTTATTACCAGAGCTTCAAGACAGTCCTTGGGTTTTTGTCTTGATAATGTGCATTTTTTTTTCCCTATACCCTGTTGCATAGGCATGCTTATAGAATCTGATTTACACTTCTATATTTACATATATATCTGATTTGCACTTCCACCCCCTCTCCTGGGACAGTCTAGACAGGTTTACAAGATTGATAGACAGGAAAGTATCTCAAAGGCTGCACTTTTCTGTCCAAAGCTGCTTAGGTGTTTAACATCCTTTGACAATAGCCCTGAATCTGGGGGAGTAAACTCAGTTCTTTGGGATGGCACCAATCCTTGGAGAAACAGCACTGCATCAAAAATACTCAGCTGGAAATTGAAGAGTGTGGTCTTGCACATAATGCATAGTATCAGCAAGCTGTTAGACAAATGTTAGGTCAGCTGATCCCTGGGAGCACAGCTGCTTTTTGGAGCATCCTTTTTTCCCTGCTTCCCAGTATAACTTTCCTGCTTCAAACCCCTTGTTGCCTTCTAACCAACATTTCCCAGAGCTGAGATGGACAGATTCACCCTATATTCAGCTGGGGGCGAAGCCTGCTTCTAGCAACAGTGAAGTTCCCTGTTAAGGGAAGGTAATGGCACATACCTGACTTTCTACCTCTGTAATGTTAAATCTTCAGAGAGATTGCAGAGCTGCCTTGATCATTCTCTGTGAGTGATCTGTCTCCTTTCAATCTCCAGTCTGACAACTATCTACTTCCTATCAGCATCACTGGGTGTCCACTAGGACTTACTTGCCAGTGGCATGAAATAAGGAAAGCATGTTTTCCTTATCTGGATACTGGCTGCCTTCCTGAAGAACTGCTACCAGGATTCTTGGTAGGATTCTATCAGGAAGGTTTGTGCGTAACCCATGCTGTGCCTGACTGGGCACCACCTCTGTACAGTACCCAGACTGAACTGGAAGAAACAGACATCACACTTACCCTTGGAGAACTTATAAGAAGAGCCCTTTGCTTCAAACTGCCTGGTATTCATCAAGGACATGCTCGCAGTTTCTGCTTCTCTAGTAAATTAAATTCTTTGTATTCTTCCTTTTATCTATTGTGCGGGTTTATGTACTTGATTTTTGCTTTGTCAATCTTTTAACATTATTATTAAAAGCATAAGTCTTCTCAGCAGGCTGCAAAAAGGAAATCTCCAGTGGCATAAACAGCTCAGGAGCCCTCAGTTTGGCCTGTGAAATGGCTGTCTGCATGTTTCTCCAGGTGGTCTGCCTTTATTGTTTAAATTGACAAGCAGTTCTTCCAAACTTTTTGCAAGTGTGAAATTATGCCTGAATTAGAACAAAGGAAACCAGGCAAATAAAAGTGAATGGGGAAGAAGTAGCATTTTACTCTGCAGGGAAGTAAATGGCATTTTACATTGTCATTAAAACAGTGAAATATTTACTTGATTTTCCATTGCACCAGTAATTTAATAGACTCTGTCTGACAAAAGGCTCAGATACCGATCTCAGTCCTTCCTTTAAAGTTCTGGTTACCAAATATATCTACCATGGCAAGAGTTACAGTACTTAACTTGTAAGTCTGACATAAAAACGAAACTGTAGCTTGCCCTGTAGTTGTAACTGTGATGGCAAGGATTTGCCTGTGTGCAAACCCAGTGTATTTAGTCACTTGTTCCCTGGGGACTTGAGGAACTCCCCAGCACAGATGAGTCACAGGACTGGTTTGGTTCAGTGAGCTAATGTGTGAGGAAGTGCTCAGCTGAACTACTGGCTTCACTATGAAGTGTCTGACCGATTTTGACAGCTGCTCTCCAGGGGGGCTGAACAGCCCTGCAGACTCCCCCTGGGCAGCTGCTGCTGTGCTCAGGCCAATGGGTAGACACTGCTGCTTTGCCTCTGCCTGCTGCATAACACCTTGGGTGTTGACTCCAAGACTCCCAAAGATGCCCTGAGGCCATTCCTGCACGTCCCTGCCGCAGCATTGACCAAGCCGTAGAGCTGCAGGACACCTCTATGGTCAGCAGAAACTGCTTCTCCAGATGTTGTAATGATCACGTAGGAAAGTACGTACTGAAGACAGGAAAAGCTTTAGCACAGTTAAGAAAATCAGTAGCAATTCACCTTGCTTGTGTGGGTGTTACGAGTAGGACCATAGGCCAGCTCGACATGGAAAGAATTCCCATGAGTACAGTTTGGAGTGTCTCACTTGATCTAGCTGAGGATGTTGCTGCAATAACCCCTACAGAAACCCATCATCAATAAGACAGCAACTGTTCACCCTGTCTGAGAGATTCAATTTCCCTTCTGCCTATTATCCTAGGTAGGATAATCAGTTTCAATAAATCAGTTTTCAATAAATCAGTTTATCTAAAAAACATTCTCTGTCAGTGTCTGCACCACTGTGGCAGAAGCCTTATCTTCACATGTAGAAAACCAATGAAGTCTTTATGGTAGAGACCTAAAAATAACTGGTATCTCTCAGAATGTAATAATAATCTTAAATAATTACTTTTAAAAGCATTAGTAAACAACAGTGGTGCTTTACTTCCTCACAGGTTGTTAAGCAATGCTGCAGAGTTTCACAGCAGAGACAGTTCCTTAGTAAGTCTATTAATGACATATTCTTTATAATTTCTTCTCCCATTAAACATCACAGTCTCTTCTCATACTCTTGGGGTGGAATTCATATGCTCAGTTCTCAGGAAACTGCTAGTCCTCTAAAATTTGTCACCCCTTCAGCTGAAGCAAGGCTGAAGGCCTGACCACAGTGGATAAAGTGAATTTGTATGAAAATAGTAACATAGATATAAACAGTTGTCCCACAGGTGTAAATTGGGTTAGCTTATTTCTGTATCAGTAGCAATAAGGGTTGGCATACCGCACCACTGTCCTAGAACCTCACCAGCTGGAACAATGCTAAAGGAAAAAATATATTGGGTTTAACAATACACAACCACATAAGTTTTAACTGGAAGAAGGAAATGGAAGAGAGAGAACTGGCAGAGAATCAACTGTGAAAATTTTCCTATATGATACATTTGCACAATTTTGATGTACAGACAGTCATATCAATATGAAGAAGCTTTACAGGCTTTTTCTGTGAAAAAAAATGGCTCACAAGAGCTGATAGTGCTGTGCTGACATTTCCTCTGCCAAGTGGGAGAACTGTAGACACATCTCTGTGTTAGTCCAGGTTATCCTCAACTGCTGTGGCGTTTGCAAGGAATTTCAGTGAATTTTGATTTCTTCAGGAAAAAAGATATTCAAAGCTTTTTGAAGGTTTACTTTAAAGTGATGAGTTTGCTGTCAGCTTTCTTCTTTTTCTCCTGTGGCTTCTCGTGGCTTGGTGAGGAATACAAGGTCAGTTACTAAGTCAGCCTTATATTTACCATTGCTTTTCAGCTGTCTCAGAGGCTTTCTCGATCAAAAAAGACAATTCCTGTAATATCGTGTTAAGACAAAATATTATTTATCCAAAGAGCATACACCTCAGCTCCCTTCCTGACTTCGTACAATGAGCTCAAACAACTGTGGCTGATCAGTGCCTTTTAACTGTGATTTTTACATACATGGGTCATATCTGGAGCCTAAAAAATAGTGTTCCAGAAATGCAGAGCATTTCTGTGTTGGCTAAGTACCAAATATATTATTTTTTTCAAATAGTTCAAGGCAAATGGTTGGATATCAATCAGGTTGGATGCAGCTTTAAACAAACTGGTCTAGTAGAAGGTGTCTCTGCTCATGGCAGTGTGGAACTAGATGATCTTTAAGATCCCTCCCAACCCAACCCATTGATTATATATATATATATAGATATTGTATACATATAGTTCTATGATTCTGTGAACAAGCCTGAATCACTGGTGCTGACTGTTTGCAATGTAGTCATCTAAAAGCTTTTAGTAATGGGCACCGGTTTTCTTCTGACACATTTTAGTGAGTTATAGTGATATTTCAGGAGATGAGGGAAAATCTGCATTGCTAGGATTTAGGATCTGGGGACTTGTCTTGCCCTTCTTGCGCCTGCACCAGGTTTTCTGCGTATTGCTCCCTGCCTAGCCTGCCGTGCCCAGTTTTTCTAATACAGCACTCCACTTGAGGTCAAATCATCCAGTGAGAGCCACAGATGCAGCAACAGCAGCGGGGAATGTGGGAGGGATGTCAGGAACAACTGACAGTGTCCTTCACCTACCCTGTTTTACTGTTTGGGTGACACGCCAAATCCACCACTCTCCTTCCCACAGAGCACAATGATGCAGCTTGTCTTGCCCATTCTCTCATTCCATGCCCTGTACAATGTGGTTATTAAAAGCCATTTCCACATACAAGCAGCAGGAACAGCCCTTTCAGTCTCTTCCACCTGCAGCTGATTGGTATAGACACAGCTTGATGGTACAGCCTGATATGGGAAGGTAGTCTGCGTGCTTGTCCTCATTTGAGCAATATATGCACAGGAACACAGGTTTGGAAAAGTCACCCACAAAGGACACACTAATGGGCAGATCAACCAGCAAAGCCAGAGCTGGAAGTGCACCACAGGTTTCTGACAGCTGAAAAAATAGAAAGGGATATATGAGTTTTCCTATCCCTGGTTTGTGGCTTGGCAGTCATCCTTGCTGCTGTTATATTTATGTGGGTTTTAAAACATTGTGGTACTAAGGGTATTCACTAACATACTTCTCAACTTAACAGAGATACCCTGTGTGGTTGGGCAGATGAAATACAGAAACCTCAGGGGCCAGCACAGCAGCATCATGCCAGAATTAGCTGGAAATGCGGAAGTATGGGGTTTACTACAGTAATGGCTAACCATTTCTCTACAAGTGGGGATTAACTGCTGTTAATTCAGGGTCTTTCCTATTTTCTATTAGGTGAATGTGGATGGAAAGCTCTTTATTTGCTAATTAGAATGAATTGACGCCTCTCAAGGTTTAAGATTGCTTACTTACCTTAGACTGAGAGATCTTGCTTTATCCAAGGTGGAGAGACCCCTCATTCACAACAGGTCCCTGATTAGTGACTGATAACATGCTAAATTAATACTAATGGAATCCATGTAGTTATCTTCTTTAGACATAAACTGTTGTCCAAGTTTGACACTAAGACTGGATTTATCTGCACCTAGGCTTCATACACAGCTTAGAAAACGTGTTCTCAGGCACATGGTGGCATTCTTGTGGTGGCCTGCACAGGGCCTGGAGTTGTACTCAATGATCCTTGTGGGTCCCTTCCAACTCAGCATATTCTATGAGTCTATGATTTCATGATTTGAGATGTGATAATGGCTAGAGAGACCATGAAATAAATAGTGGAGCCATGGTAGAGGCCCCTGATAGCTGGAAGAAAAGGTCTCCTGTCTTCAACAAAAGGTAGTTGAGGAACTACAGGATAGTTGGCCTCCCTTAGATACCTTGGAAAATTATCAAGCAAGTCCTGTTTGGAAATATTTCTGGGAACACAGAAGACAAGTTGGTGAATGAGAGTCAACTTCAGCACAGATGTCCAAGGGTAAATTTGGCCTAATCAACCTAAATTTTTCTATTATAATATTACTGGATTTTTGAACAATGGGAGAGAAGTCACTTACTTTGTCTATAACAAGACTTTTGAAACTGTTTTTTACTGTTTTGTTGTTTTCTTCTTGTATCCCTCTTCTGACATGGTGGTCTGTATGGGTGGATCAGCAGAGACGTAAATTGTCTGGATGGTCAGGCTTACCTGAAGCTACTGGTTGATGGTACCTCTCTGCCTGGAGACTGGTAACAGGTGGAGTGTCATAGGGTCTGTCCCAGGACTCTTCTGATTTAATATCTTTATCAGTAACCTGGAGGATTAGATAGTGAACTCTCATCAAGTTTGCTGATGTCACCAGAATAGGGGAACCTGACAATTTGCACAGGGTCAGGGCTTCTATCCAGAGAGTCATGGACAGCCTGGAGGAACAGGCCAATGGGAATCTCAAGGCATTCACTAGAGCCAAATGCCAGCCTGCTCCAGAGAAGGAAGAGTCTGCTGCAGTAATGCAGGCTGGGACCCACTGCCTGGGGAGCAGCTCTGCAGGAAAGGCTCCCAGGGGTGCGAGTGGGCAACAAGCAGGACATAAGCCAGTAGCAAGCCACACAATCACTGAATGTTGAGCTTGAAGGGACCTCTGGAGGGTCATCTGGTCCAGCCCCTGTGAACAAGCAGGGCCACCTAGAGCCAACTGCCCCTGATCATATACAGATGGCTTTTGAGTATCTCCAACGTTGCTGACCTTGATACACTTTGATAAGATCCCCCAGAGCATCCTCTTCTTCAGGTTAAACATATCTGGCTCTCTCAGACTTTTCCCATCTGTCAGATGCTCCAGTTCCTTAATCTGGTCAGAGGCCCTTCATTGGACTCTCTCTGGTACATCCATGCCTCTCTTGTACTAAGAAGTCCAGTTCTATAGGTGTGGCCTCACCAGTGTTGAATAAAAGGGAAAGGGTCACCTGCTTCCTGGC
>JAWMRA010000001.1:104538478-104649030 GCA_035584735.1 Pseudotriccus pelzelni | reverse complement strand
GGAGGGATGTTTCTGTAAATACATAGTGCTTTTGCTTAATTAGAATTGTTGTAGATGTAGTTGTTTAGTTTTTATTTCTGCTAGTAATAAATCCTAATATTATTTTTTCCCCAATCAGATCTCTTTGTCTGCATAAACCTTCTCTCACCTTAGAACAATTTGTGAGGGGTGTGGTAATAATTGTCCCTAGACAAACCCATGACAGGAGGTATTTAAAATCCTACAGATGTGGCACTCAGGGACATGGTTTAGTGTTGGACTTGGCAGTGCTGAGGTAAGAGTTGGACTCAATGATCATAAGGGTCTTTTCCAATCTAAATGATTCTATTATCCTAAGACATCATCTAGCCTTTGAGGAAAGGACAACAAAGCAAGGAATGGTGTTGCAAAGTTGTTCTCTGTATATCTCTTCTAATTTCATCATTGAATTCCAGAGTACAAGCCATTCTTACTCTTCCTCTCTGAGAGTTAACAAATAATTTTTTGATAGTATATCAAATATACTCTCATAAAATCTATTTCAGACTTGAATAGTGCAGTTTATCAACTCTTTCCAATCCCCTTGCATGAAACAGATTAAGGGTGATCGAAACATTTTCCACTGTCCTTTTTGTTCTGTTGAGAGGAAAAAAATTCTTAAGCATTCCCAGATGTTCAGGTAGACCTATTAATTGATTGCACGCTTTCTGAAATGCAGAGGCAGTGCAGCACAAAGATTCAAGCAGACATTGATCTTGTTTCATTGCTATCCAGCTCTGATAACTCTGGATCAGAAAAAACACCAGTTTGATTTGAATATACACTTTCATTTATATCTTCCAGGTCTGTATCTTGAAAGGGGTCGGGTATTCATATGAAGCCAGATCTCTGCATTGAAATCAACATCATTGTGTGAAGAAAAGTGGAATTCAGCCTATAAGTTGTCTTTATTTAAGCTTTGCTGCTTAAGAAGATTGTCATCTGCTGAGTCTTGTGACCTAAAGCACTAACACTGAGCTGGAATACATAAATTCTGCTGTGATGTTTGCTTGGGTACATGGTAAAAGGTTTGTTTTTACCCGTGGAGATGGAGTCATAAATATTATGAAGGCTGTAGCTACAATGTGAACACATTCACAAAACACTTGCATGTTTCAGAAATTGTTCTGCCTCTTATTCATAGTGCCAAATTTCTTAAATATAATTAACAGATCACACAATCTGCCCAGGTTTACTCATTTCTGTCTGCACTCGAATAACTTGTATAAAAGATATAAAAGTATTATATTAATACTGAAGTAACTGTATAACAGTTCACTCAATAAGAGCCACCTAAACTTTGAAAATCTGGTTTCTATTACCCAAGAGATAGTACTTCAGTCTCAAAAACAAAGCAAACTGTCTGTGAAGGCAATTTGCCACAAAAAGTAGTTACACAAAAGTATTTTGCCTATGTCTAAATATTGGACAACTGAAATTCACCCTTTCTATTAGGGCTAGTCAATAATATAACTATGCCTACCTCATGGTTGTATGTCTAAGTAAATAACAATAAATCAGGGATATATGATCTAAGAATGCAAAGAAATCACTTTCAATTATTCTGTAAAAAAATTAGGTATTGTTCACTTTGTTTCAAAATCTACTCTTTTGAGTAGGGAAAGATTTATTAATATCACATTCTATCTTCATAGATTTTATACTATTTTTTTCAACTAGCTTCATATTAAGAGCATGGGAAGAACTTACAAGAAAAGAAGACCCTTCAGGAAAATAAACCTGCATACTTAGCAAATATATCTGAGAGCTACACTTTGAATTCATGCTTCTGATATGTGTTATTACACCCGCTTAGGCACCAATTAAATCTAATTAATCTTTAATTGTAATTATACAGAGAAAGAAGAAAATTTAACCTCTTTGGCCAATGGTGTCTTTTTGTCAACTTTAGGTAGAATCTGGTTTTAATGGGTTTGTTGTTTATCTAACCTGTTGTTCCACTGACAAATTATCTTACTGACCCATGAATAACCTTCATATCCCTCTTCTTTTCTTCCCTCTGACTTTCAGTTACAGTGGTGTTGCCAGCAAATGCGTAAGACTGTGTGTGGACAGGAGTTTTCTCTGGTGTTTTAAAAGGCTCTTCAAAACACAGAAATAAGACACAAGTAGTTACCCAGAAAAATCTGTATTTCCTTGTTCTTCATTTAGACAATGTGCTTTGTGACATCTTTGATTTGAAGTAAAACTTTTTATGACCTTATCCATGCATTTTTATTTTGTTTTACCAGCTTTAAAATTAAGTGGATTTTGAGAAGTACATGGTACTCGATATTGGTTAAATTGGGGGGGGGCGGTGTTGTTATCTGAATTTTAAAAAATCGTATTTGATAGAATGTAATTAAACACAGAATAACCCTTATATAAAATGATGGTGTGTAGCTACAATGTGTACTTCATTAACTTCAAACCTTGATTTGGTTCTACAGTGAATTCCCAAAAACATAACTACAATGGAAGAATGAGGAGCATAGTTGTTGCTAATTTAAAGTCAAGAATTCGATAACTTTCTTAAAAGTTCTAGGGAATTTTCTTCTGGCCATCATTTTGTTTCTTGCTTATAAAACCAATAATTTTACCTCTGTGAATGTTCACAACAACTTACTAGCACCTGTGGCAACATCAGCCAGTACTGCAACTGTAAGTCCATTGCAAGTGAATTGTAAGTTAACACATACACACAAGAGCCATGCTAGTACTGCTCTTCAAAGACAAGCTATTACAGCATAGGCAAGAGACACACAACAAGGTTATGCAAATGGCAACACAGAGAACAAGTTTTGAAATAAGTAAATTTTTTTTTCCAACTGGTCTGAATAACAACAGCAAAAATATGATGTATCTGCCAAACATAATGAGTCTCAATAAGCAGCAATATAAATATATAATTTAAATATTTTCCTCTTTTTAAGAAATGTGTGAGGTAAAATAAAAAAATAAAAGAGGTATCTCTTCTCCCAAAAAAATGCTGACAATGGAATGCCTCAGTGTATCTCAGTAGACAGATAAACCAAAAAGGGCAAATAACAAGAGGGCAGATAACCACGCTCTCACAGATTGGATTCCTGTTACAATACAGCTCAGTACTGGTTTCAGAGATGAGACAGAGCTTCTGAAAAGAAAAATCCCATTTGAGTTTAATTTGAAGACATTAGAGGTTAGTCTGGAATCAGGAAATTAAGAGCCTTAAGAGTCCTTGGGGGCAGGGGGGAGGGGGCAGGTATTTTACCTCATCATAACAAAATGAATACACAAAAGAGCCCAAATGATCAACAGCCCAGTGAGAAACCTGACTGTCTTATTATGGGAATAAATTTTCAAGTGTGTACCAATTTTTTTTTTTTATTTGGGCATTAGTATGTACAGAAATACAGAGCTCTCTGGTTTGTCAACCTGCTAACACCTTTGATTTAGTTTTTGATTTTCTTGGAGTTATCCTAAACAGGAAAAGCTCATAACAGTCCCTGCTGACGGGCAGATGGAGATGTTCCTACCTGCACTTGGTGCTGACTCCTGTCCCATTTGGCCTTCAACAATATCACAGTGGTATCACCTGACATCTACTGTTTCCTGTTCACCCCATGATTTCACAGGCCATTAATCACAATGTCTTTTCAATGACCAAAGACTATGGATTACTGAAGATACAGTCCTCAGAAGCACCTTTGCACATCTTACACAACAAGATAAGGCTGAGCACCATGCCTCTCCCCTGGGTTAGCTACGGAGACTTTTTTTTACCCTCCCAGCCCTGAAAAATGCATGGCTTTTAGACAGATTTCCCAAAAGGGACACCTTAAAAGCAGCTTTTCCTGAGCTGGAATTCAGGACTCTGGAAAAAAAAAAAAAGCCAAAGTATAACCTAGAAATGTGAGATCTGTGTTTTGGGGTTTTAGTGAGTTGCTTGTAAATCACAAAGTTCCAGCCCTATAGTCAAAGTAATAGGAGAGGAAATAGGAAAAGAAAAGAAATCTCTTCAGGATGATGACAACATGCAGTAAGAACAATATGGTGGAAGCATCCACCCCCTCACTGTTATTGAGCAGCGTGTATAAAGAGCAAACTATTCAAGGAAGTCAGTATCTACTTACCTGACATAAATATTAAGAGATGCAAAGGGGGGACAGGCAGAAACATTAAATACTTTTGAAGGAAAAATGGACCATAATGCAATTGTTGATTCTACTAATTTACATTATGAGATTAAGACTTTGAAAGCATATTTCCTCTATAAAAATAGAAATATATATTATAGTCTTAACTACTGAATTCTGATTTGTTGACCCTTTTAGACTGACAGGCAGTTCCCATAGCTGTTGTTCATGAATGGATGTGTTGGATTTCTCTCCCCCAGGACACTAATACAGATGACATGGTCCTTTACAAGGCAGGTGGATGTGATGGAGCAGATGGAACCTATTTGCTGGTATAAGAGAAACACTGACATGTGGTTCAGTGAGAATATCAGCAGGTAGGCTTTCATGGAGTGGTTTAACAAAGTGCCTCCCTTACTCCAGCATGCAGATATAGACATTATCCTGCTGCGTGTGGTGACTGAACTGAGGAGACAGTACATTAAAGACGTTAGCCATGTTTGCCCATATGGATTGCAACCTGAGCTAAGCAAGAGAAACAATCAGATTAAGGCAGCATTGCAAGGAATTCTTGCAAGTTGGAAGACTCTAGGGTTTTATTTAACATTAAAACCAAGAATCTAATATGAAAGAGTTACCTCTGCTGCACTAACAGTGTAAAAAAGTAATTTATATTGCCATAATTCGGGACATAGGAACTAGAAAACTCCCTAAACTTTTCTTCTGTAAGGAAGGAATTTTGTCATTGAATCTGGGGAAGCACTGTTTCAAATGCTAAGGCCAAAAGTGAATAGTAATTTATTTTTCCATGGGAAGGCAGCATGCCCACAGCATCTTTAATGTCTTTGCATGCTGCATGTACAGTATAGCTTCATGTCCCAAGTTTTCCCAGAACCACCATGATAAGTGAGTTTTCTGTCTCCTTTTGACTCAGATTTTTATTCTGCCTAAAGAAGAATACATCTTTCACACAGTGTGAATCAATAAAGTTGGTGTCCTCCCCACCTTTTTTTTGTCCTTAAATCATGTTTTATTAACTCATTCCTCATCCTATGAAAATCATGAAAGATCATAGAAAATACGGAATATGAAGAAAATATCTGATAGCTCTTCTACCTACAGAGATGGACAGGAGCTCATAAAGACCATGTGTTAAAAATGAAAAGAATTTATATATATTTAATTAAAACTTATTTTCTAACTGCATTTTTACAATAACCTTTTATTGTCAGAGGACATTCGAAAATAAGCAACCACACTAAAATTACTGAGGATTCCCATTGTGTTTCTGCATTACACTGTTAGCCCTTTATCTCTGTAAATGTGCTTTCCTGGCAACACAGTGATTAATGGAAAAGAGGTGAGTTTTTAAATAGTTAGCTTTCATGTCTTATGTTCTCCTGACAGGAATCTGTAAGAGCCACACAGATGCAAAAGTCCTTTGAAATGTTGCCCTTATAAAATCATTTTCTAAACATTTTCAGAAATTAAAAACGGAAAAGACTCCAGTAGTTCTATAAACTGTGAAAATGTCAGTAAAGGCTAGGAACTTATTATCATGTATTCTTTTATGCTTAAATCAGGAAGATAGAGTGTTACCAGTAAATATATTCTCAACACTATCTCCTATACCTTTTAATGGAAAAATATTTCCCAGTTTATCAAACCCCGCAGGCATAAGAAGAAACTACTACTTAACCATGATTATCTTCTTTCCTCCTCTTTTAAAATATGTATTTTGATTTTTAAAAGCATGATTTTACGGTGCTTGTCCTATTCTTTTTAATTACTTAGACACAAGCAGCATGCGTTTTCCATTCTGACATATCTCTGACATTGTGTCTCATAGGTGCATTGTTGCAACCAAATTTATGCTATGGGGCACTTTTTCATCAGCCTTTTATCAAAATAAATTGTTCCAGGAAGATTGAAGAAATTTCTCCCAACTAACCTGAAAGAGATTGCTCTGTGCAAGGAATTGGTTAATCTGCAATGGCTCTTTCTGCTCCTTTCTGACAAGGGATAACCCTCAATGTGTACAACGAAAGTGGAATTGTGGCAGGAAAGGAAAAGTCACTTGTCTGCAGCAGACCACCAGGCTCACTGTGGAAGTGTCCACAGCTCCAGACCCACACCCATCTAGGTAGGTGGCAGTAATTCCTTTCCTCTAAATAACCTAAACCTTGGCCTTTCTGTGAGGAGTGCAAAATGAATGTTGGTGGCTTACAGTCAGATCCCATGTAAAAACCTTGCCTGGTGAGTTAATGAGTTGGATTCATACAAATTACTCCAGGGAAAACAAAATCATACTTTTTCTCAGGTGTTCCAATCAGCTGAACCAAAGCTCTAATGAAGAATTAGCTCCTGAAAGTTCCAGGACTCAGGTTATCAAAGCTTTGTCAACATGACAAATTGCCTGACAAAATTTCTCTTTATTTAAGAACTATTTGTGTCAGTGGGGGAATGAATATATGTAAAGGGGCAGGGGTGGATACTGAAATGTCAGGAACAGACTCTACCTGATGGTAATTTCAAAATTACTTCTGGCCTCTAAGGGCATTCCTGGTCTACATGGATTTGATTTTGCACAGATTTTACTAGCAAGCATAGAAAAAGTGTGAGAAACAGATAATCCAGTACAGACTATCACAGATCAATACACCACCAAGTTCAATTTGCTATGGTCAAGGTACTCCAGAGATGTACAGAGTAACTAGAAGTCAAGCATACCCTTGTCAAAGCAAGAACAGAGTTCTCCTGTACAGGATCTACATCATCCTCCATAGCTGCTTTTAGTCATGAGCAGTCATTCTCACAAGTCTTACGTGACAGTAATAAGCTTAAAACTGAAAAAAAAGTAGTTACAATAAATGGATATAGAAATGTTAGAGCTTCAAAGGCCAAGTGAAGAGTACCTTATCAATCATTCTCAAAAGACAGACCACTTGCTGACCGTCTTTTCTCTTTATGTTATCTCTTTTTTTTTTTCATTCCCCCCAGACAAGAAATAGAAGAACCCACTTTCTTATATATGCCTCCTATTTTCTGGCTTTATTCAACAGAAACACAACAGGATAATTATATACCAAGCACGGTCTAATATAACTAATGTATTTCCTGCAAAAAAATTATTTACATTTCTTTAAGTTTCCATTTAACAAACATAAGGAATCAGTATTAGCCTTGCAGGTTGACATTAACCTAATAAACATTAATGTTATTAAAGAATCTCTTACTTAATATCTATTGTAATCCTGGCAGCATGAACAAGACAGATTCTTCCTGTATGCCCTTATGCCCTTTCATTACAGTCATAACCCACTATACACATCATCCTTCCTTTCTGCATTTACCTGCTGCTTGTAGAACACTCCAGCACCCCAGTGAGGGAGTCAGCGGATTTCCCTTTCCTCTGTCACACAAGGGAAATCATATATTGTCCTAATGATGTTCTCCATAATGGGCTGTGGGTATGCTGTACTATGACATACCTCATGATTCCTTCCTCTGGTTCTGCTCTTTGGCAGTATTTGCTTGCTGCTTCTCAATCCTTGCAGAGATTTTGTATGCTTCCCATATTCTCACCCTCTGATGTCTGAATTTCTGCTTTTGAACAGGCTTGATTTTTTTTGTTTTGCTGGAGGCTCTCAATTTATGCCCGTTACACTTAGTCTTCCAATCTACTTCTTATTTCTTGCACTAATTGCCACACATACCTTTTCTCCTTTCTCAGAGCCAGTTGTCTGACTAGAGGTCTTTGAAGGACACCTCAAATAGATCTGAGATTATTTCTAAAGTTTAGGTTGTTAATTGAAATTTGACCAAGACACAAGACATGGCATATTGGAAGATTTCTAAATATCACATCTATCATTAAAAATCAACATCTGATAAGAGATAAGGAATTCAAGAAGCACTCGGGAAGAAATCTGCCATGAATACGGAACACAGCAGAAGCTGCTGGGAGCATGTAAAAAGCTCTTTCATATTTCATTAAGCATTTCTACACAATGGTTCTTTCCATAGGTACATAAACTGCTAATGAGGAAGTCTATGTGTGATGTCTCACAAGCTCGTGCATGCATAGCTCATTAAGCCACAGAAACTATTTTGCTGACACAAGGTGGTCCAACAAAGGGCAAGCAGGTGCACTCAACTCAGTACTATTCATTTTAGCATTTCTTATCAGTTTAATCCCTTCCAGAACTAAGGTAGTGTTCCCTGTGTTGCTGAAACATCAGTAGGCTTCTGCCTGCACATAATGATTGTTTGGGATCAGTGAGGAGAAGAGTACTAATAAATACTGCCTTGAAAACTGTAATCACTACACAGAGTGTTTACTGCATATTTGCATGCAAAAGATTTTCTCTACATTTTATTTCCCATTAAAATTGGCAGTGTGGGTAGGTGGTGGATGCACCCAAACACATGGTATGATTTCTTGCTAAGCTGCTGAAATACAAAATGAAAGCTAGACTAAGCAGCATATTTTTGGTTTTTAATGCAAGAACTCATCCTGAGATTACACCATGACCTGAGTTTTCAGTATCCAGAAATGTCAATGATATGGACACTACAAAGGATCACTCGTGACTTCCGTCTCTGCAGAGTCCTTTGGGGTGCCTGGCAGCTGCAAAATATCTTCTAATAAGGGCATTGAATAGATTGTGTAGAATTTTTTATCTATCCAGGTTAATTTTTAGGGATATTTTTACAGTATGGAATAAGTTTTGCTCTTCTTCTTTGCCTTTCTTTCTCTTCTTGGCTGGTAAGATAGAGGCAAGGGAAGGAGGAAGAAGGCAATGTCCTTTATGGGGTTCAGAACTTTATGTGGTTCATGAAGAGCTCACTGCACTGAACAAAAAGAGACTAAAGAGCAATAACTGTAATCTAAATCTCTTTCCTCAGCTACCTTGGCTAGGTATCAGTAGTTGGGCATGGCTCATACACAGTAGAATAGATGTCTTTCCTCAAAAAGCTTATATATAGAAAATCATGTGAAGACTGTGAATCAAGCAAGTTTTAATAATTTTTGTCATAGTTTGTCCTGCCTGCCCATCAACAATAAATATATTTCAGTAATAAAGAGGATGATACCTGCCTTAGCTATATCTGCCATGTGTGAAATGCTCAGGTATCTGAGTGAGTTTTAGAGGAGTTAAGGTAAGGATGTGGGAAGATGAAGAGGTTTCTGATGTAATGACTTTCAATGACTGTCACTTATATGGAGGATACTGGGGAAGGAGGAAGTCTCTTCTATTCTCAGGGTAATTGGGTGAAACTTCAGCAGGAGAGTAAGTCCCTTTCATTACAAAAATTACCACTTATGAAGCTTTTGCTGTTCCAGAAAATGCTCTTTCACACAAATCTTTCTTGCTTTTTTGATACAAGAAGTGTCTGTCACTGCTCTGCAGGCAGTGTGGCCAAAGAATAACTGGAAACTGAATTCTTTTAAATGCCTCTCAGATAGACAAGTAGAGAGCAGTCCATTGCTGGCAGATATTATAGCTCTGCAAAAGCCACAGTGTTTGAGTTCTAGATAATCCTGTGCAGTTACATTAAGGTAACTCTCGGGAAATGATAACAGTAAAAGAAGGCAGAACCCAGACTAGAAAATCATCATTATTCATCACAAGAGACAAAAATTTATGATAAGAGTGGGTGTGGGTAGGGACTATCTAAATAGAGAAAGACAGCTATTTTTGAAGAGAAACGTAAGAAATGGAATTGGAATCAGGGCAAAATTTGATGGCTCCAGCCATGGATGGAGGATTTAGGCCACAGCAGTATTGCCTGTAAAAGTCTCTATCTCCATCAGGCAGGGAAGATTACTGAAAAGTGCATAACCCTCTAGAGAGTGAAGCCTGGCAAGGAAAGAAGGCACATTTTACATATAGTTAGAATAAAATATTGAGAGTGTTTTATAAGTCTTTTTAAAGAGTCAATTATATTATTTTTCCAATACAGAATGGTTTCAATTGTCTTCAGGCTTCAGAATCATTGACATCCACAGAGAGATGCAAAATGTTGAATCCCTGTTTATCTTATGTGACTGGCAAGGGTTTGAATTGCAAAGACAACTGAAGATAATTGACTACAGAGAATCAGAAAAAGTTTGGGACTGGAGAAACTCATTATTCCTTTCAATGTGGTGCTTCTGAAATTAGTTTTATCATTACTTACATATCCCAGACTTTTGTCTCACGGTATTTTAACTCACAATTACAAGTAGTTAGTTTATAAAATTGAAATGTTAGGAGAAACATATATAATTTAAACATTCTTAATAGTACTTTCTACTTAAATCAAAATTAGTGTATAGATTCTGACGGACACTTTTCCCCAGAATTAGTCATTATTAGAAAAAAATCCTGACATTAATGTAACACAAACTATTTCCTTTAGCTATACTTTGGAGATTATCCCTCCAGCCATCTATTTGTTATTGTCTTAGGTTTTATAGAGGCAGCACAGACCTTTGCAAGCCTTGACCTTTACTAACGATTGAATGATTCTTTTTATTTTTTCCTTCTCCAATATTTGCTTAGAGCAAAATGAATATTCTTTAGATCAACATTTTAAATAGGCAGAACTGAGTAGAACAGGTGCATAGGGAAGAATGAAGCCTACGGGAAAAAACCTGTTCTTTTATTGTCCTTCCCTGGTAATATTTTCTTTATATTTTTTTCTTATATATTAGAAAACAGCCAATAGATAAAACCCAACTATTCTTGTTTCTTAAAACACTTTTATGGCTTACTGCCAGGAGAGTAATGATGCAGGATGTGAGTTTTCATCTCTGCATAAGAAAATCTGCTTGGTTTTTATTTATTGTTATTCTGCACAGCCTGTAAAATCTACAGTTACTGTAATTTGGTCCTACTTATGCCTGTAATATACATAGGTTACATGTGGATGCCATAATCCAACATTTAAAAATGTTGTAGATTTAAAAAGCTACATTTAAAGGTAGACTAGTGTCTTGAAAATAATGTATCCTTACTTAGCTTTCATAAAATGAATAAAAATTATTCTACACAGAATATAGAATTTACTAGGGAATAAAACTGAAGATACATATTACATTGGCTTTTAATTATTTAGACTGTCTAGTCTTACATTTGCTCTAGTTTAAAATGTAAAATTATATAAAAATTAGTTTTATTTTTTGTTCAGATTTTAATACTTTTGTCTTTTAACCTAGGTGCATGTATTTCAGTGCAACAAAATATTAGCTGCAAAAACAACTGGTAATAATTTTTAGATTATTGTCTATGTTGGGTTTTCTAATTAATTTTAAAATAACACCAAAAATTTAATTCAAATACAGTATCATGTCATATATTCACAAATAAGGTAAATTTATGTACACATATTTACCTGTATGAAAGATAATCCATTTGGGGGAGGTCAATTGCTAATCATGAATAAAGAAACAGATCATTACTAACTGTGAAGGAGCTGTTACATACTGAATAGACAAAATAGATATTAGACAGATAACTTAGTAAGGATTCAATACTGTACTTTAAATCACAAATGTGTTATCACAGTTCAAGGAATTTCAAAATATCTTCCACGACATAGTAAGTGAAAACATGTACTATTAGACTTTTGAAAAGCAAGGAAAACCCTGCTGTCTTAAACTTCACCAATGCTTTACCTTTACAATGCACTAAATACATGTTTCAGGAAATGCTGCCAGGGATCAAGTGTTGAGGCTCAGCTCATCTACAAGCCAGTCACACTTGAGACTCCAATTAAGTAACCTTGGAAGTAACCAGCAATTATACATGCACCACTTTCCCTCTTCAGACATCTCTAACTAGTGGAGATCTCCTTTTCATCTGTGGGTTGCTTGTAAATTGCTACTGGCAGCCCAACACTTTGGATCCCCTCATCCATTAGGCTATTTCTGAACGCATCACACTGAATTTAGGACAAAAAAACTCATGAATTACATTTCATGCCTTGGGATATTATGACAGCTCAGCAGAGATGGTCCACACCCACACTTGCTAACAGATTGCCACAAAGCAAAAGAGGAGATGGGGCAGGAATACACAGAGTGATGGGTGATAGAGCATACAGTGACACCACCTTGCCATAATAAAGATAACACTCCTAAATGACAAGCAAAGTTCAAAGGAGGGGATGCTCAAGCTCTGAGAGATACTGACTTCTCTTGGTACATTATTCTCTTTTGACTTACTTCAGACTGAAACTCTACTTCTAATTACAGAAAAAACTCAAGAAAAATGCAGTTGAGAAATAGGATGTGTGCAAACACTTGCTGAATGCAGTGAGGGTGGGGCCTTGGTAGTTTGGCATGTGTGATGTGGACACAGCACTTCAGTATTCTTTGCGGAAAACTATCGTTCCCAGCATAAAAAAAAAAAAAAAAAGGAAATCATTTCAAAACAAAAATTATTTGCTTTTAAAATTATTAATTTGAACCATTTTAGTGGATGATTGCCTATAACATAAAGTCAGATCAAAGTAAAAATAAGATATCCTCAATCCGAACATTCGTCAACCAGTATCTTTTCAATGTATTGTACACGGAGTACATAACACTACTTGTGAAAGTTGCATTAAAGTTAGTATATTTTTTTTGCATAACAAAGCAGTATTTCAAATGCAGAAACAATCTCGAGTTTACTTTTTTTTTATGCCATTAAGTGGAACAACTAAAAAAAGTATGAAAAATAAGTCTTCTGACCTGACAGTACTAAAAGACTGAAAATTTACCAAAGAAAATATTATCTGCCTAAATTGAAATTGTCTTTGAATTTTGCTAAGCTGCATAAATGACCATCAAAAAATATCTGCTATGTTTTCCTCAGTATCACTAATTTATCATGTACATTTCTGCTGAAAAACAAGAACCGTCATCTAGCTCTTTATTCATATTAATGAGTACAAAGGAGACAAAGCAAGAACAACGGATAAACAAAATTAACTAAATGTCTAATTAAAGAATTGATACGAGTAACACACTTTTTTCTTTTATCCCAGTTAAACATCTTCCTTGCTCTCAAGTTTCTCTAACTGGATACCAGACAGCCAATTAAATAGCAGTGTAATTAATATATTGCTTTAAATAACATCAAAATAATGATGGAATAATTCCTTTTCATGGCCATGATAAATATTTATCACATCTCAGTTAATGGACCTACATTTCAATGAATTTAACATTCAAAAATACAAAAATATTAGAAGACCTGGGCTATAACTTCCTATGATATACCATAGATTTTACATTTCTGTTATAAAATACTTGTTGTTAAATGGTTCAATGTAAAACATTTCTGAAAGGTACATTTTAAATATTTTTGGAAGCCTGGCATTCATTCACCTGCTTTGTATAGGTATCATGAAGGAAAACATTCACACACTCCCACTTCAGGTATGTCATCCCAGATGTCTAAACAAAACACCTAAAATCCTACACAGTGAAAGGAGCAGTTGTCAGTTTGCCAAAGTCCAGACAAAGGCCACTCTGATGGGAAGATGCAGGTAGCTGCAAAGCAGTTCCATTCTGATGTGATGTGACTTATGTCACACTATGTCACACAGGTGCCTCTTGATATATATTGACCTTTTTGGGAACCTACTGTGACCAAGTCCTGACTTGAAATGATGTTTCATTATCAGTTTGAGTCAACTCCTTCTCTCAAATTTTCTCCCTGGCTATACCTCCCACTCTCACCATATCCTGGCACTAGGGCTTGTTGCACCCATGTTACCATCAGCATAGCAAGAAATCCAGCTTAAATTGGTTGTCTTTCCTTTGAATTCTTTTTAAGCCCTGAAAGCAAGAGTGCTGAAACTGGGTGGAATAAGAGTGCGACAGGAGGCAGATGTCAGAACAGCATAGATTTACACCTCTTTAAAAGAATTTAAGAAGCAATCTAAGAAGCAATTTAAACAGAAAACAAGAAGATGTTTGCACATGGGGTTTGCACAAGGGGTTTGCACATCCAGAGACTGCAGGAAACTAGCAAAATTTTCCTCTTCCCCAGATCTCTTTCCTCTGTAAAAGTAGGAGCCTATATACTCATTTCTTTCTTGAACTGCTGGCTCAGGCTGCTCTGGAAACAATACTCCATTTTCTACCTACCCTTTCCTGCTTACTTCAAGGAGACACTGATATAAGAAACTCCCCAAAAAACTCTGAAAAAGGATGCCAGATCCATAAAACTAAAACAGGAAGTGAATTTTAACATGTATCAATGCTTTTAGAAAAGTCTTTTGAATACACTGAGTTACACTTTGTATGTGTCCCTCCAGTAACTACTACAATAGTATTTTAGTCCTCATTTCAGTTTTTGATTTAAACTGGGTTAAACTATTATTGCTGATGTATTCATCAGCATGTGTATCCATTATAGTAAATAAATTATTCTGAAAAACATCCTGGAAAAAAACTAAAGATCATTCATTCCCAAATAGCAATTGCAATTTATTTTGTCTTGGATTTTAACCTTCTAAATGTAACTTTTTTTGTTTGTTTTTGCAAAGAAGAATAATCTCACTGATTCGAGTACTTGCATGACAGAAAACATTTGCATTTATAAGCTTTTTTAAGTGCCTGACCTTTCCAAAACACTGGAAGACTGTAAATGGCACTTTAGATACTGTATCTATGATAAAATATCTGTTGTGAGATTAATTACCACTTGACAAAGGAAAAAAAAAGTATAATATTGTCTGCTACATTTTTAAATCATCTTTCTTTATACAAGTATTGAATCTCTTTATGAAAAGTTGAAAAAGTCTTGCAAAAACGAAATCCTTGAATTTTGACTTAAGTGGGATGAATGCTCTGTTTAAAAATGACTAGTGGGAGATTAAAACTAAATGCCAGAAAGGCACAAAAATTCTCTATAATACTTAAACTATAACAAACTTATGGGTATCTTTAGTATCAATCTCTGGACATATTATAAAATCAGCACCAAGAAGCTAGTCCTCCTATGATTTTTAATGAGCAGAAATGTACCATGCATGCTCTTGGATATCTCATGAAAGGTCAGACCATGAATGAATGATTAAAAATTACAAGCATTTACTACTTCCAATTAATTGCTTTGAAAGCTGTGAAAGAAACAAAATATATGACCCTACACTCACAAATCTCCAATCTATTAATTACATTAGTGTACAGAGAAGTAATTTTGCAATGCTTGTTATATTTTTTTCTAAATAAGCCTAATGTGGTTAACTGAAGCATGTGCTTCATTTATTTCTGAAGTGAATATGAATAGTCACTTGATATGTTTTATTTTGTGGTGAGTATAATATTTTTTCTAATATTTCCTTTCCTACGGATATTATTTATTGGAATGAGATGGGTATTATTATTACATACTATATATAATATTCTATTATTATACTATTATGCATAACTATTCAAAGGATACTTTAAGCAGCTGAAATGACCAATAATCTAGAAGGTGACATTTACTGCGGAGTTCTAGGTAGATGCTCAAGATGGGCCTTACAAATAACAATTTAAATTTTGGGTTTACTGAGCTGAATGCCTTTTCTCTTTAACTTTGTAGCTCCATAGTTCTCAAGAGTTACCTCTGAGTTCAGTGAAACAAATGTTTAACACTTGTTTCTTTGTATTTGGTCTTTTATTTTTATACATTTTCAGATAGGCATGAAAACTAAGTGCTGAATAAATCTCTTGCTTCAGGTGATATTTTACTTTCTTGTGTGGAAAATAGCAAAAGTACCTAAGTAGTCCATTGTCAGAATTTTCATACTACTATGATATTCTAAACTGTAAGTGTTTATCAAATGCATTTGAGCCTTTCAGACCTTTAAAGTTCCTTCAAATAACTTTCCATTTCCTATTGACATGACAAGCTGTCAAATCCCTGATAATTATTGCTTTTAAGAATGCATGTAGATTTAGATGCATTTTTTCAGAATGAAACCTGTGTGCAGCACTAAATCTTAATACAAATGTACAGAATATCGAGTTAAAAAACAATGTTCAGTGCAGCTTCATGCAGAACTACTCCTCATTCGGATTGCATGAGTGTGTACAAACTTCACCAATAAGGCTGGAAAGCATTTATTCTAGAACTGGAAAGCAGATTAATTCCTGTGAGTAAAAACTGTACTAGTGTTTATCACTCCACCAATACATTATTCTTGAGATCAGCTTTATATGTGAATACCATTGCTGCTCACAAGAGATCTGTATCTCTAGAGCAAGATATTCTGGAGGAGTTCATTAATTTAAAATAGTTATTAATTATAAGTCACAGTATTAAATTTTGAGTTTAACATTTGCTACTTAACATTTTAATGTGTTTTGCATAGCCCCGTTATATGATTTTTTTTTAATGCAACAAAACACTTGTGTGTCTCTCAGCATCAGACACAATGAACCCCCTACATACAAGTTGGAAGCACAAAGTATAGTTTGAAGAAAAAGTCTGGCAAAAAATGATGACAGAAAACAACGTGAATCCTGATGTTTCAAATTTACAAAATTACAGGGGTTTTAGGACTACAATTTCACACGAAATAATGTACAGTATGTGCCTAAATTGCATTTCTTGGTATGTAGCATTCTGTAGTTATTATGATCTTTGTTATAATAAGTTATACCCTACTGTCTCCCACACAGTATTCTTATTAAAGTTTTGTTGTATCTGATTACTACTCTGCCAGTAGAAGACATATGGGTTTTGATTGTTCAATAAAGTCTTAAGTAGGAAACCAAGCTTTTGGATATCCAACTGATTTGAAAAATCTTTTCATGTTCCGTAGTCTTCTTTTCCTATTATCAAAATAAACTGGTTGTATTGCACAAACAATTTGAAATAGAAAAATCTCATTTATCTAATCTGTACATAAAGAATGAAATGTGAGTAGTTGCAGACAGAATAAACACGCTTTTTATTGCATTAAATCCAGTTTAAATGCTTAACACAGGAAGTACCTCAGATAAGTATGGTATATACTATTCTCTAGAGCAGACATTTCTCAGTGGACTATAATCTAACATGAACAAAGGAGTTTTACTATTCCACCAATAAATCAGATACATGTCTCCCAGAAAAACCACTGATAAAGTGAGATAAAATTTAAGCAAATGCATTGTCTTTTTTGTTTTGGTTTTTTTTCAAACTCCCCCAGTTGTTTTCTGAAAGGAAAATCCCAGCTCTCAGGTAAAAAAACCAGATGGTAAGTTTGAAGTAAATTATGAATTTACAGTTTTGTTAATTCCCATGTGAAACTCTTGCCCATACCATGTTAATCTAATAAGAGAATATATCAAAGTGTTCAATTGAATCATATGATCAAAAAAAAAGTTCAAATTGGTTTAAAAAACGTTGGTGCAATTGGATAAATTTAGAATTCATTATATAATGAAAAAAAAAGTTCCTTTTACAGAATGACTATAACGTTTAGATGAAATGTGTACAGATAAAATCTATAATTTTCTCTATTCTTCTACTTCCATTTCCATCCTGAAAAGAGTCACTGATTGCTAGTTATTTAATATCATTTAGTTAATTTACTTATACATCTACTGATTAAGCTAGTTAAGGAGTGTTTTTATCTTTAACAAGGCCTATTCGTCTGGCAGATTTTCATGACTACAAAGTACTACAAATGAAACAGCATTCTTACATCCCTGATGGGGAGCTTCTTTGTATTATTACTTTAGAAATAGTTTATTAAAAATAGTTTAATGAATTTTTTTCTTGCACATATGCAGGAAAGGGGGAGAAAGAAGAAATCCCCAACTGACTATATAATAGTCAATTTAATTTTATCAAAATTATGCCCTAGATAAAAATAGGACAGATATTCGCCGCATATTTGGTCACAAGAGTAATATTTTTGTGTTGGATGATATTCAGGAAAATTCACTTTATTCGGATGACAGAGAAAATGTTTAGGTTCTTGTACAAACTTTGCTTTTAGGTCCATTCATAAAGAGTTGGAAATCTTTCATTCCTTTTTTTTCTCCCTTCTATAACTTAATGGCTAGCTAAAAATAAATCAACAGTAGCTTTATTTTTCTAGGTGAAATTTGGCATGTCAAATTACAGCCTTGTGTAGAACCAGGAAACACATTTAAAAAAAATGGGGAGAACAGAGGCTGACTACCTTGTGAGGTGTTTAAAGTTATTATTCCATGTTTTGTAATTTTTTTTATTTGGATCCATTACTGTCTGTTGTGGAATCGTATCTGTCTTCTTTAGTAACATGAGATGAACCAACTGGATACTAAAATCAGATTTGCTCAAGTATTCTTTGTTACCTTGAAAGGGAAAGATATGGGACAGTTCTGGAAGCAAAAACAGATTTGTCTGAAAGACAGGTGAATCTAAAAAGGCTCAGAAAAAAACCCAGACCATATTTTTTACATAAATTTACATATCATGGATATGGTATATTTACATCACAAATATATAAGATCAGCATGAATCTAGAATTAAAAATACAGTTGCCTGAAGTTTAAGGGTTTTCTGTGTGTAAGAAACAATGTTAATATATTCCTTTCTGAACAAATCTGAATGACAAGGTTTGTGCCTTTATTATTATTACAAAGAGGGTTTATGTTAGCAGGGATTTGTTAATTTGATTTTGCTAGCCCGTGGAAGGTAAGAGAAAGAATATTGTGGGATGCAGTTCCTTGGGTCATTATGTTCTTCATCACCCTGCCTTGCCTCCCCTGGCCTCCCATTGATTGCCAGCTTTTCTCCCCTCCCTGGCATTTGCTGCTATCAGACCACAGGGTGGCTCAGAGCTGAGCGGGAAACATGCTTCATCTTCTTACAGCTCCAAGTTTTGCAGGATGCAATCTTTTGAAGACTGTATTTAACGTAATGTTTTATCTGGAGTGGTTGTTTCCAGAGAATAAATTTATACTGAGGTCACCACCACTGCCTAAAAAGCCTTTTAAGAGGAGAAAAGCTTAGAAAGAAAATAGTGGTTTTACCCTTGCAACAGGACTATGTAATTGATTACAAAATTGGAAGTGAAATAACAAACAAAAAACATTAGGTGCAGAACAGGATAAGTTGGAAACTAATCTCTTCCTCATCTGTGTTTCTCGGCCTTGTTCTTTGGCTGTCCCATAGGGATTTTTTCAGGAAAAGCCTTTGACAAATTAACTTCTTCAATTTTTATCCTGTACTTCTATCTTGTGCATTTGTAGTTACTATTCAGTGTAATAAACAGATACTTCTGATGAGATCTCAAGATACTTGTGACTCTCAAAAGTCACTCATTTCACTGTAGCCATGCTTAACACTCTCTCAGGTATCAGTTGAGTAGCATTGTACCTCTTTCACAACTAACTCTGGACAACTTGAGCATGATGGGAGGTTCATTGGATTGAGCTGTGCAGATTCTCTAGCTCTCGCTTCTTTCCTTTTGTCTTATCAACTCAAACTGCAGCAAGCTTATGCCATAACGTTCTATCAGTCACCCCTTAGAGAAACTTCTTCCTTAATGTGCAGTCACCTTTCAGTCTGATGCTGTTTTATGGAAGCCAGGCAAAATAACACAACAGGTCTGTGGTCCCTTGATATTGATTCCAATTGCTGGTGTATAGAAGCCAATATATCCCAATGACAAATGCCAAATATCTCTATCACTCAGCAGTACTGGAGCTAAATGCAAAAGATTTGTCTGGAGTCTTCCCACCTTGATTTAGACACTAAATGGAGGTGCCCTGTTTAAGTATTGAACTCCAGTAGCTAGTTCAGCAGAAAACCCTCGGGACTTACTGAGGCCTTCCTCAAAATTGTGCCCAGCTCCACTCCACAGGGACACCCCACAGCAGGGGAAGATTTGGAGGTAAGCCATCAGTACTGACTTTTTGGTACACTATGTACACCTGCAGCTGCACACACATCCCTGCAAATTAGGTATGCACCTCCCAGAGCTTGCCCTGACACGTGCAACCTGCTTCATTTCTGACTCAGGACAGAGGACTGCAAGGTGAGAAGGACAGAAAGGTGGGTGAAGAGTGCAGATTGTCCCAGCTCCCCACCCCTCCCACACCGACTGGTGACTTCTAATGAATTTGCAGACTACCTCAAGCTCCCAGTTCCTTGCTCTCTCTCTTCTTTTGAAATGAGATTGCCACCCTTTCCACTTCCCCAGATTCCACCAAAACATTTGTTTTCCAAGTAAGGGACAAACACACCATCTCCAACATGTTATGGAGGACTGACATATTTTCTGGCAGTGTCTAGACCAGCCTGCAACATGTGGTCACCCCAAGACTCAGGTAGGCAACTATCTAAGTTTCATCTAAGTGAATCTCAGCATTATTCTGCATTTTTTGCAAGGTATGAACTGGCCCTCAGAAATGAACACTGGCTTTCCTTGGGGACACATAGACCTTTCAAAGGTTATCCAGCAGGACCAAGACATTAAATCTAGAGAGTAGAACAACACAATTTTTGTGTCAGTGAACTATCAATTTTTTGTACTTGCTCCAGTTCTCACAGGCTATTTCACAGGCTTTTAAACAACAAATTAATATATTCTTGTAACTTCTTGACATAAGGCTAAGTACTGTAGATTCGCATTCATTTATGGTCAGACTTTCCCATCTGTGCCTGAAAGGGACATTTTCAAGTTAACTCTTTCATATTCATCAACAGCTATTTAGTTTTCTGAATAGGGTTTTTTTCAAACCTAGCTCTTTTCAAATGATTTAATCTGTTTTTTAGAACTATGAGAAATCAAAACTGAGATTAATTCTAAAAGTCATAGACAAAAAGCCTCTAGCTAGCCATTAATAATTACACTTTTCTTGAAATAGTCTTACCATATAGTATGTTTAGCGAGACAAAATCAAAGCCCAGAAAAGTTCTGCCTTTTGGGGTTTTTGTTTTAAAGAAAACTATGCCAGTAAGCAACATTAGTTAAGAAACAACTGTGTAGATTGGTTTGCTTTCTCTTCTCTGGTCTTGTATACAAACAATAACATGAAATCATATAGGACTGTCATACAGGAAAAGATTTCTGAGTCAGTATAGCAGAACCAATATCTTCAGAAGAACAGAAAGTAGCTCTAGAAGGAAATGTTACATTTCTCCTTTTCTATATGATTGTTTCTGAAAAAAATGTATATCAGCACTTCAGAATATTGCCTGAATAGCACAAATCATTTAAAGTAATAGTTTATTAATTTCAAAGAAAAGATGAGTTATTCTCTGGCCACTATTAACCACAAGCTGGCAATCACCATAAAACACTCTGCCAACAACTGTCAGAATTAATTTTCAAGCCTTCTGCTTTTTCTGATGGTGTGCTGCAGAATGTACTGAGTTTTGTTTGCTGTATTTCTTTTTCCTGTGAGATTTAGACAACCACCATACTTGTATCCATTTTCTTATGTAACTAACATGCTAGAACATCTATCAATAGGTTACTGTTCTGACACCAAAGCATAATTCCAGAGTAATCCACTGAGGACTGCTTGTTTCTTACAAGTTTCTGTCTGTGTCAATCCAAGAAAGATATAAATTGTAATGTCCTGCAAACTGTAGTAACTTATGCACTTAGTTGTGGAGCCTTAATTACCTCTACAGCAGTGGGACACTAAAGTGATCAAACATACCCAGCATCCACCAGACTAGAAAAAGTGAAACAAAATCTTTTTTTTTCATGCATCAATTTCTCTTCATTCATCTATACATAAATATTCTTACATTTAGAATAATCAGAAGCTATTACGGTAAAATAACTGTTTGCTAGATGATTTGACCAACACAACCTTTATAATTACAGAATATCTTTGCAATTCTGTAAGCATCCACAAAAGCAAAGAAGTCTTGCAAATCACAAATTCCCACTGAATCCCACAGTAAGTATATATATCTAAAAAAGGAAGTTACAATATCAGTTCAGATTCACATATAACTATTGACTTTCAGCCAATGTAAAAACCAGTATCAATAATATTCAAGAAATAAGGGTTCAATATTAATTACTAAGATGTTTTGGGGGAACAACAATCTTCTAGATGCTATATCATACATCTCTGCATGGAAACAAAGTATGTTCAATGTCTTTTCAATGAAATTATTAATGTCAACATGCCATCAGATTACCATCATACACTAACACATCAAATACCTTCATACAATTTGAACAGAGATTACGTTTGCTACTTACCTAACTGGGTCTCCTGAATTGTTAGCTTACTCTCCAAGGGATGTAAAAGCTTTGGTGGTTTATCTGTTAGTGGTGCTAGAAAAGAAAGAAATTCACATATATAGTGTTCTGATTATTACTGGGTAGAATAAGACCTGGGTTTATACCTATTGGTTCAGGAAGGCTTTGGTTTTTCTTTTATTTCAATAATGTTCATGCCTTCAGTAGCTGTAAATGTTTTTGCTTACACAGTAAATATAGCACCCAAATTTAGAATATTTCACATGCTAATGCATTAAAGGCACTTGTGTTTAAAAAGTAATCTCTTTAAACCTTCACAAAAAAAAAAAACCAACATGCACTGACATTGTAATCTTATATTTTCATGAATATTATCCAGTACTTCATAGTTTGTTTTGATATTTAATTATGTTTCTATAAAATATAGTCATTAATAGAGAAACAATATAAACTATGCTACTGTAAACCAATTTTGAATAGTTTATGAAAATTCTATTTAAAAAGATTTTACCAACACTGAGACTTTGTAACGTGCAGTACTAGAAAAAGGCTCAGTTTTCAAAATCCAAGGGACGGATACAACGAAATAATGTAAAGAATCCCAATAAAACAGCTTCCCTCCTCCCTTTTATCTACCCTGAAATATTAGTAGACTTATGCAAACTGTGGAACAGAAAGAGTTTTGTAGTGGTCAAAAACCTTCTGAAGGTTGTTGAAGTGTGTTCAAACCGTGCATCCAAATAGTGCAGCTATTCTGCTAGATTTATAACCTCTATATACTTAATTCATAGAAGTGACATTGATTATTACTACTTTTGCTGCTATTAAGTGTCCTCTTTACTATCTCTGACAGGTGAGTGCATGTCATATGAAAAAAAAAAAAAGATAATTTATTTTTTTAATACTGTTAATAAATATTCATGGGAAAGTTCTAACTTTTGTAGTCACTTGCAACATTTTGATATTTTGCTTTTCAACATTAATTCCTACTTCAGTTTCTAACATAGATTATGGGCTGTCAGAGATTTAAAATACATTTGACATTTTGATATAGGTTTATAATATTTGTTCTCTTCAGCTTGTCAAAATCAATGCTTCTTTTCTTACTGACACACACACACACATATCCATATGTGTATGGGCTTAATCTACTAAACACACTCATCTCCTGTCAGTGGAACAGCAGTTGCATTCTCTTCACTATGTTTCTTCTATTCTTTTATTAAATTATCAACTTTCTTTAAAATGTACAGCATTAATTTCAACTTCTCAACAATTACAGTGTGGAAATACTATGAACTCATGTTTCTGCTTTACATAAAATGTCTGGGATGTTGACCCATCAGATCTATCACTGAATCAAAATTCAGGAGTGAGAAAAGAACTGTATTTGATCCATAGACTTTCTTTCAGTTCATTCTTTCAACAATAACTTCTATCCTCTATAGGAAATCATTCTCACTGCAGACTTTGGAAAGAACCACAACTGTGAAAGACTTTTCGGTGTCATCTCTGGGTTGCTACTTTTCTTTATACCAATTTTAATTCTTTGTCTCTTTTGTCTTGATTTGGTTTGGGTTTTTTTATTCCCCCTTGGAGGCTAAAGTGTGTGGAAGGAAAAGGATTAAATTTTTTTTCTTAAACTGTAAAATTAGTCAGTCCCATTTCTTAACTTCTCTGTAAAGGCTCATAATTCATCACCAAATTGCCATTTTTTGAGCATCCGCTATGAATTTAAATTTAGTTTTGCAGTTCTGTCATTCTCAACTCAACTACTATTCATCAGATAATGTCTTCTGAGTCACTGTTGTTCTAAATCTGTTTTGAAACTCAGAGCAAAGTTCTCTCATTGTAAGTAAAGATGTAGTAACTTGTGGAGTTAATCTTGTCTCACCTTAGAGCAATTTGTGGGGGGTGTGGTAAAAATTGTCCCCTAGGCAAACCCATGACAAATCTGAATGCAACAAATAAGTAGATTAGAAGACAGCATTTTTCATCAGTTTAAGAAAAGATCAGCATTACTTTTGTCCTGTACTTCAAGTCTCTAAGAGGCTCTATACTTTTAAATGAATCAGCTCAAGATGTTAATATATGCAGATACATCATTCTTCAAATGAAGTATGAAGTTATTATAACATTTTTGCCCAGTTTCCTATAACTTGTGAGATTCAATAAATAATTTAACAAAGAAAATGTTACTGAAAATAATAAATTAGACACATAACTGATATATCAGAATCAAGGAGCTGGAAATATCCTCTGGAAACCATGTGATCCAATGTCCTGTTGGAGGCAGGTCCAATAGAGCAAGTTGTCAGGGCCTCCAGTCATGTTTTGAACATCTCAATGGATGGAGATTTCACCAATCCAGGTGTCCCATCCCCCAGCTACCTTCAGGCCCTGCACTGGACTCAATCCAGTATATCTATATCTTTTTGTACAGCAGAGAAACTCAAAATTTGTCACATTATTCCAGGTATGGCCTCACAGATACTAAATAACCGTGCAGGATCACCCTCACAAACGTGCTAGCTAAATTCCTTCCAAGACCTGTGTATTTGGCCTTTGCCCACTCATGCTCAGCTTGTTGTCTACCTGGGCTAACAGGACCATTGCTGCAAAGGTTTTTCCTACTCAGTCAGCCTCCGCTTCTGCCCTGCAGCATGGGGTTATTCCACTTCCAGGCCAAGATCCTGCATTTGCCTTTGCTGGACTCCACAACTTTCTCCAACTTGTCAAGGCCTCCTGAAAGAGTGTCCCTGCTCTCTACTTTGTCACCCATTCCTCCCACTTTGCTGAGACTGCACTCTGTCCCATCACCCAGGAATACATAAAACCTCTAAGCAACAGTAAAACAAATATATATCAGAAGTTAACTATATCATACACTTATTTTAAAGGGAACGTTACCAATATTTATGGCCAGTAAGAGTTAATACTTCGTAAGACAACACAACTCTAAGATTTCTAAATAGGAGAAAATATCCATATTCCATTGTTGCATTCCTTCTGATGTCTACCGACTTCACACTGTTGTGAGTATCTCTGTACTACAAGTCATCACATTTCCCAGGGCTAACTCCTTCCCCTGCCTGGAAAAGTGAAAGTAATCCTAGGTATTCTGCATTCCAGAATTTGAGACTGTAGGGAAATACTGTGAATGTGGCTAACACAGCCAAGGAAAATATTTGTATTAACTTGATAGTCTTAAAATATGTTTTTCCAAAGTGATCTGAAAGTTGTCTTCAGTCAATCAGCACCTTTAGTGTCTCTTACTTAATCTACTTCTTAGACTGAAAACATATGTATTTTCTGGCATATTGATCCCTGTGGCCTGATGCAGAGGGGAGAATTTCTCTATCTGCCCCTCTACCTTTCAAGTTCACACTCTCCACAGACAGCAACATTAACAGACACACAGAGTTACTGCAATCCTCATTTAGTTCAGAAACTCTGGAGTAGACCTATGAGTTTCCTATAAGTTCTTTCATGTCCTTCAAACCATGGGGAATGACTTCATAACTGGGTAAACCCACCGTGCAAGAGGCTCTTCAAAACCAATAATATTTTCAGATGGATACACTGAGGCACAATTAAGTACTAGATTGAACAGCAAAACCACAGTTCAATCCTTTCTTCCTAAACTTTTACTAAATAGCAAGAATCACCCAAAATTTACAAAACTCACAACTCCATCTGGTCTCTTGAACAAGTTAAACACCTATTTTTTTTTAATTAATAAATAGATACAGGAAGGCAATCATTTTCATGTCCTGCAAAAATATCCATGACTTCAAAGTACTTCCTGTTCTGTACTGCACGCAAAGAACAAGAATTCTTTTGAATATGTTTAAAAATAAAAAGAGAAAATCGTCTTCCCACCAGCTAGTACTTATCAACATGGTTGTCATACAGGAGGAACAGAGTGCTCAGATTCCTATTCTTGAATGAGGGAATTCTCAAGTCTTTTGGCACGTCTTAGTTCCTGGATATTATTATCTACTGATACACAGATTTACTTATTCCTCTCTCGTCTCTCACTGTCTTTTTTTGTTTCTTTGAGATTTTTCTTGCCCCACTTAAGAGTCAAGAATGTCATCCCAGACAAAGTTAACCAAAAATGGTCTATTCCTCTCTAGAGAAAAAAAAAAGGATTTGACAGATCAGTGCCTTTTTAAGAAAAAGCTGATCACAAATCAAGTTTACAGCTCATCTTATTTTTATCTTATTGTGAATCATCACTGAAGAGTAATTGGAAAATAAATATCTGTCAGACTTGTTTTTTATTAGAAGCAAACTAAAGTTAAAAAAAAAAAACAGTGAAGTAACTGATTCTGAGGCTTATTAAAAATTAATACTTAACTTCAGAGACACCATTCAGCTGCAGACATATTGATCCTGCCGAGAGAAAAAGTGCCTAAATTCACATTCCATGTCTATCAGATTGGATGTACATTTGAAATATATTGAACAATTTGTCTTGTGGTAATGAAACTGAGAGCAACCACAGTCAGTCACCCTACTGGAAAGTAGCCAGAATATATTATTTTTACACCAGCCACCTACTTCCAAACTCCTCTTCCTATGCTGCTGCTTTAGCTTTAGATGCACATGGTCACATGCTACATATATACATTTGCTCTATGAAAAACACTGTTATTTGAAGAGATCAGCACAGGTTAGAATTAAACACATGTAATGAAGAAATCTTAGTTCAAACTGTACATCCAAATAGCACTAATCTGGACACAGGAGAGCAACTGCCTCAAATGCACAAGCTTTATCATAGAAAAATGATAATTCCAAAGACCTGTATTCACGTCTGTTTTGGAAAATGCACTCAGATTCTCCCTTGAAAATAATTACAGACATTTTTAATTTCTTAGAGGAAGACAGGGCTGTGTGGGATTGTCTGCAACTCAGAAGGACAGTTTATTATCTGGATATTTCATTCAAGGGCAAAAAATCACATAAATAGCTGCCTTACCTGGCCAGTCTGATGTGATATGTTTTAGGACATACCTTATTCAACAATTTTATTGAAGTAAAAATTACTTTTTGAGGATAAAAATCCTTCCAATTTTTCTGAGATTTGAGATAATACAATGAGATTAAATCTCTTGTGTTTATGAACTTAAACCATTTTTAGAAAAAAACACTGACATGCCCCTAGAAGATACAGCTATAGTACAGGATTAAATAGGGGGAAGAATTCATTACTATGTGAAGGCAAAATATTCCTACACTTTGAAATCAAGGGGAATGGAGTTCTTTTCTTGAAGTTTGCACTGTTTCTTTGAACTCACCCCACAGTTCAAAAAGATGCCCCAACTATTGGCTTGCCTGTAGAAACTTAAGAGAAGTCATCATTCCAATGTACCTTCCTGCTAATTTTCTGAGCTTCTGTTTCTTTTTCTCCTCTCATCATGGTGCCAATTTTGTCACAGGTAAATGACTGCGGAAACAAGGCACTTCTGTCAGAGGAAGGATATCAGGTCTGACTGACTATAAAGCTGAACAGGTTGCCCAGATAAGTTGTGGATGCCCCATCCCTGGTGGTGTGTAAGGCCAGGCTGGATGGGGCCCTGAGCAACCTGCGCTATTGTAAGGTGATTCTGCCCATGGCAGGGGTGTTGAAACAAGACGGTATTTAAGGCCCCTGGCACTGCTGCCTGCTCCACGTGCTCTCAGAGCTGGCCCCTGCTTGGCTGTGAAGTGCATGTGGTGTGCTCACCCCTCCAACTACCACTTCTCAGCATTTATTCAAGCGTTGTCAAGCACGATAATCTTATACCAACAGCAGTGGAGAAGGTTTGAAATTAGAGTAAAACAATGGATTTGGGTTTTAGATTGCTATGCTTGTGTGCCTACTTCATAAGAGAGCCCTTGAAATAAAGCACAGTCATTGGAAAGCCATCAGCTATGAAAGGATGAAATTGATGGCCTTATCTAGGAATCATAAGTAGTTATGAGAATAGGAGGAAAACCTACAACATTTCAGTTGATAATTACAGTGCCTTGGAAAACACCAATGTATACTTTTATATCTGGTTTATCTTTTTTAATAGTAATGCCTGTAAAAGAAATAATGCAGTAGCAGTAGTCTCCAGTAGATTGCAATAAAATTAATTATGCACAGCCTGAAGCTGCACTCTTGAAACATTAATCTACACAGTCACTGTCCAGATGAATATTTATACTGAGAACTCTGAGGTTCCTCAGAGCAAAAAAAAGTAAAGCAATGCAAGGGTGTTGGGTTTTTTCTTTATTCCTCCTTACATAGATATATCCATACATATTCAGATATATCTCTATAGAAATCACTGCCTTTTAAAAAATAAATATATGGCAAGGTCTTTCATAAGAGGGGAACTCTTTATATGTGTTTGAGCCTTCTAACAACCTTAAATCTCAGTTCTCAGTTACATTCAGATTAGTTGTCATTCACAAGGGCATCATTTAAAATCACATATACCATGAATTGCACAGCAGTCCCCTAAGAATATTCTGCTTCACTGTGTGAACTCTGAATCAAGCAGTTCAAACTGAGGGCAGATACATACAAGGATACTGAAGATACGTGTGTGAAGCCATAGGCATATGACAGTAAATGAGCTATCTAATGTGGCTCAGTTATCACTATGACTGACTGAAGATCAGCTTTTACCTTCTGAAATGTTCCCATAAATCTTGCACTGAGAGACAAAAAAGTCTCTCTTTTCTCTGTTTATGTCTGTCTCATTGTCTTTTTACCACATATTAGAAAAAAACAATTCCCCACTCCTTGAGCATACAAATGAAAATGGTCTTTACTTCTCATACCTAATAATTTCTTCTGATGTTTTTTCCAAAGTGGTTACAATCCTTAATTTTTTTACATGAGAAAATTCTCCTCAAAAAGAACTGTGTAATGCGTTCAATAGAATATTAGCCCTTCCTATAAGAAAGTGCAGAAGCAGCTAAACTGGTAACTACTAAAGAGGCTGTTTTTATTCAAAAGTTTCCATGATGCATGTTGAAAAGAGGCACTGCTGAAATGAAAGCTAAAAGACAGGAGGAATATTTCCGAGAATGTTTTAAGCCTGTGAGTCCCCTGTGATTAACAACAACATTGAATACTGGCGAAGAGCAAATGCAGCCAAATGTTGGGGTTTTCATTATCTGCTCATCGCTAATTGAATCTGATGTGACACTTGTGCTACCCCTAGGACTTCAGAGAAGATGTTAGTTTTCTTGAACACACAGTGACATTTCCCAGTGATCATCTCCACGGAATAAGTACAAATAATCAAAATGCTGCCATGACAGGTGTTAATAGAGCCTTGAAAGACAAAAGAACTAAAGAGTATATGTAGTTAAACTTTTGAGTGAAATATCAGTCTAACATCCTGATAGTATTGGTCTCTTTCTGTTTGGCAGATCTAGAATTTATATATTGATCTACAAAGAAGAAGGGAAGGAATAAAGCAAGGCTGTGATGCTAAAAGATGTTTAATTATAGAGACAGGATTTCCCCTCTTCCACAAAAACCCCCAAAAAACCTAGAAAAAAAAGATGCAAAATACAAGAAGACTAATAAAAATATTAAAGAATCTAAAACATCCAAATTTATTTTTCTCTCTTGCATAAAGTTTCTCTGCACTACAACCCTGTTTCTGTACAAAACTGATCCCTAAAGCAAGATAACTGAAATGAGATTTTCTAGGCAGCTCTGTGAAAAGGATGTTATTATAAAGCCTGGTCTTTCTTCATGGTCTCTATGCTAAAGCCTGGTCCATCTGCATGTCCCTGCACTTGTATCTAAGAGGTGTCAGATCATCTGGGAAAAAAAAAAAAAAAGAGATGGTTGCTGCTATTGTTGCTATAAAAAAAAAAAGCAAGTGATATATTATCGGTGCATTTAATGAAGATAAAGCCTCTTGTTAACAAAATAATTAAATGATGTATCAAGGAGCACTTCCACCAGTAGATCCCCTGATATTTCAGCTTAATGATGAAGCTCACCAGCACATCATTCAGCAGGAATGCAGTTACAACCCATCAGGGAATTTGCTCCTATATCTACATGTTAGGTTATGCCTTTGTTTAGAAGAGTCTTCAGTGAAGGGGTATGTTTTTAAATCTTGTATAAAGCTTGTGAAACAAATAGAAACATACTCTTAACACCTGGGCTACCTGAATAGATGTCATATTCATGAAACAAAAGAGAGAGTTATGTAAATCATGAGATTTAGTCAAACAGTTAAGAAAAGCCAGAAACACATCATCAACAAGGAAGCATTCTGTAACACACTATTAAAATTTCTCTGCATGTCATCATGGATTCCCTTCTTATATAGTTACCTTAATCTGTTCTCTTTCCTTTTACCTCTGGGTTAAAATACAGAAAATATGGGGATGAAAGCATCATGAGGTTATATTCTCTGTGACTAGACCAAATATACATTTTCTTAACAATTACTCTATTCTTATTACCAGATGATCCCTCAGAAAATCTCATTTATACAGTCCAATTATTCAGTGATACCTATATTTTCTTTTTCAGCCTCACCTTCACACTTGACATTAAATTTAAGTATTCACTGTTATTTCTTGTCCTCAGTCTTTTCACAATCATTATATTTTCCCCCTGAAATTTAGCAATAGTTTCCTTTTTTTTTGTTTTGCCTATCATTTGTATATTCTGTCTCAGATTTCAAAACCAAGTAAATGGAGTGTGTTTTAGAATCACAGGTTGGACAAGACCTTTAAGATCATTGAGTACAACCATTAATCCAGCACTGCCCAGTCCACCACTAAGCCCTGTCCCTAAGGGCCACATCTACAGGTCTTTTAAGAACCTCCAGGAATGGTGACTGCACCACTTCCCCAGGTTCCAGTGCCTTTTCTCTGGACGCAGTCCAGCACATCAATGTTTTTCTTGTAGTGAGGGGCCCAAAACTGAACACAGGATTCAAGGTATGGCCTCACCAGTGCCGAGTACACAGGGACAATCACTGCCCTGATCCTGCTGGACTCACTATTTCTGATACAAGTCAGGATGTCATTGGCTTTCTTGGCCACTTGGGCACACTGATGGCTCATGTTCAGCTCTCTATTGACCAGCATTCCCAGGTTCTTGCCTGCCTGGAAGCTTTTTCAGCCACAATTTAAAGTACCTCATTGAAAGTAGCATCAGCAGAACAATGATTTTAGGAACTGAATGGTAATCCTGTGAAACTGTTCCTGCCTTACTTTTCTTATTCTCTCCTTCTTTGAGAGTTAGGGCAGACAGTTCTTAGACATCCAGTAGCTCATGACCTTTGAACAAATTCTAGATACTCTGTGCTCTTTTTTCTTTCATAATTGAATCTTTTTGCTGATAATGCTGACATTTCAAAGTAAGATTTCTCAGCCTCTGAGGAAGCCTTGTAAAGGCAATAGGACCCAATGCACCCTGACCACCTCAACTCTTCCAATGATCTGACATTTAAAGGCCTTGCAATTAAAGGTTTTACATATTTCATAGAGTTTTCACTTTCAGGATTTGAAGTCAACCTTTTAATTCTGTTCCTCTATTTAAAAATCATCTGATTTACAATGTGACCTGGTCTAATTCTCTCTGTTCTAGTTCTGTCTTAGAGCTATAAACCTCTTTCATTTGTTTTCCAAATGATTTCAGTGATTAAGTCTTCTGAATCTGTCTTTACTCTGCTAGAAATTTGGACATTATTGTGACCCAAAAATTGAAAAAAAATCCATGATTTCTACTTTTATGAACAGTGAGAAGGCTTTTGTTTTTTCTTTCTGTACTTCTCATTGAGAGCACTTGGTCTTTTTTGTCCTCTCGGGTGGCTTTTTTTGATCTGCTTCACTGAGGCAGGGTTTTTGTTTTAAAGTTGAGAGATTTTGGACTGCAAGAAAGTAAATTTCACTCCTAATCTTCACAAAGGGCTAGAAGGAGGAACTTGGGAACACCGACTGGCTAGCCTTACCTTGATCCCTAGGAAGCTGACGGAACAAATAGGCCTGAAAACCATTTCCAAGCACATTAAGAACAAGATGATGACTGGGAGTAGTCGGCATGGATTTACAATGGGAAAATTGTGCTTAACCAACCTGGTAGCCTTCAGTGACAAGATGACTGGCTCAGTGGGCCTGCAGACAGGAGCTGGTGCTGTTTATCTTGACTTTACAAGGCTTTTGTCTCCCTGACAAACTTGTGAACTATGGACTAAGTACATGGATAGTGAGATGAGTTGAAAACTGAATGAACTGCTGGACTAAAGAGGGCTGTAACCAGCAGCACAAAGTCTAACTGAAGGCCTGTACCAGCAGTGTATCCCAAGGATCAGTGCTGGTTCAAGGTTGTTTATCTTCTATAGTGACCTGGATAACAGAACACAAAATTGGGAAGAGTGGTCGATGACCAAATGAGACAAGTGTGCTGCCACTCAGGGGACCTTGACAGGCTGGAGAAATGGTCTGACAGAAGTCTCATGAAGTTCAACAAGGTGAAATGCCAAGTCCTGTCTCTGGCGAGTAGAAATTCCAAACTTCAGTCCAGGAGCCAAACAGCTGAAAATCAGATTGGCAAGGAAGGACCTTGGATTCACAGAGAACAAATTATCCGTAAGCCAGCAATGTGCTCTTGCAGCAGTGAAGACCAGCAACACTCTGGGCTGCATCAAGGAGAGCATGGCCAGCAGGTTGAAGGTCATTCTTCCCCTTTGCTCAGCTGTGATCAGACACATCTGGAGAGCTGTTTCAGTGCTGGACTCTTCAATATAAGGGAGATATAGACATAAGGACAAGGAAAGGCCACCATGAAGACTAAGGAATTGGAGCATTTCAGACAAGGAGAGACTAAGAGAGCTGAGACTGCTCAGCCTGGAGAAGAGGGCAATTAAAGGGATGTTGTCCACATGTAAAAAAACATGTGGGAATGGGGGAAGTCAAGACAGCAGAGCCAGACTCTTCTCAGCTGTGCTAAGGAACAAGATGAGAGGCAATGGCACAAAACACGGGGAATTCCACTTCAACATAAGAAACACAGTGTTCGTTACACAGGTGTTCACACACAGGAACAGGTTGCCCAGAGATGCTGTAGTGTCTCCATCGCTGGAGATACTCAAAACCCAACTGGACATGGCCCTCAGCAACCTGCCCTGACTGACCCTGTTCTGAGCAGGGGATCGGACCAAAATATCTCTAGCAGGTCTCCACTTGCTGTTTAATTTTTAGCAAATATTTGCACTTTTCAATTAGGTTTAGAAAGTCTGGAGAATTCCCAAGATGTCCTGAGTAGTAGATGGGATGGGGTGCTAATTGCCCTGTACAACTCCAAAGTTTATCATACAGATGTTCTGCCTGGTTCTATACTGTGTGCACAGACCATATCATTATAACAGTAAATGTGTTTTTCCTGGCACAGAGGACTTCAGGTTTGCATCAGCTCTGTACAAGTCTTGTATGAAGACTAAGCTGTGCAGTTTTAGTTTCTGTAGCTTTTCTGTTTTGTAACAAAGTAGGAAATCAAGGTATATCAGAGGATATTAAAACCAAAAAAGTTACATAAGTACATAAGTGGAGAGAGAGAGTGCCTGAGAACAATCATATTTGACACATATTGTCCATTTGATGTGCCAAGCTTTAAAGAAAGTTCTCTGTACAAACCCAACATGGCAGATGTTATATTAGCACATATCATATGGTTACTTGGCAACAAACAGAGATTAGACATGATAAACATTTGGTCTGCAAAAATGTTACCAGAGCTGGTGGTTACACAACAATATTTAATGCTTGGTGAATAAAAAAATCCACTCTAGTTGTGTATATATAAAATGTCTGTAAAGCAAACTACAAAATCTTATTGAAAATAATATTCCTAGTACATAAAACAAACAAACAAACAAACAACACAAATCTCCCTCTTGTAATTACAAATAAATTGATAAAATACATTGTTGCTGGCAAACAATGAGCATCATATTGTGGGTTTTTTTCTGGGCAATGTAACTGGGAAACAATGACAGAATTTCACCTCTTTAACTGACTTCCTCCCTCCCCCCAATAGATCTTCTCTTACTCTTCACTGAAAACAGAAAACAGTGGTTGGACAAAGTTAATTTTATTAATTAAGGAAATTCATGCCTATTAAATCATCTGAACATTAGTTTTCTTTGGCTAGAAGCATATGAGTTTTCTTTAGCTATAAATCTATGTCAGCCTACTTCTTCACAGAATCTGTACCACCATAAATTCACAATAAGTCTCTTGATTATTATTGCACTGTTGTCTTCATAACAAAATACCTTAGGCTACAGGAAATAGAATTGGAAGGCCTTCCTTTAGTTTTCCCCAAACTTGTTATTTCTTCTGAATCTAAGGATGGATTTTTATTGGAATGTACATCTTGTTTACACAGAAAAGTAAAGGTTATTCAGAAACTTTTTAATTCTGAAGTTTTCAGTTGGAATGTGTACATTTCCTGGCAGAAATATCTATAGGAAAACCCATGACATATTATTTTGGGATTTCTGTGCTTAAAATAAAATTGTTCATTTCCGATACAACATTTAGGGTAAGATCTCCTTAATATTCATCTTTGCCTGCCTAGGCTTCTGCTTCTTGGTTCTTGTGGTACAAGCACCTTATTTTTCTCAATATTTTGGTTTGAGTCGAGCCTGAAACTAGAAGAAATACCACAAACCTTTTCAACTAAGGGACTAGCTAAATATGTTAGAATTTTCTAATCTATTTTGGAGTTTGTCTACAAGGCATTGTTCGTGTTATACAGAGGTGCATGATCCCCATTAGAAAGGGCATTTTAGGACGCTGAGGTGTCCGGGCTAAAAGACTTGTTCATAAGTTCAGTAGAGTGTGCTGGTGAGCGAGGGAAGAGTGCACTGCTTACAGCGTTTGAGCTACATGCTGCTGCACAATGCTTCTCTACAGCATATCATTAGAGATTCAGGAGCCTTAATCCAGTTTCCAAAAATGAGGTAGATACTTAGCAGCCTGGGTGTCATGCCAGTTCTCAAAAACTCATGACTTGATAAGGATCTCCTTTTGTTTATTTTCTGTGCTTTTGTAAATCCCACTTGGTACCATATCACTTGTGTAAATCTAGGAGCAGGAATCTGGATCCCTGGAAAGAAAGTGACTTGCCTGAAGTTTTCTTTGGCTGAAACTCAATTTTCCAGCAAGTTAGACTCTTTCCCAAAGAAAACTGTAATGCAGAGTCTGTGCAGAAAGTAACAGCACAAGGCATTTTGCATACAAGTCCTCTTTGATTCTGTTTATGTGGCTGACTTGTCTCTGTATGTTCAAAGTGCATTACATGCCATGCTGCAGAAAGGAGAAAAATAGCTGTCACTTCAACAACAAGATAATAAACCCCCCCGCCCTGTATGGAACCTAAAAGTGTAGATCTGTAACACTCTTATAAGAAATGAAGCTGTTTTTACTGGGTAATAAAGAAAGAAAAAGATCAAAACAGAAATGTAGAAATTTTTACAATGACAAACGAAAATTATAGCAAGAATAGGAAAAATTCGATTTCACAAGAAAATACTCATTCTTATATTGATTGGGAGATTGTCCCTTGGAAATATTTCATCCTTGTGTTCCATATTGATAGCAAGAAATAAATTTTCATTCCACAAACAGCTGAGTGTAGTAGCTATTACATTACATGGCTCTGGGTCTTTCAAGCAGAGAAAGAAGGAAAACAGAAATTATTATCCAGCAGTAATAGCCATATCTTTGCTATGTAGGCTCAAAATTTTTCACAGGCTAGGAATAGTTTGCCCAAAAGACTGATATCTCTGTTTAATACTGTTAAAATCTCAGTAATAAAAATAGGCTATGTTACAATTAATATTTAGGCAGTAAACATTGGGACACAATGCCTCCACAGGCAGTACAGGAAGCTTCTATATTGGAGTAAAAAAGATCACCTGAGTTAAATGAACAACAAGTGACACCTTCTGCTTCTACATTACATTCATAGAATCACATAGGGTTGGAAGAAACCTCAAGGATCACCTAGTTCCAACACCCTTTCAACACAGGCAGGGACACCTTTCACTAGACCAGATTGCTCAGAGCTCCATCCTACCTGGCCTTGAACACCTCCAGGATTAAGCGTCTCTGTGCAACCTGTTCCAGTGTCTCACCACCCTCACAGTGAAGAATTTCTTCGTTATATCTGATATAAACCTCCCCTCTTTCAGGTTAAAGCCATTTCCCCTTGTCCTATCACTTGATGACCCTGTAAAAAGTCCTTCCTGTGCTGATGACCTCAGAGCTTGATGCAGCACTCCAGGTGAGGTTTCATAAGTAAAGAAGAGGGGGAGAACCACGCCCCTTGACCTACTGGTCATGCCTCTTTTGATGCAATCCAGGACATGGTTGGCTCTGGGCTGTGACTACATATTGCTGGGTCATACCGAGCTTCTTGTCAACCAAAATCCCCAAGTCCTTCTTGTCAGGGCTGCTCTTAGTCCATTCTCTGCCCAGCCTGTACCTGAGCTTGGGATTGCCCTAATCCAGGTGCAGGACTTTGCTCTTGACCTTGTTGAACTTGAATTTCACCCAGGCCCAGCCTGCTGACCACACAACACAGCTTGGTGTTGTCAGCATCACCCATCAGCACTTACTGAGGGTGCATTCCATCCCACTGTCCGTGTCACTGTCAGAGATGTTAAACAGTGCTGATCCCAATACCTACTCCTGAAGAACATCATTCATCACTGGTCTCCACTTGGACATCAACCTGTTGATTGCAACTCACTGAGTGCAGACATACAGCTAGTTTTTTATCCATTGAACAATCCATCCATCAAATCCACGTTTCTCCAATTTAGAGAAAAGGATGTCATGCACAAGTCCAGGTAGATCATGTTAGTCACTCTCCCTTCATCCAGCAATGCCATAATCCCAACAAAAAAAGGCCACTTTATTTTTAAGGCACAATTTGCCTCTAGTAAAGCCATGCTGGCTGTCACCAATCACCTTTTTATTTTCCATATGCCTTAGCAGAGTTTGTAGAAGAATCTGCTCCATGATCTTGCCAGGCACTGAAGTGAGACTAAGGTGAGACTGACTGGCTGGTAGTTCCCTGGGTCTTCCTTTCTCTAGCTTTTTTAAAAGAGGATTATGTTTCCCCTTTTCCTATTAAGGGGAACTTCATTGGACTGTCATTACTTCTCAAATACAATGGATAGTGGCTTAGCCACTTCATCTGTCGATTCCCTCAGGACACAAGGATGCATCTCCTCATCAGGTCCTATGGACTTGTGCACTTTCAGGTTCCTGAGGTGTTCTCTAACCTGACCTTTTCGCGCAACGGGTGGTTCTTCATCCTCCTAGTCCCTGCCTTTGTCTTCTGTGACTTGGGCAGCGGTGAAGACCAAGTTAAAAAAGTGGTTGAGTACATGAGCCTTTTCCATATCCCAGGTAATCAGGTATTCTGTGTCATTCCAGAGAGGGCCCATATTCCAAGAAAAAGTAAACTAAACTTGGAAAAAAGCAGTACAGCCAATAAAACAAAAAGACTAGACTCCCCACTTTCTCTTATACTTTAAATAGAAACAGGTATTCACTAATGCAAGTGTGGATTTATGGATGCTTCATATTTTATATGGCTGTTTTACATAATAATGTTATTAGTATATTCTGCAAGTTTTGAAGTGTAAGAAACAAGTATTTTAAAGGTCTATATTACTAAGATATGTAGACAGGCACCTAGATGGATTTTCAAAGTCTCTGAAAATCACACTGCCACTCTACCCAACAGATATCTGGCATTTAGGAAAACTAAGCAGACTTGTGTCATGTAAAAAGAGTCAAAACACGGTTCTAACATTTTCTTTTCTACTCAGTTATATCTCAGGTATGTACAGTTACAATATTTGTCGTTTTCTTGCATATAAATTCTCCCACAGAGAATCCAGAAATTATTGCCTCTCACAGAGGTTTAATTTCACTTGGTGGTGGCACACATGGCAGATGTCTCCTGTATTGTATCCTACAAAATACAGGTAAGGTGGCATAGTTTTTACTATCACAAATGGGTTTTACTTGGACTTCAAAAGCTACCACAGGTCCTTCTCATACGTGATTCATAACCTTGGGAAAAAACACTGAGGTGCAGATCAGTGTCAAAAAAAATGAATAATGACACTATTTTTCAAATAAACTAAGAAAGTTGATTGCTATTACTTTTTTTTTAGCAGTTTGAGAAATGCCATCTTTAGGGGTTCCTCTCTACTTTCTTTCCCTATGTTCAGCTTTCCTATTTGTGCAATAAAAATTCAGTTAAAGTCTCATTATAGTTGTTTAGAGCTGAGCACCAGGGAACACACAATATAAGGTGATGTAACAGGGAATGGTGGCAAGCTTAATAGGCTGTACTGCACTAACTTAAATTAGTCATTGAGTGAACTAATCACAAATTGCCAATGTTGAACCCACCACAATGGAGGTTCAATAGGGAGTGAAAAAGCACTCTAGAAAAAGGAAACTCAGGGGTACTTTCTGCATTACGACTATGTATCATATATCTTCAGAGAGAAAAAGAATGAGAAAGGAAAGCAAATTGCTTCCAAATTCACTTTGGATAAGAGTGGAGGAAAACATGGCAACATCACATATTTCCAGTGAAGTTAACTGCTTGATGTATAAATGCAATTCTTCAAATTCTTGCAGCACTTGAAGCTTTTTTCCTCTATCGTTACTTTGCTACTTATTCTGACAGAAGTGAATTTATGAAGTATTGATGGTGTCCCAAACCAATTCCATAGGTATATATTTATCCTTCATGCATATTTCAAAAATATTCATCAATATGCTACAAGTTAAATTATTGTTCAGCCAGACTCACTTCTGATAAATTTGAAATGAATATATTTCACTTACAACAGCAACAGAAAAAAAAGTAAAGAAACAGAGAATAAAAATTACATGAAGTCACATACGTTATAGTGCATTTTCATTCTGAGAGTACAACTGGCTTTAAAGTACAAGGTGAAGTAAAGCTCTCAGAAATCAACAAGAAAGAAATTGAAAGAATTTTTGGTGTGGAAGAACTCTAAACCATTCCATAGTAATTTTCCTAGGGAAAACCTCATGCTAGGAAGCAAATGTGGAAGGCAAAAGGATTCACAGTGAATGTATGTTCCTTGATGTATGCACATCTTTTTTGCTCCTACCTTCTTGTTTTTTAAAGGGAAAGGTGAGAAAGTAGATTTAACTTTGGTACAGGCTTCAAACCAAAACAAACCATATACAGCAGAGAACAAAACACTGCAGTGCAAGGAAAAGAAAGAAAGTACGAAAATCATGACATAAAACTGTCAAGTACAAAGTTGGACAGATTTAAAAAAACATATTGCAGAAAGAAATATTGTAGAGATACTAAAAGCAGGCTGCAATTAATCTTTTTGAATAGAAAGTATCACTGAAAATTTGTAAATTTTGGAAATATCTGGTGTCTTATTCGTATATTAATCAGAATACCTTATCAACATGTGGATATTTCAAAGAGAGTTGTAAGAGTGTACTTATTGTGTGAAATATCAGAATCACACACTGGTTGAGGCTGAAAAGGACCTCAACCTGGAGGTTATCTAGCCTGAAACCCCTGCTCAAAGCAGGGCAAAATAATCAACTCGTGTTCAAAGAACCTTAAAGAAATAATTTTTGTCATATTAATTAATTTTAATATTCCTATTCATCTTGCTGTATTTTCCATAGTTAAGATGTTTTCAGTTAAGAATTTTGTTCCCATCCACTTCTGCTTTGCCCACAAGAGAAGGACCTCATGCTGGAGTTCTGCCATATGAACTTACACAACAATTAGACTCTCAAACTTTTCTGAAACAGGTTGTTGACTGCTAAACTTTTTACAAGGAAATAAGGGCCAATTTCTCTGCCAAGTGTTGTCATTATTTCAAAAAAACAGACTTACTAAAAGCTGCCTGCAAGTGGTAGCCAAGCTATTAATACCTGAGCATTGGCAGCAGACTTAGGAACATTTTAAATACATTTTTAATCTCAAGAATTATTTCATACAATAGACTTCCTTCATTTTATGAATGTCAGAAAAAGTTCTTTTGAAGTTAAGAACAATTAGATACTGTGAGAAAACTTACATGCATGCTAGCATTTTTATTATTGTAAATGCACCTTAAGATGCACTTAGTAAAATGATTTTACCTCATTATAAGCTTTTGTACTCTTCTGTATAAGCTGTTGTCTATCCAGATCTGCAGATCGGGAGATTCTGTTAATGGTCTGTTGATAAACTGTTGATAAACTGTTGACAGTCAGTGTTAAAAACTACAATACCACATTCTGTAATGCTAGGATGACTAAAATTTTGAACAATTAGTAGACAAATAATACTGACCTCTAATGATAGTAGAACATTCAAGGAAATAAAATAGACTGTCTGATAGCTTCTGTCTACAAGCAGAAAGAATTGCTGGTTTTGAGAAGTTAAAATTAAAATATGCAAAACCCCCATTGTCCTTCCATCTGCCAAGAATTCTGTGCTTATAGAAGTGTTAACCTACTCTGACATAAGGTAATTTCTTAAATATATTATTTTTTCCTAAAGATTTTCCAGTTTCTCAGCACTTTTATCCATATTTTACATTCAACCATTGAACTCCTCAGCAGAAATAATTTCCACATATTTTCAAAGTGGATCTTTACACAGAACCCACAGTTCTTTAGACATAGAGGACTTGCACTAAAATCATAAGCAGTGCTTTCAACTTCTCTACCGGCTTGCAGAGAGCAGGCTCTGCCTCTGGGCCAGTTGATCCAATCTGAGAACAGACTCACAATGTGTCAGCCTGTGCAAACCCAGTAGCATTTTCTTCTGTTTTATCTGTAAGTAACAGGCCCACTGAGCAAACTAACTCATCATCTTGGAGATCCTCTGAAGTAAGTTGGTTGTTTCATGAAGAGTGGATGTCTAAGGCCCCAGAATAAAACAAAAAGGGAAATAAAATTTCAAAGATATAGTTGCACACTCACTCAAACCTTTTTTTCCTAACTGTAATGCAGGAGCAACAGCTGAGAGGATGGATGGAATTTTTTACTTTTTTTTTTTTTTCTGGTAGGCATCCTTGACTTAGATATTTTTTAAAAAAACTTGCATAATAAATGAAAAAGAAATGCTTAATTAATGAAGAAAATTATTTTAATGAAGAAAAATCAGCAAGAGATTCCCATTTCCCAAAACTATGAACAACACTGGGTACAAGACTTGAAGAAAAAACCAAAAACCTCCCAGTTCGGGCTCACAGTGAGAATATGGGAAACACTTTATAGGTCTTATCCACAAATTTCTCAGTCTTTTCATTCAAGCAATTAACATGATTAAGTACAGTTTTCCCATCTGATTTAATTAGCTGTAATCATACCAAACTATTGTAAATTGGGCATTCAAGATATATGACACATCTTTTCAAATACGGGTACATTTATTGTGAAAATGAGTAATAGAAGCATTCTCTAGCCCAAGGCAATTACGATTATGAGAAGTGCCTGTTTGGTAAAAGGTCACAATATGATGCCTTGCATTTGCCTAAAATAGTCTTGTCACTGCACAAACTCTAACAGGGAAAGCATATTCTTAACAACCATGATTTGGTAATTTAACTTCAGAACTAATTCCATGTGCTTCTGAATATTTTAACAGTGAAAATTTAGAATATATTATCTTGATAGAAATTGCATATTAAACATTAAAACTGTTTTCTAATTTTTAACTCCAGCAATTTCTAGATTTACCTATAGGTCTATTGCTGAATAAAGTATTCCAGTTTTATGAAACAGCAATGCTCTGACCATTATAATTCCTTAATGCTATGTGAATTGCTGGAAATTTTTTTAATGACCCTTTCAAAACTACATTAATCCTCAAGCTTCTCTCCACTGTCTCCTGATTAATTCACTTGCATTTTGCTGGAGGCTACACACACACAGAGTCTTTGCCTTCAGCTGAAAGCTGGCAAGGATGTTTTCGATGCAGTTCACATTATATCAATCAAAGACCAGCGCTCTTTCTCCATTCAGCCACTGTGTATTAGTGACCTGGTTCCTGAAGCCAGGACTCTGCCAGAAATGAGTTTTCTTGCCTGAATTCTATCACACTAGATGTGTGCAGAGGATGTAACGTAATTAGTGACTTTAACATTTGCTGCCAGCAAGTTGTCAAGCATTATTTGGGGAGAGAGGAAAGGGAATAATATAGAAATTGAGAGAAATCTTAAAGTAGATTATTGGGAAAATGAGTATTTTTTAAGCATCCTGTTCCTCAAGAAGGAAATGGAATGACAATGAAAACTAAGCTAGCTCCTGTTTGAAAAAATGTGCAGAAAATGAAAATGCATGAAATTCCTGTTTCACATCATGAATTAACCACAATAAACCTATCAAATGTATTAAATATGCAAAATCTATTTGTGGAGGAAAAAAAAGATATAACGAAAAAATGTTAGCAAATTGATAAAGCATCCCTACTGAAGAATGGTCATTTGTAATAGGTTTTGCCAATGCTGTAGTAAACATGCAAAATTCTTAAGAGATGGTTACATTTTTTGGGCTTTTTCCCTTTTGATCTATGAATAAAAAGCCAAATAATATGCATAATTTAAATATGTCATTACAAGTTCCTAGCATAGAGTGCTGTGATATAGGTGTTTCCCGAAAAGGTGTGGTTTCTCTCTTGCTGACTTCATGTAGAGGTGAAAGATAAGACAAAGAGCTGTCCTTAAAGTAGGTGTTTGGAATTACAAAGTATCTTAATGTACATGTAAGCAGAAGAGAAGAAAGAGAATACAAGTAGAAAATTTACAGATCAAATAAAAAAATCTACAACTTACTGAATTATAAGTTTATTACCTTGAATAACCTAATACACACATGATGACCTGTGTAATTGTTTTAAGGACATTGTTTCACCACCTTCATCTTTCTTTCCAGACATGTAACAAATATGTTGAATACCACCTGCCTTCCTATGAAATTCTGTATCCTTTCAAATTTCTGTTTTGATGAAAACACTTTTCTTTGGAAAAACAATTCATTACTATCTGAAAACACTTCTGTAGCTTAAAACCTAAATCTATCCAACATTTAATATTCTTTATCTTGTGGGTCACAGCAAACAGCAAAATATATAAAAATCATGGTATTTTAAAGTTTCACAGCTATTGCCTATATATGTTCCCTAGGAATTTTCACAGAAAGGAATAGGCTTTTTTAGCAGCACAATCAAGCTAGGGATTTTGATTACATTTATATTTTCTCCAATACAACCAAACTGCCATTGAATTAGTATAAATGTTTAGTTAATTTTCTTTATGATTGAACTGTTTATTGATTCCCAGGCAGGTACATTGTAACTAATAATAGCCTTCTACTGCCCCCTATACTTTCCTGCAAATAAAAATAAAATCAGGAAAAGTATTCAATCTTATAAAAATAAATGGCAATGATGTCTGAATGTTTTATTACCTCAAAAAAAAATATAATCTTTTTCCACAAGATATATTCTTCTGTGTAAGAATCTATAACATCTCTTTTCTGAATAAAAAATAGACTCTGTTCATGCATGACTTATAAAACCTTCTTTGTATTTTGAAATTATTTATCTTGCTTAGACACCCAGGACAAACAGTGATTAGTGTCAATGCACTTCTTATTCATAAATATGTATAGCAAGTATTATAGGGCTGTGTAAGCAAGAGCAAGTTTGTGAGCAATACAGGAACACCAGAATAAAGCTGCAGCAAGTTGTTTATTCAAAATCATTATGTCATATCCAAACAGCTGCTCTCACCTGGAATTGCTGCAAGTGGAGCTGATCAAAACTATATTTATTTGAGTTAAAATCAGTTGTAGTCTGTCTATATTTGCAGCTTTTCCTTAGTCATATTTATTTTATTGAACTCAGTATTCAAAAGAATGCACCTTAAGCTTGCATGTTTGTCTACTAATTCAAGTTAAGCAGTAATGGAAGATGAGGTTTCCCCATCTTCATGAGCTAATTAATCTAAGCACAAAGAAATCCTCTCCAAACAAATTTTATGTACAACAAATATTATTAGGTTAACCTCTCCTTCTATGTAGCCAGCTAATGATCTTGAACATGATGTTGCCTTTCTTCTGAGAAGTCTTTCTCAGAGAAGTCAGACAAAACTGCCACTCATGACTTTTGTCTTTTCTTCTTGGGTAAAAAAAACCACATCAAAACCAAAAAAAAAGACCCCTTCAGACTAATAATGCTGTTTCTACCAATGAAATGCCAAAGCTTATCAGAGTGCTGCATATCAGTATTAAAACTTTGAACTTCATTCCATAGGTATTATGGATAGAAATGTCAAATGTAAATGTAAAAGTATGTCAAAGCTAGTTAGCAACAAAACTACAAACAAGGAGATCAACATCCTAATGCACTTCCTGTTCCACATAATACCAAAGTTTCATATTCACACTGACATTCACAGCAACAACGGTGATGGAAAATATCACCAGTACCTACACCCACATGTTCCTGGGGCACATGGCAGATGTAGACAATTAGCCATGGATGCTTTCATCTGCTCAGTAATAACCACGAGGTTATATAATGGAAAGGACTTGTGAATCACTAAGGTAGACAACTACCCTTACCTGATGTGCAGAGAGTAGCACACCTTCCCTGGAGTGGTGGGGAAGCAAAGACCAGAAAGCGTAGTAAGATATGTAGGCACACTCACCAGATTCTAAATCAGACATTTTAGGGAAGGGTTATCGCAAACGGGTCACTGGCAGGTTCTAAAAGATGGTTAAATATGAGTTCCAAAATTAATACGGTTTTCTATCGTCAGCTACTGATTTTGAAATTCAGCCATTACAGATAGAGGAACTGTCCATCATAAGGCTTAGCAGGAAACTATGAAGACTTTTCCACTGCACAGTATATATGAACATGCATATATGTATACGTATGCATATGTATATATGTTCAAAACACATTTGCAAAGGTAGCTAACCCATTTTCTGAACAATCTCAGGATCAGAGAGATTTTGGAGCACTGGAAGAGCCTGGATTCAGTCTCGAGCAAGGGATACTCCAAAATTTTGACCTTGTGAAAGACACAAAGCCAATTTTTAAAATGTGATTTTTTTTTCCAAAGAAGATTATAGAATTAAGGTTGGGTTACCTAGCACAAGGCTCCTTCAGCTTGTTTCTTTACAAATTTTCCTCTATAAGTCACCAGCCCTTGAAATAAATATGCTCCTAAAATGTAAGAGTTCTTTTAAAAGAAGATAATTTCTCTTTCTTACAATTTTGAAATAACATATGATATGAATCATATGCAATTGAAAGTAAACAGAGCAACAAAAGGAGTCAGACCTCTAACAGCCTGAAATCATAAATGCTGAAAGTAGTATGTGTTCTGATTCATTACAATGAATTTAACTGGGAATCTGAAAAAGGTCATTCAAATATTAAGCATTCTACTATTTCAATGAAGAGTGACTCAACTGAAAGCACGCTGTACCTCTGTCGTATAATCATGAAATGGTATGTCAGTTGCCAAGTGCCTCTGATGTCTCCAGTTGCAGGTAAACTAATGGCAAGCCAATGGAATTGTTTTCTTTTCTACTGTCTAAAGTACACCTAATTGTTATGAGAATGCCAATGGTTAATAAACCTGACAGGAACACCTTAGACATTTAAATCTGGAGAGTCATTTGCAGCTGATAACTATAAACTCTTAGGCTAGGCTGCACCTTGCTTCCCCCAGGGCCAGGAGAGTAAGTCTCTAGAGCAGCAATCTGTTACAACAGCGTCTGGCCCCACAAACTGACCCCACTGCCCCATATAAACAGGAATTAAATATTTTCTGGGCTAAGGAAGTTTGTTCCAAGTTTTATAGCATTACAGTATTCCAAGCTGTTCATAGTTCAATAGATGTCTGGGGCAGGATTGCAGGAGCTGTAGCTGCGGTGTCTGAGCTGAGCCCCACAGCCCTCTCTGCCCAGCAGCTGCAGTCTGCACATGTGACTGTGAAAAGGTCAGACACCTTTCCAGCTTTCAGCAGCTCTGCCTGAAGATGCTGGCCACACAGACCTGAAGTGTTCTGTTGACCAGGCTGAATTTTCAGTTCCTGTCTTAGGTAGAAGACTGAATTCTATTCTTAGTCATACTGTGTTAAACTTTTAAAAGGTTAAACAGATGAGATTGAGTAGTTTTAACTTGATGAGACATTCTTCAGATCATTATGTCCTCATCAAAAAGCTGGGGAGCATTATACAGTCATTCATTCATCAACAGGTTGGAATGAAGACAATAACAAATGTCTTGATTATAATTTCCTTGCCGCTTTCAAATTTGCTGCCTTATACTACACAGAGATCACATTCATATAACCGACTAATTAGTTGCAAGCAGCCTTTGATCCTTGTTACACATTATAAATTATTATAAATATATTTCTTAGTGAAATGTGTCCTTAATACAGCTCTTCGGAGTGACTCAGAGTATCTAAAAGAAGAGCATTATGTTTTTATCAAGTTTACCATGGAGATTGAATTTCTACAATTGTAAGATTACTATGTTCTGTATTAAAGACAGATGGATAACTATTGCCATGGTAACCAAGAAGCTTCAGAAAGTTTATAAGAGTTTTCATATGAGAATTTCAAAGTAACAACTTTATAATTGCCTTTTTATTCCAAAAAGTCAGTCAGCTCTAAGTAGACAACTGGTTTAGATTGGTATATATATTTATAGATATAATAACACATGAAATTGTCTTGCAAAATTAATTATATACATATATTTATTTCTAAAGTAGGTAGCCTGGTAAATTTTTCTTTGTAATTTTACATTTTGCAATAAAATTTTAAAAATTATTCTTTCAGTCCAATAGGAAGGTATTTGTAATTAACTCAAAGCTACAACCTACCACTGATCACAAGTAGTCAATACTACATACATTATACATGATATTTAACTTAAAATGTTGTTCTTTTTGTTAGCAATTATGTCAGCAAGCTGTTGGGTTTTTTATGTTATCAAATATCATTTAGGCACTCAGTATCAAACCAAATGGAATGAAGATGTATGTCTTTGCTACAAACACTTGGATTCCCATCACTTTACTGCTTAATGTGACTCCAGTTGTGAAGAAGATAACTTCAATAATTTGACGTAAAGTTGGTTAGCTCTATAAATAATAAAATTAATTATTTAACATTTCCTATGGAAGCAGTTCCAGACTCTCAGCTATGATAAATAAAGGAATAGACTAGTTCCAGCCTCTGTTTAACTTCAGAGAAAGTGTAAGCGACAGATATATTTTTAAACATTATTTTCTCCTCCGTGCATTGTTCTAATACATATTCTGGAATTCACAAAGCTAACCTTTTTATAAAATCAGCAAAGGAACATGTATTATTTATGAACCTGAGTATTTTAGCTAAAACCAACCTACCATTTGTTATCTATCATGCTTACATCTGTAATAATATATCCACTGCAAAGTATCTGGAATATATTTTATGCATTATGTTAGTATCCCATGCAACATTATTTATACTTACAAGTATGCATGCTTATATGTGACAAATTCAGGGCTGTATTTCAATGTTGTAAGCATCAAGGCATAATAATTTATATTAAAGCCCAAACAAATATATTCAATAAGAATTTCAGTGTCATGCCGTGGTTATAGATTTTTTTATCAAATACCCATAGAAAGCATTGTTATTATGCGTGGGTAAACAAGGTGAATTGAAAAGCTTATGGAATTTCCCTTGAATGACCAACTAATGTTCCAAATACTTAAATAGGATTTAAAAAATAATTCCTCATATTTTCAGTTCTTCCTTGTTCCACTTCTCCTTGTTCCAGTCTAATGGGACGTGAAGGGGAATTAGTTCTTCCAGTACTTCCACAGCCACGATGCAAAAGTGATGGTTTAGAATAACATCCAATAAACAACCAATATTTTAGACTTCTCTTAAATCAGAGCGATATCTGAACTCCACGAAAAGCACCATAATAATTTCTATACACACAATGACTTACAGCATACAGATGGATATAGATATTTTACTTTCTTTTTTCTAAAGTCAACAGTGACAGATCTGTTAATAAAGGCGAAAATCACTTAATGGCTTTGTTCCTGTACTTCAAGTTCTTCATTCAGGTTAAAAATAAGAGCTGTTTCAATGACGTGGTTTTGATGACTTTTTAGATAAACAGTTCAACACTCGTGCCCTAAAATGATTTGGTAAAAAGTGCAATGAAATGGTGAAGTATTAAAAAAATTATGAGTCATTTAAAGAGTAATAAGCTGCAATGACACCATCGTGTGTGGCAATTATATCTAGAGGTTTCCTGTAATTGCCTTATAAAAAACTATCACTGTGCAACATTAGGAGTCTAATATAAATAGGCTCCTTGTATATTCATTAACTATCATATATGCAAGTGGAAATGAGAAGCATTTAAAAATACGACCGCTTACCATTTTCTGTTAGAAACCCACAGAGATTTCCTTCCAAGGTAGACATTGAGGATTTCTTGGCCTCATGACCTCCAAATAAAAATCTCCCAGATACCAAATCATGGTTGCCAATGAAACCTTGGACCACCTCAGAATACAGTTTTCCAGGGGCTGTATTCATATTGGACAAGACATAGAGAACACTTTTTATTTTCTAAACTTGCCTGTCCATTTGTCTTGCATGCACCTGACTGTGCAAGAAGGCTCAGTGCTTACCATGGACACTCAATCATGATGTCAGTGCTTAGGGCCTATTTTAGATGTAGGAACACCTGAATCAGATGCTCAAATCAGCTATAGTGTGACAGAACTATCAGTGCAAAGCTCAAAGTTGGTAAGGTGCCTTCTTCTCAACACCTCTGCAAAACAGAAATGAAACTTGGCCCTTAAGATTCATTCTTTCTCAGGTCATTCAAATTATAGGTACACATACAGGGTAACTCAGAAAGGCAGACACAGAAAAATGAGAGTTAACAAAAACAAAGAGCTTGTTTTAATTTGGGGACATGTTACATATACACAGACAAACAAAAGATAACTAACTTCAGAAATGGCTGGGTCCCAATAAAATACTTAAAACTGTATTTTAAAATATGTTCTTAAGTCAATACATACTTATCTTGTGCCAAAAAGCAAAACATCCCTGAGTGGCTCAACACACTCTCAATGTGTTCATGTAGTGTTGCTCTTTGTAAGTACTCTACTAATAACTTAATGATTCAGAAGTATTTTAAAGTGCTATAAAAGAGCCGATTACCAGTATAGTTATATTATTATATTATGGAACACTTAAAATACACATGTATATGTTTTTCTTTGTTTAAAAGTATCCAGTGGGTCAATTTTCTGATTTGCAACAGGAGAACGACAGAAAATTGAAGTCCTTCTGAAAACCAGTGAACCCAGTTCTGTTCTGACAACAAACCTAATGATGCTTTCCCATTATATTTGTTGTAATAGGGATATTTGAAGGGGAATGATATCCTTCTCTATTGTGTCCTGTACAAGGCTGAACTCACTAGTAAGTTTGAAATTGAAATTGTATAGGGTAATAATGCTTGTCCTAAGAGCAAAGATACATAGACCTATTTGAAGAGTAATATATTCAGTAAGTCAACCTATTTGAAGAGTAATATATTCAGTAAGTCATACTATGTCTAACAAGGGATTATAGACAACAGTTAAAAGAGGGCATTCTGGTTCTAAATGCTATCCTGCTAGAAGCAGTTTTCACACTTATGCTTCCAATCATCATGGAAATATGAGTTATTAATTACTCTTCACTATAACTCTCAATATAACCAGTGTCAACACACTGGTATCTTTTCTCTTAGCAAAATATCACTGCTATTATTCTCCTGAAAGCGTGAAACCATCTTTGACCACATGGTTTGTTTATCTGAGCTGAGGTAAGATACTTGTAACTGAAGCATTTGAAAAATCAGATGTTTCACACTTACTGGGATGCTACTGCCAAAGCTGCCTAATTCAGATCAAGGCACAGGGCCGTGTGTGTCTAGACTCAATGTCCAGTGATGTATCAGTATCCAAGCTCTGTCCAACACAAAGAAAACAGGATCTTCTTTGACTGTCATTGCTTGTACCAAACAGTTGTAGTCAATAAAGTCCCTGTGACCGTGGGACTAACTTTCTGTGTAGAGATCAGGCCACATAAATGCCCCAAATTTCTCGCCCCTATATGAATTACATCAAAAGTTATGATCAGTATGAAATCAGATAACATTTATTTTTATTTTTTCTTTAATTTTAGTTCTAGACAGAGTAAATGACAAAACTTACTTTTGCTCTATTACTTTTCAATTTTCACCCTATTTTGAAACTGGTTCCACTCATGAGCATTGCCCATCAGAGTTGGAATGGACATTAGTAATAGTAGAAACATCAATCTTATACTTAGATATTCGTAAAGGTTATCAATCCACATTTCCTGCTGCTTGGAAGAAGCATCCTGCTTTGAAAAGCTTAAAAATTTGAAAAAGTGAAGGTCAAAATCATTTTGCACTCTTTATTTTAAAATCCATTTTTAAGGAACTTTTCTAGTACAGCCACAGTAATTGGTGAATGCACAGTGCTGTTAGCATATCATCCACTAGTTCTGAACACTCTGCAGCAGATTTTCAGTGTATCATCTGCTGAGGTGATAAGGCTGCGATTTTTCCTGCTTTCTACTAGACCTTCCAGTACCTATGTAAAACCAAATGGGCTCAAACAGAAGAAAAACCACAGGATTTTCCTACTGTTTGAACCACTTTGATTTTAATCCCTTAAACTATTCACCAAATCTACAGAGAAAAAAGTACAAAGTTAGCTTTTTCATGCTGGAGGACCACTGGTACATTTGGCAGCCTCCAAACTCTCAGGATGAGCACTTTGCAGAAAAACTGCTTCCACTTCCTTCTGGGTACTTTCATAATTTCTGGTCTTCCCATCCTGATCACAAGGAAATGAATTTGGACAGTGTCAAAGGACTTACTGTAAAGGACTCAGATATGTACTTTGAAACACTCGCTAACTGCTGGGTAATTCTCTCTGACTTTGGAAAGTTAGACGTAAAATCTTCCTCAAAGAGGGTCACTTGCTATAGGAGGAGTTCATTATTCTCCTCACAGACAAAACTAAAATTGTAAATACCACTTCAACAGTTTCTCTACTTTTTTTTTTTTTTTTCAATTGGTTTAAAGGTACACTTAAGCTCCGTCCAGAAGTAGGAAACAGACAGCTACAAAAACTATGAAAAGCTCAAATGCTGGCTTTCAACATCTAAATGAAATATGCATTACATTTCAATAAAGTTTTAATGCAGGATTGAATTTTTTACTGAAGAAGGGCACGTAACAATAAATATACCCTACTCAGTTACAGGTGAAAAGGTTTTAATAGAGAATATGTTTCCATTTCTTGTTTCCTACTTACATGACCAAAACACTCCCCACCTTAGAAAAGTATTTTCTGAAAGTTTAGGAGAATGGCTAAAATTATATTTTTCCCATGCAATTTCTTCTTAATTAAGTAGAAGTGATGGTCCATGGAACAGCTGTTTTAAAGCATAGTATGTTCTCACATTAAATGAACCAAATAACCCACTTCTGTGTGTTTTTTTAAGTTTCCAGTGGCTAGTAAAAATTGTATACTATAGCTGCAATAATTACACAGCTGTGGTTTACATTGAAAAATAGTGCATTAGGAATACATTTAATTAAATACTTTTGCTTAGTAAATTGATTTTTTTCCTTAGTTGCTCAAAAATTAGTTGACATTTCACCTAGATATCGTTGTGAATGATTTGGCACAATGATATATAAACTGCAACTAATAATTTGGAGCTAAAAGTTAAACATTTTATACAACAGCATTGTCAGATCTTTGTGTAAAAATAAAACAATGCAGGATATTTGGTAAATGGCCAGTCTTCGCGAACGAAGAACCGGGGAAGGTCTTTACACCTTCCAGCCTGCGCATTGGATTTTTTAGGTGAGACACAGTGTGCGCGGATATATATTGCTAGCATATGTCTCAAACCTTCTATGATAAATTAATACTTTGTTTCTTACAGTTTACAGTGACAGGAGTTTGTGTCATGAACCATATTCTGTGTTTGCTAAAAGCCTACATAAATTTTCAGTTTATGTCTCATAGAGGCAATTGCCTCCCGTGCCAAATTCTCAATAAATCTGACCAAGTATTTTTAGAGTGCAGTATTTGTCTTGTAGAAGTTTTGTAGAAAATAAACAGTAATTTCTGAATTGCACTTCTAGCTCTGATGCACAAGAACTCTAAACAGATTTTGTACAGCTTTTCCTATTTTACTTGGATTGGAGCTATTGATTCCAACTGTGAATTAATAGAGTCAGGAGACACAGGACAGCTACTTGTAAAGTTCAGCACCAGGGAGGTATTTCAGCAGTAATGGTGTCCCATTGGTTGTTCATCAGTGGCAGCTATTCTTGAGTAAATGTAATTTTGCAAGATCGTTAGAAAAGTGACAGAAGGAATTCTACAGAGCAGTTTTACTGATAGAGGGAACAATGTTTCTGCCTGTGTGACAGATTTAATGGCAATATTATTTTTATCTGCCATTTGTGTCTGATTTAATTTCTTTTTTTACTCAGAAACTTGCTGAATAATGCTTGTTGTTTTGACTGCATCCCTTAAACAAATATAGTGAATAGTTACTGAAGACAAATGTTTTTTAAAATATTTACTTTAGAGTGGGCAAATGTATTAATAAAAGTCTCGTTAATACTGTTCTGGACAAGATTACATTGTCAATGTTACCATTTTACTCATTGTGAATCAATGAAAAGAAGGAAAACAATAGATTTGAAACATAAGAGACTGTTGCTAATACCACAAAACCTAATGCTGCCTAAGCTGCATTAGTGAGTGGTGGAAAGATTAAAGATCAACAGTAAGCAAACAGCAAAACACAGTGAGATGGCAGAAAAATTCTTCAGTTTTGAAGGTCTCCTGCAACTGAATGCTCTCTGTGAGATACATGTAAAGGATATTCATTCATGCCATAGTTTTAAAGATTCAAATAGACCTTACAAATTTAGGCAGAGTTTAGGCATCCATTTTTACTCTATGTATGACCTTATCATTCCTGGACTGTGTTACAATCTGTATTCAGACCTACAGTATATCTGAAGTACAGGAGATGAACCAGGGAAGGTGCAACTCAGAGTTTTATTCAGCTAATGTGACACAATTTTTTTAACTTTTTCTATGATAACCCCATGGAATTTTGTACCATCTCATTTTATTTATTTAATTTTTTTATTTCTTATCTCTATGCCAATAAGAAAAGAAATGATCCTGCCTAGAACCAGTTATAATAGCAATAGAAAAATCTCTCAAGTGTTATGGCACATTGGAAATTCAGCAGAAAGTAATTACCGTGTGTCTATACATTTATGTATATGTTACTTTGCCCCATTCAATTTTATTTTTCAATTTTATTTTTCAATTTTATTTTGCTTTTTATAAAAAACCAAACATAACTCTACTTTAATTTTAATTTCTGAACTCACTGCAGTATGACAAGTTATTACAGTAACTACATAATAGAATTTTATAAGTGTTATTAGTTCTCTCTAACCTTTTTTTATCTGTAGCCTGTTCCTAAAATCCTTACCAGATGAAGTTTTCCTAGGGAATTCAGGGGAACAGAGTGACTAATTTCAAAAGTGGAAGTGATACATACATGTCACACTCACAGCTCTCTACTCTTGCTACAGCTAAACAATAAAATTTTATGCTAGCAATTGATGATGATAGTATGGCAAAAATTTACCACATAATAAGCTTATTTCCATAGAAATTTTTTTTAACTGTAGTTTGTCTAGACAAAACTACGCTGCAAGATTCCCCAGCTTCTCTACCATAAAACAACCTCCAGCAAGCGCTGCAGGACGTAATCTTTGGATAATCTTTTCCGAAGAATGCTTAAAAACTCCCATCCATTTCAAGTTGTGTTACCACCTCATTAATAAATCCCACAGCCATGCTGAACTGTAATCAACTTTACTGTGATGTGCTGGTTTTAAACAAAGCTAGTATTGTCTGCTTTCTCTGCTTCATCCCTGAAGTCAATTGCACCATCAGGATACCTAAATGCAGCTCACAGTTCACCACAGCTTTCCATTTAGATTAAAGTAGTTGCAAACGCTGAATGTGCCCAGAATGGAAATGCATGATAAAAAATACGTAACTTACTGGTGTTTCCCTTCTACCGCTAATGAAGTTCTTACCAAGAACTGCCATATTACACACACAACAGGTATTTTTGGGAGGGTATTGGTTTCTGGGGTGTTTCAAAATTGTTTTATTTGAAATTTAAAGAGCCTACTTCAGCACGGAGAGGAGCAGGCTGAAAGGAACTGTGGAGAGAGAAAATCAAAGACTGAGAGGTCTCCTCCTGAGTCCACAGAACCTGCTAAACCCTATTGAAGTACACCTGGGGAAATGAAAGGAAAAATGCCAGATGGGGAGAGACAGAGAAGCTCTCCTACACAGTAAAGAGGGTGTACTTAATTTCTAACCAGTATAATATTTATTTAGCCGGTCTTAACTCCTTCGGAGAAATGATGTATGTGAAGTCCTGGGAACACAGGGAGTACATGAAAATGTATAAGAAAGGTTTGCTTTCAAACAAGATTATCTCACAACTTATAATCCACCTGCTGTTGACTGGTTATGGCACTCATCTCGTGGATCTGCACCTCACCACAGTTTGTTAAACTGTGGAGAAAGAAAATGTAGTGGGAACTTTCTGTTCCAATGGGCTGACTGAAACCACAAGAGCTCATGTTCTCTGTTTGCACAGATGCCAGAAGTTGAAGGAAATTTCCATGCGTATATTTCCAAAAGAATCAAGCTTAAACTACATTTACTTTTCTGACTGTAGGCATACACTATGCGACTGACAGCACCAGATAGGTTCTCCACCACAAATTAGCACCTAAAAGTAGGCAAAATAGAAAGGTGTGTCACTGCACACCTAGAAACACAGTGGCATTTTGGTTACCTTCTGTGTTGCATTTTGAAACAAGAAAAATAGGTGTGCTGAAAGCAGCAGTCTGATATGTCCAGCCAGGGTCCTTTGTTAATTATTGATGGAAACAGTGAGATAATGACTATGCAGCCTCCATAGCTGTATCAATGACTGTCCACATGCTAACTTGTATACCAATCATCAGTGATGAAAGATGAATCCAGATACGGTGCTGTAGCTTCTCTTTGTAATGACAATAAGCTATTAATTCAGTTTTAGATGAAAAACAAATTATACTGGTATAAGCTATCTGAGAAAATTAAAATAATCAAGCATAGTATCAAGATTTTTATAAACTTTAGTGAAATGAAAAAGCAAAAAAAATGCAATACTTTTTTTTCTACCACAAATCATATATATATATACACACACACAAAATATGGGTTTATATGATTTGTTAGTATTTTTTTAAAGAACCTGAGATTATCTGAATCCTGAATTTTGCAAGTACTTCAGTTAAACAAAAAAAATTTTTCCTCAACAAAATTACTCAAGCACCTTTGCATGGTCTATCACCTTACAGACAAAAGTAGTGTCTCTCTGTTTCCATTTACCTACAATTCATTCTATGTATGTTTGAAGCTCTAATGCTATAAATATATATATATATATGTAATGCAATCACAGTGTATCACAAGATATAGCGTATGAGGTCGACATCCGCATTACTTCTTCTTTGGAATGGCAAGGTGGATTAAATACATAATTATGATTATTGCATGAACAAATGTCCCAGAACCGTTAAATCTATTTTTAAATTTTCTCAATTTTCCTTTCTGGTGGTATCACTGCAGGACAGAATTTAAACATATCTCTATTCCGTCACACACTTCAGATTTTTTTCCACTTAATCTAAGCAATTGATTTTCTAAATTTTCAAGCAGAATTCTACTAACAAGTGTTTTACAGTTTTCCCTATTAATTCATAAGCAGTACCATCCATGAAATGAAGGAGATGGAGACTGTGCAGCCCAATATTCATACTGGTCATAAAGAAAGTGGGAGGATGAGAAGGATTCCAGGCTTCATGACAGAAACATCTGATGTGGGCTGGATAACAGGATCTCAAACCCTGTCATGTCAATAACTAGACACCAGCTGTAACAATGACTCTGCATCTGAGAGATAGTGAGACTAATTTTAGTTTAAACTGAAGCAAGTTTTGCCCCTCAATACTGGGGAAATTGCTGTTAACAAATACATTAATGTGTATTGTAGAGCTAGATTGATTACTATAAAACATTTAAATATTTTGAGAATACCTAAATGACATTTAACAGCTTAAAAGCAATTAGGAAGTCTTCAGTCTTTGTATTTTATGGAAAAATATTAATTTTTTTGCAGCAACCAATATTTATACATGAATAAGGAATTAAGCAGAGATTTTACTAGGTAGTATTTCTGAAGACTTGTTCATTCCCACACATATTTCCTTTAAATGCTTGATTAAAGTAAGATTGGAACTCCTGATACATGATTTTAAAACAAACTCTGCCTTAATACAAATTTTTTCTTTAAATATAATGTAAAACTACAGACTATATTTGCAATCCACATAAAGTGGAAAAAAATGCTAAATCTTCTCTCAGAAGGCATTATGCTCTCCAGTGAAGGAATGGATTTTTATGAACCATCTGGACATTAGTCAATTATTTTAAAATTACTCAAATGTGTGTTCATGTCATGGTTTAGGAATGTTGTTCTCCAATTTAGCAGTTCCGCTAAAAATGCCACGCCACCACTCTCTTCTCCTCACCCTCCTGCTGGAAGCACAACAGGCAAAGATCACAGGTTGAGGTAAGAACAATTTACTGGAAATAGCAAAATGAGAAAACAAAAATGAAGAGTAACAGCAACAATATCAATAACAAAGCTGTAAAAGAGAAGCAGATTTACACGCAAAATGATCAACCAGCCTGACCGAGGTGATGCAATGCCAGCCAGCAGCACATCACTCTGCTCACTCCACTGCTCCAGTAGAGCAACATTCTATGCTTGCTCTGCTGGAGAAGGAACTCCCTTCTTCTCTTCTCGCAAGTGAGAGACAAAGTCCCTTTCCCCCACTCCTGGCAATGCCATAAGGTGGTATCGAATAACACAATGTCTTGGCCCTGCCGCCTCCTGCTGTTCTGGGCTGAAACCAGAACAGTTCAAAATTTCCTAAACACTTTATCTTAAAGACCTATTTCTATCTGTCAGAACGGATGGATTTAGACTTCTGTCTAAATGTAGAGTTACACTTTATTATTCAATAACAACAAATTTCCTGCTGAATGTGAAGAAAAATGCCATGTGCAAGAATAATGTACTTCTGTACTTATGCAATATGAAAGTGATGAGAGACATCAATTGTTTTGTTCTGCTTATAATCAGCTTAAAAGCTACAGATTTTCCATACTAGTACTTCATCACTCTCATTGTTTTCGACCTAAAATATTCATTCAAACAGACACATCAGGACATGCATCTCGGAATGAATAAGAAGAGTGAAAAATGAAACAAAAGCTTCATGTTGGTGTTTTAAAATAAAGCAAATTCTTTCAGGAGACTTAATCAATATTAAGAATGATATGGAAATCATAATACCTGCGAGTAATGAATTGATGGATACAGAAAGATAAAAAGAATACTTCTTTTTCAGTATGAGCTGCAGGTATGGAACATACCCAAGTACAGCAAATAATAACATCGATTTACATTTGCTTGAATGAACCAATGGAAATTATGACCAAGGCGCTGATACTGCCAGCTTCTATTTCACAATACAGTTCTATGTGTCTTGAGAAGGCCTGGAAAAAGGCCAATAAAAATGACTGCACGTTCCAGCCAGAGATAAACTGCAAAATCTTTGCAGTTATATAATTAAATGAGAAAGTTCCCTTTTGTTAGACTAATTGATGGGCAACTCCAGTGTTTTTCACAGTCTTACAGAGGCTGAGATTATCGTGTGTGCTATAATCTCTAGATTTTAACAAATAAAACTGACAAACTCCTCTGTTCCTGTGGCATTCATTGCAAATCAATCTCTATAGCAATTGGGATGAACACTTGTCACTCAGTTTCTCTGGCACAAGTAAATAAGGTATCAAATAAAGGTTTAAGGAACAAAAAATATAATTGAACCCAGAAGTTTTTAAAGATAATTATGGCTAAAAAAATTGAGCAAAAAATAACGTATACTTTGGTACAGATAATTTATAATGAAAATACTGTAGTTCACTTAATAGGACTTAGAAATGCTAAGACTGGCAAGCTGATGCAACAAGAGAGCTGATGAATGAAGCTGGCATATTACACGTCTTCAGTCATTATGTCCTTTCAACTTTCTAATTTGTGTGTGAACAAATGTCTTGATGCAGACTAGAGAGAACTAAATTAGAAGGAACAGAAAAAAAGTTAATTTTTTATGAAAATTATGCCCCAATAAATTAAGCCAAATCAAGATTGTCTGCTTTAATCATGGAGCCCCTTTTTTTGGACCTGACCAAAATAAATTTAGTAGAACAGACAAAAAGAGAAAGCTACATGCAATCAATCTAAAAGAAAAAATAAATTGTATGTACAAGATAAATGATTTTTGCATTTAATAAAATAATATTTTAACCCTAATACAGGTTTACTGCCAAAGTCTGGACTGATTCATTAGATTCATAAGCTTTTCTTTGTTTAATTTCTAGTCATGATGGAAGTGTTTGGAAGTTATTATGTGCACTTGCACCCAGCAATTTTCTTAAATGAAAAGTTGCAGTCTTAGAGGATAGATAGCTCTGCATTTTAAATAAAGATTATACTAATATACATACACACACATACTATGTGTATTACACTGTCACAATGCTACAATCATTAAGAGGGTGGCGACTCATTTGCATATATTTCTGATTTGTTTGGTACAATCAAATATTCCTCTGTGGTATTGTCCTACACTGAAACACACCAAAACTGCATGAAAATGACAAGCAACAAGAAAGCATTGCCATTTGGATGATTTCTAACCTATAGTTTTCAGCATGTTTCACTCTTTGTTTACCAGACATGAGTATTCACACATTATTGGGTTTTGCCCTATCTTGTACACAATATGTGGTTTTTCTACCACAATTTCAGAACCAGAAAAAACATATTTTGCATGAAAAAAAGTGTTGATGTCTTTCAGCCTACATACACTACTACCAAAACTCAGTAGTTCTAAACATTCCTATATTTAAATGGCACACTTTCTTCTTATAAGGTATTCAGCATGAAAACTCTGAGAGCTACCACAAAAAGTGGAGATTGCATTTACACACTGACACCATGCCAGCCTGTAAGAAAATTAAAATGGGATGGCAATACACATTCCAGCATGAAAAAGACAGAAAGTCAACATAAATAGGTAAAGAATAATGGAAAGACACAGTCATATGAAACTTTAATGAAATTAAAACCCTGAAAACAATTCTTCCTGTACCTTCTCATGTTGAAAGATAATTGCAAGAGCAATATCTAGGATTGACCAAAATTATTTTGTCTAGAGCTCAAATTGTATAGGACTGGCATTGTGATTTGAATGATATGGATATTATCAGATTGCAGCTAATTATAGAGCCTGTACATAACACCATTCTGTGATACTGTCATGAACATAATTATAACACAAAAAATATCTCACATGAATAATATGAGGTTCCCATACTCCCTCAGAGTGTGTCCAGCGAGAGAAAATTTCTGCCTTAGCAGGGTGGTAAGATCATTATGTGTTACAGGATTCAACCATTTAGTCCTTCCTGTTGATTCACGCATGGGCAGAAATGTCGCATTTGTTTACAACTTCTAATCTTTTTTTTCTTTGAAGCTATGCAGTTTGTGAAGCTGTATCACAAAAGGAATATGGTAACAAAGCGCAAATTAAAAATGTAAATTAAATGCAAAAACCAAACAATGCATTTTAAGTGGAAAAACTAGAGCAATAATAAATTCAGACTGTCTAAGTAAATGACCCATAAGAAAGGTTTCAGTTGTCTGTTGGTTGGGTTGGGTTTTTTCCCTGCTTTAACTTGACAAGTATTGATAAAATCTCAGACCTTATTTATAATTAGATTGATTTCTCCCATTCAATAGTTGGATTTGGGACTCATCCCTTAGAGTTATCTTTCTGTATTTATACTTTTTAAACCCATCTCGTTTTTTGCAGCTGGAGTAACACAGATTAAATTTCACATGCCCTGAACATAAGAATTGTCCTGACAATTTTCTCAGTCCAATTTCTCATGGGCAGAACCCTAAGTCACTATGTTTAAGCATGTTTCAGTACTATATATTTTGAAGTGTCTCAGTAGAGACAAGTCTAAAGTGGCATGAAAACAAGATTGTCATTCAGTAATATCTGGAACATGTCTGCTTGTCTTCTTCAGGACTGTGATCCCAGGACACAAAATTTAAAAGCGCTCACCCCTAACTAATCAGACCAAAATAAATAGAAACAGAATATTTTTGTCAATTTCATGCTTTAATCTTTAAAATAAAATTGTTTGCACACAATACAAAAGTCATGGAAAACTAACCTAAAGTATTTGTCTGCCAGAAATGTAAAGGAAAGCCATAAACGAAAGACTATTTAACACAGGAAGAACTGCACATAACTTATATGGATTTAATTTCCCCACTTCAAATTTTACACTTAGCAAACATCTGCTGAGCACAAACACTAAAATGAATCTTTTTCAGTGCAACTGCAGGATGATTCTCTCTTAAATAATAATTTATTTGGAAACATATGAAAAGAAAGTAGGATTTAAAGGGGTATACACAAAATGTTCCAAACAAAGATTTCTGGATACTTAAAGATAATAGAAATGTTACTGAAGGATTTTTACACTATGAATAAGTGGAATTTTTCCAATACATAAATGTCACACAATTTTTTACAAGAACTGTAATTTTTCAAGTTCTAGTCTAATTTATCTTGTTATAATTATACACTGCTCTTGTAAATAACAATCATTAAATTCTCCTACAAGGTTGCAACATTGTTATGTCCTCGGTAAAAGCCCACAAATACCTTTGAATGTCTTGATTTTGTGGATCTTGCTGGAAAGTTAGTAACATACCTGTAGATAACCATGGCAACAAGGAACATGTTTATCTAGCCAGCAGGTTGAAAGTTAGAAAACTGTCTTCAGTATTATTCTTAAACCATTAGCTTTATGTTTTGTAGGAATGAACTCATTAGGAAAAGGTTTATATTGAAATGAGAACAACATCTAAATATGCGTTAAAAAATAAAAATACCGAAAAACCTAATTGTATAAGGTGTTAAAAAAAAAAAAAACACAGACGCAAACTATCAAATATTGTTCTTCCAGGAAGTAAAGCTAAAGCACAAAGTAGAAAAAATGTACAATGTTATATTTACAGTTTAGAGCTTTCACAAATTAACTTTAAAATACTGTCAGTGTCTCTGTCCCTCAGTCTTCCAGTTTCCTTCTAGTAAATATAGTGGAATGAATGACTCATCTATCCTTCACATTAAATGTGAATGGTTGTGACACAGTTGCAGTTAAAGACTATTTTAAAAGGATACAAACAGCATTTTATGCAGTAGAAAGACACTAATAGAATAGACGCTGGTTTGATCAAGTCATTTCCTTATTACTGTACTTACAGTAAGACATGATCATACTGTACAAAATTTACAAAGTTCCTACAATGAGTTTATTAGTTTATTAGTTTAGCAAGTATTTTCCCAGGTCACTTGTTTGTAGATTGTAATTTTTTTTTTTTAATTTTTTTTTTATTTAGTCTCCTTGAGCAAATTCATTTCCTAGGCAAAAAAAATAAAAAAATAAAAACCCCCACCAAACTAATCTCAGACAGTACAAGATGTACAAGATCTACAAAAATAATTGCAACACTCTAAACTTAATCATAGACATATTTAAAGATAGTCACAATTACAGGCATAATTTTAGCTCCATAAATGTCACTGAAATTAATTAAAAAATAGGAGTATCTTAATTAAATTTATGCAAGCATCAAAGTATTTTTCTATGGTGCAAATCACAGCTCTGAACTTAATGATTGCAACTGGGATAAAAAAAGAAAAATTTGAAAATCCAAAATCTTCTGTTTTCATAGCAAAACATAGTTCACCCATGTCATAATAAATAGTATTTTATGATCAGAATGACCATAAATTCAAGAAAAGTAAAAAATAATAACAGCATATTCAGTTACATAAATCAATACAATTAAAAAGGAACCGAGAAAATAAGTAATACCCAAATTATATTTATATTTATTTTTCTATTGTGAAGATTGTACAGTGTAGTAGGCTTTTTAGTATGATACTACTTGAAGTTATTAAAAAGAAATTTTTTTCATTTAATAAATGTGATAGTAGCCATAAAACTAATACTAAAGTATTAAAAAACCTCTATTCAAGGTAACAAGATTTACCCTTACATAATTTAGCACACAAAGGCATTTGATGGTGTCTCTGCCATCCAGAAAGACCTGAACATCTCAAGAAGTGAGTCGATGGGAATCTCATGAAATCCAACAAGTGCGAGATGCTGCACCTGGGTCAGTACAACTCCCAGTATCAGTCCAGGCTGGGGATGAACAGATCAGAAGCAGCCCTGCCAAGAAGGACTTGGGGGTGCTGGTGGATGAGAGGCTGGACGTGACCCAGCCATTTGCACTCACAGCCCAGAAATCCAACCATGTGCTGGGTTGCATCCAAAGCAGTGTCAGCAGCAGGATGAGGGAGGGGATTCTGCCCCTCTACTCTGCTCTGGTGAGAGCCCACCTGGAGAACTGCATCCAGCTCTGGGGTCCTCAGCATGGGAAGGACATTGATCTGTCGGAAGGAGCGCAGAGGAAGCCACCAAAATGATCAGAGGGACAGAGCACCACTCCTACATGGAAAGGCTGAGAGAACTGGAATTGTTAAGCCTGGAGAAGAGAAAGCTTAGGGACAACTGAAGTGTGGCTTTCTTGTACCTGAAGCGAGCCTACAAGATGGAAAGGTAGTATTTACAAGAGCATGGAGTGACAGGACAAGGGGGAATGTCTTCAAACTGAAAGAGAATAGGTTTATATTAGATATTAGGAAGAAATCCTTCACTGTGAGGGTGGTGAGGCACTGGAACAGGTTGTCCAGAGAAGTTCTAGATGCCCCATTCCCGGAGGTGCTCAAGGGCAGGGTAGATGGAGCTCTGAGCAACCTGGTCTAGTGAAAGGTGTCCCTGCCCATGGCAAGGGAATTAGATGATCTTTAAGGTTCCTTCCAGCCCAAGCCATTCTATGATTCCATGTTTTCAGTACTCTAAACTTACAACTTGCCTTTACTTTTGAGGTGTGTAAAAAGTTGTGGTAAAATAACTTGGGGTGTTATGGCTAGTCCTTAGATTTTCTTCAATCCTTTAAAATTAAAATTACAGAAATGAAACTGGCCCTCAGTAGTTTATAACCTTCTATGATGAATAGAATATTAGACAACTGTGATGATTTCATATATTTCAGGAACTTCCATAAATTTTTGATGAATTGGCATCCATATGATCGGTCTTCCATAGTTACTTGTTATTTCTCCAGTAAAATCTTGGAGAATAACAACAATCACTTGATCAAAAGCAGTGACATTTATTCCTTCTGAAGTGTTGAACTGGAACGGAATCTGAATAAGAGTGAATTAAACAATAAACTAGTAAGTTATTATAAAAATATGAAGAAAGACTGTTTTGGCCATTTTTTTTAAGGCCCATCCTCCTTTTGAACAGTTGTCAGAAGTAGTGTTAGACATTGTGATACACATTTTGGCACCTGTGAATATCTATCTCTTTTCAGTTTTGCATGACAAAATGTTCTCATGTTGAAGGCTTTTTATCAAAGCCTACTGATACAAACATGACAAAGCAAACTTGATAATACAACTCAGTGTTGTGGCTGAGTCTATGGATAACCAGGGTGCCACTGTGAGCAGAGCTGCTCCAACGCAGGTTTCAAATATAAGTAAGAAGTTTCAGCTATTCCAAATCCAGACCTCCCAGCTCCTCAATGGGCTGTACACTCTAATTCACATTCTCCATCCTCAAATACATTTATGGCACGCAATTACCAGTTCTCTGAACCCAAGACTTCTGTCAGATCCTCCCTAAGATAGCATTTATCAGCATTACCTTCTGCACCTTAAGGTACAAGGGAGAGAGACAACTTTTTACACATTGCTACACAACACTGCTAATCTTCAGGATCTGAAACACTGACCTGATAGATTATCATGATTTCTCCCTCATATAGATGAAAGAAGTCACTGGAACATATTCTCATTCCTGTACATAATTGGAAGAAACCGGGAAAGGAGTGAGAAAAAGTTACCAATTTCATACAGATATACTGCAGGCTGTTGAAAGAGGGAAGGACAGTGGGGACAGAGCTGTGGTAGTACTGGCTCCTCATTTCCTTCCTGAAGTGTCCTTCTTTCACACATCATTTGTTTTAAATAGAGAAGAGGTTATCAAAGACTTACTAAGGATAAACAGCACTCACTGTTTTGACAAAACCCAAACAACTCTGATAATACTTTGTGAAAATTACTCATTACTCACTGCTCTTTCATTTAAAAAAAAACCAAAAAAACTAAAGGTTTTTGTTGTTGTTGGGAATATTTCCATTTTGAGCAGGTTCATACCCTTAAGAGTAATTCTACTCAAAGGGCTATATGGAGTTCTGTTCACATTTTTAGCTAGAGATGATTAAACAATGTGACAACATCAGGTAATCACCATCATTTTCTCTATGTTGCATTTCAGTGCAGCGCTCTCATTACAATGCCTTTAGCCCACCAGACTCAGAAAATGGATGAATAGTTCATATTTAAAACAGAATCAGATACTGTTACCATATGACCAGAGAGCTTCGCAACTCAGTATTCCCTAATCTCACACATGAGGTATGAAATTCTCATTTTGCAGGTAAAGACTGAGAACCAGAAAGTTTAATTCTGTAATCCTGTACCCATGGTGCTACAGGAACCATTTGGTAATAGTGGAAAGTAAGATCTGTCACACATCTTGGCTAGTGTCCTAAGAAAGCCTTCAGAACAAATGCAGCACCAGTTCAGTAAAGCACTCACTAACATACTTGGGTTTTTTCCTCCATGCTGTAAAGATATACACTGTACTTTCTTCATTTAAGTCTTAATTTAATGAAAAGTATGTGTAAATGCAAATCTTAAATGTAAATTTTTCAAGTAAATTTTGAGGGAAGAAAAGGAAAAAAAAGGAAAAATAAAGACACAGTCTTGTAATATTAGCTTGCACTTAAGCTTATGGTTTGTGTGTCAGAAAAAAATCAGTAACTAGAAATTTTCTGACAACACATTTTATAATGAAACCCTTATTGGAAAACATTTTTCCTATCAAATGTCTGGTATTGAGTTCTGCAGCCAAAAACAAGCACAAATTTGGCATTAATCAATGATATCAGACAAGCTGTTTGGACAGTAGATTTTATCAGGAGATGACTAAAAAAAAAAATAAAATAAAAAATAAACCCAAACACAAAAAAACCCCACACTACAAACCAGCTGAAAAATTCTCTGAGGATGGTCTCCAGAATTCATTATCATGTTCTCCTGTCACAGATATGGGCAGAAAGGACTTGTGCCAGAAAATATTACATATTTTCCTCCAGCCGCAAGGCTGTGCACATACAGCGCTCTGTACCTATGCAGCTCACGGAACTGCTGCAAAGGAAAGGTGGACTGGGGATACAAAGTGACATCAGCAGGCAGACTAAGATGACAGAAGGAAAAGGATCTTGCTGTCACATTGAATCAGGATTAAACTGTGGCATATGGTAACTGCACATGAGATGTTATACCCTTTTGGCATGGACCCTGGATACAGAAGTGGAAAGGGAGAATCTGTGTTTAGTTATTAGTCCCTGCTCTGTATCAGGGTAAGAGAGCTGGGTTGGAAAATAATGTCTAGCAGAAGTTGTAGTATCAAAATATACTTTTTAAATCACCTGTCAGAAAAATCTAAAGAACTCTTTCAAAAAAAGATGTCTATTTCCTTTTTATTTCAACTGAGAATAATTTCACTACTGGATTCTCCCAGCCACCCTGCCTCATTAAATCTTGAAAAGGGGAAGGAAGAAAGTCATCTTTTGCTCTGCTTTCCCCAGGGGAGTGTCCATACCAACACAGCATTTGCAGGCAGAGCATCACTGCACATGAGATGCCTGAAATTAGGCACAGCTGGGTGGCTGAAGCCAGCTTTCAAGAGGCGGCTGGCAGAGCAGGTCTCAAGCTAAGGCAGGAAAGAGCAAGTGAGATGAGAAGTGAGCTAAGCCAAGGTTTCACTGGAAAGCCTGGCTTCTCCATCTGCCCTTCTGCTTAACTGCAGCTCTTCTTTCATGTTCCCTTCACTAGTTATGGACATTCCTTTAAGAACTAAGTCCAGTTATTTTAGTGGCACTAAGTTTCTAGCAAGCTTATCTTACTTCCTAGTCAAGACTCACATTAATAAAGTAATTTATTTAAAAAATAAACAAACAAACAACCCCCTCCCCCCAAAATTAAAGTTAACAAAAAAGTCTTGGTAACGTAAAATGTCTGAAGATAAAAGAATTAAAAAATGTAGACAATAAGAATATAATTAGTATTATGCAACGTTATGCAAGGTTTCTGATTTTGATCATTAGCACTTCTACAGCCCAGGAACAGTGAGGATAGTGGGGTGCTTTTCTCCAACTACAATCATCAGGTATGGAAATTAAAGGAATCTGTACAGAGTCTGAAATCTGAAACTATACATAATAATGAAAGTCCTTTTGTACCCTGAAACTAAGTAATGACACATGCACTTTTTTCTGAGATAAAAAAGCAGTGTCCAGCTCTACATCAAGTGTCCTGCTGCTGGTGTGCAACACACTCTCCAGCTCCCAGTCTTATTCTGACCATGGAACAAGCAAAAGCATTTTGCTGTCCAAGGGTCTGACGTTTTATATGGCAATGATATCTAGTTCATATTTTCTGCCCCACAATTTTTTTTTCCATGAATGTCATTTGAACTAAGGGTCCCAGCTTTACAAGAAGACAGACACAAAAGCATGGAGCCTCAAGGTAGGACTGAAAATGCTGTAAATAACCTTCCAAAGGTGCTACCGAACCCTCTGCTTTATTCTCTGAAGTGGGATGACTCAAGAACAGGGTAAGAGCAGGGAAGCAACACTTGTGGCTCAGTGGCAGGAATTTTAATAGAACCTTGGGTTGGAGACCTTGAAAAGAACAATCATTCAGATGGACAGTGTATTTTTTCTATTTCTTTTATAGCAGTTCTAATAGCTGTTTTTCCAGAACTGTTATATACCATTTATTTTAAAACAGCTTTTCATTGCTGAAGTGAATTATTTGCTATAAAAACTTTGTAATGGCATTTTTGGATCCCTCTGTAAGAAATAAGGCAAACATATTATTGCATTCAAGACATACAAAATTTAATTCTCACTGGACATGCAGAGTGACTTCATTTGTGTATTAATAAAATTTTCCTGTGAACAGCAGCAGAAGTGTAATGGTTTGTCACCAAAATTCTTAGGCAACCTATTTTAAAAATACTATCTTAGCAAATAAACTAGAGATTACCAGTGTACTTTGAAAAAAAACAAAAAAAACCCAAAAAAAACCTTAAGACCACATTTAGGCTTAAAAAGTGATAAATTTTTCTTTTAAGACAACAATAAAAGAAAATAAGGGGATTCTAAACCAGTGACATACATGGGTTCTCTTTTCTACTTTTGTCCTAACAGGGGTAGAATAAAAATATTCGCTTAACACTAAGATTCTAATGGTGGGGTTTTTTTGAGACATTTTTGGGAAAACCCATAGTTGGGCATGGAAAGTTTAGGATGGAAAAGTTGCATATCACTGAATACACTTTTTACTTTTTTACTTTCTAATGCCTAGGAAATGCTTGTAAATTCAAATGAACATGATACTTGGTCATCTGGCATTATTTCTTATTATCTGCATTTTAATATTGGCTCAATTCATATCTATTTCATAGGACCCAGGTCACTTTTACTGGACTGAGACATCATCTGATAAACTTATAGACAGTAATTGGAAGTAATTTTTAAAGAGTAAAATTAGCTTCAATAAATAACCCCCAAAGAGTGCTTGAGAAAATAACCCATTGTGCTCAAACCTTTTGCACGGGTTTGTGTTTGGACAGTGGCAGAAGGGATTCTCACATTACCCTCAGGAGTCTCAGACTTTTTTGTTGAAGGGCCACCTCTAACTATAAGAATATATATGTGCTCAGAAAAAAAAACCATCTAGTGCAACAGGACAGAATATGAGATAAAAACCGTGCATGGGAGTAGTAAACCAGTGGCAGCTTGCCCACTGGGAGCCCTGGGGAAACCATTTACCTCATTCCAAATGTTGCTAATTCGTTTCTGCAAAGGTTCCTCAAACTAATTGGTGTGTGGGTATTCTGATTGCAAATGGACTTGTTAGCAAACCTGCACTTTAAGAGTTTCTCTTTAAATAGAACGTCTTCTATTTCTCTCAAAATAGAACATCTAATTTGTCCATTTTTGTAACCCTGGCTGAAAAAGATCATATCAACAGTGAAGGGAATGCAAGAGTCAGTGAAATAATGAGATAATCTACAAAACCTTGTAAGGATTACAAGACAATAAAATCTCTGAAATAGTTCTAGTGAATGACTGTGGCTCTAAAGGACAAGATGTGTTTTAGTGCAATGTCAGCTGCAAAATAAAACATAAAGTAAGAGCAAATATTTAGGTATACATTTATGTGTAAGTGACACATAACTATATGCATACATAATTACATAGATAGACAACTATGAGCTCAGTTCTGACATCCAGAGTCCCCTTAATTTTTTTTGTCTGATTTTGCTCTCATCATGACTTATGTTATTGGAATCTGACATATTAAGCATAAGCCTCGAATAAAATAATCATATGTATTCCATTTTAGGTGTCATCGCTTTAGTTTATGTTTCTATATTTACACCCTTAAAAGAGCTATACATGTCTCAATATTAAGATTTTTGAAAAGTACAGGAAATAATGGGATTTGAGAAAAAAAAAACACAGTGGAGTTGCTGTAACTGAACATCTTTTAAGTGAAAAGTGCAGACCGTGTAGATGAAATGGAAGTTTTCATTATTATTTTATTTTTTATTATTCCTTCCTCTGCCTTCCCTTTTCAAATCGTGGAGTGTTTGGATATCAATAATTTATTTCACAAGTCTGGACTCTGGGGTAACCTTTAGGTTGCATCTTCTAAATTTACAGCCTAAAAACCTACCAGGATATTCTGGAAATACTTAATCTAAAAATATTGTTAAATTGCTGTGGAAAATTCATAAAATGTTATAAATTATAACATTTATAACAGTGCTAATAGAAGGAAGGTTTTCCACCTAATTTCTAGTTTGATAAGGAATGAAATAAAGATAGTGATTTTGAATATATTCTATATGAAGCAAATTTAACAGATACTAAAAGAATTTGAAGTTTTGTCTTAGTTTGACCTTTCTCTTTTTCGTCTTCATGGTATTATCTTCGTAGTAAAATAATTCACAGAAGTTCAGGAAGATTACTTTTGTGCAACAAGGATTTAATCATGTAATTTTTTTGAATTGTAACTCAGTTAAAAAAGATATATAGCATAGAGGAACAGAAGGAAGACAGAATGAAAGAGAAAATTAATCTTTTCTGTGAAGGCCATGTACAGCATTATAGTAAATACAAAAAGTAAGGATTTGCTGTAATAGTAATTCCTATTACTGGCTTGATAAGCATTTAGAAAGGTCAGAATATTTCTGTATACCATCCAAATTATCCTCTGCTGATACAAAAGATGAAAACATTATTTGGCATGTTGTTTTCTCAAAGTAAAGATCTGCAACAATTTTGAATTATTTAGAATAGCATATATTGTCTGAGGCATCCCAGGATATCCTCACTGAGCCTAGTACTTTCAAAACTGAGTGCAAAAGTGTCCAGTTTTGATTTGTTTGGGGTTTTTTGTTTTGTTTCGGTTGGAGTTTTTTGTTGGTAGTGGTTTTTTTAAATTTATATGTTTGATAGTTCTTAGCATGACAAATAATGCCCCAGCTATGTGTGGTTTCTCCCACAGTGAAGAAGGGACAGAGTTGTGATTTGGAAAGTGGTGGAACGAGCAGAAGGTAGGAGGCTTCAGTGATCGAACAGTCTAAAAATGGCTTTGCAGAATTCACTACAGACATCAAAAAATGCCTTCTGAATTAAGTGCAGAGATACAAAGAAGCTTAACTGAGCTGGGAACAGTTTGTCTTTGCCTGAATATACAAACAGAAATTCCTGAAGGCACATGGTTTTTGTCTTAAAAACACAATTACAGCAAACTATTCCAGGACATTTGTCAGAAAGCTTGTGGCAGACCATGGCACTGTGCCCAAACCCCTCACATGGTTTTGTGACCTCTGTCTAACAGACTGAAATTCATGGGATTTGTACATCTTATCGAAACCTTTGAAGAAGGTAACATTTAGCCATCTAGACATATGTGTCTTCACAGTCTTATAAATATAGCTGTCTATGAGCAAATATAGAATATTCTTCATATTCAGACTCTTGATTGACTACATGAATCAGTGCTAAAAATAACCACTGCAACTGACAGACCAAATGTGACAAAGATTAGCCATCATAATGTGTTAAACATACTTTAAAGTTCCCACTGAAATGTATGATTCAGCTGCTTTGATATGCACATTTTGCTGAAACAGCACAATTATTTATCTTCAGAAAAGTGTACAATTGAAAGAGCAAAGTCTGCTTTTGATCACCACTTTGAAATCTTCATTAGCACAATTTTATTCAGAACTGCAGCTGCTTCTCTTTGGTGGTGGAAACTAATCAATCAAACTGCAAACTTACTTCTGAAAGACTACAAAGCAGCAGCCAAGTATCAGTGTATTTTTGGTATGGCTTTAAAGCACACTAATAAGGAACAGAATATGTAATTCTCTTTATACTAAATACACTATTCACAGCAATGACAGTTAATTAGCAAGTAAAACACAAAAGTAAATATTTGGCAAGATTACAACTTTTGAGAAAAGGAGTGTAAATGAACTACTGGGGCAAGTAACAGATGTTTCCATAATGTGTACCTGACAGGGGGGCTTTTTAAATGAGGTCAGTGATAAATTCTTTAAATTATATTTTTATTTTAATTCAGGTTGGAAAGGATTAGTAACTTGTCCCCTGTGATAACCTACAATTTATTAACTGGAATCTGCACTATAGTTGTTGGGGTTTATCTTCGGGCTGCCTCAGGCTACAGGTATAATTGAGACTGCAAAAAGAGGAGAATTGACTGAAAGGAAGTTGTGAAGAAATTTGTCTGGTTTTCCATCAGCAAATGCACTATCATGGCCAAAAATTCTAATGTGAACTTTGGCTGGACAGTGTTGCCTTCCATCACTTATAAGGAAGATGATAACCTGTACAAAACTGAGTTGAGGATTTATGACTATAGAGCAAGCAGAAAATTGTATTTTGCATAGCCCTTTGCATGAAAATGTTCTATAATCTCAATTAGTTTAATAAAACACTGCAGATGTCAACCCTGGCTATATATTAATTGGTTAAAATACTTATGGAACTGCTAGAGATGTCTCTTTACAGCCATGTGGAGCACACTGGAAACATACTCCATGCTAGAAGAGGTAGGACTGCAAGCGAAGACACACCTGGTGATGTGTCAGTAAAGATATATGCTACATCCCCAGAAAAGGAAATTATAAATTATTCATGGGGGAAAGTACGGCAATTTTTGAATAATTAAGAGGGGCAGAATTAACTTGCCTAGTCAGAGTTCACCTCTCTCTTCTGCAGCACTCAAAAACCACTGGTTTTTTTAGAACAGCAAGCATAGCCACAAAGGCAACTTGGTTGGATACAGATCCCAAGCTGCACCAAGCTGCGCATAGAACAAGCTTTCAAGGGCCTGCCAATCACCCAGGGCCCTGCAGTGAAAAAGGCTGGCAGGGTTTAGCCTGATTCCATGACACCTTGCTTGGGATGCCACTGACTTACAGCTACCCATTCCATTTGGGCATCTCAGCCCTGTGACTTCATAAAGCCAAATTTGGAGGACTGAAAAACAGTAAAAGGGAGGAAATTTTGCAATGCAAACAAAGTATCAAAGACTGTAAATAATTGGAGCAAAACTGTTGTTGCACAGAAATTTAAAATAACGTACATGGCTCTTTGTTTTCCTAAATGCACTCAAAATAGGTAGAATAAGACTGAAGACAGCTGAGACATGTCATATGCTTTGTTGTAGACCATCTTTACTACTTAGACCATCTTTAAGATTAAAAAGAATCCTTAACATTCTACAGTCACTGAGTGGGTTGACAGTGTCAATACACTGTGAAATAATGCAAAATGACAATAAATTCTTTTGTAGATCTTCAGGACAAAATCTTGCCTCTATCCTCCGAAAACAAACTGTCGACCAATGAGATTTGCCTTATAATGATCTATTTTTTTTGGTGCCAAACCCACAAACTGGTCCTTATTTGTGATATTCTTTTCTCAGCTTCAACACAGAAGCCATAATAAATCATCTGAACCTAAAAACTGCAGTCTGCATATCTTAGGAAGTTACAAGCCGACGAAAAAACCTTTCAAAATGGAAACAGTCAACACAAAATTCAATAATACTTTCTCGGAAGAATGTATGCAAGTGAATAATCCTTGTTCTGATACGTAGTTCAGCAAACCCCTGGGATAAGTATAAGCTATGTGAATGAAGAAGAATTTGTAGCTTCTCAAGGAGTGATTTTTATTAATATAATGGATATATGAATAATGAGGTAAAGTCCTCCCTTTTATTTCCCTCTCCAAGATTGTTTTCAAACAGTTATTTGGTTCTGCCTTAGACAATCTAATAAAAGAAGATATATTTTTCTTCAGACACTATTAAAGTAGCCTGTATAATTTTTTAAAAGCAATTTGCAGCAGACATTTTATTGCTCCAGAATTTTCATAGATGTCAGCTGCTATAAAATAATGTGTATGTTACTCACAAACACAGGCTACAGAAAAACAGTTTTTCCAGAAATCCTGATCTCATTCTGCCATTCAGAAAGAATTCTCATTTTTCTAATATGTAGAAATCTTCAAATTTAGCACAATATGTACACCTATGATCAGAAGATGTGTTAATTTAAATGAACATCAAGAGGTCCAGCAGACTTTGACCCTTTCACTGATATTCCTTTGAGGATAACATAAGTAATGAGTGGGGGGTGATTTAATTAAAAAAATGAACTCTTCCTGGTTATGCATGATTAAGTTCACAGACCAATAAAGATTAACACTTCACATTTGCTTGTTTTAACAATGCTCCATGGACCTGCAGAACTGCTTGAGGAAAGCATTTTCTCCTGTAAGGGCCTACAGTATTAGTGGTGAATCTGGAATGACTCCGAAAATTGCTGCTATGTAGAGAATATTTTTAGGTGAAAAGCAATCACAGGTATTAAAAATAATTCTAAGATTTCCAAATGAAAAAAACAAAACCAAAAGCAATCACGATTTTGATGTCGTCCTTCTCTAATGCATCTTACCACAGAACATAGAACTGTGTCAGTAGAGTAGGGTTTCTTAATATCTCCTATTTATATGTGATTTCATATGTATGCTAGTAAGTCTGGATTAAGAAATGAAAACTCCTTTTTTCATATATAAACATATATATATGTTATACTCATATATATATATATATAGTCCATATACATGTGATTCAAATAGAGAGAAATTGGATTGTCCCTAGTGCTGGAAATTAGTTTAACAGTCAACGGTTAACAGAAACATGATATTGCCCTGGTTTAGTTTTTTAAACCTATATTAGGTAGGTAATGTTGTCCTGCATCTAAGAAGAAAAGGCATTCTCCCAGGAGAAATTAAGCTGTGTTTATAACCTCATGAAACACTTCATTGACACAGAACTCTGAAGCTGTAGCAAAAAGCCCTAAAGTTAATGCAGCATTTGTGCCCTTCAGCTTCAGGGAAATAAAAGGTAAGCAACTAACTTAGAGTAACCAGCTGACATGCTTCCGGAGTTCCTAGCATCTCAGCATCTTAACATCCTAACACAGGGACAACAGTTAGATGTGATGAAGCCCTTGTAGAGATGCTTGTCAGCCTGTCATGAATATTGGCAGGACTTAACTACCAGGTTTTTTGTGTTCAACTCCCATCACAAAAAATAGTCCATAAGACTCCTCAAGCATATTAAACTAGGAGACTCTCAAATATATTTTACTATATATTGGACTTCCACTGTAATCAACTAGTGATAATTTTACCAGTGAAATCCCCCTGGGCCACGGTGTCTAGTTGCTGAAGTATTTGGTGAAGTGATGCTGAAGTAACTTTCCATATATTTGGTGGAAAATTAGAATGACTGTTCCATCTCCTATTTTTCAAGAATCTCTTAGGCACATCATACTGTCATAGAATCATGAATGGTTAGGCTGGGAAGGGACATTACAGATCATCTAATACCAACTCCCTTGCCACAGGCAGGGACACCTTTCACTAGACCAAGTTACTCAGAGGCCCATCCGATTTGACCATCCCTGAAGGAAATTAGTTAATTCTTTTTTATAAATTCATAGAATCATAGTCTACAAGGTTGGAATGGGACCTTAAGGATCATCTGGTCCAAACTTTCTTGGCAACTCAGTGTTCGGAATGATGAACAGATAAACAAGCTAACGCTGTGCGTGCAGATCCCACAGTCATATCTATGTATCTTAGTATTTTACATAAAATTATACTTTTGTCTTCCTCTCAGCTTCTAAGCAGACTCTAGGAAATTAATAAACAGAAGAACACTTGTTAAGACTCAACCAGGCTGTGGTTGCACTGATGTTTCTGAAAAGATTAGGAAACACCTTTTAAGACTATGATGATGGCCTAACTTTCAAAAATGGTTATGGGTACACGTGCCCTCTGACATCTTCAGGATAAGTTGAGGGTTTTGCTTTTTGATTCTGCACTAGTAAGGGCTACTCAGATACCAACAGCTCAGGGCTGGTCAAGACTTCACACTTTCCCAAATCAAAGGTTTGAGTAGACCATGTACTATGTGCCATGAGGCTTGATTACCCCAGCTCAGGTAAATAAGCACCCATTTAGAAGAACAGCCATAATTAGCACAAAATTCTGCTTAGCAACCGTGCGAACACGTTATCCCTCCTTATGTGCACTTTCACCCAGAAGAACTGAAAGATCAGCTCAATCTCTCTTTCTGATATCTATCTTGTAACCTTCGGCTGCATTCTCTCATAATAATCAAACTGCTGACCCACACAAAGCCCCATGAGTGTAAGGGGCAACCTTTCTATTTCAGATAGAGTGGAGAATGACGTTTCTCTTGCCGACATGAAAGTGTGACATCGAATAGGATAACTTCCAGAACTGAGAATTTGGTATTTCCAAAACACAACAATCCTTTCAAAATCTTTACACAGATTAAAACCCAGCCTCATCTTCCTTGGCATAAGCGATCAAACAATGAACCGATAAAGCTAATTTTATAGGCTAGAGATATTTTTATTATAAATCCAGACAGCACAGCTTTGCATAATATAATCTAATCTCTTGCACAGTGCAGGGCAGAAAATTTCATTGTATTCCTTTCTGCTTGAAATAAAATCATCTTCTCCACATCTTAAGAAATCAAAGCCTCATTTAAATAGTATTAAAGAAACATAAAAAAATATATCTAATTTTTATTCTTTCTAGTCAAAAATTCATACATATTCAGGAATTCAATATTTTGATAGAGCTTAGACTCATTTTATTCTCTGTGCTGCTGCTCTTACACAAAAAAATTCTGACAATTAAGAGAAATATTAAAAAATTATTACTTGGTAAAATCAATTCTCTGTGATAGACTTCTAATCCATATTCCTCCTGAACTGGAGGCTCAGAAATCATGTGGAAAAGATAGAAAGTTAGTGGCAGCATAAGTTTACTTATTTATCAGACAGAGATCATAAATTATATGTAATGACACAGCTATTTATAATGAGGTACAATCAGCAAATTTGAAAACATTTTAATTAAAAAACGTAATGGTGACAATTATTTCTGCCCTAACTAAAACTTTTAAAGAATAAACAAAATGGTACAAGGAATTTCCTCTGCCACCTGAGAGGGTGGATGCCCTACTTCCCGTTGTCACAGGCTGTGCTGGTGGCAGCCCTGGCTGTGGCTTGGCTGCTGCCTTTGCCCAGTCTGCATCAGGGACCAAAGAAAAGACACCAAAGTAGCTCCCCAGACTTTTTATATAGAAGTGAAAATATGCATTCGTGCACTGATAAATAAAAAGTCTAAGCTTATGTTTCACACTGGTCTTTCAGCCTGAGTTTTTTTTTTAAATTCTATGCTACTGAGAATTAAATCCAATTCTCAATCTTCTCTATTTTTCTGTAGATAAAACTTTCTAGATTTTCATTGGGATGATTTAATACTTTGCAAATATTTATTCAAGAAAAGAAGTCTTATAACCTCAATATCTTTATTTGATACTTTGTTCTCATTGTACAAACACATTAACCATAAACACAAATGGGCCATGCTTTAACGATTTACTGAAGTTGGGTTTTTAATGTTATCCCTGTTTCCATTTTGCAGAGTTTCATGAGTCATTAAATCAGCCAACAGTGCACACACAATACAATGTCATGTAAATGGCAATAATTTAAAATAGATTTAGTTTGGTTAATAATACCAACAATAGAAAACTCACCATAAATGTTAACTTCTCATTAAAAATTGATTTTATCTCTAGCTTGACTTTTAAGTCTTTTTCTATGCACTTCAGCAGAGGATGCGGTACTTCTCGTTGGCCCATTTACAATCCATGCTATACTAAAATGCACTTACATCATAACCAATAAGGATACAATTTTTACACAAACACAGAAATATTGTGCAAATCTGAGAGTATTTTTATTAAATTCCTTAGACAATTAACCCGCACAATAGAATTCAATTTAAGTATTAGCAATAGGATGTAACAAGGACTGCAAATTCAATGTTAAGCCTGGATGTTGACAGTGCAGTTATCTTTTGCAATCAACTCTCGTTTTTGTTTCATTTGCAATAAGTAGTAAAACATGCAATAACTTTAATTTCCATACAGAATTTTCAGGGGAGAACAGCAAAAAAAAGAGATACCTAGCCAGAGATAAAAGCTACCTAACACAGAGATAAAACTCTGCTGTATCAATGGTAGTGGTTATTTATTTTGTTACAAATTTTGGCAATATTTGGCGTTGCAGATATTGATACTAATATATGAATATCAGATGCCAGAAGTTTGTTTCCTTAATAACATATACATTTTAAATACAAAGAAGGAAAAATTAAATTAGCTATTAGATATTTACAGTGTCAGGCTAAATATCCAACTCTCCAATTAACATTATAGACAACTATTTGAGGTCCTTTCCAAATTTTCAGAAGGATACACTTCAAGCTCCTTGTGGTTTTTTAATTAATTCTTCATATAATTCCTGTAAGTCATTCTTTGCTATAAAACCCAAGAATCTGGCAAGCATACTATGGTGTAAAAATACAAGACAGATGAATCCTAGTAGGAATTTAGGCAGAGGCATAAGTTTAATATGGGCTTGGGGGAACCAGTGTAATAGATAAGACCAGAGAGATATTCAGCAAAGCCTAAAGCCCTTTTTATAGTAAGAAAGTGTTTATTGTCATTAATGCAGCTGTGAAGAAATGTGGGTTAAATAGAAGCACACTCATCTAAATTAGCTTAGGAAAACCATTCTGTATGCAGAGGATGACTTGGGAGAAAGTGTGTTGTATTTCCAGATTGATGCTGTGCCTGGAATTCAGAAAGGGGGATAAATGATACTATGAGACATAATTTAAGTGCATTTTCAAATGTTTTCGATGAAAGTATCTTAAATAAATAAAAAAAAAGATAAAATGAAGTGTTAGATGTAACAGTTACATGTGGCAGACAATTGGTGTCGAAGTGGGTTCATTTGTAATAGATTAATTTCTCTTTAAATGGTAAATGGAGGGCTTTGTGTAAATCATGACCTCGTTTAAACTTTTTTTTTAAATTGAAAAAACTGGATTTATCTGGATGGGAATTCTCAGTTTGCTGGTGCAGATCAGAGGTATAACCAAACACTCCATAACCACTTTCAGTCTGAATTGTTTGTCTAACTTTTGGCAGATTAATTACATCAATCAAAATCTTAGAGACTTTTGGATATTTAGAATATATAGATGTTTTCATAGAATCATGGAATCATAGAATGGTTTGGGTTGGAAAGGACTGCAGAGATCATTTAGCTCCAACCCCTCTGCAACAGGCAGGGACACCTTTCACTAGACCAGGTTACTCAGAGCCGTGTTCAGCCTGGCCCTGAACATTTTCAGGGATGGGGCACCCACAAGTTCTCTGGGCAACCTGTTCCAGTGACTCACCACCCTTACAGTAAAGACTTTCTTCTTATTATCTAATATAGACCTACTCTCTCTCACTTTGAAGACATTCCCCCCGTCCTGTCACTCTATGCTCTTGTAATAAGCCCTTCTCCATCTTTCTCGTAGGCTCCCTTCAGGTACTGAAGGCCACACTTAGATCACTCCTAAGCCTTTTTTTTTCTATGCTGAACAACCCAAATTCTTCCATCTTTTCCTCATGGGAGAAGTGATCCATCTGTCTAATCATCTTGATGCCCCCCCCCCATGACAAATGTATTTACATTACATGTGTTTACATTACATATATTACATTACATGTATTTACATGCATTTACCCCCATCTATTTACATTATCATGAAAATGATCAATGTGTAGTTTATATATGAATGTAGCTGAACGAAATTACAGGAGCAGTAATTACATCTGTACCACGCTGTGCAGTACAGATGGATGGAAGAGCCATCAAACAAAACAGCTGGTGCTGAAGATCTGACAAACACCCAGACACGTTTCATGTTTTTGTTTTGTGCAAGTGGCTGACTGTCCTTTTGGTAACAAAACACAAACAAATCCCTTCATATTAGCCCTATTCTAATACCACCTATCCTGATACCACAGTGACCATTTACAGCTTTTACAACTGCTGTGCATTAATATGTGCAATGTCATATGAGAATTGTTGTTTATCGGTTGTAACACTACTTAAGCTCACAGCTCCTCAGGGGGTTTTTTAAGCCTTTTCTCACTGGTGTAGCATTTAAATTAGGTAGGTGACATTAAAACTGCTTTTTCTGCCTTGCTTGGACTAAGATGTTTTGGACATTTTTGTCATAATTCTGTATGAATTTCTAGGTTACTGCTTGATCAGTCACTAGTCAATAACCTTAGCATAAAAACAATAATGCAATTTAATTTGAAATTAAATGCTGCTCACAGTGTCTCTTCTTCACACCTATGGGATACTGCAGTCTAAATATGGAAATCTACTGTGTCATTTGTATTAACATGACACTTTCAGTTCAGTGCATGTTTAGTGAATTATCAACACGTAATTTTCTATTTTATATTCAAAAAACAAGCAAACAACTTCAGTGTGATATAATTTTGTCTAGCTGTACACCAAAATAAAATAAATAAGTATAGTTTACTTTGTAATAGTATTGCAATCATACAAGTTTGTTGAAAAAAACCCACCAAATTTAAGAGTTAATTGGGAAAACAAAGTGGATAATAGTATACAAAAATTTACACAACAAATGAACAGAATAGATAGAAACAGAACCAGTTGTTCATAAATAATAGCTATTTAAATGTGAGATGCGAATGATTGATAGTTGAAAAACATAGAAGAAATAGCATTCCATAACACGTGAAACACAGCTGTAGAGAAAGTTACTCCTGAACCCAGTCTTTTTATTGTAATATACTTGAACTGCAGCACATATTAATTAGTGTCCATAGTTCATTGCAAATATAACATTTTTGTAAACTTGAAAAAAAGGGAAAAGCTTTAATATGATTTTGAAATTTTTTTGTTATATCTATATATATTACAGCTTTTTTTTGTGTGTACTGGATAATAAACACATACAGCAAAATAATAAGTAATACTGATCTAAAACTCAGCATGTAATACTTTAGACTACTTTCCCGTATTTCCAGACTATTTTACTGTAGTGTCTAAATCTTCCCTCTATCTCATTTAAACCCCTGAGGTTAATCCACCAGATAGTTATTTTGAAGCTGATAGTATAATCTGATCTGGGTTTATTGGTCTTGAATATTCTATTTAGTCGGACAGGAAGAAAAAGAGACATTTATCAAGTTTGATATTTTGAAATGGCACTGATTGACTGTCCAATAAGCACTGTACTAAAGGCATGACTGTTATAACTCACCTATAGCATCAGTTCCCCAAAACCAAATAGTTTTCTGAATACATAAAAATACTACCGGACTGATGCAGAAAACTTTATGACAAGCCATATGTAAGAAAAAAAATGGCAAAACCTCTAACTTATAAAAGAAAGCATCTGAAACAACCCCAGTACACAATACTCTACAAACAGGATTTCCCCAGTTCCCTCCATCCCACTTTCCCTGCAGCCCCATCTTTGGCTTTCACCAGCTGCTGCTCAGAGTGGCAGTGACTGCCCACAGGTCCAGTCAGACCTTTATCAGACTGTCAGTGATTTTTGCATTCTAAATTATTCTTCTTTAAATTCATTGTAATACTTGTGCATGGACAGGTTCCCTTCACTCTCGTGTTCCACTGAAAATATGAACAGAAATGAACGTATTAAACTGGAAAAGGGTATTGGAAAGCAAAAGCACTATTTCAAAACAGTGAAATATCTCCAAAAGCTACAGAAAGTTGGTATTTGAGACACAGTTTTGTCTTGTAATGTATGTTTAAATTTCAAGTTTTAATATATAATTATTTGCATTGGTTTAATCACTCTATATCCTTATCGTCAATAGTTCCAATATTAGCACTAAATATCACTAAAATATTATTATTTTAATAATAATTTATGCCAAAATGCAAATGTATCTTGATCTTATTACAAGCTGCATTGCTACAGAAGTGACTGCTTATAACAGAAGCATATATATGTTATAACATAATAATAACATAATATAGTTGAATCTATTCAGCAAGTGATCTTCTCTGACAGCTAAAGAATCACAATATGTTAGTGGCATGCAATAAAATTTTTCTTGCTGCAATTTCTGAAGATTTTTGCAGCCAGCTACAACTTTTACCCTGAATTTTTTGACAAGCACTGTGCCTCTGTTTGTAGGAAAATCACAAAAGCAATTGTAATTGTATTTTACTAACAAAGAAGCATTTTTGAAAGTTATTAAATGTTTATACTTAATGTTAACTTCAACTATTTAACTATAAGTGTACTCTTAAGGTATGAAAAACTGTATACTTAGTTTTGCAAAAACGGAATGAAAATTCAAGTGTGCCTTTAAGTCCTCAAGTATAGTAGAAACTATCCTTCAAACTTCATGAACCTGGATGAGCTTTTTTTGCAGTTTCCTGACTGAGTTAAATAAAGCACTCAGCCAAGAGCAGATGTGTAATGCTGCAATGGAAGTGGGGGCAGGGCGACTGAGAAGTAACATTATTTAGTTGGTTTTCTTGTTCATAGTCTAAAGAATAAAGTCTTTCATTGACTGCAGTACTCATGACTCCTCCAGAATTTTCAAGGCTCATTATTTAACAAATGATTTAATAAGTTATTCAGACATTAGGCTGTACAATGCATTCAAAACCCAAGGATGGAAGAAACTAAATATTTTATAAGATAGAAAAATTTCCAAGTAACAACATCAGTTTCATTGTGATTTCATGAAAATGTGTTTTTGATGTGTACATTTAGGAATAGGTATCCAGGGAGATAAAACCATCCTCATTAAAAAGTCACAGAAAATCTGCATATATTACAAATTTTATTCTTGAGACAGTAGTTTACCAAAACACTGTACAGATATTGTTCAACAGAAAAATAATAGCATCCTTGCCTTACGTATGCCTTAAGAACATTTGAAATGTAACTTTAAATGCAACAGAGCTTCCATTCAGGGTTACAATAGTTCATCCAATAGCAGATGTTTTCTTTTTGACAGGATGCTTATACTCCAAATACAACTGCTAGAGAGAGTGAAAGAATGCACAGTGCTTTAGTGCTGAAGACTGAAAACCAAATGAAATTTTTATGGGTTCATGCCCTGTTTAGGAGATGTATTTTTAAAGGGGACTTGGAAATAACTTGGAAATAACTACAAGACAACAAACATTCACAGTATGCCTCTGCTGAATATTGAGTTATTCAATAGCATAATATTCTTAAAGGCCACAAGATATACAGCCTAGATGCAGTTTGAGCTGACCACGCGTTTTGGTGCTGCCCTGTGTGGGTGTGGGTATGAGAGAAACAGGGAGACCCCAGCAAAAGTTCACACCAAAACCCTGTGCCATACTGTGTCAGATTCTAGTAGGCTTTCCAGGAAGAATTAATCTTTCCATTTTGCTACTTCTTGTGAAAGCCAGAAAGAGACAGAATTGCAAAAAAATATTTGAAAGACAAAGTAGATTTGAGTGGAAGGGGAAAGGAAAATCTCCAACAAAAAACCACAGATGAAACAGAGAAGGCATTTAATACTGCCTTATACGACTCAAACCGGGTCTGCTAGAGCAAAAGTCCATGCTGTTCCCCACACAACTCATTGCTTTATTTTGAGGGACATCCAGGGTTACCCTGCCCCAGGTGCCAGATTCTGCAGCTGGGATGGGGCAACTCTGGATCTACAGGCAAATTGGGTAATGAGACACTGGAGAGTAGCAACCCTGTGGTCTCGGTCAATGGCAAATTGAATGTGAGTCAGCAGTGCCCTGGCAGCAAGGAGGGTCAGCCCTGTCCTGGAGGACATCAGGCAAAGCATCACCAGCAGAGCAAGGGAGAAGATTGTTGTACTCTGCTCTGCACTGGGGTGGCCTCACCTTGAATATCGTGTGCAGTTTTGGGCACTACAGTATAAAGAAGACATTAAGCTATTGAAGAGTGTCCAAAGGAGGGCAATGAAGATGGTGAAGGGCCAGGAGGGGAAGCTGTGTGAGGGGCAGCTGAGGTCACTTGGTCTGTTCAGCATGGAGGAGACCGAGGGGTGACCTCATTGCCGTCTGCAGCTTCCTCACAAGGGGAAGGGAAAGTACAGGCACTAATCTCTCTGTGGCCAGTGACAGGACCTGGCAAACAGCGTGAAGATGTGTTGGGGGAGGTTTATTTTAGATATCAGGGAAAGGTTTTTTCACCCAGAGGTTGATTGGGCACTTGAACAGGTTCCCCAGGGAAGTGGTCACAGCACCAAGCCTGCCAGAGTTCAAGAAATGTTTTGAAAACATTCTCAGTCACATGATGTCATTCTTGGGGATATCCTGTGCAGGGCCAGGAGTTGGACTCCTACGATCCTCGTGGGTCTCTTCCAGTTCAGGACTTCTACAAGATTTTAGGGTTTGGGGTTTTTTTTCCCTTAGTCATAGTTTTTAAGAACTGTTTATACCAAAAAGTTTACTGGACAATGAAAAGAGAGAGACCTGTTTTTGCTGGCAAAGATGTCTCACTAAAGACACAATCTCAGACAATTGCCTTATTATATATATAAGTACTTATACCTATATATTAGCATTTAAGAAGGAACTAGACGTCCCTGTCCCAGAACAGTAAATGCCTTGCGTTTACTGCAGAAAGCTGAAATCTAAGTCCCTGATCTGAATTTCATTTATGTCTTTTAGTCAATTTTTTTCAAGAAATTTTGTCCTGCCTCTGGGCTCTCCTAGCACAGTTACTTTTCAGGGAGTGCTAAACAGAAATTGAACATTTTCAGCCATCTCCAGGTATAATTTCCTAATCCTATCCTGGCATGTTTCCAAGTTTCCAAGTTTCTAGTCTATCTTGAAATACAGACCTGCTCCTGGACTTTGTCTGTTCTTTTTTTCCCTTCCCACTTTTAAAAGAACTCAAAGGAAGCAGACAGTAATACTTTCATTATCTGTCCGTATTCTTGTGCTCCTGGGAAAGTTTTTCTGGCTCTCATGAACCTTTCCTCTCCCCATGTGGGGATTCAGCACTCAATCACTTCTACTATAGCACATATTGCTTCCACTCTGTCAAAAGAAAATATTGCAAGCTTATTATTATTTTTTTTAACACTTGCTAACAACAAAATCAATAAAAAATGGCCATGGAAAAGGCTTTAAAATAGCTGGGTTTGTACAAACAAATTTGTACATAACATCTTTATCTTCTGGAGCTGTAAAGCCTATAATAAAACATTATGGCAGGGTTGGTAAAATGCTGAGATTACATACTGTTTATGATGATAACTTGTTATACAAAATGCATTTTGCCATCACCTCTTGTAAACAGCTGCCGTGCTGGTTCATTGGTCTTTTTGTCTAACTTTCCTGTTAGGAAAAAAACAATTCAGTAGTCATACGTCCTCTGAGGTGCTTTCCAGAATAAATGTGCTCTGCTGAATTAAGAATCTGTTAGAAGATCAGTGAACTACAGTGGAGGGACAGGGAATAAAGCAAGCTTGACTAAATGGATTTGCTTAGCCAGAATCTCACGTCCTTTCTAGAAAGTTGACTGGAAAATAAGAGAAGTGCACACTGTAATCTCAACATATCTGTATAGTGAAGATAGTTGCATATTTTGTACACTTAAATGTGCCTCTATAAATTATTCAAATATATTCTTTCCACCTGAACTTTTAAAAAATATGTCTATGCAGAAACTTAGTATTGTCGACTAGATTGCATTACAGCCAGACCAAGTCAGGTAGAATTTCTAGGCCCATCAACTGTATTAAATTGCTTTTCAAAAAGTTGATGGTCACCAGTAAACTACTAATCCTCATCCTTCCAATTTTGATGATAAATTAGATTAGATAATGGTATTTCTTAGGTGATATTATTATTGTTATTATTATTTTTTTATTAATTAATTTAAAAGGAGACTGAAAGCAGTTAGGACAAGCCAATAGCTTGGTGATACCATGTCCTTGACAGATCCATGAGACCAGGGCAGTGTACCCAGTTCCAGGAGCAGCCAAGCTATTTCAATACAACTGTATGGATACTGCTACATACTACACGCATGTTTGCATCAACTGTCACTATGTTAGCCAGTCATCTCAGTCAGAATCTCTCCTTTCCTATGATTCTGCTGGACACCATGCACCAAACTTGTTTCTTCTCCCTTTCCCACTTTTCATTATAACTTCTAATTCATATTTATTGCATATTTCTTTGTCCTTGATATGTGTTTCAGTTATCCTACCTGCCACAAGAATACTAATGAAACTTGATCTTACCACTGTTTTTCTATATCTTCTATGACTTTACTCTCAACAAAATTCTTCCTTATTGTCACAACTGCTCCATGGCAGAAGTGTTTTCCCAAGTCACAATTTTGTCTCTCCTTTATCCTACTATCACACCACATTCTCTTTAAAGAGATTGATTCCTTTACATTCCATTCACACCCTTTCTCAGCAAAATATTAAAGTTTTACAGGTTAAAATGCATTTTCTTATACCTTTGAACACCTGCATCATCCAATTCTATTCATAAGTTGCTCTTTTTAGTATTGCCATTATTTTTTCCTATAAACAGGGTCATCCTATATTTTTGTGGTTAAAAATAAAAGAACACGACATTATTATTCCCTATTTTCTTGTTTCTTCTGTTCTATTTCTCCTTGAGACACAGAATGTTACCTGTTTGCTTCATGCTTGTCTCAATCATGGTGTTTGTATTTTAGCATCCCTTAATGTTGATATTGTGGAATAAAAGTTTGCAGTTGTTTAAGGAACAAAAAATATTTCTATACGAAATATATGTGCAGGTGATTTCAGTAGTTTATATAGAATGCAACATGGAAGCACGGCAATAGCAGATAAAGTTAATTTTCTTAAATTTCACAGTCTGTGGTTGAAATAACTATGACATGACAACTGGCAGAGGGTAACTAATGAACTCAGTGGCACACAAACGTGGGGAGTATTAGCAACATAGTGTTATGGTGACTGCAAGTGCTACCAGATCCTTTAGGAGGAGCACTCCTAGTTTCCTGAGCTCACCTCGACCTGCAAAGAACTGCAAGATCTCTTGGACAGCCCTGCAAGCCCAGTGGAGTCTTCTTGGTGTGCAAAGGCTGCCAGGAGTTGTTCACCCAACGCTGTATGAGCTGATGCTCGTAGCCTGGATCTGCAGGGCTCACTCCCCATTGCTCTTCCCGACTCTGCTGCAGCTTTTGTGTTGTCTTGCTGTCCATTCCCCACACACAGGGACCTACAGCTTCATGTCCTTCCCCAGTTTCTTCTGATAGATGCTTCATTGTTAGACACAGTTACCTCTGATTCTGATCCAAAGCAAATTGATCACTCAGCCCTTAGTTGCAGTTCTCTGCCTGAGGGTTGCAGCTCCAGGAATGACCCATAGATAATGAGTTCTGTGGCTGTTTTAGCCATGATGGTGTCAATACAATAAATTGGTATCTACGTTCATGCAGGAAGTCAACAAGCAATGGCTTGCTTCAGTCTTGCCACAAGCAATTCTAAGTTTGTGTTGGGTTGACAATTTGTTTCCAGACCCTCCTCACCTCAGCACCTGCCATTTCCCCAGCTACATCTCTGAAGAGTTTCCTGGCATGAAAATAGATTTAAATATCCTACTGCATCTTACCATGCCAAATCTAAATTCCTCCCAATATTTCTCCTTTGGTTTCACTCTCTTCAATTCCATCTTGCTCTAAGAGTATAATAAATGGCCAGCTGTGTCGAACAATGTTACATCTAGATCAGAAATCTGGTTTCGCCTAGCTGAGCAACATCAATGGGAAATTTTATTTAGAGATTTGCCACTTTCTGCAAATAATTCTCCCACAGAGTTACTCACTCTCTGTCCCCTTTTTCTTCACAGTATGAACATGGTCAAGTCACCTCCATTTTCTAAAGAAAAAGGCATTTGATGTTCCTCTCCAGCAACTTCTTTTTGGCCTTTCTCTTCAATTTCTGTGGGCACAGAATACTACAAATGCCTCTAGCAGAGTTTCCATATATCTTCCAGAAACCACTAAAACAAACTCCTTAGTATACTTTGCACGTGACAATATTACAACAGGTGCCCCATTTTCCTTCTTTCATTTAATAGCTTCCTTAAGTCAACTTTCTTGTCCTGCCTTTGTTTTCGTTCTATTTCAGTGTATCCTAAACATAAAAATACGATCTCAAATCCTGTGGCAATTTTCTCCATGGTTACCAGAGTCCTCTTGGCCTTGAGCATTTTATGTTTAAATTATTTCTTTCATGAAACCTCTCCACAGGAAACAGATTTACTTTCCACTGTTATGTAGCAACACATCCAAGCACTGTATTATTGCCCAAAAAATTTACCACATGTAACTTCAGGCACCTTACACCTATACTAGAAAACCACATCTCTCCTAATCATCATTGCAGAAAAAATGCTCAAACAAACCCAGCATTTGTACCAATCTGTTTCAGATGACTATTTTAGAAAGAATGTTTTCCTGGTTGTGCCTTATTTCAGATAGAAAAGAGTTAGTGTGGTTAGCTCAGATGTTCAGGTCATTCAGGATGTCAAAGCTAAGACCTCCACTAGACCTTTGATCAATGTTTTACTGGATGCCCAGCTGTAAATTTAATTTCAGTTGCCTAAAACAAACTTTTGCACACTTTTCCTCCTTGCTAACTTGTTCTCATTACCAAAAAACTCTATTCATTTCCATCCATCCAGACTGTTTTCTTGGATATCAATTTCAAATCCTATTTCTTACTCAAATCATCACATCTAGGTTATCTGTGTCTTGACGAGTTTTATTTTTACAACTAAGACAATTTTGAATTTCTGTCATTTTAATCTTTATTAGAATAAATCCATTTTTTTCCATCTCAAATGCAAAGCTATTCAAGATGCATGTGCCAAATTCATAATTCACTCTTATTTCTTTGACAATACAAATCATCAAGCATATCCTAAATGAAAGTAGAGACAAAAGGTTTCACAGTATATCAGTAGTTTTATCATTTATCCTTCAATATCAAGGATTCGCCCTGCACTTCCCACTTACAAAGTGCTCACAAAGCACTTCCCCCTCCATGTCCTCAAGGACAGGTAACTATTTATAATTAACAATGACTTATTGTTTCCTTGTAATTTATTATGTGTTAATCATAATGTTATCATGGGATTTTTTTTCACCCTTACATTGCAAGCTATTTAAGAAAAGAAAAGCTTTTCTTCGTTGTACAAACTCCTGTTAAGTGAGGTTTGGACAAGACCTCCTTCTATTGTGAAAATAGGAGCATAAAATTATACAATTCTCTATAATTAAAATATATTTTGTTTTAATGCATAGTTTTTGGGTGCATACCTTGTATAGCAGAAAAGACTGATACCAAAATGACATGTCAAGACACAGGGAGCCTCAGTGGGTTTCTGTGACCCACAGTTAAATGGATTAGCTCAATAAATTCATATCTCCAAGTCCTATATATTAAATTCTTAATGGCTATCTAAAAATCACTTTAATTGCAGTAACACTAGCAAAACACAATCCATAGGTATTCTTTGACCTGTACTGTCATGACAATTACTTTTATATAAATATTACATATTAGTATAGTAATGAAAAGGACTTAATTATATTTTAACACAAATGTAGCACTTTTACTTTCTAACTCTTTTCAGTTAAATCATTCCAGTATTCTGACAATAAAGTGAAATGTAAGTCTGTTTTGCGGTTTTTTAACCAATAATTGTGATGTAATTTTGAACCCTACTGCTAACCATGAAATGAGTAGAAAACACATTATTACTTGATGAATTTAATGAAAACAGAGGAAACAGTCCATAAGTGAAAAAACATTACTTCAGAGTGATGAAATTTGTAATAATCTTTGGGTTTTTCGTACCATCAGAGGGTACAGTAAGAGTGTGATATGAATAGGCTGAAATCATGCGAAGATTTGAAAGTATTGCACAGGAAGATTATCTGAAACATTTGTGCAGGGAATTGCTCTACCGCGGTATGATTTCCATGCAAAACCACAGAAAGGGCAAATCAGAGTACACTTAATCACCTCTTATCAAATTCACCCCACTGGTGATTGAGATCAAAGAGTTGTCACATGCAGGTCAATTATTCATGTTCTGAGATGAACTGTATTTCTGGTAACTAGCTTTAAATTCACAGGTGAACTTAGTGTCAGTGTTCTTAACACAGCCTATGAGGAAGCATCCACAGGATTATCAGCCTGGACATAAGTGCAGCAGAGGAACTGTTCACATATGCTGGTGTCATACAGGTGGTGCCCGAGGCACGTGTGCATGAGGCACATCCATGTTTCACAGTAACAGAACAGGAAAAGAAATTTTAACTAAGATCTCGGGTACCATTCTTGAAGGGCATCTTGATGTATCTTTCTATTTTCTGAATTCTAGTGATCTGCAAAAAGCTAAGGAAGAGGCGCCTTCGCAAATCAGATCAGTTTCTAGGGTTCTGTGGGAGATGTCATTAATGAATCAATTGATATTTTCTCCCTACATTTTTCTGAATAGTCTGCATAATATACAAAACTATCTCTGAGGACAGAGGGTGGAGGCAGGAGGTATATGAAATTTGACCTACAAGCCTTTGAGTCTTCAGAAAAACTGAAAATATAATCAATGAATGGTTACAGATGTTTTCTTGCAATTTGCAGTCTGAAACACCTTAGTATATTTTAAAAATGAGGGCATCCCTTAAAACATTTGCTTGTTATCAACCTAAGTTTGAAATTAAGAACTTTATTACTTTCTTTAAAATATTTTTCACTATACATACAAATTAACTTCTATCTCCATCACAATTTGTTTTTACAGCTGGTCTTTCAACTTCTAATACTCAATTTGGCTCCTGAACAGAATGCACACAGGTTTTTTATTTAATATTCAATCCTCTTCCTAACCCTTGTAAGAAACCAACTTTTGAACTGGAAAGTATATAGAAGTGCATTTACTTCTTCATTAAAAGACTTCTGTGTAATTTTTAAGTACTAAGAGACCAGCAAGAAAAATCTGAACAGTTATATCTCCATCCATAAATTTTTGGATTCTCACACAAAAACGATTTTACAACCTTTTCTACCTCAGTTTTCAGAAACATTAGTCTAGTGTAATAATCTATACTTAAGACAACATATAAATGACAAGGTTTTTCTTTTAGGTACTTCATTTATACAAAGTGTGTCTTTCTCAAGATGTATTAATGTCAGGAGAATCCTGACTTCTCATAAAATACCTCAACAACATTCATATTTGAAGTTCATGGGACAAAGAAACATTAATCTCTAACAACAACAGTTCTGTAAAAACCTGTTGTGGTATTGCAATGAAGAAGACTTTAAAATTTAAGATTTCAAAATAAAAATTAAAATTTTATTATAAACCTTCTTTGCTAATGGCAAATGTGGTCATAAGAAATAAAATGAGAACAGTGTATGTGAACCTTACCAAATCTCACTTTTACTTGTATAAAATATACCAATAATTAAATACATGCAAACTATTTCATTATTATATTGATGAGTTCTCATAATAATCAGTTTTGATAAGACACATCAGTTCTGTTTTGTTTCAATTTGTTAGTTCTTCCTTTCCATCATCAATTGCCAAACTAGACCTATAGTAAAAACACATCATGTTACTTTGCTTTATATGAATATATTATGGACGTAACTTGTCAACTTCTTTCAGATGGTGAAGAAAGATTCAGAAAAATCAAATATTTCCTTAGCTATTTTAATGGATATTTTTCTCTTTTAGCAATTCAAACAAAGTTTCTTTAACTTTCATGATTCGGTTTTTAGTTTGCATTTTATTTGAACCACAAACCAGAAATTCTAGAACAATTGCCTATATTTTTATGTCAACTTCTGATAAACATCTGAGCAATGTAAAAATTTATATTCTGTAGAGTGAAAAAAAAAGGATTTTAAGTATATGTTCTTTCATAATTAGTTTCCATTTGTTTTATTTATGTTGCTGGGTTTTTTCTTGGTTGGTTGGGTTTAGATTGTTTTTGGTGGGGTTTTTTTTTTGGTTGGTAGGTTTTTTGTTGTTTTTTTTGGTGGGTTTTTCTTTTTTTTTTTTTTAATAGCTATTGAATAAGCAATTGCCTACAGCTTTCTGCTTTGCTCCTCCAAAGGAAGTATGGGAGCTGAAACTCATTAATCATGAAGGGCTGTGCTTTACATTGTGACACTGATTGTGCTAGCCCCTAATTGATCAAAAGCACTGTAGGGGGGTTTAACTCAGTTCGAGGTCTAGAGAGGAAAACCATACATTATTCAGAGATGTCTGGAACTCAAGGGTTATGAAGACAGATTGCATGAACTGCAAAATTAAAGGAGTTGTAGGCTCTGACATGTATGTGATAACTTCAGAGAAGATAAAAAGTGTGGAATAACAGTAATGAAATCTTTATTTATTTACCAAAATCACTGCAGTACAAATTTCCCATCTCAGTGAGATATCAGATAATAATGATCTTCAGATGCAATTGACTTGGGTGAATTTAGACTCATGACCTAAATGTGACAGATCATATATCCCAGTTTGACTTCTTGCAGACAGCAATTTGGCTTTTGGAATTACTTTTTTGAAATAGATAAAAGCATAGTGATCCTTGCATGGCCTAAACAGGGATCACAAAAATACATGCTAAAACCTTTGTGAAAATGCATTGATTTTCAGTAAGTCTTTTGATAAAAAGATTAGGAAATTGATAAATGGCCATCATGCCATAGAACTATCAGACATTTGGTTATTTAAGGTGGACCCAAGGATCCAAGGATCCATTCATAAACCCAACAGATAAATTTTAAGTATTTCTATTCTACAGCTATTCATAGATACTTAAAAAACTCAAAGCAAAATAATTTTTATTAAAAGGCAGTACAATGCAGAAAGTCTGAATGAGAGACATTTGGATGAACCATCATTTTGGACTGCCTATAATATAGACTTCTGGAAGTCTTAATGTCGTGGGTTTGTCTAGGGACAATATTTTCATGGAAGAGGGATAATTTTTCTTTTTTTTTAACTTCTCTTTTTATCTTTTCATAGAACCACAGAATTGTTACGGTTGGATAAGACTACTAAGAACATCAAGTCCAGCCATTAACTCAGCACTGCCATATTCACCATTAAACCACATCCCTGCGTGCCACACCTACAGGTCTTCCAAGCACCTCCAGGGACAGGGATCTCACCATTTCTCTGTGGAGCCTGTTTCAGTGCATGATGTGCTTTCCATGAAGAACTTTTTTCTAATATCCAATCTAAACTTCCCCTGGTGCAACTTACCACCATTTCCTCTTGTCCTGCCACTTGTTCCTTGGGAGAAGGGGCCAACCCCCACCTCGATACAATTTCCAGCCTCCTTTCAGGTAGTTGGAGAGAGCAAAAAGGTCTACCCTGAGCCCCCTTTCCTCCATATTAAATCACTCCCACTCCCTCAGCTGATCCTCCTAGCACTGGGGCTCCAGACCCTTCACCAAGCTCTGTTGCCCTTCTCTGGACACACTCCAGCCCCTCAATGTCTTTTTTGTAGGCAGGAGCCCAAAACTGACCATAGGATTTGAGGTGCAGCCTCACCAGTGCGGAGTACAGGGAGATGGTCACCCTATTTCTGATCTATATCCCTCATATATATAACCCTGAATTAGTTCCAAAGTTAAAATCTTTCAGCTAATGCTCATACAAAGACAAAGGGGTTTTTTATGATTACTGTCTCAGTAACGCATTTTACAAACCACCAACATAAGCATCACACTGGCATACAGAGAGGGAAAACATGTTTCTTTAGTCATTACTACAGAAAAGTCAAATGAAGTTCATGGCCAAGTCCTTGTTTGTGTGGGACTGAAAAATACGGTATATGTTTCTCTGTCTATTATAGTGGATGCCCCTTAATGTGTTTGTTTTAAAGCTTTATCCCTTCTTTGTTTAAAAAACAAGTTCTTCTTAAAAAAGACATTTTATGATATTTTATTACTTAAAGAGTTCTAGTTCGGAGAACATGAATGGCACTAAATTCATCAGTGTCTCCCTATCATCCTTAAGCAGAAGGATTACAGCAAAGAAATATTTTTTTCCATGTCTTATCTGCAGTCTCACAGGGAGCAGACTATGGCAGACCTAATTATATTTACAATGAACTCAGATGGAAGTGGTTTCAGAGGTGAAATTTTCATTAAAATAATTACTCATATCTCCATATGCTAATTCATATATAGATGCTGAACCGTTGAATGAGGAGTTTCTAATATGTATCAACTGTATTTGAGTGTCAATGAGCTTTTTGAATAGTTGTCATGAGAAGTCATGTACTCAGAAATTTGATAAATTCCAGTGACAGAGAGGAATAGAGCCATTCAGACAGTGAACCTTCAAATTATATTCAAAGCATGACATTTTCCTCCATGATGTATCTGAATTACCCATTAACCAAGATAAGTGGAAAAAAACCTGACACCAAATGTCATCAGCAACATACATAAAGGTCATTAGCTTAGTAATGTTATACTCAGCCTTGTGCAACTTAAGATGGTATCACTTGCATTACATGCCACAAGAAGGATAATGATACAGAACGATAAAATATCATATGAGAAGACTTGTGAGTATTTAATTGTAGAAAATAGAATGACAATAATTGTCCTACTTGATCAGAAATCAAAATTTAGGACACAATTTTTGACATAAAAACCCCACTGTAATTTGAAGTTAAAAATTTTTAGCTGTTTCTACGTGGTTATCGTGGACAGCATTTAGTGATATCTAAAATTGCATGGCAACATATATATTTTTTTATCACCTTTGAAGTTCAGCTCTAAAAGTTATTTCTCATTGACATGACTAGGACATGACAAATTTTAGCATCTCTCTTCAAATCAAGTAATCCCTTCAGCTTAGTTGATATTGCAAAATGTGCTCCAGGCATTTTCTTTTTAGCACCATAAATGTGATAGCGTTCAGCTCTCTTGCATACTTATGCTGCATATGAAAGTGAGGAACACTTATAACTATTGCTGAAATAGAGTGATGCTAAAAAATCTAAATTTAACCTTCAGAAATGTGAGAAGTGATGCATCTATTCCCATATTTTCACTCGGATTAAAGATGCTTACAAAATACAGAAGATCTGCAAACATCTGAGTGAGTTCATGAAGAATTAAAGTGTTCTGATGTCCTTAGCTGTATGTCTATAACCAAAATCATAAGTGAGACTAAATTACCAAGAGGCACAAAAATAAGTTGTTCCTACTTTTGATTATTGTCAAATGCATATAAAATTATTGGAAAATATGCCACTTCTTTTAAAACAAAATAATGGTTTATAAGTTTTATTTCTCACATAAGCATTTAGGCTCATATTTTCAAATGCAATAGGCATCTAATATTAAATTCAGTCTAAGCAACAGACTCAGTAAATATAGATTGAATTGAAAGTCAAGCATCTCAGTACCTTTGGGGATCTGAGTCATGGCAAACAATAACAAAGCAAACTAAATGAGGTTCAAAGCATCAGTGTTATTTCAGAGGAATAAAAAACCCCTCCAAACACCACTGTGCATTGTGACAAATAATGTCCTTTTTTTCCCAACAAAATCAGTATTCTTACTTTAGGTGCTCTACTGTGACCACTTATGGACAAGCTCAAGCCAAAACATGTGTTTTTCATGAGTGAATTATATCTTTGTGAGGAAGCACATGGATGAATTTCAGAACATACCTGCAGGTTCAAGCTATGCAGTAAATTTTCTCTATGTTCATCTTTGTTGGAGGTATAGATCTTCAATCTCATTTAAAATGACAAACCACTTTTCCCCACCAGCCTCCCCTTCATTTACCCCTGAAAATCAGTGATCAGTTTGTTCTCCCTGCTATTTTGATTTAATTTTATCTTCTATTAAAAATTAAATTAAATTCTTTGTCTGAAAGTGTTCTACGGAGGTACACACATATCCTAGATTACTGAAGTATTGCTAAGGTTTTGCCCTTTAAATATCAGTTTCATCAGTAGAGACTTTTAAAAGACTTTGAAGTGGTCAGTGAGATGGAGAGGTGACACAACACACTCTTTGCATTTTCAACAAAAGCTGCTGTAACTGCGGCACAGCTATGGTGCACTTCTCATATCACTGAGTGTAAGGGGAACATGCCATGCTTTCCACTGCTGGGGAACCGAGCTATTAGCAATTCTACTTGCTGCTATTTTGAAAGACTTAGGAAAGTGGGCAATCTAAAAATTATTAGACTATGTATCATGAACAATTGATATGCTATATAAAGTTTTTATTTAAAAATAGCTTGTAATAAGAGTATCCCGCTGTGTTAATAAATATGCACACATGCACATCCAGAGAGAGAGAAGGGAAAGGGATGAAGAAAGGGAAGAATAATTAAATTTTCTATTGAAATTCTCTGGAATAAAATGAAGCAATTAACATAGTTTCACAGAATTGCACAAGACCAGAAGCGAATATTGCAGCCAATTAAAAGTGAAGGGGAGAATTACGTTTGGCAAACAGCAATCACTCTTGCTGAAATTCTCCAGAACACAGGTCCAGACCAGCAGCTCAGTTCGTCTGGAAGCTGGTTCCAAAAAGCAACTGCCAAGGGTGACTGTGCCGAACACTGGCTTTCACACAAGCAGCTGCTTACTCATGAGCTCAGCCTGGCTAGCGAAACCTGTCACAAGAATGGTGGAGCAAGAAGAGCTCTTCAGCATCTATCAAGTAATAATAAAACCTCATCTCTGCACTTCTTTCAAGCACATAGTACCTCTCTGTGCATCAGCTGACTAAATAATTATCACAATTAAAGGTGTTTCAGTCAAAAGCCATTCAGCTGATTGATAACTTCAATGAAGCTTCAAAAAGCCACCACTGACATAACTTTCTCTTTTTTCAACTGGTATCACCAAAATTCAGGAAGCTATTATATTGACAATCAAATTTAACTTGACATTTTTTGAATGCAACTGTCAGACATTTAGTTTCTCTTATGACATTGACATCTTATTAGTTCTGTGTATGGCTACCGAATGTCTGGAAAGAACTCACCAAGTCAAAAAGGAACATTAAATGTTCAGAAATAAGCTAAACTGAGAACTCCCATGCTTTTCTCCCTCCTTTTACATTTGTTTGCACCTGACCTCAGCAGACTCTCAGGAAAAAAATGAAAGGGATGAGGCAAGAAGCTTGGCACTGTACAGTGCTCAACAAAGGCAGGATTCTTGTATTCACACTTCTTATCCACATCTATTCGGTTTACCTTTTTTTTTTGTTTGTTCACCATTATATTTTCAAAGATACATAGACTTGCCTGACAGGTGTGTCTTGAGATAGTCTGGTCCAAGCCTCTGCTCAGAACAGGGTCCACGACAGTAGGTTGCTCAAAGCCTTGTCCAATTGAGTTTTGAATATCTCCAGTGGTGGAGACTCCACAACAGCTCTGAGCAACCTGGTCTTGTGTGTGACCACCCTCATAGTGAACAATTTAATGGGTTTTTAATGTTTAAGTAGAAATTCCTGTCTTTCAATTTGTGTCCATTGCTTCTCATCTGTCTCTGGGCAGTACTGAGAAGAGTCTCTCTCTGTTGTCTTCACTGGTCTTTTTTAATTTCTATTTAATTTCTAAGAAGAGAAATAAAGCTGCTCTGTCACATCCATTTGAGAAGGAGCTACAACTTAATACCATGGTCTGAAAGCAGCAACAACACACCTAAAATACTGGCCCTGAAAATCCATCTCACTGTCAGAAAAAACACTATAACACTTACTAGGGAGTATTCTAAATAAATGTAACTAAGTTTGAATGTAACTAAGTTCTTTAACTTAGTTTCTGTTTTTGGTATCCAGAATTACTAATTTTACTGTGAATCTCTCTTAATTTTGTAACCTCCTGTCAGTTTGTTCCTGAATGAAAAAGGTACTTTTGGTACTGCTGATTTTGTATACACTGCTGTACATGTAACAAGTTTTTCAAACCTCTCTAATTCATTTTTTGCCTGTAAAAAAAATATTTATAAAAGAAAAGGCTTAAAGGGTATTTAGTCTCAAGATATATGGAGTTGTAATAGCTTTATGAGTTTTCCTCCAGTTTGTTGCTGAGCTAGAAGAATATTTGCAATGAACAGTGAATGGGTTTGTCACTGTAAAAAAATATTGATTATATGATCCCTGAGGGTTTATTAATGTGTTTAGAGCTTGTATTTACTAGTTAATACATAAAATCATAAAATCATGAAAGTACCTACACCATTTTCTCATCTAAGACCTGGTGTTTGATTTACATTTAATCTCAGAAGTTTCAGCGTTTCCAGAGAAAGGAACAGATTTGAATAGAATGAGAAAGGTAAAGGGATGGAAACCCTTTGAGTAATAGTACTGATGTAGTACAAAGAATACTGCATACTTTGTAATATATATATTACAAAGTATATATACTGGTGTATTCCAAACTCATAACAATTACTGTAAAGATAAGTAAGAAATTAGGTGGTTAATTAAATCAACTCTGTGAAGCTTTTCTTTCTGTTTCAGGATTGATCTATCAGAGAGTATTTTGGAAAACACAGTAGGCATAAAGCTATGTGAACCCCTTTGACCTACAATGGGAAGGTATTTCATTTAATTTAATTTGATTAATGTAATTAATTTCATTTCTATCTAAACACTTTTAAGAGTGACAAGGATAAATGGCAGGGTTCACAAGAAAATCACTTGATTTTCTACTCACAGCAAATCTTCAAAGCCACTTCTCTATCACCTTTTTTATGGATCAAATATTTGATCCCATACAACTAACCACAGCAAAGGAACGTGGTGAAGACAGAGATGAATTTGACACCATTCTTAAAAGCATCTTTGATTTTTAAACCTACTGAGCTTCCAACAAGTCTTCATGTTTTGGTCCTGTTTACAATTTTGTAGCCAGAAAACACTGAGAGATACAGTGTTATAGTCTGAAAGTATGATCAGTGAGAACTGGAGAGAAAATATTAATTCCCTGGTCCCAACTACAATTTTTATTCTTCATGCCATATTAATTAAGCAGCAAAATTAATATGAGAAATTCATTAGGAGTGTCAAGAAGTAAAATATGTCACAGTTTTAATCCTTGAAATTCTTCTTATTGTCTCTACTTTTACTTGGAACAGATTACAGAAATTCTCCGATATTAGTTGCATCAAGTAGCATATTTTGTAGGAATAATTTTTTAATTTTCAACAATAAGCCTTAATCTATTCATTGAGTGTTTAATGAGGTTAAGATACATGTTACCAGATGGGAATGTTAACATGGGTCTCGTACTAAATGTGTTGTACAACAGCGACACTATAAACTGTCGATCGTTTCAAATCCTGGCCTAATACATTCTTTCTGAGTAGTCATCTTATATGACAAGATCTTTGTATTTATTTGACAAAACTGTAATTCCTATGTGCCATGGCACCACTACATGGCCTACATCTCTCTAGGGTGTTATTATGATTATTTTATGCTAGTATAGATACGAGAATGAGAGTAAGGATAGAGTGGAAGAAATGGATAAAACAGAAAAATTTGTTCCAGTTTTGCTACACATTGAACCTCTTTTGCCTTGCTTGGTGACAACTATACATTGGTCATTTTTACTGAATTAAAAAAAAATTACTTAATTTTTCTTTATTTGATGATGAATAACATGAAATCCTTTAATGCGAGCAGTATTGAAAGCTTAGATTATTTTGTGGATTTGGATCTTCAGACATCTGAATAATTTGCTATAACTAACTTGGTACTTAGTTTGCTGTCCTACCCATTTCTGGGTTTGGAGCAACAAGGAAGAAGGGTTGGATAAAATACTGGTGATTTTTGAGAAACGTGATGTATCTGAAATCCAGTGAATCTGATAGGGAACATTGTCATTTCGTATTTATGTTGCAGAACTTGCATGACATGTCAACACAGTAAAAAAGTAAAGGACAATCTAAAGAGATACATTGTCTGACAAGCAAGAGGAGGAAAGTACAAGTGTATCTCTTTTTCAAAGGGAAAGGGAGGTACAAGTAAGGGAAATGTCAGAATGAAAAACAGCAGCAGAAAGCCAAGAGCACCTGAGTACACCAGCCATGAGTCTGGTCTCTATCTTTTTATAAAGAGTTGAGTTGCTATCAGTTCTAAGTGACTGGTGTTTCCTGCTGACTCTGGATGGATATAATCTCATTAACAGCATGTAAAATGAATACAGAGTGTCCTGACTGAATTTAGAGAGAAACAGACCTGCCTGTGTGTCCATCACTGATTATGACAACAGCCTAGATGACTAGCTCAGACTAGATCACCAGTGTTTTTCTAGCCTAAAGGCTACAAATACGTGGCACAAAGCTACACACTGACTGCCATCACACACATTATGTGTGTGTTTGTCTGTACTTTAGTGAAGTTTATTTCTTCTGAAGGTCTTCAATGTAGCTTCAGACTCTGGGAGTGTATCAAGGTGACTGCCTTATACTACCAGTGTTTTAAACTGATCACTTTTTTATCCATAGGCTTTAACTTCCAGGGCTGTAAAAATAATGAACATTTTAAATAAAGCTGGGAATAAATACTGACAGATTGAAGAAATGCAAAGCAGACATAGTCTGTCTTCACCTTCTATGTGAACTAATTTAAAAACACAGGGTGCAGACTTTTTGAGAGGTACTTTGTTACTCAGAGAATTGTAAAGTATTTTCATTGGTTTAGGCATGCTTTGCATTACAATTTAGTTGTAGGATTTGAAATCATATACTTCTAGATTTGAGAACCAGAATATTCTACAGCAACACAGCTGTGTCCCTTTGAAGCCTCTATGCTACAACTGTAAAATCAGCTTTGTCCTTGGTTTTCAGCAATGTAATTTGGAATAGAAACAGTCAATAACTACTAATAGAACAAAGGTTCAAACCAAACAAAAAGACCGTTTTTCACACAGTGCTTGACGAAATAGTGCAATTCCTTTCTGCAAGATGTTGTGGAGGCTTTCAAGGTACAAGGGATTGGGAAAATAAGTGAAATAGAGATTGGAGAAGGACTTTGAGGTACAGTCAGCAGTGGAAAAATTCCCTGAACTCCAAGTAAGAGGAAACTGGTAGGTACTCTCAGGAAATGTCTTGGTCATGACATTGTGTTCTTTCATTTCTCCTTATGCAACTACTATAGCCAAATGTGGACATATGAGTTAATTCAGAGCAGAATTAGTATTTTTAAGAAGAGCTTCTGAAAAGTTCTGTAATTAAATCCCAGAATCCTCTGACTGAAAAACATTTCCCAAGACTAAAAATTAGAAGAAAGCTTATTTCCATGAGCTACAGTACATGATAAAAGGCTTTTTAAATATTAAATGATATATGCAACCAATAATAAACATATTCTGTATGAATGCGTGTCCTATTTAAATTTCTCAGCATTTGCCTTCGATGCAGAATTCAGTAGCTACTTCATTTGTCTAAGAGAAAACATAAACACACACAGTAACCACTCGCTTATTACTTCGATGAAAAATTCATGTCCTAGACTACAAATCTATGTTTTGTTCACTGTTTGTTATCTATTGGGAAATTAGTGTTGTAATTCCACTTTTTGAAATAATTTGGGTATTCAGGGAGGAAGTTAAGAGAGAACATGAAGGGAAGCTGATTAATCATCTTGTTTTACATAAATTTAATCCAATACTACTTGTATATACTACTTATTTATAGCACTACGAACAGTGCCCCTGGTCAATATTATCAGTTTTAAAATTAAATCAATCCTTTTTTGGTTACTACTGCAACATAGGTACCTTTTTTTTTTTTAATTCAAAGTGTTCAGAGTTGCTTTAACACTCTTAACCATGTTAAAAATACAGCAATCAGAATATCTGTCTAATTAGAAATTGATAAAGGTTCACATAAAAAAAATTAAAAAATAAGTTATATTTCTTGAAAGACTAGAGCTATGAATAAGCCAGGAAAATTATAAAAATAAAACAAATTTTCCAATAAAGAAGTTCTTGGCATTACTATAAATTAGTATCTTAGCAATAACTATAGTTATATATTTGGGTTTGTAAAAGAATATACTGGATCTGTAAGTCATGTCATATCTACTTGTCTGGGAACTACTAATTTAATAAAGATATTCAATATTATAATATATCTATTTTTATCCTCTAAATTTCTTATTTAAAAGAAAAAGTCAGGCTAATTTTGTTGTATTTTTTGCTTCCCCACTTTAATTCACTCCTACCATTTCAAAAGCAGAACACATATGTTTATTGCAATGAATCTGAATACAAAATTTGGCTACACCGTAACTAAAAAACTAGAGTGCATGAAAACAGGGAAAATGAGGAAGGTAAAAAAAGATAAATATACAATGCATGTAATAAATATAAATATTATGCACCATTAAAAGTTACTCAAAAACTGAAAATCAGTAACAGCTCAAATTGATGTCAGTTAACTGGCAGCAGATTTCGTGATAGCAGGGACTTCTAGTCAGTTGGATCATAGATGCCTTTCCCCCGAGAGGATCAAGCTGTGCTTACAGTAACGGATAGATGCAAATATAAGTCAGTTCCTGTTCCAACTAAAAAATAAAAGTCTCACATCAATAAAAATATTTAAAGACTTTTTTGCACAAATAATATTCCCTTTCTAAGGGAAGTTTATCAGAGTATCAAGTTTCTGATGGACAGAAATGCCTCATGAAGGAAGCTGGTAACTGTATCTATGGATATCAATACAAACAAGCGATTTATGAGAATTCTTTGCCTCTTCTTTTGCCTAAACCTTATTAAAAAGTCACAAATAGGGCTAGAGTTCACTACACTTTGAAACATAATTCTGTCACATACAAGGCAGTAATTTCAGTGTTTATACAGAGGGAATTAGTCACGTCAGTGAGGTTTGACTTGCCAAACCATGGCCCTACTAATATACGTATTCATCTGAGAGGTTGTATCTTTCAATTCTTTTTGGAGACAAAACACTCTACCAACCCCCATTTCTCACTATGAAGAAAGAACCACCATTTCTCAGGTCCTTTAAAATATTCATAGGAAGGAAGCTGCTGTCAAAGGGACCTTTAATGCCATCCTATATTTGTCAGTAGAAATTCCTCTTCTTTGAGAATACAGCTAAGATAATACACAAATTCATGTTCCTTTTTTCCCCTCTATTGGCCTCTATCATTATTACTGTAACATCTATACCTCAAAGAAAGCAACTAGAAGAGAGACTGAAAGTATACTGCATAATTTTCTAATAAAAGCATTAGTTCAAAGTGATTTGTTAAAAAAAAAAAACAACAAACCAAACCAAAAACCTAAACCCAAAAACAAATTTAAAAAATCCAAACAGAAACCCAACAAACTTTCTTGGAATTTTAGTGATAATGATAATTTATAGAAATAACAATCTCAGCAATAGGTTATATCTCTAATCAGCTGCAGCCTATCATATTAGAAAAGACTTCTGCCAATCTGAGACCTATTTGAAATATAAAATGCAGTGGAAACATTCCTTCTACCTTCAAGCAGTTGATTCTGCTTTGTATTTTCACAGTTAATGACATTTATTAAAATGTTTGCATGGGGACCAGAAACAGAAATATTCTTCCTTTAAGGAACAGATAAGAAGTGCTGAAGCAACAGTCCTATTCTTTCAAAACAGAATGAGAGAGTGTAGTGGTTTTTTTTTTTTTAATTTTTTTTTGGGGGGCAAGGAACTGAAAACATATGGATGGATAGAAGATACACTGTTTTGAAAGAATAGGACTGTCCTTCTAAGGCTGTTTTGCTGCACAGACTTTTTCCAATGTGATTTTCTTCTTTTAATTAATCAGTTCCTTCCTTGTTTTAAAAAGCTTATTTATTTACTTAGTTGCTGAGAAGCCAATTTAAAAAGATCACTCCCTTTTTCAATACAATGGATAGTGCTACTCCACTGTGATCATATTCTGGTCCTTCAGGTGAACCCAGTTCTAACCTGATTCCATGAAATTTATTTAACTTCAATAATAAGAGGATACACTGAAACAATTTTATTTTCTTAATTTTTATTTTGCTGGTAGGTCAGCAATGCTGTAGTGAAGGGAATCACTGGAACCAAGTGGGTATTTACAGTTCGTATGTTAAATGTGAGAATTGTTGGCAACTAAAAATGGTTGCTAAGAGCCCAGTATACCATGAAAGATGACAAAGAAAGACGTAGTCTTTTCAATCTGTGTCAAAATTAGGGGGAAAATTGGGTTCATGGGAATTATGTTTCAGGTCAGCATATTATATTCGTGCTTCCTTGTATCTGTGTGTGTACCTATGGCTCTATGAATTTTGTGCCCGTTTTTCACTTCATAAGGTATCTAGTTCCTTAGTAAGCAAGAGCCAGAGCTGAAAGGTTTACCTGAAGGAAATTCAGAGTTTGAAAACAGCTTGCTCCTGGTTTCAGAGTCGTCTTTTGCTTGCCAAAAGCAGCACTAATTTCAGAGAGGTATCTTTTAAAACTAAGCCTTGACCTCCTGGGGAAGCAGAATAACAGTCCCATTTGACCCACCTTTTCACTGCCACATGAGAGGAAGGGAATGGAGTTCCTAAAATGGTCTGAGGGTCAGCAAAGGGCTAATGAAAGTTTTCCATTAAGGATGATCCAAGAAGGAACAGTAGCCTGCACTATTACCCAGGCAATGTGCACAGGGTAAATAAAGTTGCAACTACCTGTCCTGTAGTTCTACATATTTCACAGGTTTCCTCTTCTATGTCTTTCTATTCTGAAACTGAGAGCAGTGTTAATTCAAAACACTTTATTTTTTAAAAAGCTAGTTTAACTTAAAGAAAAAAAAAAAAGCCTTTCCATAAATTATTCAGGGTGAATGCTGCATTACTTTGATGTCCAAATGCTGTTTGGCACATAACAAAATTATGAACCTACCTGGACTTACAGAATCTGAAGTCAATACCTGGATACTTTTCTGTCCCTCAGAATCTGATCAGAAGAATTTGTAACTAGAAAGACAAGCACACAAAGTGTTGCATGACTCTATTTGTAATAAAGCAATTGGAAAATGCACTGGAGAAAATTTTCTGCATTTTATGGAGCACAAAGTTAATGATCATGAGTCCTAGCACTGCCACATCCAACCTGTCTTCTTGACAGCCTGCAGCTGACTAGAAAAATCTAGATTACTAGAAATGAGTGGCTCTTACCTGCCAACACCACTCCTGGAGGTTTGATAGTCATAGGCAACTGGGTATTGTGCAGTTTTCACTGTCATTTTGACATGTTGCCTACTTTAGAAGCACTGGCATCTTTAGACAGAAAAACAATTACCAAGTGGGTGCTGCTGGAAAGCATTTTGCACAGCTCACCTCCGAGGAGTAGGGCTGTGGGCAGCCTGAGATGCAGCAGGGAGAGAGGCTGGGAGCAGCACAGGAAAATTTCAGCTGACCTTTATGGAAAACTACAGTGTCTGTCTTGGCTCTCAGAGGAAAGTTCAGTGTTTAGTTGCGCAGCAGTGCTGGTGAGATAGAAGCTGTAGAACTGCAATACAGCCATGAACTTAAAGGCAATGGCTTTAAATTTGGGCAGAACACTGACAGCAGAGTGAAAATGCTCTGCTTTCCCTTCACATTTTGGGATAGGCAGAACATGCTATCACTAATAGCTATCCTGTTAGTTGGTGGGATTCTGTTTGTTCATTTTAACGTCATACTGCCTTTCAGAGTGCTAATACTGATTTTTACACTATAAATTGCTATTTCAAAACAATTATCTAAAATTTAAGTGAAAGGACTTACAATTTAATGACTTTAATACCATTAAAATACATATACCCACGCTGGTTTCATAATAACTGTCACCCACTTCATTTTAAACCTGGAAAATATTTTTTTTGAAGTTACACCTTCAGAGAATACCAAGTGAACTCTGGGATCTAATACAGCAATGATGAGTTTCAAATGTAAATAGCAAAGACTCATCTTCTCTTCTGGCCATTGTCAAGAGTCAGTGCACAAACTGATACCTACTGTCAGCTGCTGAACTGTGTGGCTGCAAAATACAGCTGGGCTGAAGGGATCTTGTAGTGACATAAAAGAATGCCGCAGCTATTTTCATAGAATCACACTCTCACTGAATCATTTAGGTTGGAAAAGACCCTTAAATTCATCTGTTAAAAGACCCTTAAGTCCAGATGTTAAAAACACTGTTAGACAAATACTGAAGCTTACACACTGCCCAAACTAATCAGAAGATAGCACAGTCCTTCAACATAAATGTTTTTGGTTTAGCCTAAGTCTGGATGATCACCAGGCAGACCACCATGTAGGAGTAATTTGAGTATCTCCTTAAGTAGGGATCAATACATTTAAATTATATTTAACAGAGGTAATCCAATTTTCTTACTTTCTGTGTGAAAAAAAAACCACAAACAAACAAAATTTGAATCTAGACAACACCTTACTGAACAGTTGATTTGTCTTTCAAGAGTTATTTTTTCCATTTCTATATCAGCCACAGGTGAACTATTGAAAGGAGTTTAGAAACAAGACAGAGACTATTTAATTTCAAATGAAGTTATTTATCCTGAGTACCAAACAATCATGTTATCATGAACCAAAATCTTTGATTATTCTATAAACCAGAGCAGAGAGGTTTCTTCATCCCTCCTGTTCTCATCTCCAGTGTACTTTTGGGACTCAGCCTAACAATGAGGCTGGTAGCAGAGCCTTCAAACCTATTCAAGTCTCATCTGCTCTGAGATTACCAATAAGAGTGCCAATTATGGCTGACTGTAATGGTATTTTGTGTGACGTAGGCACTGTCAGACAGGAATCATAATGAGACAGACCTGATAATTTACAAACAGGTATAAACTTAGTGTCTTTTTTTCCCTTTTCTTATGAATGTAGTACAGATGACTGAGATTAAGAGACATTTTAAGTTCTGAGTCTTTGAATTCATCAGTAGTGAAACTAAAGGTTTACTTTTTTTTTTTTTAAACATCTCCAAACCTTGAACTGTCTGGACACATCCAGAAAGCTCCTGCCTATTACTGTTCTTGCAGTGCAGTATTACCGTAGTTGTTTCGAAGGAGTTCTTTGTTTGTTTGGTAAGATTGTTTTTCAAGAATAACTGCCAGACAGAGGTGACACTTCAGTGACTTTGGCAGTGTCACAAAAGTCATCATTTGATGGAGCCACTACGCAAGCAACAAAATTATGTCACTCAGAAAAGAGACTTTGTAAACATTCTGACCTCTCAGCCAGCACATCCTAATAGTTAATTGCCACTAGTATTACTAAGATTTCTGAGCCTCATTTGCTTCAGTATCTGCCTTTTCTAACATGTGACCTCCAAATTTCTTCACTTCCTCACATTTTAAGTTCTCATTTATATTATTTTCATTTACTTTTGCATTCATATTTTATTGACCGTTAAGACTCATGACTCTGAACAAAAAAGGTTCTAAGTAATTTTACCTAATTTTTTCCTGTTGTATTAGGCAGAAATAAATCTCCTACAAAGAAAACAAGGCAAGCAATTCTTAAAAGCCTGATTTATAATGTAAGCATTTGCTTTCTTACAGATGATATATGAAAAAAAGATTACAAGAATTCTAAGTGCCTGTTTAGTTGTTGAGCTCCTTCAGACTTACAATTTAACTATTTGCAGCTTGCAATCTAACCCATATAACAATGCTTGGCGGAGTACCAGATGTGGATCAAGTTCCAAAGGACAATCAAGGTTATTTTAAAACTATTTGCTATGTGAATGCAAAAATCCCACCTTAATTTTACTAGACAAAATTAAAAATATTTCTAAACTCTGGTACTTTTCTTCAGTGCAGGAAGGGGAGGAGAACTTACTAGCTGTGACAGTTTATTTGTATAACAAAGCCATATTAAATATTAATTTAATATTTTAAAAACCTATTCTAATATTCTTCATGCATTTATGTTTTGATATTATTTAACAGTTGTGCATAAGATGCAGAGATATTTCTCAAATGCCTGTATAGGTAACCAACACAACCTTAGGGAGGGAGAAAAATGGGTTCATGTATTTGACAATGCTGTTTGTTTTGCTATAATGCTGTTTTTAGATTAAAAGCAACTAAGCAAGTAAACCCAAATCATGCAGTAGATTACATAGTAATAGCTTCAAAGGCAATTTGGAGCCTCTCACTTATTATGTTCCTTAGAATGAAGACAACAATTACAAAGCTTTCTAAACAGGAAAAGGCTGCATACTGCAGATGAAATATTTCATGATGACAGGTAAAGGCAAAGCTGACAGGTAAAGGCAAAACTCTTCAATAGATTTAATATAAATTCTAAAATGATTGTGAAAACTACCCCTTGGGGGTGAGAGGAAAATCATTATTTATTAAATAAGAAAATGATGTCTAGGTCTGCTTTTGGCTTATGTTTTCACTGTATTAATCTATACAAACCTTGGGCAGTAAATTTACAGGACAGCATCATTTTGGTGAGATTCAGGTAGGGTACATTCTTCTCCAGCTGAATATAGAAATTTATATTAAAAAATTAACTAAATATCCACTACCATTGAACTTCTCCTAGAATCTAACTACTTATCATTTCAACTGAGCAAATCTTGTAAAATGGTTGTTATAGAGCCTGCTGGTACATAAATGATAAATTAAAAGCCTTACATAACCTTATTTTTTAACAAAAATTAGAAACAAAATCCAGTATGATAGCTCTGATAATCCTAATGGTATAACAATATACAATCTTAAAAAAAAAAATCCATTTAATAGTTTAAAGAGTGCCAAATAGTCTTTCCTGTAGCTATAGCAGTATTTTACCCTTCCCAAGCATTCATATCTTTAATTACCTTTCACAGTTGTTTGTCTTCTTGTTTTTCTCTCCCTCTCCTATTTCTTTTTATCAATCAGTTGTACAGAGTAAAAAGAAATCTAAGCATATTCATTACACTCATAGTGTTTTCTTTAATGGAATGTCAACAACTGGTGTAGTTCTGAAAAGCTCCATTGTGCCATGGACTGTTGAAGCCAACAATGGGTTTTACAAGCTGTGATTACAGCAGCCATTCATGATGACAGATATAACTGTATTCACTAAAATATATTCATGACTTCTGACTAGCTCACCAGTCTTCAGTGTCAGTACTATCCTGTGAAAAATGGTACACATTCCTACAGTAGGGAAAATGATAAATGCATTTACATTGGGCCTCCTGTAGAAAAAAAAAAAAATCACTGTCTTCTCTATGTGTATTTTTCCCATCTCTACTAATGGCAGTCTCTTACTCCTCCCACATCTGCATATTCATTTTCTCCCATACCCACCAAATCTTTAAGGGTGTGTCTTCCCAAGCTCCCATTGCATAGAAAGAAAGATACATTTGTCTCAAAAATTCTATCCACAGTTATTCTACTGTCTTGGTTTGAATTCACAGCAACTCCTCCCCTGCCCCCAGCAGTACTGTCATCTTATTCATGAAAAAGAGTTGGTGTATTAATATGGACATTAAAAATCTGCTTCTTATCTCATAGAAGAGGTTTCTAATAATATAGCAAGAGTTTTTAAATTATCTTTCTTCTGTTAAAAGTGTATTTTCTCTCCAGGGCAGAAAGTTTCACATATTTCTTCAAAGACACGGTAGTCAAAAATTTGGTAAAGGTCAAATACAGCTGAACACTCTTAAAACTATGTTTCTTTTTTCTCCCCACAAAACAAACATACAAGCAGCTTATGTAATGCTTGTTCCTCTCCTCCCCTCTCCTCTCAAAAAGCTGGCAAAGATTTTGGAGAATAAAAGAAGAGGGTTTTTTTAAATGGAAATGTTTTCTGTTGACTGGTAATCAGCAAGATCCATTCAAATTTAGTGAATGGGTGTGGATGTTTAATTAAAATTTTAATTAAAACATTAAAATGTTTATAATTAAAAGTACGACAGGTAAAAATTTCTTTAGATATATATATGCATTTGATTTTCATAAGTAAAACATCATCAAATGTCTCTTAGTTGTAGATGAGTATACTTTTCAACCTCTTTCAGATCTTTTAATAACAGCCCACCACTGCAGTGCAAATGATTTTTTTCTTTTCTCAAAATCCTGCACAGACCACGGGCCTGGCACTGGGCTAGCTTCTCTTTTAATGCCTGAAATTGCAAAAAACCAACTTTTTTTCTATCCTAACATGCTGATAATGCTGAAAGGTCTCTAACAAAATAAATACCCTTTTGCTATGCATGTTGAAGAAATAATCCATATACTGAAAATTTAACAGTATTTCAGTTAATTTAATTAGATGTTACCTACTTTCATAACAAAACAAGAATTAAGACCACCTCCAATTCAGTTTTTGAATCAAATTTGCATTTCTTAATCTCCTCATTTTATTTACTCCTCCATAATGTACCTGAGTGGGATCTATAGGAGCTCATAATAACACACAGAGTTATTTATTCCATAACAATTTACTTATTAAAAACCTCTCCTTTCTGCTCACAAAATCCTTTTAAAATCCCAAGAGTAAATTTGTATTTTTTTCTATTGACTTAGTGTAGTATTTTTAATCAAGTTAATGCAGGTTTTCTGCCCTTTGATACTATGAAGCACTCAGTTTAATAAGGGAACCAGATATCAGCTGGCATGTTTTCCTGGAAGAGTCATTTTGCCATACATTCAAAAAATGGAAAGAAAATTTCAAGTCACAAAAGTCTTTTGATTCGGCCTGCAAGACCCAAAAAAGCCCCATAATTTATATTGTTTGGGTTTGGTTTATCTTTCAATTAAGTAACATTTAAGTAACATTCCAGTTCTGGGCCCCTCAGTTCAGGAAGGATATTGAGGTGCTGGAGCGGGTCCAGAGAAGAGCAACGAGGCTGGTG
>JAWMRA010000001.1:104509867-104538378 GCA_035584735.1 Pseudotriccus pelzelni | reverse complement strand
AGGAGAGGCTGAGGGAGCTGGGGTTGTTTAGCCTGGAGAAGAGAAGGCTCAGGGGAGACCTCATCACTCTCTACAACCTGGAAGGAGGTTGCAGCCAGGCAGGTGTTGGTCTCTTCTCCCAGGCAATCAGCACGAAGACAAGAGGGCACGGGCTTAAGCTCTGCCAGGGGAGGTTTAGGTTGGATATTAGGAAGAAATTCTTTACAGAGAGGGTGATCAGACATTGAAATGGGCTGCCCAGGGAAGTGGTGGATTCTCCATCCCTGGAGGTTTTTAAGATGAGACTGGATGTGGTACTTAGTGCCATGGTCTGGTAACCACGGCGGTAGCGGATCAAGGGTTGGACCTGATATCTCAGAGGTCCTTTCCAACCTGGCTCATTCTATGATTTTTCAGAACTGCTATTTTGAAAAGGCAGGTCATAAAAAAAGAAGTAACACTGACAAGCAAATGAAATTATCATGTCTCATGGAACTATTAAGTAATAACAGGAAATTGAACTTCTATTTATAATATTTTCTTCCAATTTACATATGGTATAGTCTAAAGTAAGACATTTGCAGTGCTTTATGCTTTCTATTCATGCCATAGCAGGCATATCTACCTTCATATCTTTCTGAGTGGAGTTTATAATCATTGTTCTCTCAGCTTCATGTGCATATCAAAACTACTATGACAGATCTCAAAGATGCTTTTGAAGCACATAGACAGGAGGACACCTAGGGCAGAACAATATAGACTTTAGCTTTTGAAAATCTGAGATGTAATCTGCCAACTAGCATTTATAATATAGTAGAATAAGGTGTTACAGAGCACATGCAAAACTATTTTGAAATGTCCTTGACTTTTCAGAAGCCAGAATAGATCTTTCAAGTTGTTTTCTTCAGTCTTTAGAGCCTCTCTCAGTAAGAACAGGACTATTTCCTATTAAGTGTAGAGCTTTTTACTTATGCACAAGAGTAGAGAAAAAATAAATGCTTTTCCTGTTGCGATCACATAATTTCCATCAAATATCACATCATCCACATTTTGCAAGTGTCTTTTCTTCCCTAATCTCTGTCCCTGCTCTCCCAGTCATTCTAAGAAACTGTCACTCCTCAAATGTGATTAAAAAGTCTGGATTGCTGCTGTATGAAAATGACAATCACTTCACCGAGCCTTAATTTTTCTTTTTGCCTGATGGTGTCGAAGTAGCTCCTCAGAAAACTGAATTTGCTCATAAAAATCTAGATATTTAAAAAAACCAAACCAAAACACATATGCAACCCACACAAAGGAATGAGCCTATTTCTATTTAAATTAGCTTATCACAATGCATTTTTTGCCCTTTGCCAAGTTATTCATGAGTGACTTTTTGAATTCTGAACGCTAGCTCAAAAATTCTGACAAAGAAATGGAATCGTTTTGAAGGAATAAAACACCTGAAAAAACCAAATGGGATTTCAGCAATGCTCTGCCACTTCATGGAGGGGTGGCTGCTCGGAGCTGGAGGCTGTGGGTAGGTGGGTGGGTGCTCCTTTTGGGCCTGCAGAGATCCCAGAGGTTAGAGGTCAGAGGATTATTTTAGAGCTGCCTTTCCTCCCAAGCCTTGGCTTGTCCACTGCTGCTCCCTGAGTTCTGCCCGGGGTAGGATGTGCAGATGGGTGGTTTGCAGGAGGGCAGGAACAACCACAGCAGTGTATGTGGGGAGGCAGGGTGTCCTCCTCAGAGGTATGTCCTGCTGGTGCTGCTGCTGCACACCTTAGAAGTGACACCAAGACCCAAAGTGCATCTCTAGTCAGTGCCTTCAAAGGGCAGGCTGGGCAAAGTGGGAGTGGCCAGTTTTGGTCACTGAAATCACAAACTGTGCCAGGTTCAGAGAGGGTGGTTTGTTAGGACAGGTCCAGTGTGGGATGCTGTAAGGCAGCTGGTGCTTGGGCTCTAGTGCCAGGCTCAAAGCTGTGGTGGAAGCAGGAGGTGCTCAGGGCAAGCCACACTTCTGTCTTGTGCTGAGTCTGGAAGAGAGAAGGTTTGCTGGCAGAGCTATATGACAACAAAATAAAAATTGTATCTCTCCTCAGGTTCTTTACTCACCTGAGAATTAAAGACAGTTGATATCAACATTAAAAATGTCCAATTATATGTGCAAGTACTGAACAGAAGTAGTATTTTAAAATAAATTTGCCATCTCTACACTGAAGCATCATAACCCACCTACTTCTAATAAAACATTTATTCTATTTACTGCAGCTCTCAAGCCAAAACCTTTGTTTTCAGCAAGGACTCATTTTTCTTTATGTTTAGTTTGCATTGAATTGAGGATAGTGAAGTATAAAATGAAAGCTTCCAGTTGTCTTGTAACCAAAATCATCACTTTCAAAGAAAGCACAGAATGGAAAAAGGAACACTCTGTGTTACACGTGAAGCAGACTTTATTCTAACTGCCAAAATGAATCAAAACAGTAATATTTTAATAAAAAGCCCTATACTTACTTTGCACACTGCAGCTAGCTTAAAGAAATGCATGCTGTTATTCCATCCTAAAAAAGCTTAAATAGCATGAAAAATAATAATAGTAATGTTTCTTTGGACATGATGGCTTAGACAAATCAAGGTGGAAGCAATATATTTTATTAGAACAACTGGCAGTAAGCCTCTGAGTCTGAAGACAGCCTTGTACACTCAAAAGCTTGCCCTTTTTTTTTATTCTTTCAACTCTACATCTCAGTTAAAAAAAAACAAAAACAAAAACAAAAAACCACAAAAAATGAGTAACAATGGAAAAAAAACCCACACCAAAAAAACACCAAAACCCATTTTTACTACAGATTTGTTCTTGCCTGCTTTGAAAAGCTGACACGAATTTATTATAACAATAAAATATCATGTAGAGCCAGCTTGCCATTTCCAAAGATTATAAACATAACAACCACGGAACCTTAAAGTAGGATTCACGTAATTTAGGTAGTTATATTGTAAATCTACATTTGAGTTTGTTGACTAGAGCTCCATGGATAGCCAAGAGATGGAAGTGGAATTTTGTGCAACGCAACTCATCTGATATTCAACGCATTGGCATAGAGAGGATACCAGTCATGCCACGGAATTGCTATGACAGGGCAGTGAGCTCATATGCCAAAGGGTGTAAATATTAAGCTTAGATAAGAGGAATTTTACCTCTAGAAAAAAACCCAACCCACACAACAGATCATATATTCACCATAAATAAACCTCCCACAACTTGAGTAGAATTATGCTGTGGGACTACTGACTCCGTAAAGGGCTTATTTAAGGACTGAGAATGTTTCCTGTCATATCCTGTGTCTGCAGAAATATAACACTCTTTTTAACGTGGGAAGAATGCAGTGAGGAGAAACAGAATGATTTAGAAAGGGAGAAAACTCACAGACATCTTTCCACAGTTTTTACACTCCCTCTTCACTTTGTTTAAAGAATATGGACGAAATTCACTGATTTATATCACTCCTCAATCATGGTTCTGTGAAGTTTTATCCAATATTTTTAAATTAATCCAGTTCAGGATGTGAATATAATACTTCAAAGCAAAAGGAACAACTATATTAAAGAAATGGAAAATGTCATTGCTAGTTCCAATTTCTTTTTCATATTCAAACAATTATTGCAGGTTATCAACTCCATACAGAAAAAAAATCCAAGTTGGTGAAGTTGTTTTCCTATATTAAGCTCTCACACAGGTAAGCAAAGCATCAGAAGTTAAACTATTATATAATTTTGATTTTTAAATTTCTATTATTTTTCACATCTCTTAATTTTTAAACTTTTCAGATAAATTACCATAGAATACAACATTAGTTCTCTTGACTGCTTTCTTTCAGCCCTGTAGTTTTTCCAGTAAGTCAGTAGGTGTTTTACCCATACTGATTCCAACAAGAATTGAAAGAAACTATTCACCAAGTGAGTAAACCAGGAAGAACTATAGTTTCAGCCAGATTCAAAATTAAAATCTGTATTTTAGAGTTGTATAGAAATATATGGGCAGTTTTTCCCCTTTAATGATGGTTAAAAAAAGAAATTCATCTACTGTTCATCCTGTTTTGGAGGGTCACTATGCAGCCATCATGCATTTTTCCTGTTACTAAAACATACAGAAAGTGTTTTTAAACCTTTTAAAAAACTAATGTATTTACTAATCAAAAGAAATTGCATGACAGATAGCAAATAAAACATCAAGGTGTTTTGCAGAGATAGATTTTTTGAAAATTGATTTCAATTTTTAAAATTAACTTCAGTTCCGATCTTTCCTAACTAGAAAATCCAAGGATGAAATACTGGCTATGTTAAGTTGATGGGCAAACTGACATTAATCTCAAAGAAGCTAAGATGTCAGTCTCAATTCACACTTGTAAAAGAATTCAAAGTAAAATTTGTTTCTTAAATTTGATATGCACTGGTTTAATATTATTTATATACTATGATATTTTAAATGGTTAATTAATACTGTGAGACAATACCATGAAAAAAAGCCTTTTTTTTTTTTTTCCCCTTGGAGTGGTGAAGGGGAGACAACAATATTTCTGAGGTCACCTCAGGATGTGAATACTCTTAAAGAGAAGTTTTTCTTTTAATATAGTGGAATATGTCTCAGATACCATCTACATGATTTTGAGGCTACTGTTTTTTTACCACTGTACCTATGTGATACTCCTGCAGTTAAAATGAGATGTCTTTCCTTTTCTTCTTTAAACAAAGTTTTTTTGCCTCTAAGAACAATTGCATTGATTTCAGATACATGTATTATCTGGAATCTCTCCCTGAACATACATATTATCAATATAATTTCACTTAGTAGCTCTGAGTTTAGAATTTGCCTAAGCCAATTAAAAGACGTTGAAAGCACTGGAAAAATGCTTTCCATTTTAAATCTAAATATTCAGTTAGTCTAATTGTGTTTATGTTTTTGGAATGTGTACAGATTGTTTTTAAGATGGAGGCAACACAAGGTCCATATGCTATTGTACTTGTACATTTTATACTCTGGATTATTAAAGTACCATCCTGGAAGACTTCACTGTACACATAAATTATCTAAAGCTTTATAAGAAAAGCTAGAGAAATGACAAATGCTCAGTTAGAACAGTATTGGTGGATTTAACATACTCTAGGGGAACATAAAAGTAAAATGAAATCTTCTGCTACCATAGCAATAATGTGAAAAATTAACATTCAGTGTAATTTATCTACCTTTTAAAAGGGTGTTTAACAGGCATCTTGGGTGCCTTAACAACAGACTTACTTAATTTTTTCAAGATATTATTGAGCTAGGGGCTTATATGTCTTTTATGTTTTTAGCAGTCACTAAACCAGTTTTTTGATAAACTTTTTGTGTACAGCTTCTTTCTCTCTCTAGGATGAAGTTCATCTTAATAACTTCATCCCACTAAACTGAAACAATTGGAAGCAGAATTACAGCAACAACATCCACTCACAATCTTTACATTTCAGTAGTCTGATATGACTCACGAAGAAAGGAAAATTGACTCACACAAATTTTCATAACTCAGGAAATAGCATTTCCCTAAATTTTTTCTCAACTGATGTAAAAAACATATTTGTTTGGAGTCCTTATTTTTATCTTAGTTTTTAACCTTACACACAAAACTACAATTGAAACAAAATCTTCAGGAAAAAAGTTTAGTAGAAGTTCAAAAAGACATCAGGTTTATAACAACACTATGGTTAGAAATTAGCAAAAATTTCAACAACAGTATGCACAATAACAATCTGCACTTCTTGCATAATACCTAATTTAAGTGAAAGTCTTCATTTTCATTAGAGACTAAGATTTTATCTAATGATTACCACATATTAAAACATCCCCCTACCTTTTACTGATACCACATTGTCAACAGGGAGTACCGGATTCCAAAAGAAGTCACAACTGCATTGTTAATTACATTATTTCATAACATCTGTCCAAGCAACTATCACAAACCATACATATTTTTTCCATTCATTAACACTGTAGACAGTAAGAAAGGGCATCCATGGACATGGTACACAATGTAAAAAGGATGAATAAAAGAAGCTTGTAAATATTGAAATTTACTTTAATATACTAAATGCAAAACTTTCTAGTATATTTTAGGGTTTTATAACTGCCTTATTTTTACATTACCCACACAAAAAGCCGCAAGAGATTGGTCACTTCACTTCTGAAGTTATGCTATCAGGTAGAGAGGAGGATCTAGGTTGTTGCAAGGGAAGTGCAAAAAATATCATTGCATAAAAAATATTAATAAAATAAGAAAACTCAGCAATAGTGGCCATGACCTGGTGGATTTTTTGACAAATAACAGGAAAAGAACAGAATGTTACACATGAATTAGGACATTGTCCAGAAAGACAAGCACGTAAACATACCGTCCAAAAGGAATCAGTTATTCATAGATCTAAGGAGGGAAAACTCTCCTTCTAAAGCCCTTAGAAATTGTTGTATTAAATAAGTTCTGACCACCCAGAACTGTCTAATTCTTTGAAAGACTGTCTAGAGGAGTTTCTCTGTACCCAGTGACCACAACGGGAATAAACTCTAATAATTAAAGCTGGTCTTTGGGAGCACCACAATTCAGCGTTTTGCAAAGAACTGTGAGGTCACCATCAAGTTGCAAATGAAGGTGGCATTTTGTCTCCCTTTAATGTTTGCATCTGTTCTTCTGCTAAATTACTGAAGTTGCTTTTTTAATTCATAATTTCAACCTATAACAGAGAGTATATGACATCATTTGTACTTCCTTTGAAGTACAAATTATTGTACTTCGTAATGTGTACACACATATTATGCTTATTGCTGTCTTAATATAAGGCTGGTTTTGAATAACCCATTTACAATAAAAATGTTAAGTGAACATTTATAGAGAATTTTTAATCAAATATCTACATAACATTTTGATTATTATTACTCAAATGCACACAGGAGATTAATTTAGACCCCTGTTTTCAGCTATATAAAAATGATTGCACTATAAGAGATCACTCATTTCTAATTAAAAAATGAAACCACCCAGCCCTCCATTCAGACATGTATTTGTCAAACCTATGGGTTTTTATGTAATTTAAAATGTTAGGTTGGTATTTCGAACATGTTGCTCTCATAATGAGACTACTGTTTGCTTTATATTTTATTAGTCATTGCACAGAACAATGGTAAATAGAATTTCTATCTGACTATGTTCTGGAATTGAATTAAAGCAATGATGAACAAAAGGAATGAGCATCAGGTCTGATAACTATCAGGATCAGCTGAAGCAAGGAGGGGCTGGGTACATTCAGAATGGTTCAACCCTGTCACTGCCTGCAGAAAACAAGCTGAGTCTATGCTCAACCTCCAAATGCTTGGAAAACAACCATCTTTATTCTTTAACACTTTTCTCACTTAGGACCTGCTAAAATTAAATAGGTACATACTTATTGCAGCACTTTTCTGCATACCAATGTATTGAACAAGAAAGAGTAGCACAGCTGGAAAAAATTAAAGCCAATATTTTGGGGAAAAAAAATGGTGAACATTTTGTCTTACACAGTCAGAATACAGTCCACTTAAAGTAGACTATAACTTCAAAATATGTGTGTGTGTCCCTTTCACTTTTTTGTTTTTCTTATTCACAAAATATGTATAAAAATCCACATGTAGGAGCTGTAAGGCTAGGTATATAATTTAATCATAATTATCTCTTTATATTATTTATTTTTACAGTGATCTTTTCAGCTCTAAAAATACATACATACGTGTAGTCATTTAAGATTTTCTACTATGCTAATGAAGACTAATTCTGTCAGAAAGCAAGAGACAAAGCTTATTCAACATAGCCCAGACTTTAAGCAACACTAAGAGTCAGCTACTGTGTAACTGTGAAACAGAAAAATTGCATTTCTTCTTGTGCCTAAAAAATCTAAAGACTACAAAAGTCATGGGTAGAAGATTGAAAGAGTAAACTGGCACTTTCAAGATTATTGCACGAATTTGTTAAACTAAGCAGGCTAAAGGAGTAAGAACCTACACATTACTTCTGATTCCATCTGGCAGATATAAGGGCTTCTTACTTTCAACAGAACAGAAAAAAATATTTTAATACTTAAAACTAAAAAAGTCATGGAGGAATTGAATAAGCAATGCTCCAACTGCAAGACTGATTGGGTCTGTTTGCTTTATGATGTTCATCATTGAGAACTATTTGTTATTGCAGTGGAGAAATGTATTCCCTGTCAAACACAGGCTAGTCTTCATTTGACCTGGAGGAAATCCTGCAAAAGTGGAAGAGTTTGCAAATGTTGTGGTACTGTAAGTAACAAAAAGAATATTATTAAACCTAATATTTAATTAAAAGAAATCACTGCAGGAAAATATTTTTGACCCATATTGGGCACTATGACTAAACTAATAATATGCTGTTAAAATACGATTCTTTCCCAAGTCTGAACATACTCTTAATTAAGTATGTCAGAGACAGCAGGTATGCCTTAATTAAAACTCCACATATAAAAGTAAAATTGCTAATCTGACCACTCTGGAAGTATAAAAGTCTACATATGACTCTGTGCATTGCGGGACTTTTTAGAGAGTGTATTTGCATAACCACAAACCAAAAGGTACCAACTGGGCTGTTTGCATAAATATTTTAGTTAGTTACAAGCAAGAAGAATCAGTGTATAGTTCGTATTTTGCAAAGCATGTAATTTCTCAGTCGGATCTCAGAATAATAAGGAAATTGATTCAAATCACTTAGACAATAATATATTTTCAGTGTGAGATACAGATCTTCCAAAATATTTTAAGGTTTCCACTAAGATAAAAAAAAAACAACAACCAAAACCCAAAACCAAACCAACAAAAATTTGAGCCATAAAATAGTTGTTACTTTAAAGATGTACCCAAGGTGGCATTAAGTGCTTGCAATTTAAGATAAGAAAGGGCAATTTTCTTTGTTATTCTTTAAAAGAAGTGAATATCACCTTTTACCATGGCTTAGGGATTTTCAACAGCTGTACTTAGATGAGGTGGGCACCACCGGTAGAAAGTGAGTTTGGCCTTTTTCAAAATGTGTGAATTCCATTCTTACTTTTCAACTTTAGTTCCAAATCAGAATATGAGCCATGTTCCACCATGACACTCACAGGTACATAAGGTGTAAAGCACTGATCTTATCATAACAAGCATACAGAACATCAATACTGAAAAGAGTGTGAAAATATATATAATTGCATCCGTAGTTAACAGCCTGGAATAGCAACAGTGGTTTCCCCACAGGAGACAGAAGGGCTGCCAAAGTGCATTGTGTGAGAACAAAAAAGGGGATCCTTAGGTCAGTGATCTTTCACAGTTGCCCAGAGAGAAGCGCAGTGAGGAAGACAACCTGATGTCTTATCCCCCCAAGGCTGTAGCTGGCTCACCCTGAGTGCCTTAAGTGCTCCTGGATGAGCTGCTACTTAATTTACAGTATTGCAGTTGCTTTTACATATGACCCTGTGAAGATGTTCTACCTTCTGCTCTAATACCTGTGGATAATACTAGAAAGAGAGCTTTTCAGAAGTGGTTATAACGTAAAAAACCCCCTGTTTCTAACCTTTCTCATACTGTCTGAAGACATCACATCTTTTCCTCCCCAATAAAATTAATTTTATTCCTCCTTTTTTTTTTTTTTTTTTTTTTTTTTAGGAGAGATAACCACGATCAATTTAAAAGATCACCAGAAACTTCAGAGTACTCTGAATGTCATTACACTTTCAAAATACTTACAGGACACATTCAAAGAAGTGGAAAAGAGGACAGGTGGCCTGGGAGGAATGCAATCGAATTGTACAGGAAGTTAGGGAGAAGGTTAGGGAAGCAAAGGCCCAATAAGAATTGAGTCTGTCCACGGATATCAAGGATAACAGGAAGGGCTTCTTAGATACGTTGCAAGCAAAAGAAAGAATAGGGATAATGTGGGCCCTCTGCTTTGATGGAAGGAAACAGGAGACGTGGCTACCCTGGACAGAGTAGGCTGAGGATCTCAATGACTTCTGTGCCTCCACCTTTAACTGCAAGTGCTCCAGCCACACTACCCAAGTCAAGAAAGGAAAGTGCAGGGGCTGGGAGAAAGAATGTCCTAAGCCCGTGTAGGAGAGGATCAGGTTCAAGACCATCTAAGGAGCTTGAATGTGCACAAGTCAGTGGGGTTCACCTGTGTGCCCTGAGGGAGCTGGCAGATGAAGTTGCTAAGACACTATCCATAATTTTTGAAAAATCTCAGCAGTCAGGTGAATCCCTTGATGATTGGAAAAAGGGAAATATAAACCCCATTTTTAAAAAGGGGAAAGTGGAAGACCCGGGGAACCACAGACCACTCAGTCTCACCCCTGTGTCAGGCAAGATCATCGAGCAGGTTCTCCTGGAAACACTGCAAAGGCACATGGAAAACAAAGAGATGATTTGTAACAGCCAATATGGCTTCACAAAGGGGAAATTATGCCTGAAAAATCTGGTGATGGTGCTACAGCATTGGTGGATGGGGGCAGAGCCACTGACATCATCTATCTGGACTTATGCAAAACTATTGACACTGTCCTGCTTGACATCCCAGTCTTCAAATTGGAGAGACATGATTTGATGGACGGACCACTCTGGGGATAAAAAATTGGCTGGATGGCCATACACACAGAGTTGTGGTCAACAGCTCTTTGTCCATGTGGAGACCAAAGATGAGTAGTGTCCCTCAGGAGTTGGTAGTCGGGCTGATGCTGATCTTTATCAATGATGGACAGTAGAACTGAGGGTACCCTCAGAAAATCTGCTGCTGACACCAAGCTGTGTGATGCAGTGGAAGGAAGGTACAGGCCATCTAGAGGGACTTTGACAGGCTTAATAGGTGAGCCAATGCAAACCTCATGAAGTTCAGCACACAAGCCTCCTACCCCACAAACTCAGCAATTGATCATTCTTAGGAGGTCTCAATACACTACAGTGTACACTACATTTTTTATTTTGATTTCACTTACAGAACACCTAAATTAGCATATGCTAAAAAGACTGTTTACAATAAATACTTCAGGAAGTTTCTACAAATGACTGCTTGGGCCCAAACCTAGTTTACAATGTGAAGGACAATTTTCAGCTAAAATTGCTCAGAGATAGGCTGTGTACTGAAATACTGCTGTTTCCCAAAATCGTAATTTTTATCCCTGTGATAATGTAACTCTACTCTCTGCATATTCTGCCTGTTTCTCCTTGTTTTTAGCAGGTAGAACAAAGGTCAGGAATTCTGCTTTAAAGCAGTTCTTCTCTCTTTTTAACACACTGAATCCTGTTATGCCAACAACCTATGATTTCTTAGCAAAATAATTAACTGTTTGATTTCTCATTAGGCAATTCTAATAATGCAGAAAGGTGGATCTTCAGCTTTATACTGAGAATACTACAAATGTGTGTGTAGGTATATATATATAGAGAGAGAGGAAATGTGGTATATACTAGGAAAGAAATGTAGAAAGTCCAAATTCTAATCTTACATAAACGCATACTTGGAAACATAGCACACAGAAAATGGAAAAAAATAAGAGACCGTTTTCTAATGACGAGTGTGTGATGATGGCACACACAACATTATCACAAAAGGTAATGCTAAGGAATAGAGAGGGTTATTTTTCATAAATACCAATTTGATAAACATGTTCCATGTTGATAAACAAATCGCAATTTCCCGCATGTTCTGAAAAGTCTGAGGCAAATTGTTAATTATTACTAATATTTTTAATTTCTTTCATTCTAGTTAAAAAGTATCTTTGGTAGGGAAATTTCAAATGTTTTAGGAAAAAAAAAATCACTCCCTGTGGAGTTGATGAAATTTGATGGAATTTGTTGCCAGCAACAGTTCACACAAATGTCACCATTTATTGATACTGCCTGGAGACATGTTTGAGACTGTACGTCTGAGAGACGCATTATTCCTTTTTTTCCATTAATTACATTTTTCAGTAATACAGTAAAGAGATCAACTATCTGTTTAATTCTCCACTTTAAATTTGACATTTGCAACATTTATTTCTCAGTTCCTAAAGTAAAGTTTAATTCTTTTTCCAAATCAAACAAACAGTCTCTTCTGCCAACCCCCATTTATTCTATAAACTCCTCAATGTATGTCCATGGCAAGTCAATCTCTTTTTCAGATCACCGAGAAAGCATGACAGGCACCTAAGGTCAGAATTTCTGCCTGTAAAGCATTAAATAAAAGACTTACCAAGACATCAATATCAGTGTAATAAAATTAGTAGTACCATAAGTAAATCCGCTTGTCCTCTCTAGTCACATAATATTATAAAGATGTTATGAAGACCTACAGTACCACCCAAGGAGTTTACTAATTTAGAGGCTGTCCTTAAATCTGCTGGGATTTGCAGAGGTGGAAATTGAATAATTCCCTCCATATGCATTCATTCATTTTTAGCATATCAAAATCAGCCAAGTCTTCCATCTCTGTCTAGTTAAACATTAAATACTGAACTCCTACCTACACTACAAGTGATGAATTACATTTTTTTTAAAATTATTCCTACAAATGCAAACATGCATCTGGTTCCAATGCCTTTTTTTTTTTTCTTTTTCTTTCCATTCTCTTTTCCGTCAGTCTGAGCCTGTTGAAATATTGCTGTGCAGTGGAGCACCAACCACAGGGGCAGAAGGGATCACTCAGTAACAAAGGGAATATGTACTCTTCAAATCCATATATCATATATCATATATTGCAAAAAATAATTGACAACCTCCTTCTGGTATAAATCACATACTCGAAAAATCTGTCTTTGCTTTCTTTATGTCAGAGTCAATCAAACAGAGTACATGGATGTTTACTGTGAGGTTAATCACTCGACAGTAATTGCCTGCCTGTACTGACCAAATAAATCAATTCCATGCAAGAACAACAAAAAGACCCTGGTTACTGAGCTTAAATAAATATGACTGACTACTTGAAATCTCCCAAAACAACATAAATAATAGGATTTCCAGACTTATCTAATTACATACCACAATTCACTAAAATTTCTGTTAATGGAGAGGGCAAATGGGATACACTGAAAGAGAAAACAAACTTTTCACCATTGAAGGAAACTGTTGCAATTCAAACTAATGACATCATAAGTGTGTTACTAGTTGTCAGTATGCAATAGATTTATATATTAGATACTAAACGGGAACAAGAAAAGCCTACAAAATAATTTCTCAAAGATTTGTTTCTTGGTTTATTAGGTATTTTGAAAATGCAAGAACTCATACATGCAGGCCTCTGTCAGCCACATAGATCTGGTTCACCTCTAGTGTTCCAAGAAAATCCTCATTTTGCTGCCTTTTATGAAATTCACTGTGCAACTACACAGCATGGCATAGATCATCGTGTACTCCTGTCTTCCACTGTTATCCTATAATTCTAAAGGCTGATTTTCTACCTTAGGTATATGTTCAACTATGTTTTACACATTTTTAAAACAGAGGTTAGAGGACTGGTGAGGAACTGAAAATTCAGTGGACTGTTCTTCAGACTGTTCTGTGGACATCACTATTACAGCATATATTTTGTTTTCATCTATAATGGATTTTACATATTGGTATGGTAGTTTTAAATGCAGATTATATTAAATGTATCTTATTCAATTATAGAGTTTATTTATGTTACACAATTACTCTGAGGAACTTGATACTTCAAAATGTTTTCAAAGCCAAGACTAAATGGATTAAAAAAATAATCAGACTAATGGAAAGTAGGTTAATTGATAGCCATGGTGAATGATGATTGAGATCAGGAAGTTCTTGAACTATAAACTACAGAAAGTGGGAGAGAATACCTCTCTCCCCATGTCCCTCAGTCATGCCCTGCTCAGGCACTCACTGGGACAGAGCTACTCCTATTGGATTGTGGCTACAGCTATTCTCATATCTAAAGACAATTAGAGCTAAAACTATTGAGCTATTGCTACAGCTATTTTTAAATCCCAAGGCATTTAATCACATGAAGAAGTATAATAAGACTTAATAATCTTTTTTTCTGTTAGAGGTAGTGCTTGCTGAATTTACCTCTTCCTTGACCACATTTTCCAGTCAAAAGAAAGAGCTCCCCACAAGCTTTTGGAACAGAAGTCAGACTTGTCAAGGTGTTATAGATACCACTGTGAAACATTCAGGGCAGATTTAATGTATCAGCCGTTCATATCCAGGCACACAGCAAAGTTGTGTGCAAATGACTCAAATACACACAACTCAAATCACAGTATTCAATATTTTTTATATCAATATAGGAGATACAGCGAGATCCTGTAATTACCTGTAACTGTTAATTCCGTCGTTCTTCTGACAACAAAGAATCCATATTTTAACTCACAAGTGTAATTTCCAATGTCATCCTCTCTAACTTCCCGAATGACAAGAGTGTCCTTTTTAAACACAATACTTGATCTCCATGTCTTTGACTTGCATTCCTGTTTAAAGATAATATAACACTTCAGTGACTGTGTTCTAATACTTAAAATTGACCACTGTTTACAATGCTGTTCAAAGCCAAGGGGGCTAGGCAAGAGCCCAGGTTAGTTATAAACTTTGTATACACTAAATATATAAAAATCCAGTCGATTTAGGTGTTGATTAAAAAGAAAAAAGACTAACATTTTATCAGCTGATTTAATATTTGTGCCTTTGTCAAGAAAAAGGAGTTGATTCCTTTGGTGGTTTTCTTTTGACATTAGTTTACTGAGTGGCTCCCATTTAATTTACTTTTTTACCATTTAACTTATGTCTGTGATCTGTAACTTTTTTACTGCCAGCAGCTACAGGCTGCAGGCGAGGATTGTATTTTCTTTTTGATATTTTTTTTTTAAATTATAACTAAAAAATTTAGAGAAACAGAAGATGATGAGAATTAGGAGAAATATATATATACATCTTTCTAAAAACATCTAAAAATCAAAGCACTCTGAACTTAGAAAAGGTGAGTTTTTAATCTACAAAAATATTGTATTATAAACACAAAATCCAAGAGGGGAATAAACAAATAATTGGTTACATTTCTCCTATCTTAGATATGCTGTCAGTTATTTTGAACTGTATATCTCTAGGCCACAAAATCAGTCTTGTAAACCGTAATTAAAAGCATTTATGTTATCAGGTAAATTATCAGACTTCAGAAAAATAATTAGAATGTATACCAGTGCATACTTAAACTAGGACTTCCTATATACACAGACATCAGTAAAGGTCTATCTAGGCAAAATACACAGAACACAAATTTCCAATTTACTGAACAGTTTGAAGAGTTTATAAATAGAGAACTGGAGTACTGGGTATTTCATATAGATAGTAAGAATTTAAGAACTCAAGCTGCTGTTCATGGAAATTCCAATCCACTGCCCACAGGCAGCACTATTTGCAAGAACTTAGCCTTTAAGTAAAGATCTAGAAATCAGTACATAATAGTAAGATTAAAAGAAAAATGAAATTCTATTTGCAAATATAACCTTAACTTATGCAGAAATCAAAGTTTTGGTAGTATTTGCTGAATTTCATGCTGCAAAATTAAGCCATTAATTCAGGTAAGAGCATGCACAGGTATCTTCTAAAGTTTACCAAAGGAAGCGTTTGAATTTCTCTCTTAATTAGTTTGTTCTTTTCTATCATTGATTCTGCTGTCTGTTCTTACAAATTTTAGAACAGTCTAAGTTTCATAATACATTTAGATCATGAAAATCAAAAGAACAATGCATAATATCTTGCTGAAGATATAAATCACTTGCATTTCTTACCTTATACCACAGAATTTCAGGCTCCCTAAATGGAAATAAAAAATCCTCAATTTCAGGGCATGAGATTTCCTTGCTTTTGCTAAGTTCAGCTTTCTCAAAATATTTCATCTTTGAATTGTAGCAGAGTCCAGTGTCATTTTCACCCACCGTCAGCGAAATGGACACTTTCATACAGTAAGTTGAGTTTCTGTAATGCAATAAAAACAGAAAGAAAAACCTAATATGAAAAAAAAGGATAATTGCCAATGTACTTGACATTGTTTTTCATTCCAGCCAAAAATTTTGTGTGTATTTTATAGCTGTTCATCATAAGTTTGCTCCTTTCTCACCAGTAATGACAATATTTAGAAGGTGTTGATTTGCCTTACCCTATGACTAAAGCTTTGTTTATTTCTCCCTTTCAGCAAAATCTTGCTAACATTAGTGTCCTTACTGTGTATTTGAGAACAATTTCCCCAGAAATAAATAAACAAAAAAAGATCCATGTATTTACCAGTGAAACTATACAACCAACTTGCTCACAGGCACCATTATGCCAGCTCTCAGGAGGGAAGGGATCATATTGTGGTACCACAGGCAAATGACAAACTGGGATTAGGGCCCCGCATCATCATCAGCTCTGAGCATTCCTTAAAATGGAAGTTGCAGCCCTTTTGCAGACTTCAATTAAAAAGAGTCTTGCGACCCTTTTAAGTATGGAATGAAGGATGTTTTAACCAAAGGCAGGACAGCTTGTTTACTTTAGCCTTGAAGCCACATGTCCCAGGATGAAATGTTGCTTCTGCATTACCTACAGCCTTCATTAGTTTGTGCTCTCTCCTGAAACTTATTACTGACTCTACTGCTGGATGCTGATAAGGCAGGCAGTCAGAGAGTAGTCTCCTACCCTCCAGAAGGAATCTCCCCTCTCAGAGGCAGCCTCCCTTCCCACATTTGCCTGTGCGCTTTAATTAGGCTCACAGTTAAAATTACTTAGAATTTATTTATTTATTTATTTTCAGTTGAGTTTCCAGGTGGGCAGCAAATGATTGTGTAAAGTTGAGTACTCCCCGGGAACACACTGTAACAATGCAAGATTTCACTCCTACTGTTTTGTAAATGCATTTGACCCTTGACCTGCTGAAAGAGGATACTGCAGAGAACACTGAGGCAACATTCATCTCCTTATCTCCATTCTCAGCCTCTATGAGCTGATTGCTTATTTACAAGAGTCCTGTGTATCAGACACTGAAGAATCTCAAAGATCCATTTCTTAATATCTGTTTCCTTTGTCTGTTCAATAAAAGGGGACAGAAATGCTTAAGGATAAAGAATAAGAAAACTTAATTCAAAGAACTCTAGAGTCCAATTTTTGTAGGGAAAATGTAACCCTGTAAGGGAAGCTCTATATGTAACTATAAAATTAGAGAATAATCTTAGAAAGTAAATTCTAGCCCAGAACAACTCTTAGATATCCAGTTAGTTCGTGGATTTGCAAGGAAAATAAACACAAAATCATTTCCTTATAATGAAGCTGTAAGCATAATTTATTATCCTGTTCAAGATTCTGTCTGTATAAAGCAAAGTTATTTAAACTTTATGAAAGAATGAATTCCCTGAACACGGATCACTCTTGCTGCTTTTAAGCTGTTAAAGAGATGATCATTATTCTTACTGTACATGCAATTAAAAATTACCCAGTTTTTAAAGGACACTTTTTCATTCATATATTATCCCTCCATTAGGATGCTACTTGGAATAATTTATTTTTTTTAATCATGTGGCTTGGAAACATCATAACAAGTCACCTACTTATGTTTTTCCAAATTGGTAAAATTCTTTTTCTTTGCTCCTGAAAGATCTAACCCTTGGAAACAGGGAGAAGGCCTGAACAACCCATCAAGATCTGAGGTTCCAGAACATAGTCACTAGATGAGAGGATTCTGTTATGGGATGACAGGGAGCAATATACAGGGAAGTATTTGGCTATACAATTTTCACATTTAAATATTCTCTTTTGATACTTCCTGTGTGTTTGAGCATTATGTTTTGTTCATGTTACTGAAACTCATGATTTAAATATTTCTAGATGGACCTAGCAGGGCAAAAAACAAAAACAAACAAATGGCACTTAACTGTCCTTCCATTCTCTGAGAAAGCAAGGTAAGTAAAATTGTCACATAAGGATCTTTCACAATTCAAAGTAAATTGTGCAAAAACTATTGTTTGATGTTTTGATCTACTAAAAGACTCTGTTCTGAGACAGTGACGATGTCAATTGCCAGACACAGAATTCCTTCTGGTGCACATCCAAGTTTCCATCGCAACAGTAGATCCTTTACCAGATGCAGCTAAGGCTTTCTGCTCCTTAAGAGAAGTATTTTGGAAATATCCCAGCATGTTTAAATTTATTGTTTGATGTTTCTAAACCATGAGACACAAGGTACTAAAAAATTTTGGGTGGATTATTTGTTAGTTGAGCTCCCTAACAGAATTTTCTCTCAAATGTCCGAAGTATCATCAAAAGAACCTGAAGTTCCAGATGCCCACTGGTGAGACAGACTTTCTTATTCTGACTCCAAATACGAACTGCACTGTCACTATGACTCATCTCATACTCTGTGTCAGAAACCGAGGGTGCTGGGTTGAAATAAAACTCAAAAAGGCTGGCACAGAAGGCAGAGCTACACAAGCAGTATAAGCAAAGGAAAACAAGCTAATGGGCTCACAGAACAGAAACAGAGAAAAAAAATTAAGCAGTCCCCAGGTGGGAATGAAGAAGAAGAAGAAGAAAGAGGAGGTGAATTAGCTGTTACAGCTAGAGCATGAAGGATACAGTAGATGTCAAACCTCTCAGGTAGCAGAAAAAGTAGCAGGTAACAGAGCCCTCTGGCAAGCATGCATATACTGAAGAGGATAAAAACTGCTCATATGTCAGAACTAAGAAAATTTTCTACATTTCTCTTACTGGAGATACCAGCTAAGAAACAAAAAAACGATACAAAAATGAGTTTAAGGCATTTTAATAACTTGTATTAGTTAAATTAACTGTGCTTTAACTCATTACATTATATTTTTGGGGAGTTTCTTAGCTTGTTTGCCTTTTTTATCTTTTCTGAATATGGTAATAAGAACAGGTGACAAGTTAGTCAATTAATTGTTCTCTAATCTGTCCAGTCACAAATAAAATGTAAAATCTGCTAGAAACTTCTAGTACATGTAAGTGAAACTTTTCATTTTCTTCTTCTATTCAATAGATTTTCAAGCACTAAACTAGTGAGATCTAAACAGTATAAAATACAAAAACAGGAAGCAAGAAGATGTTTGGAGATTTTATTTAAGACAACAAATCCATTTAAATCTTAAAAGGAAGTTAAAATAACAGGTAACTTGATAGAGAGAAAATCAGAGGGAAGAAGATGAGACAGTGGAGAAACAGACAAGAGAACACACATGGATCAAGAACAGCTTCTCTAAACTTTGGCACTTGCAATACTGACATCTAATTTTAAAGAAATTGCTTAGAAAACAAAGCAGTTAAACCATGATTTCTTTATAAAATACATCTCTGAAATGGGCCAGATGACCCCATCTTATGAAACTATGCTTTTTTTCCTCCCAGAAAACTACTGGTAATTCTCAGTCTCTTCTTCAGCCTTACCAGAGAGAGCTCAGGAGTGGATTTATACAGCTCAGTACTCCCCAGGCAGCATCCCTCATCATCCCTATTCATCACAGAAGGAGGGAAACTGTGACTCTGCCCATTCCTTGTCCACTCTGGTAGTTTGCCATCATGCTATTAACCATGGTAAACAAACTGAAGAGTAAACAGGAAGCAAAAAAAATCTCTTTTATGTTTTCCTTCATCATACCAACTGATGGAAAAGTAACTTTAGTTCCAACTCCTCATAAACTGGACATTAAAAAAGAAAGTCTGATAAAACTCTTTTCTTCACAGCTTTATTTTAAATTTTAATAAGTGAACATAGCCACTGACATCAATATCCATTTTCTATAAATGGTCCATCCCGTTTCTGCGGAAAACTTTTGTTGACTTCATTAATTAGTTTTTTCATGGTTTTGCAGACACAATTTTGTCCTTTTTCAGTCCAAGTAACTTCTGTTAGAATTATTTGGATGCCTGAAAGCTGGAGAGCAAAGAATTCATTCAAGAGAGAAACAAAACCACGTTATTGATAATCTACCCATGCTCTTGGCCAGTAGCTCCAAAGGCTCTTTGTGAGCTTTAAAACTTTCACACAAAAATTTTTAAAGCCTCTACATAGCAGTGGGGTTGTTTGAGGACATGCCTGAGGCCTTGGGCCACATGGTGAGTGAGGAAGGCCAGCATACCATGCTGCAGCCAGAATTGCTATCATGCACTGAGGTCCCCTTGGTGGCAGGATCTGATGCCCCCAGCAGTCTGTGGCTTCCAGACCATTTGCTCAGGACAGCAGTTCACAAACTTTATATGCAAGGTTCCCTTCTGTTTGGTTTAGTTTTGGTTTGCTTGATGTTCTTGTTTGGTTTTTTGCCCTCAAACTCTGGAATGGCTGACTCCCACACTCCCTGGCTCCGACAGCTGAAATTACAGATTACCTTTTCCACAAAGGTTCTGGAGCCAAGTGAGCTGCCAGTGCTGGGGCAGTGCTTTAGGCATGGGGAAGAGAGAAGAAAAGTGGAGGGAGGTGGACAGAAGCCGGCTGGAATTTTCCTCTGTGCTTTAAAAATTATCTCCTGCTTCCATACCCTGGGGGGCCAACCCAGTTTGAAAACTGCTCTTGACCTCAATCAAATTACATAAGCACTGATTTCTTCCCTCGAGGGTCACCTAATTATGTGCATGATACTATGAAATAACCCAGTGCACACGAGCCTCCAGGACTATTTGAATATCAATGCTCTGCAAGATACTTGTCGTAATAGGTTTAAATTAGTCACACAAGAAAATATTGTTTGGTTATAATGCCCGTTTCCATCCTTGGAAGCCAAAACCTTCACATTTTATCTTCTTCTAACACAAGTGGTACATGTTGCCATCCCAAGTTTCCTCTCCAACCCTGCCAAAAGAGGATGTCAAAGTACAAAATCTAACTGCATGAGAATAACACTTGCCTTGTGTTAAAGAGAGTTACTGACTGATGTGAAAGGCCTTTGAACAATAAAAATTAAATGAAAATTAGCCTTTAGAAAGGGAATTTAATTTTCTTATCCTCAATATACGTTAAAGCTTCTTTTGTGGGTAAACTAGAAAAAACATATATGTAAATGTTTATGTTATTGACTTTTCTGAATGATCTCTGTCTTTTTTTAAGTCTAAGTGAAATCTATTCCTTTACAAGAGCTGGAATCAATCTGATATCGATTTCCAGATTTTAATAAAACATCACTTTCTTAGTACAAAATACTTGGACACAATTAAGACAAGGATCTTAATTAAGAACTTGTACTGGCAATTATATGGAAAGCAAAATTACTTTCCTATCAAAACTATTTTCAAAAAACTACTTTCCCTATCAAACCTTTTCTTTGAAATTACAACTTCCTTTCAGATTAAAGAAAAAAATCCATATTCTTATAGTTCAGGAATATAAAAATTTTTCTATAATGCAACTCTGTACTCCTACAGTATATGAATCTAAATCTAAACATAATTTATTTGAAGTTCAAGCTTTTTTCCATATAACTTTAAAAGAAAAGTCTCATATTCTTACAACATATGTTGCTATAATCCATGTCTATACATACATGCTTATAAATCAGTCATATTAGGAATTCCAATAACTGTTAAACTAATCTTCAAGAAAGTTACCAAATAAAGATTTAAAAAGCATATTAATACTACACCTGTATGTTATTCACCATGAATGACAGTGAATTTTAAAAACAACTTTTTATTAAACTATATTGTATGGAAACTCCTCCAGAGAATAGCACTTACATATGAATTGCGAGTAAAAATTTTAGAGGTTGTTAAAAAGGATAGGAATAAATCAAAAAACCATTGTACTGTACACCGTGTAAAGGGTGAGTAAAATATGGATTACTACTAGTCTGAATTTAATAGTACATTTAATATTTTAGTGCTACTTACAAATTTAGTGCTAAATTAGCTACTCATTTCAGTAAGGCTTCCCAGGATCGTAAGTGAAAAAATTTTGGGCCAGTGAGTCATGAAGTGCTAAAATGGAGATGTGTCAGAAAGGTACTAAATATTTTCACTGCAGTAGATCAATGTATATTACCAAAAGAGACAGAAGTATAAAAAGCTGTGAAGTATACCCTTACAAATGAAAATCCCTTTAGCTTTCTACAAACTGCAGTAGGGAGATAATACCTTAGCATGAAACGCCTCTAGGTATACTATTGCCTCATAATTCAGGAGATGATGGCACTTGCTTTTTCTTGGGAACGAATGAGCATGAAGAAGAATAATTTTTATGCCTTACTTAGCACCATGTGCCAGAAAAGCAGAAATGCAGTACTGTGGCTTCTTTGGAAAATTACAAGTTAATAGAGTTTTATTATTCCTCCCACTTCTTTCATTTATAGAATCACAGAATCACAAAGTGGTTGAGATTGGAAGGGAGCTTTGGATGTCATCTGGTCCAACCCCTCTGATCAAGCAGGGTCACCTTGCCCAGGAGCGTGTCCAGGCTGCTTTTGAATATTACCAGGGATGGAGACTCCACAGCCTTCCTGAGCAAAGTGTTCCAGGTTCAGTCACCATCATGGCAAAAAGTGTTTCCTGATGTTCAGACGGAACACTGTACTTCAGTTTGTGCCCATTGCCTCTGGTCCTGTCCCCGGGCAACACTGAAAAGAGCCAGGCTCCATCCTCAGATATGTGTATTCATCAGTGAGATGCACCTGTGCCTTCTCTTCTCAAGGCGAAACAGTCCCAGCTGTCTCAGGCTGTGCTCATGGGAGAGATTCTCTTGTTCCTTGATCATCCTTATGCATCTTTACTGCACTCTCTCCATGTTTCTCTTGCACAGGGAGTCAAAAACTAAACACTACGGTCCAGGTGTGGTCTCACTTTGTTGAGTAAAGAGGAAGGGCCATCTCCCTCAGTGTGCTGGCAACATTTTGTCTAATGGGGTCCAGGTCATCATGAGCCTTTTTTGCTGCTGGAGCACATTGTTGGTTCATGTTCAACGTGGTTTTCACCAGAACCCCCAGGTCCTCTCCTGCAAAGTTGCATATATTGTTGTTCATGGCACATCTGTTTTCTCAGGTGGTTTTTCACTTGTAAGGGGTGGAGTGGAACTGTTAAACAAACATACTTTGTCCAAGTATTATATAAAAGGCACAGAAACAAATCATACAGTTGGTATGAAATGACTGGGAAAAATGAATACTTTTTGAAGGCAGAGGCCCTTAGAATTATGTTTACTGTTTGGTGCAACAGTGCATGCTTGAGCAGCTGTGCTTCTGTGTTCAGGAACAACTGAATGTTACTACATCCCAATGACTCAGAAGGTCATCAAATACTGGAACGTCTTTATCACCAAATCATCCCTCTTACCAATGCAATCAGCCTTCTTTTATAGTATTAACACTGAAAACAGTATTGAAAACAAAGATGCTGCTGAATGGCTTCTCCCTTGTTCCCTCTCTTTCCTTGCTGAACTTACACAAGTGCAACCCATCGTTCTCAGCTAAAGGCAGATCCTGCTTTTCAGTCTGAAATGCTAAGTTAGGGTCTTCTGTTCAGCTGTTAAGCAGCTGCATAAAGAACATTCCTTCAAGGTAACTGTCTTGTTTCTAAATGGTTAGATATTTATCTCTTGATAACTCTGCATGAGTGGTTCTTTTCTGAATAGAGATTTCTCATATTTCATTATCAGTTACTCATTAAAGGTAGATATGGACAGAGATATCCAACAATTATGACATTTATTATACATATTAGAAGGACTACATTTGTATGTGAATAAGGTTCCCTTGAAGATCTCTCCATAACTCTTTCCCATATCTACCCAGTAAAACTGGGAATATGTGAAAAATCATCACATTTATTAGGTTGCTGCTTCAGGGCTAACTGTTTCCTAGCTTCTCCAGACTCCTGAAAATTCTCTAATGGGATTGTATTACAATCCTGAATTTAAAAAAAAAAACAAATAATTTCCATACTACTGACTCCTACATTTGTAAAAAAAAAAACCCAGCAAACCAAAACCAACCAAACACGCACACAAAAACCAACGAACCAAACCCCAAAAATCTCAACACACCAGTTTTAGTTATGGTTGTTTTACCCTACTTTCCTAAAAAGAAACAACAATTCAGAAATCAGTGTCTTCTTTACCAGTTGCACGATTAAAAAGAAGGTAGAATGACATCTCACAGATGATTGTAAGAGCATTGCTGTGGGCAGATTGAGCTAGAACTCAAAAGAAAGTAGCAAGTTTCTGCAGAAGAGTCAGGTTTTGGCAAAGTTTAACCTGCTACCAGAGCAGAACTTTAGAAATGTGCAAGAATTTTACTGAACTTTATACAGCTGATGACCTCAGACCAAGTCTTGAATTTTCAAATAAGAAATCCACTAAATGCAGAAAAGGCAAAAGTATTTGAAGAAACAAATCATTAAACAAAAGAATATAATACAATTTGGATTTGTCCTTCATCTGAGGACCATAAAATTACACAAGAAAATTATCTATTAACCATTTTTTACTGTGTTCATAAGAACAGCCTTACCACAAAATAGTTTCCAAAATTGCCTGAGTGTGATCTCTAACAATATGATAAATATTTTTAGGTCACGCAAATTTAAGCTCTAAAATGTGATTCAGATTCACTTCAGGCTGTAGCTGAAGATCAGTCATGAAAGCTCAGGCAACAGAAACCAGTATTCAGATCATGTTCGTATCAGCAACATCCCTGAAGACAAACACAGGCAAGCAAGGACTTCTACCCACCCAAGCTATCTTCTCTGCCAGGTGTTGAAAGTGTTAGTTTTCAGTCCAGCCTCCAGAGCTTCTTTTCAGTTTGAATGTTTGTCCTTAAATGTACTAAAAACCATCTTTATATGCACACATTCAAAGGAAAGTGTAGGAAAATGATCAGCTTTACAGAGAAGAAAACAGAGCTCAGTGAGCCATTTTAGGTAAATTCAAGGATCCCTTGGAACTATTTTCTTGAAGAGGCTGGGACAGCCAAAGGGACATGTATTTTGTTGTAAGGCTCTCAAACCATGAGCTGTGACTCCTTGTTAAAGAATTATTAATTCCCTTCTTCTGCGGCATCCCCAAATAAATTAATTCTTGTTTTCCTCATCTTTTAACATAATGTGAAAAACTGACAGCTGTGCACCTTCACTCTCCTAATGCTACATATCCATCTCCAGTGGCAAAGCCCAAGTAGAATGTAACACATTTGAGAATTCAGCAGAGCCTCAAGTTTCAAGTATATGAAATCATACTATTCCTTGTCTCATATTATCAACCATCAGGTTAGTCAACTGATGTGAAAATGAAAAGGTTACAGGGGCTTCAGCTGCCCAAACAAACGGCATGAGGATAAGGCACAGGCAGCTGCCAGACACCATACCTATATATTTTCATTTCTTGATTTAGTTTTCAAGCTTGCTGCTACCTCTCATCCTCAGAAATATGAATCATCAAGAACATCCAGACATGAAAATCCAAAGTCATGTGAACAGCGGCAATATGAATGTATGAAAGCATTTCTATGCAGACAGCTTTGAATAATTTCACCTAAAGTCACGTGTGCCCATGTAAGGTATTTCCATTTGACAAAAATGAGGTTGGCTTTACACATTTTAATTCACATCTCAAACAAAAAGGTAAACTGAACAAGTTTAAATGCATTTCAGATAATTGAAAGTCCCTTATTTTTCACTTGGACCATGACACAACATTTATGTGCCAGTGTCTGTACAACACCTTTCCGCATGGATGTATGAGGGGCAGTAGGAAAGACCTCTCTCACATGTTGTTTGGTGGTGGTGATCTCACAGAAAAATCCACTTCATTTGTCAGAAATGAAGAATCCAGGATCTCCACTTCTGCTTGTCTGGCTTTTTCCTCCTGTACCAGGACCCTGCCAACTTAATCATACTGGTGTTATATGTGACCTAGCTTCACCCCCAAATTGCCCACTATCTAAATAAAGGAATAGCTGTGTAACACAATGTAGTTCATTTTATAAATACATCAGGGCTCAAACACTTGCCATCAGTTTTTATAATTGGTAGAGAATGAATGAATATATAAACTCCTTCTGAATAGAAAATTTAACCTATATTTTCATTTATGTACCACATTTTCTGGTTTACGTTTTTGTTTCTGCAGTCTATTTTAGTCACACTTTTTTATTTCATTTTGGGAAAGAACAAAGAGAATCTGTGAATTCCTGTATTGATTAAACACTTTGTCACATTTTTCATGGGTGAATTAATATCTGTTTGCAAGTATTTTAATATTCAGAACAATTTGGATTAAATAGCTATTTTCTTGACATTTGTTCAAAAACATGACTTGTGCTTAGACTCTTGATGTCTTTGTTAGAGTCAGCTGAACTTAGTAACCAGATAGAGATCTGGAAGGGATACTAAATAAGTTTGCAGATGATACAAAACTGGGAGCTGTTGATTCCATTGAAGGCAGGGAGGCCCGGCAGAGAGACCTCAACAAATTAGAGGGTTGGGCAATCATCAACCAAATGAAGTTCAGCAGGGGGAAGTGCCAGATTCTGCACTTGGGATGGGGCAAGCACGGATGTTCGCACCGACTGGGGAATGAGATGCTGGAAAGCAGTGCCAGGAAAGGGGCCTGGGGGTCCTGGTCAAAGGCAAGTTGAATGTGAGTCAGAAGTGCCCTGGCAGCCAGGAGGGCCAACCACGTCCTGGGGGCATCAGGCAAAGCATCACCAGACAGTCAACGGAGGGGATTGTTCCACTCTGCTCTGCACTGGGGCTGCCTCACCTTGAATATTGTGGCACTTTGGGGCACCACAATATAAGAAAGATATTAAGCTATTAGAGAATAATTATCAGAAAAATCTGTTTCTTTCTGAGACACTTAGGAGTCTTTTGGTTTTTAACAGAGTTTGTTATGTGAAATCTTCCACTGTAATTATGGATCAGCAACTGCTACTCCATAATACTGATGCTTTCTGTATAATTTCTCTCTCCTTTCTCTCTCTTTTTTAGTTTTTTTAGGGGAAAAATAACTTATAAATATTTCACTTTCCAATTTCTGAAAGATAAAGAGCAACAATGAAATGCTGAGATCTTGAATAAGAGCAGAAATTGTAGTACACCAAAGAAAACATTCAAGAAAAGTGTTTTGTTGAACTGTGAAAGGCACTGATGTAACATAAATGTTTTGAGGAACATGATTTTGAATTCCTCATATTATATTCTGCTTCCTTCTGCTGGTTGAAATTTATGAGAGACACTTGATACTATTGAGAGGAATAGCAAAAGCCCTACAGTCTTCAGAGGCAGATTTTTCCTTTTTAAATATACTCATTGTGTATTAGCGGCAAGAATGTCATTATTCTTAATAAAAAATGTGTTGGCAACAGAATATTTTGCCCTTAAGAATTTATTTGCACCTTCTTTAAGGTTCCACATTAAGTTACCAACTTCTTCTGTTGTTGCATTAAATAATTTTCTAAGTAGCTAATTTTTGAACTTCGGTTGTTATAAAATACCAATGGCTGTAGTACAGCAGTTAATCAAATGTATAGATATGTGTATATTGTAAATGCAAATTGCCTCAGAAATGAAGGGTATGTTATCAGAAATGGGACAATAAATAGATGTTTTCTATATTTTATGTACATTTAAATGAGGAAATGAATAAGCCCATTTCTCATGGCAGTCAAAATATCTGAAACATGGGAGTTTCATTTAGAAGGCCAGAACTCAAAAATATGTTAAAATATATTGCAGCATAAAAGCAAGCATCAATTTTAATGTATGATAGCTCTGATAGACACTAGAGTTACCCCAAGAGCCCTTTAGCATGACAGCAACCCAGTCTATTATTATGAAAATAAAATTGTTATAAAACCAAAGTTGTTTTCAGAAAGTAAAAACACCCATAGGAAAACAGTATGAGAATATCTTTCCTAGTTTCATGTGCGTATTTTAGTTTTTCAGCTATTTTGCAATGTGCATTAACGATACTACTCATTCACAGTAAACATGGGAACTGCAAAAAAACCATAATAAACCAAAACAAACTTTATCTATAACTACTATTAGCACATGAATCTTATTTGTTACAGCAAGATACAGGTTCAGTACAAGTTGTTCTTTATTCCTGCAGCTTCTCATTTCAGGATACTGAGCTAAGTCAAACTATTAGGATGACTTAAATCCACAAATTTGAGGGTTTGGAAGTTGTTCCTTCAGAGCATCAGCACACAAAATTATTTAAACATGATGTGTGTTTGAAGGAGAAACCATATCCTGTGGTTATACTTTGTTTAGAAATAATTGAGGCTGTTTCATCTGTCACTATTCATAATGTAGTCCCAGAAAGCTCTTGCATTTGAGCCCCTCCTTTTTTAGATTTTATCACCTTGATGCCCAAAAAGGCCTATAAAGACTGCTTAGAGACAGAGTTTTATGCCTTTAAACAGTAAGGTTTAAACTCCCAGCTCTCGCTGGACAAAAGAGTTCCCAAGAGGTTGGCATAGAGACAGGTAATTTATACAGTTTCCGAGTGTGATTACAACATCTTTACATACATATTCATATTATTACATTATTA
>JAWMRA010000001.1:104397005-104504520 GCA_035584735.1 Pseudotriccus pelzelni | reverse complement strand
GGAGAGCACTTCCCCCTCTAGGTAATGGGATAACATCCCAATACCTGGAACTTCCCCTCTCCAATTCAACTGCCACAAATGGTGCCCCGTGTGAGGACAACGACTGACTTGAACTCTTCTATGAAGATAAAGCAGATCACAGCACAGAGGATGGTTTGATACTCTGTGTCCGGTGGCAGCCGAGTTTTCAGCGTTTGGAGTGCTAGCAGTCTCAGCCTCGGTTTCCAAGCCGTCTACCCTTCGTGGGAGCAGCTGTTGAGCACTTCACAACCGCCTCGCAGGCAGAGATAGGAAGCAAATCTCGGGCCCCTCCTCCCCCCCCCCATATATATCCTAAAAAAAAAAAAAAAACAAAACAAAAAAAACCAACAAACAACCACACCACAATGGGTTCACCCCTCTCTAAGACAGAAAAAGAAAATTATAAAACCTTAAAAGACTTGTTAATTTCCAACGGCAAATCAACTAACAAAGCGTCCGTAAAATACCTTTCCAAATTTATGGTAAAAACCAAATATAAGCTCCCCTTTTGCCTTACAACTGAAGATTGGGATTTATTGGGGAGGCAGATCACACTCTTTCTCTCTCACACATTTACCATTAAATAAGATCTATACTACTGACTTTGGCATCTGGTCTTATTTGCACCTTAATTTGGGTAGAGGCATTTGTAATAATTTTAATAACTGGATCATAACACCATGCTAGAGCAATCTGTTCCTGAAGGACTGTACCTTGTGGAAAGGACCCATGTGGAGTAAATGCTGAAGAACCAAGCTGGTTACCCTTGTGAAGGACTGTATCCCATGGAACGGGGCCCCACACTGGAGCAGGGTAGAATTGTGAGGACGAAGGATGGGCAGAGATGAACTGTTATGAACTGATGGCAACCTTCACTCCCCATCCCCATATGCCACACCAGTTTGGTGGGGACAAGGCAGAGGAGTTGAGAAGAAGGAATGACGCTGAGCCTGGGGAGAAGGAGGAGACTGGGGAAAGCTGTTCTTAGTTTTGTCTTTGTTTCTCACAATCCTACACTAATTTTTTTTTTAACTGGGAATAAATTAAATTGATTTCCCCCAAGTCAAGTCTGTTTTTCCCATGAAGGTAATTGGTTAAGTGATCTCCTTGCCTTCATCTCTACCCACAAACTTTTTCATCTTATTTTTCCCCCTATATTATTGAGAGAGTGGAGTGGGAGAGCAGCTGGGTGGGCATATGGCAGCCAGCCCAGTTTAATGCACCACAGAGGCAAATCATTAACTTCCTACTGGCCCTGAAAGTAATTTTGAATCTCAAAGGTATGAGGAAAAAAATAATTTCAATTTTTACTGCCGCTTAATTCTCTCATGATATTTTATTAGTTATATTATTAGTTATACCATCCTTCTCAGCAATACCCTCATATATTAAAAATTACTTTGTTTTAGATAGGCTATTATATATTGTAATCATCAAAAATTAGACATGAGTTGCATCATTTTCTGCAGAGTTACAGAACTAACACAAAGATGACAGAGTAGGCAGGAGTATTATTTGTTTAAGCATTGCTTATGGAGACTAGACAAGAACATCACTTTGATGTACAACACCAAGTTTTTTTGAATACTAAAAGGCAGAAAAAGACCATAAAATGTAGCATGACTGAAAAACCGTCTTTAAAAAGACCAGAATAAAACTGCATTGCAAAAGAAATGGTTTGAATCAAATGGAAGGGGTCACTTAGAAAGGACTATAAAAGGACTATACCTAGAGCTGTTTGAAGCCAGAGCTCTTTCCTAAATCTGAAGTAATTTATTTTGTCTACTATTTTTAAAGGTGTATTTGCAGCTTTCTCTTTATCTTGACTATGACTGACATTTTAACTTTGTCTTTTTCAAAAATCTACACTACATCAATAGCAAAAACATCTTGAATGTTATCTCCATCTGTCATATAATGTGATGAACAGACAAATAAATGAGAATTCAAACAAGTTTTCTCCATTGCTTTCCAAGACACTGGTAGCACTGGCTCAAAGACTCTGTGTCTGGAGTTAGAGGAATAGCTGTAGGTACAGAGCCACATCTCCAGTATTAAACAGTTTGTAGTTAGAAAATGTAGGGTTTTGTTAGAATACTTGATGCTTTTCAAAATTACTTTCAATCTTCATTTCTGTAAATATAATAACAGTAACAAGAAAAACAGTGAACAACTGAAAGGCACAAAAATAATTCTAATCAACAGATCATCCAAAATAAATCACTCCAAAAGACATGGAGCAATCCTCCTTAGCCGTACTTTGATGTTGTTATTCAAACGCATTGCATCTCTCTGTGAAAATTCTATTTCATTTAATCTTATATTCTAATTAACACACAGGAGTAACTGAAAAGGAGGCCAAGTGGTATTACTATACAGCAGAACTAGCACAGTTACTGCTTTAGGTCCCGAGAGGCAGCAGCGTTACACTGCATGCAAACAATCTGGCCTGCTCCCCAGGGAAGAAGACTGAGGGGACATAGAATTCTGTAGTTCTAAAAGGTTTAACTAAGAGTTTGGATGCTTTCATTGTTTACCCACATGAAGCGACTTGGATGCAGCTGTTACTTACTAAGCAGGCTGGGCTCTGTGATCCCTTTAATAGGTCACAGATACTCAGCCGTAAAGGTATATAATTCTTTGCAACAGAACACAGATTTTACAAATTATGTCTCTCTACACATCAGTTTTAAGCTCACTCTTACAAATTACTTTATACTGAAAGTAAACAGAAGCCTCGTGTTTTTTTCCGTAGTTCAAGTCTTATAATTGTAACACATTATTTGTATTCTAGTAGTGTCAAATTCTCCAGTCAAAATGAATGCCTCCCTATTTTAGGTGTTGTTTATAAACAGTCAAGAAGAAAGACCATGACTGAAAATCTTACATAAGAAAAGAATAGACCTTTCATATAGAGGAGGAAGAGTAGGATACAAGGTTACATGGTTTGTTTCACTTCTTGTTTCACAAAACTTACTTTTTTTTAATTGAAAAATTAATGACAGGTGTGCTTAGACTGTAACTGGTGACAGGTAGATCATCAAGGAAAAAAAACTGAACTTTTAAAGTGTTTGAAACATTTTGTATCTTGAAGAGAAGCAGAATGTAGTCACGGTGGGCAGAAGGGCTGGCAGGAGGAGAGGCCCAGAGGAAGCCCAGCTAAGAGATGAATGATCTCTGAAGCGTCACAGAAAAGGATTAAGGTCACTTTGTTCCTGATTTAAAGTTGTTTGCAGTGAATGGGAACTTTCCCACTTAGTGCCACGGACTCAGAGCAGGACTGGTTTTGGTAAGTTTCTTTCCTTCCTGAGAAGGAAGAAAAAGTGGAATAAATTCTTTAAGAAGCCAGTCAGCTTGCAACCATGAGCCTTCAAAAGGGCCTAATTAGACTTCATGTCTCCTCAGCTCACTCTGCAAGAGCCAATATTGGAAACAGGGGCATAAAATCTCCTGAGTCATCTCTCTGTAACACGCCCTGGAAATGCCATAACATTGGTGCTCTGAGAACACAGCGCAGAGGGGCCAGCCCTGCCTCACGTAAACAAGACCTAGAACTTTTGTTTGAGGCTATTTCTTAGGCTGCACTTCTGAGGCTTTCAATTTCCTAAAGTGAAAAAAAAATCTTGTTACAGTTGATACAGGGGCAGGGAATTGGAGTCTTAAGGAAACTGTTTCTCTCATGCAAGTAGTCCAGAGAAGCTGGTGCGTAATATCCTCACTTCCAACAGCACTTTTGTCCAAAGAGCGGAGAATAGAAAAATAAACCCGTTCAAATAATATTAAATTAGTTTATAAAATAAATCCATGAGAAGTTGCTGCAGAGCATAAAGCCCACTTATATATTTTAAGAAGATAGGAATGGGATCAGCTGCAACATGAAGTGGAGAGTGTTCTCCAGAAACAAACAGAAAAATATGTGTCTGGGTGTTTAAGTTACGATTAAGTAAGCACCTCATGAGACAACGAGTTAAAGAGAGATTTACACTTCCAGATCACATATTTATAAAATGGGAAAGACAATAGAGAAAAGATAAGGAGAATACAGAGAGAATGTGGCAAAGCCATCCTAAGATAACCTGCCCCTGTGGAATACATTTTTAAAAACGTTCCTCTATCGCATTAGTGAAAATGCTATGACTATACAATTTCTTGTTTTCAAAGAAATTAAATAAAATAGCCTTTCAAGCAGAGAGAAAAAACCCTCACTTGGAGAATTGTTGCCTGTATAAGCAGATGTTACTCAAATTTCTTACATATGGTGCCAAGGAAAAAATATGCTTCTTCAGACATATTATAGTACAGTGCATTATTGTGTGATTTCGACAGTCAGATATTTATTTCTTGAATTCTGTTCAGAAGAGTCCATATGCCAAAGATGAGCAGATTTGAAAGTTACTTAAAACAGTCAATGCTAACAGAGTAAAGGCCCATATGCCAATCTAAAACCCCACCCAAAAAAATAATTGTTGTGTACACAGACACAAAATCATACAGGACATACTATAATAAACAGTTTTTAGTGACTGCAGGTAGATGCTTTTCTAAGCAAAATCAAGGAGTAGAAAAACCACCTTTTTTAATGACAAAAAAAAAATCTGTAATCACTTTGAGGAAAACTAAGTATTTCTAACAATTTTAAAAAAAACAAACCCAGATTAATTTACCCGTATGCCTTAGTCACCTCTGTGAAGACCTTTCCTATGATCTGTATCAGAAAGTGTCCTCTGTAGGGAAGGCAGATAATTTTGGTGACCTGTGATTAGAGCATTAACCAGGAAGATGAAATTCAGCCATGGAACTACTCAGATATTAGTGATGACTATGAAACAAAAATTGAAAGTTGCAAAAAAGCAGGCAAATGGTGCAGAAAAGCACTATGGCTTCAGCTGATAAGATATAGCCTCATGAGGTCTTGGGTTTTTTAATCTATTTGTTTTCTCCACTTCTTTTACTAGTCTGTCCTATGGTAAACTGCTTTTCAATTTTCCTATTAATAGATGAATAATATTAATACTTACATATTTAAGACAATAAAAATATCTACAAAATATTTGTGTTTAATCAGTTGTTTATTATATTTATATATTATTATATTATTTATTCAATTATTTACTAGTATTTCAAAGACATTACAGGTTGGTTTATACTTAAAGCAAAGCAACTCAAAGCCTTGCAAATGCAGAAAGAAAAGCAGACTTCTTAGCTCTAGCAATTACTTGACCCTCTAAGAATGATATACTAAAAAAATGCACCAAAGTATTTTCTTTGGTGACAAAAATGGTTCTGCAAAATTTAAATATTCCTATTTTAAAAATGAAATAGGATTCCTAGGCTTTGCTGAGTTCTGAGATCAGTACCAGAAATTATGAAAACTACAAAGAAAGATGATCACTAGTTATTAGAAGTCTATTTTTCTTTGGTAGACTTACAGTGTTAAAAATTTATGGCCTGGGGAATGCAATACTAATCATCACATAGAAATGCTTTACTAGTACTCAAAACCACCAGGCTAACACAACAACACAAAAGTTCTGGTATCCTCCTTTTTTTTTTTTTCTTTTTTTTCTCCAAATGTGCCTTTTTTGTGTTTTGCCTTCTTTAAAGAGACTGAACCACTAGTGATTAACAACTCAAACATTTGTTCACGTGCAGTGACCACCCAGGTGCTGTAAGAGACTGGACTCTTGGTGGTGATGGCTCAGTCAGCTTTGTGCTTTGCTAACAATGAGCAGAGTAGCCATCCAGGCCAGGTGCTGAAGGTGTGCACATCTGACACCTCAGGCTACAATCTGGGTGTTAAACAAGATGAGGAAAGATGCAAATCCTGTGAGGTGGGGTAGTGTTTCTTTTTCCATACAGAGATGACTGAGCCATGATAACTGCCTGGAACACTCACACCCTGCCTGATGGTATTCATCTCTTGATGAGCCACAATGGGCCATAACAGACTCAGCTGCACTGATGGAAGAACTGCAACATCTTAGAAGGTGTCAAAGACTCCCGAAGTATCCCATGACTCAGAGTATTACATCACCCAGTGTAAAACTTCCTTCTCCAGGGGATATACTGGAGGTGTTCCCATTTGAACCTGAGCATATATAACTCTGAGTTTCAGGGCTTCCCTCACCACTTTGACAGATCTGGACTGTGACCACAACTTCAACAGGACTGCAGCCACCACATCGGAATTGTGATGACCAATTCTCATCACTGGATTCAATGGGTGTCTTGCAGGTCCTGCCAGTCGTCAGGGAGGTCAGGGAGTTCGGCAGCTCCGACTGCCTGTACCAGCACTGCAGTCTCAATCCAGTGCCATGTAAGTGTCTGCAGGTATCAAATCCCAGCTATTTGCTGTTTCCTGCCAGCTCAGACTCTCCAACTGTTCCTGCCAGGTTTTCTGGGAATGGGGGAGGCAAACCATGTGAAATGTCTCTATCCTGTGGCCAGGTGTGTTTTTTCCAGATGGACTTGAAAAAATCCATCTGCCATCTCTATTTGGTCTTGCGGACAGGGTTTAGGAAGTTTCTCCTCATGGGTTGATTTAACCCCGTTTTATCAGTATCACTATTAGTGTTCTTAGTAAAGTTATATTTTCATTTACATCTGAATGTATTTGGTCTCTCCCTCTGTATTGGAGAAACAAGGGCTATTGAATCCGAGACGGGAGACTTCTGTCTGAGGTCTCCACCCCTCCAAATTGTCTCAAACCAAGACAAGTCTCATAGGCTTCTTTGGGAATTCTAGAATTTATATATAGCTCTAGAGTAATCCAGAAATGTAAAAATAGATTACAGTCAGTTCCAGTAGAAATTATAATGCCTGTCTACAGTGTATTGAAAAAAGATTTAACTATCTAAATTTTTCAGGGTGTAATCTCAGAGTATGGTCATTATAATGATAGGAAATCATGGGGTTTTCTGTTTGCACCATCATCTATTAGCAATGTTTCTTGCATCTTATGCAGCTGAATATTAAATGTGAAATTTAACACCTTTCAGTGTAATAGCAGCTTTGCTTGTGTTCTAAGTGGCTAAAAATGTTGTTCCACCCCACCCCATAATCTGAGATATAAACATGTAGTAAGGACAATTTGAGTCCTGAAGAACATTTCATAACTTCTTATATTGGAGCTGGTAAATGACACCAAGTATTTCAATACTTCAGGATCATCGTGCCCTTCAGGATGTATCACTTGAAGATTATTTCACTTATTCTGAAATCATGCTTCATTTAAGCCAGGTTAAGCTAAAAACCAAATGTTTTCCGATGCTCAGATACTAGATCTCTACATTTCTATATCAAAATTCCTTCTCTTTGAGTTATTAATAATAAATTTATACCTGTAGATAGAATTTTATCTGTTCATTCTGGCTTTAGAATTCACCATGTTTTTACATGACAATGTGCAATTATTAATTGGTCAGAATAAGTATATCAGAATATCAGTAAGGATAAATGCCATAGCTTGGGGGGCTATTAAAAAATCATTAAAGAGATAAGACATTGTCATCAGAGCAACAGTGAAAACTCACTTTGAAACTTTTCAAAATTTAACTTGATATTTTTCATAAAGAAGGAAACTGACATTTTAGAAACATTAAAATGACATTAATGTCCATAGTTAATTTATAAAGAATATGTTAAATTCAGTAAAACAGTGACTAAACATTTGAGAGGTGAGGGTTTGAATAAGTTTACCCAAGATGAGTTAACAATAAGGTTTATTTGGCCTTTCCTGAACATTTCCATGAGTATGCCTTTTTCAATGTTAGAACCCCAACAGCTTAACTGTGAGTTAAATACCACTTGGAACCATGAAATCCATATTCCACTCCCAAAAAGAAACCAAATCAAAAGAGTGCCTATAAAGCAAAATCTGCAGCCTTTTAAAGTCTGTGTTGGGGAACTAAAAGTCTCTTTAGCAGCTTTTTGAGTATTGGTATTATTAGATGGAAAAATTTCAGAAGGAATGGTGCACTAGGAATTCTCAAAAGCAGTTGAAACACATTATTTTCCTAACCACTAAAATTCCTCATTGACTTGTGAATTTCTTCCAGGGGAAATGAGTATATGGGTAATATTACACAGTACTTCACTAGCATAGTCTGAATTCTACTTTTTTTTTTATTTCCCTGCCATCCTCAGCGGAGAGTTTCAACTATCAAATCCACAGGCAAATGAGTACAGTGTAGCTTTAAATTCAGCCTGGAGAAGAAGAGACTAAGGGGAGACCTCATTGCAGTCTACAACTTCCTTGTGAGGGGGAGAGGCAGACACTGATCTCTTCCTTCCAGTGGACAGAACAGCCTGAAGTTGTGTCAGGGGAGGTTTAGGTTGGGTATTAGGAAGAGGTTCTTCATGCAAAGGGTGGTTGAGTTCTGGAACAGGTTCCCCAGGGAAGTGGCCTGTTGCAGGAACATGATTACATTGCAGGAACATGAAGGATATATGAGCAATTTATATTGCGTTCTGTAGTTTTATAAACTCTGCTTTAATATAGCTTTAGAGATATTGTAAAGTGTACGTGCTAAGACGGCTGAAAGATTCACAGTTAGAACAACAGGAATTTTGTACCAAGAAGGCAGGGTTTGATAAGGTAAATAATTACTTCATTCTGGTCACATACCTGTTATAAGCCAATTAGAAGTGTATGTGTAATGTATGTTTACATCTGGGCAGAACCCTGTAACCAATTGTGTGCATCTGGTCATGGGACACTGTGTGAAGACATTATAAAAAGGCACAACTCTTTCAATAAAGTGGACATTTTGCTAATCTCATAGGTTGTATGCATTATGTACCCAAGCCTCTCTGCCAACAGTGGCCACAGCACCAAGCCTGACTGAGTTCAAAAAGTGGTTGGATGATACTCTCAGGCACATGGTGTGACTCTTGGGGATGTGCAGCGCCAGGAGGTGGAGTTCGTGATCTTCATGGGTCCCTTCCAACTCAGCATATTTTGTGAGTCTGTGAATCTTTGTCTTGGATCTGCTGGGAGAATTGTTTTAGGATGTGACAGTATGTGTAATCTAAAGCCATACAAAATTGGAAAAAACACTGTAGCATTTGAGAAAATAATAGCTAAGGATTTTCAGAGGAAACATGCTACCATGAAAGTTGTGATATCTTAAACAAACAAACACACCCACACACCCAAAACCACCACAAACCAAAATAAAACCTGGGAACAGAGCAAATCTGCATGCCTGAGGATCAGCCCACCTCAAGGAGCAACACATGCTAACTTTTCCCTAGCCAATGTCTACTTCACCATCAGCATCACATTCATCTGGAGTCTTGCTGATGTTGAGAGTATACTAAAGCCTAGCATATTCCGTTGGAAATATACTGAAGCTTGGCACTGCCAATTGTCTACTGTATGCATGGGGCAATAAATAACAGCTGAACTTCTCTGTGCTCTTAAATTGTACATACACTGCATGCAGAGTCTGCACACAGCAGAAGATATCTTACCAAGTGTGACTTTACCAATAGAAATGATTCTATAATTCTGTGATTCGGTGTTTTCTGTGGTCAAACAAAATGCCTGAATAATTTTTGAATGGCTGTATAGAGTTGGTAACTATGAATCATTATGTGAGATAAATTATGAAAAAAAAAAAGAAAAAGAATGAGGGTGAAAAATTAAATATTAGGGATGTCCAAGGATTTGATATAAGAGGAGAACAGAAGTGAGACTATGGGATCTCCCCACTCCTGCCTTCCCTTGTCCCATGCTTCCTCCCTTTTACCCTATTGCAGGTCATCTTTTTAAGACAAGGAGGAGGTGGAAGAGTCGATAGGTTTTCAAAAGGAAATAAAAATTGGAAAAAAAACCCACAAAGAAACAAACAAACAAAAACAAAACAAAAAAACCAACCAACCAAACAAAAAAAACCACCAAAAAAACCAGAGAAGAAATGCACAGCCAGCAACTCAGCCAGAGGCCCCAGAGAATACAGGAAGGAGCTACAAAGGAGGGTAATCAATACATGTGTGCACCAGGGTTTTCTTCTTCCTGCAGAACACTCATAAGTCAGGAGATCCTGTGAGAAATGCCATGACTTTGTACCTACTGTTCCAAGAGGATTTTCCATTTTATACTCTTGAGTTAACTATACCATTACCCAGGCCATGGTGTTCACAGGCAGCAGGAGCTTGCCCACTGAAACGCTCTTCTTTGATGAGGGGGACATGACCCAGGAGTGAAGAAACAGAACATACCACATACAGACATGCAGAAGGGTTTCTAAAAGGGCATTTGGGGTCTGACTAAGTCGGTGATGCAGCACGAAGTAAGGTAGCTTTGAGGGCCTCAAAAAGATGTCCCATGGTGTGGATGGGGATTGCTTTCCCCCAGAAATCCCAGGCACAGGGAAGGATTGCAAATTCAAGGAGGTCCCTACATCTCAGAGCAAAGGGTGGGGGACTTGCAAGGGTTTATGAGTACCCACAGTCTTCATTTGTAGTGTAAAAAACATGGGAAAAAGATGCTCTACTGCTGGTTCTGCCCAAGTCTGTTTGCAATAAGAGAAAGAGAAAACCTGTCTGAAAGTCATATAGGAGATTATGCAACTCTTTTCACCTTTCTTATCATTCATTCTTAGTTGGTTGACCCCATTTATGGGTAGGAAGGAAGAGAAAGCATAGATAGATCAATCAAAAAATAGATAGATAAACAGTTATATGGTCTTTTTAAAGCATCATCCTCTCAACTGCAAGTCATCAAGTCCATCTTTAAACTGCTGTGGAATGAACTGTTTCCTATTCCATCTTTCATATAATCACCCACTGAAACATTCATGCTAACTCACTCTTACACACACTTCTCAGTGCAGCAGAGACATATTCTGGATAATTTTTTAACTCCTTACCATAATTTCTGTCACACAGGAGCAGAAAATAATTAAAAGTGAAAGGTTACAAGAAGTGTCCATAGAAAGCACAGATTCACAGCTGTACTGATTTTCTCATATAAGAAAATAACTCAGGCCAAACTCAACCTCATTTTTTTGACCCTTTTGTAAGCAAATATTCCTATTTAATCAAATTACCTAACGCATTAAGTCTGTATTGCCAGACACAGGGCAGTATGTTCTTAAACTTCATGTTGCCAAAGGTCCATATGCTCTTTTGTGCAATTTACAATATGTGGTAATTAATTCTATATTTGGCAATTTTTATGGTGTTTTTACATTACTACAGTTATTTTCAAGATTCCTGTACTGAGATTTCCACTTATCTACTAAAGTGAGGATACTGATACTTATTTTTTTCTTAAAGCACATTGGGTTTTTTTGCAAGAGACAAAATGCCAAATATTTAACTTTTTAGAGTTAATATAAAGACCATTTAGTAAGTCATACCAGGAACTTTATTTAAGTTCTAAAACATTACAAGGCATTTGATCTCTCTGCTGTGATACAGAGAAGCAGACCACTGATGGTAAACAATGATAAAATTGTTTTTCATACACAGAGGCATTTCTACCCTATAAAGCTGGTTCCATATTGAAACAAATATCAGATTTAAATTAATTATCATGAAAAAAAATTCCTTAGATGTTAAGACAAATCCTGTCAAAGCATTACTATTGCTTGTGCCAGGAGAGAAAACACCTAGGCCACCTGTGACTTTTGAAGTGTGGGCTCCACCATTACTACAAAAAAGGTACACTCATACTCTAACTACAACCTTTTATCATAGGTTTTGTAGCACAGCTCAAGTGCAGAACATCTCACATTGCCTAAATGTGAGCACATATAGGGAGCAGATATTGCAAACTGGAAAAGAAGCGTGTTCAAGGGAAAAAGCAATAACTGTCATGGAATATTTCTCAAGACTGAGCCATTCATTTTTCAAAACCTCATTAAACTTCTTTTAATCCTCAAGTTTTCTAGGTTTCCCTCAAGATCAATAAATTCTTAAGGTTGTATGATGAATTAAAGATGAAATTGCTGCTGTCTGATTCAAATTTTAAAAAAATACACACCCCTTGCAAGTAAATATACATGTAAATAGTTATGAGAAAAATCAGAAAACTGTAAAAAGCCACTTTATAGATTTGCTCTAAATGCAATTGACCATAGAGGCAATGTCATTGCAAAACTATGGAGACATCGTTATTTGCATGCCTTTTAGAGACATTTTCATCTAGCATTATGACTGAAAAACAATTAAAATTCAGATCTTCAGAGACCCAATGGCAATGCTGTCACAATGCAATTTTAGACAATTCAATTTAGATGCAGCAGCTGCTTTTCAATGAGATTTTGATGTTTACCCAATTTTGCTGCTGGGTTAATTGAGTCATATTGAGGTCAAGTGGCTTGCCTGCAATCACCCAGATGTAGGCTCACTGAGAATTACAGCTCAGGACTATCACAGCTATAAAACTCTGTTTCCCCCGAAAGGGCAAAAATACAAACAGAAATAAACTAATCAATAAAACACTGTCAGTAGAAAATTATGCCAGCTGCCACAGCAGCAGATTACTTGGGTTACTTGTATTGCTAAAGAACAACCATTAAGTAAAATGGAAGAAAATATATTAACATGAAAATGAGAATAAAAGAAAAGCTAAATACTTTAGAATTTATCTCATCTTAACAAACTGACTTATTTTTAAAACATGCCAACAAGTTAAATTTGAATAATAACCCAAGCAGTAAAACTTAAATAAAATATCTTCCTTCTGCCACAGGAGAAAACAATTTCTTATTGAACTTATTACATAAACTGACACTTCCTCTGTCTGAAAGCCATATCCAGAATTGTAGGCAATGTGGAAAAAACACATGGTCAAAGAATAACTTGGGCTTCTCAACTCCACTGCTGGATTCAACTCAGCTAAACTATTCTGGGAAAAGGTGCTTTGGAAAACAGTCCTAGTGCAGCTGCCATCTCAGCTGCAGCAATAAATAATTAAAAATTGTAACTTTACAGTGGCACACGTAAATAATTAAAATTAATGTATTTTCACTAAGAATACAATATTCCTCTCATAAAGCCATATTTTAAACTGTTCAGTAATCCTAGTTTGGAGTTTATCTATCCAAGATTAAGCTGCAAGTTACAGTATGAATTACTAGAGACATGAGTTCTGATAAGTTTAGAATGACAGGGAAGATTTTGAACGAGTGTGTTCCCATGCACAAGTACAGGCAAACAGGTATTCCAGGACAGAACTGATGACTCGTATGGAACAAACTAATAAACAAGCAGAAATCAAAGTCTGTCACTTCCTAATTATGTTTAAACACGTAAGTGTTTATATGTGTATATGGTCTCTCTCTACAGTATTTCAGCTGGTTCACCAGCTTATTTCTCTGGAGTTATTTTGAGTTATTTTGAATCAGAGACACCATTCTCTGGTTTCCACATACAGTTTCAAAAGTGATATTTCATCTTTATATTTATTTATTATATTGAAATATGATAAATACCACCTTGTAGTTGTGTTGCTATTTAAAACAACACACTGTTTTCCATTTGTATATTCGTCAAGAAAAAATGATAGGAAGATGACATACAAGTGACCGGTAGAAAAGAAGGCAATTTATTCTGGTCACATTAAAGTCAAAGAGGGAATATAAGGCTTACTATTGATTGATCAGACAAAACCAGTTTCATTAATAAATTAAATGCTGTTTCTCTTTAATTTCTGGGTTTAGAATGTTATATCAAATACAATATTCATTATCACATTTTTTAATATTTACTTGCAAGCATGAATAATAAATACAAACAAATAAGAAATCATTTCCTGTCTTTTCTACCTTATTTTAAGTATTATTTAGAAGATACTTTAAGAGTTACTAGAAGGAGTTTTTGAGGATGGAATTGGAATTGACAGAACTAAGTTCAACTATTTCCAAATTGTCAAAAAACTCCATGTGTTATCATTAACAACCTGTTATTGAAATATGCTTTTAACTAATTTATTTTATTTAGCATTTTCTAGAATTTTATTAATTTTAAACTTCTGAACAAATGAAACTCTAAATTTTTTCTATCACAGAAATAGATGCTGTAGTATCATACAATACATATACAAGGAAATACCACTTAGACTGCGAATATCATGACTGTATATAGTGGTGAGAAAACATTCCAAAACCTCTTTTTTTTTCCCTATTTGCATTCACTTTGGTTAGTATTAGTTTCAGTAATTTAGTGATTATTTTTCTTGAACCACTGAAGTGGAAGTCGTCTAAACTAATTCTGCAAGTTTTTGGTGTTCCTTTGAACACAAAATTTCTCTTTTTCATGTTTTCTACTTTGAAAACACCTTCCAAAAATCTTGGATGAATGTCCTTTTTGAGAAACACAGACCAAAGATTAGAGAGACAAGAAGATCAGAGTTCTTACAGACTTCAGATCAGAGACTGATGATGCACAAACAGAATTATTAGTGCATGATCATTATTTCACAAGAACTTTATGATTGTAAGACTGATAATCAAGCCTTTAAATATTATATGGTCCTGTTTCATTTTTCAAAATCCTCTGTGATTCTTTTGTGATTTTAGTTACTGACAGAGAAGAGTTTGAAACTTTGTTGTTAAATAAACATAGGAAAAAAAAAAGTACTTGCACAGGAAGGCCATGTCGATTGATAGGGTGCTATTTATTTAATTTTTTGGCACAGAGTTCAGATTTCACAATGGAGAGAAAGAAGAGGAATAAAAATAACTGGGCCCTTTGTTTAACAACTGAGTGAAGCAAAGTCCCTAAAGAAAATATTAGGAAACTACAGCCTAAAATAACAGACAGGTTTAGAAGACCAGTGACAAGATTAAATTTTTTTTTTTTTTTAACAAATGGGCAATCTGCAGGAATACCTTCACTCAATTAAAACCTCTAAACAAATCAAAAAAGTAAACACCTTTCTATTCTAGGCAAAACTTTGTTGCTATAACTGGAGATTCCAGCAAACTATTTCCATGCACTGAAATCTATGACGTCTCTTTCCTTTCATTTGTGGTGGGAACCCTGTCCTGAACTATGGTTTTGGTCTAAAATATTACTGGGAAAAAATGCCTGTTCTTCTCTTAAAATCTCTGGCTTCTATTTCAACTCTTCATTTTATAGAAATCTGTTTTACTGAGAGAACCCTTGGCCTTTGTAATTTATCAACATTTTGTTTTACAAACCAAACAAACAAAACACCAAACAAAAACAACAAAAAAAGCCAAACAAACAAAACCTATCAATAATCCCATAATAGTATAATTCATATCAGGTCTATTACCTAATTCATACCATAACATTATTAATTTTGGGTATATTATCTAGTTCAACAAGGATAAGTCCTGCACCTGGGAGGAAAAAACTCTGGGTACCAAATTGTGCAGGGAGACACCCAGCAGCTTTGGAGAAAAAGATCTGAGGGTCCCGGGGAACACCAAATTGCACACAAACCAGCAATATGCCCTTGCAGCAAAACAGGCAAATGATATCCTCGGCTGGATTAGACAAAGTATCGCCAGCAGATCGAGGTGGTGCCACTCAGCCCTGCTGGGTCACACCTGGAGTGCAGTGCCCAGCTCTGTGCTCCCCACTACCTGAGACATGGACACACTGGAGTCCTGTGAAGCTCCACTAAGTTGGTGTAAGAAGAGGTTGAGAGAGCTGGGGCTGTTTAGCCTGGAGAAGTCTCAGGGGAATCTGACTGATGTGTATAAATACCTGAAAGGAGGGTGTGAAGAAGATGGAGCCAGGCTCTTTTCAGTGATGCCTAATCACTGCACAGAAAGTTCTTTCTGAGCATCTATTTACTTTTTACGTCCTATGCTCTTGAGATCAAGGCTGTCATTATGAGACAAGTCCCCAACTGGTACAACAAATCAGCTTCCACAGGGTTTAGTTATAGTGGATTAGGATATTTTTCTAGTGAACAGTTCCATGTCATCAGTTTTTAAGTGGAACTGCAAGAAAAAATAAAGCCTAGCATTAACTGCTTGTACTTAGAATGTCACATGCACTAATTTCCATGATACATGCTTTATGTCTTTTTAGGGGTACTTTGGTATGGTTGAAGACGTTCAGTTATTCTGGATGAGAGAGGATAAAATGCTATTTTATTTAATTTTTGCCCTTCTAACTCATGTGGCTGATGCCTCAAGACTTGGAAGGGTGACCCTTCTTTTGTTATCGAAATTAATTCATGAATTCCTGTGTCAGAACAATTCAGTTTCAACCAGAACACAAAATTGATCACAATTTTTAAAAATGTAACAGGAAATGGAGTGGAAAGCTTATCATTCTGACCTTGCAAGTGAATCACGAAACTAATGTTTAAAGGGACCTTCAAGTCCAGTGTTGCGTACTGCATACTGTGATTTTTTTTTAAAGTTGTATTATTAATACTTGAATTTAAGCTTTCAGCTACTAATGTCAAGCTTTAATAATGAGAAATATGATAACAGCAGGAGACAACTCCTTAAGGAGAGTAATTGTCTTTATTAATGCATCATGATAGCCCAATCCTATCTTGACTTTTATGTACACATACAAATAAGTGCATGTATACACAAGCACTGTATAAGTGATCATATTTTGTTTTCCACAATATATGACTAGATGCTTATCCAGATATTTTTGTTTTATTTTCTTTACTGAAAATTATTTTGAAGGCACGATTAAGATAGTTACAGTATGTATTAGGTTCCCTAAAGCTCAAAATTATTAGATAAGGCAGTGATCTCTAAACTGCTTAAATCCACTTAAATATTCTTTCTTCTATGAGGGTAGTACATACTAGAAGACCTAACGGGCTATGAACTAGAATATCTGCAATTGTCCCTATTTCATTGTGTGTTATGAACATATATATTCTAGAGAAAATCCTAAATATGTTCATCCCTCTCTACCTCCTTCCTTATACATACCCCAGGGAACTGGAAACATTTTATGTTACTATTTGAAAATGTTGGCCAGTTCTCCAGGTGAAGACATTTATCACTAGCAAGACTCTAACCTGTCATATTTAGAGTAGATAACCATGCTTGTGCATACTGCCTGTTTTCTGAGTCATAAAAGTTTAAAAAGGGGAGGCATCATTTTCATTGTGTCTGAGGAGAAAATATGTATCTTCAAGGCCAGAGGATGAAAATTCCATGCTGATCACAGAATCAGGGACTATCTCAAACTGGAAGTGGATGCATAATGATTGAGTCCAACTCTCTGCTCCTCATAGGACTACCTAAATCTAAATCATACAGAGATACAGTAGTAAACAGAGAAATTATCTGTAAATATAAATAACATGAATAATTACATCCTTTCTTTTTTTTTTGTGTGTGTGTGATCTTCGGAGTTTTGGGCCATTTTGAACAAGATGGAGACTGTTTTTGCATAATTTCCAGTTCCATTACTTTTCTAAACACATTAGTTCATACAAAGTTCTTGACCTAGCTAGGATCACAAAACCTGTAAATATACATAGAGCTTTTTGACATACTGTGCATGTCAACGCCCCTAACTTTTCACTGAAGTGGTAATTTGTCAATTAATGAAGCTGAAATGACTGAAAAAATACCCCCTAAAGAACTTAAAATGAGAACTGAAAAATAGACTGCAACAGTTCTGACTATAGTACACGATGAGCAAAGCATCCCTATTTGATTGTGATTGTTCTCTATATCGCTACACCAAAACTCTAAAAACATGAAAATTATTTCCTTCCCATTTTCTATCTAACAGTTATTGAGTACGAGATGATGGTTCCCTAACACTACATATTTTTTCCTTTTTGTTTTCTATTGACAGAAAATCAAAGCCATCATACTATTCTCAGTGATTACTTCCACTTGTAAAAGAAATAGCATCCACTATATAATTCAGATTTACACAAAGATATAAATTTCTATATTATAACTTGCAAAATCTGCAAATTTGATATACAGTGCTTAAAAACCCACAACTTTGACTCTCACATGTCTTCCAGATAGACTTATTGAAGAATGAGAAAGAGTTAGATGCTGGTTCATATAAAATGCTCAAAACTATATTAATCGTGTAGCTGTTCACTCAAAAACATTAATCCCCCTTCAGCCATCTTCACACTGTTGAAACAAGAGAGTCTATAATAGTTATTCTTGTCACTCAAAGCAAATTTCTCTGATGTATTTTCTAAACACCAAAAAGCAAAACATGACGGTCAGAGTAAGTACTGCATGCCAATGAGATTCTCAGTAGCAGCGAAGGGCTGAAACACAAGCAGATTGCTCATGTAAAATCACCATTTAAATGTGGCTTTGAGAAGAGAGACTGACAGTAGGTTTCATTGCAGTTTCCCAAACTTAACTTTTTAATGCAATATCTGCTGTTCTGTTTCCTGAACATTACACCATAGTCCACTACAGAGCCTCATCCACATATGTATTCTCCCTCACATCATTATAGAGGGAAGACACATATTGTTGGACACCCTCCATATCCCACATTACACAACACCCACTGTCCTGTGTAAATCACTTTATGTCAAGTCTTTTGTGAGAGATCCAGTAGGCACCCACTGTCCAACACAGCTTAACTGCCTGGGCAGCCAGCCATGCCTGTTCTGCCCTGATGGGACTGAGGGACTTTGACTTTCAGTGCTTGAAGAAAGCCTTCCAAAAAATCAGGTTCATAACATATTTTCCCCGTATGCAGTTTTGTCTTATTTCTTTCACTGACACAAAGTAACTGTCACTAAAGATAGCGTAAATCATGTTATCAGACCATATCGCATCTACAGAAATGGCATTTACTGATTACTCTTGTTGATTGTATTATTTTGCACGTTCATCCAAACTCTCCTGTTTTAGCTAATTTCATCTCATTTGGCCTTTGCCAATTTTCTCATGCACTGAACACCCACAAGATTTGAACGTGTGGGAGTATTTTTGTCAGAAAAAATAGGAAAGTACCACTTAAAAGTACCACTCTAAGCAAACTGTAGGTTATTGCATACACTGACAGTTTAATGCTCTATTAACAACTAGATATTTTCTCTTAGGTGAGCAGCAGGAGAGGTTAACAGAGTCCTTGTTTTCATTCATTCCCTGTTAAGATTCCCTGTGACCAACAAGTCTAATGCTGAGGCCTGTATGATTTTAGAATGTTTCCCTAAATAAAGTTCTCAGAAAAAAAATAAACACAAATCTGCTCTGATAAGGAAAACTGCTCATGGTAGAGAACTGGACAGTTTTTCAAAAACAACGGTCCATTTTTCAGGCTTGATGACTATTCTAATATAACACCCCTTGAATAATGAACAGACTTGAGCTTGAGAGGGTGTCCCTGAGGTCCCTAAAGGAGTCTGCATGCTGTTTTGGCTTCACCACTTGAGAGCCAAATGGAAAAATTAGGAATTTCAGTAAGCACAAAGGGAATATTTACTGTCAGTGTATCAAAACAGCCCAGTAGATCCCACATTTGTCTGAGGCCATTCTTCTTCTCACTTCAAGTGATGAAGGGATCAATGCAACATTTCTGTTGCAGAAAAAGGGACTGTAACCTTCCAAACTTGAAAGCAATGCTACTGTGAAGGAAATCTTTCGGGAAGAGGGTATTTTGGTTTGTAGCAGCAAATGCTGTGCGGTTGGGAGATCAGATGCACTCAGAGTCACCTTTGGCATGGGCTGCACCTGCCTGGGGACACTTGCCCTTCCAATTCCATACCTGGGGGCCTGAGAGAAAAGTACAACCTAGAAATGTAAAAGCTGTATCTGTTGCTATTAAATCTCATTGCCATCTTAGAGAAGTTTTTAAGAAGGACAAGGACTCAGTATAATTTTGTACAGCATTAAATCCATACAAATTCTTAATAAGTTTTCTACCTGTACTGCTACAGAGCCTGGGGTAAAATTCATAGGACAGAAGAGTAAGAGATAACATAATAATTTTAACAAGGTATGCACACCCTATTAAAATTAAAATAATGTATCTCTACTGCCATGCAATCTGTATATTTTAAATACCTGAACAAAAAAATGTGAAGTAAAAAAATTAGATGTAAAGGAATGCAGTAATTAAAGGTTCCTTAATCCTGCCACCCCGTGTGCCTATATTACAATGTTATCTTTAAATGGCATGAGCACATTTCTTTTTCCCCAGTCTTTCCTCCTCTCAGCCACTTCTTTTGCTGATTTGGTACTCTGGATATGCAAACCCCAGTAAATGTTCTCTGATCTCATCTTTCTTTATGTCTTACCACTCAGTATGCAGGTCCTGGTTTTATGTACCGCATGTCCTGAACCAAATACAAAGGATTTAATTTCCTTATAAGCTTGTGTATAATTTTATCACTGCACTATCCAAGTTTGTCATTAACCTTTCACCTTTCAAATGAGAATACTTGGCTGCAATCTTCCAGGGAAAATATTTTTTTTTCTCACCGACCCTGAAAACTTAGCCCAAACAATACATAAAGAGCCACTTGTTTTCACTGCAGAGTTAACTGAAATTTTCGACTTTTAGATTAACTCCTCTCAAGTAAACATTGACTGAATGAAAGTGACCATTAAATGACATGTGGTTGGAATGACTGTATAAGCAACTGAAAAATCTTGGTTTACTCCATGGGTAACTTACGTAGACTCAGTTGCTGAGTTCCAGCTGCTTAACTGAGTACTTCTACATTTAAGTTAAGACTCTATGTGGTTATGAAGGACATTTCCAGTGACACTTGAATTTTCAAACGAAAACACATGAGTGTGATAGAAGGAAAGAACGTGTTTGTACTTTTTAACAGCTCTGAAGCTTTTAATACAAATGCATAACTGCAAATCCAGGTCCCATTGGAATTATCAGGCATTTTCCAGTGATTAAGAAGACAGGATCTCAGTCAAAACTCAGACACTCTGGGAGGGAACAGTTTTCTACTGAAAAGTACTTGTACTTTCTGCACTTTGCTAGTAACATAACCCCTTGCTTATTGGGGAAAGAATTGTTCCTAAAGTAAATGGGATTCAGGTGCCTTGAAGCCAGAACAGTGGCTACAATTAAAGCCTTTTTTGCTGCAGCATTAGTTTAAGTGCACATTCTCAAGATATGCTTTTCCAGTTCAGCTGGGAGTAGTGGCAAACCTAATGTCTGTCAGTCCTGGAATATATTGTGTCCAGTGCTCTTGTAGCAAATTAACTAAAGATGTTGGTTTAGAAGCCTCATCTTCTGATTTTTACACTTTGGTCTCAGTGTTTGCAGAAAGATACTGTAGGACACTGCATCTCACATATGCCTTGCCTGTGTTCCAGTAGAAAGATCCAGGGTTTTCTGAGACTAAGAATTTGCTCTGTTCAGGTACTAGAAGTTCAAGGCCAGACTGGATGGAGCTTTGAGCAGCCTGGTCTAGTGAAAAGTGTGCCTGCCCATGGCAGGGGATTGGAACTAGATAATCTTTAAGGTTCCTTCCAACCAAGCCATTCTATGATTTTATATAGAGAGATAAATCCTCAAATATTATACATACATGCATATTAAAACCTATACATGAAGAAGTGTTCCAGTTAATGAGGCAGCAAAAAAATGAGGCAGCTTTTGTAGAAACTGTGAAGAAGAGAAAGAGTTCTTGCTTTATCAGGAAAAGCAACAGTAACTGAAGCCTACTCTGTGAATGGGGGAGCATAACATTAAATACAAAAATGAAGAGTAAGAGATGAAATAAGAACTGGAAATTAGGTCAATCACAGCTGCTACTCACAGGTGAAAACTTGCAGTTTCCTAGATTTTGCCCTTAAGAACTGAAAAGATTTCTCTTGAAGTGCCAAAGAAATCTTCACACTCTTCTTTCCAACTGTTGATATCAATGGCACAGTGTCACTCTCTGGATCATCTCATTATAGAAGCAAAATCACTTGTATCTTTTCTAATATCTTATGACTGCAAACAGACTTCAGCCTGCAGGTCTCCACAAACTGTTACTGAAATATTGTCCCATTGGTTGTTTTGGACATGTTTTGCATCTCACAGAGTGAGACCAAGAGATACAGCGCTGATATATTTATGTTGGACTTCCTCCCCACCTCAACTTTATGGAGTTGGTATAGGCATCTTATTGGGGAATTGCATGCATAATGTGAAGCCTGATTAGTACCATAAAATTATCGTCAGCCTGCCTGGCCTTAGCCTGAGGCACGGTGTCACACACTGGAGAGAAAAAATCCCTTCAGTGTTCATAAAACTTGACAAAATCAGTAGAGTTAGAATGAATATTGAAGCAGAACTCCATTGGGACCAAACACTGTACTGAGTTGTTTCTACTGAATAAGGTGAATTGTAATGTCCAGAACAGCTAGACAGACTTTTCCAAGGGAAAAAAAAGCAAACATCCCCCCAAAAAAAATCCTTAACAAAAACAGCACAATAAAAACATGTAATGAAAATGTCAATAATGAAAATGACATTAGTATTTGTGCTCCTTTAAGCACTCTCTGTCAATTAAATCACCCACAGCTGAAGGTGATGAGTCTTAATCTGTACATACTGCCCTTAGAAGTGGCCAAATTATCTTGAAATCCTCAAGAACATCATAGAAACGAAGCTGACTGTGTAGTTGTTTATTCCTTGCCTTTAAATTTATCCGTTTCACATTGTGCTTGAAAGACTTGTTAAAAAAGACCCCAAAACATAATTATCTGTTATTTGGTTTTTTTTCACTACGTATTGCAAATAACTGAAAAGAGTATGCAAAAGAAGTATTTTGTATTCTTCAAGATTATCATATCAGTTAACATATCAGGCAAACCCAATAATTTTAAATTTCTTTTTTAGCCTACTTTTAAAAAAATGTGTTTATTTTTACATTTACCCTCTAAATAAATTTAATTATGTAACTGCATTAAGTATAAAACTTTGGGATTATTTTCACTCTCAGACATATATGCATGAAACTGAGTCCAGTTTATATCAAGATTTAGCATGCAAGTTGAAAAAAAAGAAATGTCAAAATAATGAAAAGGTCATATTATTAAGATTTCCTGCAGACTGACAAATTTAATTTGCATAGTTATTATCATTTTCATTACATAAAAGAAAAACTTGAAATATTCTCTTACAAGGGTCTGTTTCATTGCAGCCTGAAAAAGACAGGCCGAAATCCACAGTGCAACTCCAAAACCAGAAAGATCAAACTCACTCCAATGACTTGGCCATATTTACATAAGAAGTCTGTGACAGCCAAAATTTAAACCCGCTTTACAAACATAATCAACTGCATTAAGACCATCCATTCTTGCATTTAATTCCCTTTCTTGGTTCACTGTGCACATATATACATATATATACACACACATACACATAACACACACGTGTGTGTATGCTGGTGTGCAGCTGTGGATGTGTGTGTGCATTGCTCTGTGTATTTATATGCACAAACTAACTTTTACACTAAAGGTAAACAGGAGTCATCCTCACTGTCTAATCTTGATTAATTTTCTAAATGAAGTCCAAATTCAGCACTCAAATGCTATATCATAATGCTTACTACATTAAAAGGCTGAATTAAGATTATAGAGACAGTCCTGACCTTTGATAATCTTGTCAGCTTTTGCAATAAAATACTGCAAGATCTGTTTGGTCACTCTCTTCACCTTTGAAATTAGCAGCACCAGGTTATGTTGACAGATTGTAGCACTAAGCATGCACCAAATATGCAAATTTAATTAGTTTACCCCTAGAGTGGGAATATCTGAACGCTATTATTTTCAGTGTTACAAATAAGTTCTGTTTGTTAACTCCGCTTGTAAACTTTATATCTGGAATAAATTAAAAAATAAAGTAAATTCATCATTTTCAGACTACCATCAATTCTGCAAATATTTACTACAAAGGAGTTATCTTTAGTCATTCTACACTCACCATTGAAGCTTAGGAAACAATTCATCATGAAATAGGATCGCACAATTCCAAACTTTGATCTTCATTTACCTCTTGCTTACATGGGAACTCTGATTTTATGCTAACAGAATGAGGAGGTGAAATATTCTTTGAATCCAAATGATTCAGGTGTTACAAGATGTCCTTTTATTACTTCTAGCACATCAAACCTGGAGTCGCTTTGGGATCTCATGTGACTTTTCCAAGTGCTCTACCCTCTTCACACTGGAGTATTGATTCATGTGCATCAGGAGTCCTTTGAAAAACCCACCATTTGACATTGCCAGACTCATCAAGTAACTTTCTTCTTCTCATGCCTTACATTTTCCAGGCAATATTTCATTAACTTTCATTAACATACATGCTGCGTAAATGAGTATCTTGCTTCTTTTTCCTCCAGTTCCCTCAATGGTCACCACCTATCAGCTATCTCGCTGTGAGATCATGAAGTGTTTGGGTCCAACATCTTACCTATACACCTCCTTTAATTAACATGAACTTTTAAGAATGGATGTTACTAAGACAAGATATTGTTGACCAAAGTATTTTAACAAGTATGTAGTTCAAACCCCCCTCTTTCTCAGTCACAGGAAAGATATTAATGTAGTAACATCCATTAACTATTTTTCAAGATATTTACTGTCTTGAAAGTCTAGATCTTAATTTTTCTTCAGCAAGAATTGATCATTAACTAATTAACATATGATCTCAGTGAGATGTTCAGCATTTAATTTACATTTTGAATAAGAAACTATTGGAAGACACCCTTAAAAGAGAGATAATAGCCTCCTAATAGCCATCACTGTTTAAAACAACTAAATTTTGTCATTAAACCCTTGCCACAGTGAAAATAGATGAAAGATGCAGGCTTCATCAATATAATACACTCTAAAATTGATTAGAGATATTTGAGGAATAGAGGGATTTCTTTATTTCTTTAAGACTTTTGAGACTGAACAAAAAAACAAGCTGCTGCTTGTTAAGCAACAAAATTAAGTCAGCATAAGGTTTTCCAACAAGAGAATATTGATAGCCTGCCAGTTAAATTCTGTAGACTAATACATTTATATTCCAATTTCTTCTTCACTTCTTTATCCTGTGGGAAGCAAGGGCTGACCAAATTGTTCCAACAACCTCCTGAAAACACGTTGCCTTCTTCCCATCTTTACTTATTCTTACCATAACAGCACCAGAAAGTATTCAGTAGTCAGGTTCTATTTAGTGTCTACTCTGTTAGTAACCTTTCTAGGTTATGGCACACACACCCTTTTCAGATTCAACCCTTCTGAAAAAGTCACGGAAAACTTCACCACAGATCCTCTAATATTTGATGCTTCTGTGAGTCTAACCAAAGATTCACAACTGCTGCTTTTCTGTCCCTTTTCTAGAGGAAGATTTGTAATATTTATTTAGTCAGAAATCTTGGAAATGTTAAACTAATTACTAAGACACTTATTTGTTGAACTGATGGTTTTAAGTCAGTTTGATGAATTTTGTGAGCCTCAACCACTATTAGATTTGCATTTCAGAAGAATTTATATTATAAATTATTCAATCCCATTACTTTCTAACATTATGGACTCTTCAAATAAGTTTAATACTTTAAAATTCCAGTCTAATGTCATAACTACAGAGATATATCTCTTAACTTTCACATCAGCCACTGCATTTCAATGTATATCATGTGAACACACAAATGAAGTGGCTTGGTTTGGAATTCAGTTTAAGATATTTCAGTTCTGTGATCCACTTACATTCACACACCTGTGTGCTATGTCTAAACTCCTGCTGCAGCTGTCAGTCTGCCTGATGGAGCCTAGCAAATGGTTTAGCTAAAAAGCCACAAAAAGCTCATTCTATTTACGTAAGAGTGGGTGATTAGTGGCATGCGGCTTACCCAAATGTATCCTACATTCAACCTCCTCCAGACCATATATATCAGTCCCTTGCAAAAGCTTTGGAAATACTTCTAGAGCCTCTAAAACAGTATTAGACACCTAATGTAATGTGTGTAATGGCATCAAGTTTTAGCTATATTTTAAGGCTAGCTAAATTGCTCTCTGGCCTGAGAACAATGGGAATTAAAAAAAGAAAACAATTGACATGCAGCCATTTAGCACCTAGATGCTTAAACTGAATTTGATGTCCACAAACAGCTTACGTACACAGAGGTAAGCATTTGCAGGACAGATTCAAAATACAACTTGAAATAAGATGTTAGGAACAAACTTAAATGATCAGGTAGGTGGCCCATAATATTACTAGCACTATAAATTGGCTGTTTTGAATTCTGTTAGAGGATAAAAAAACCTATAAAAATTTGGAAAAATTAAAAGCCATTGTTTTGAAAATTACTTAAGTATCTATTATATGTAATTAAATTTTTCTGTATTTCCTCCTCCTGCATTTGCTAAAAAGGCAGCCACAGTGGAAAGCCACTTCTTCCATTCTGTTGCATATTTCTTTGTCTTTTTTCTAAGATGGATGAAGTTAGAAGCAGAATGTAAAGCAGGCAAAATACTGCCTACTCTTTAACAAAATAGAAACTATAATTTTTACCATAAACAATGCATATCAAAGCCACTTGACTACCTGCTAGGACTTTCCCCTCTTAAATTACAGCTGCAAAACCAAGCAGCACAGTCATATTTTACTATTTTACTGAAATGAGATCTGAAGTTTTACTTATATGCTCAGAATTATTAATTTATTTGTGACAAGAAGAACTTTGACGATAAAAGGGCAATAAAAACCAGTTTGCTGAAAGTGTTTTTAGTGAAAAACAAAAAAACTGCTAATAAAATAGTGGAAGCAATAGTCAGACTATGTTGTTTGTTACATTGCTGTATATCTCAATGTTGTTTGTTACATTGCTGTATATCTCAAATATCTCAAAAATTAAAGAATTAGTAGTTAAAGAAATCTGGTATCACATAGAAGACTTTTCTTTAAATAATTCTCCCTTCAATCATTTTCTACACCACTTCTGTAATATGCAATATTAACAATACCTTATTTTCCCCTCAGTATAAATTAATATATCCTTTAATCAACTCTTACATAAAAGAACTATCTGGACTAACTTTATTAGTTCTAGGCTTGCTTACATCTAGCCCATCAAGACTCCTCACCTAAATTCATAACTCCACCCATTGCAAGGATTATATTGCTCCTTCTTCTACTCATCATCTTGCCTGCCTATTTTCCAGTGTTTAGCTCTCACTGAGTAAAGCAGATAACAAACACCACCCTGGAATTTACCATTCTTATTCACAATGAGAAGAGGTACCCTGCACTCACCTGCTTATCTCCTCAGTATTAGGCATTTGTTTTGTCCTAATGCATGTGAAAGGTGTTTATCATGTACAATGAAGATGCTAAAGTCAGACAGCTGACCAAGTGTCAGAAGGACAAGGGAGTGGAGAATGAGTAGATTTCAGTCACCTAACTTCCAACAAGCATCAACTCCAACAAAATCCCAGATCTCATCTATTTCTAGGAGCAAGTGCTTTTGCCATCTGTACAGGACACTTAATGTAAGCTCCACTTACCCAAGCTGTATAAATTCCTAATGTTAGCCTGAAGGCTTTTTCTACTCATCAAGGCATCCATAAGTTGCAGTGAAAAATTTCATGGATGTCTGACTAGCCTACCAAGCTTGCATTTGAAAAGGAGATAGATCAAACCTTAATCTCAATAAGAGACAGATCACTTGTGATAGGTTACCATTTCCACAGAAGAAAAAGACCTTGGAAAAGGCTCAGAAAGCTTACAAATGTAGTGTAAAAATAATGAAAGTGCATAAAACTGCCTCCCCAACTCTCCATAAACCAAACCAATACAAAGGTGGGGACCAAGGAAAGTCCATCTCATGCGTGTAATAAAAATTCTCCTGAATTTGCTCACCACTTCAAGAGGCTGTCAGAGTTGTTCATTTAGAAGCATAGAATCTTTAAGGTTGGAAAAGACCCCTAAGACTGAGTTCGACTGTTAGTGTAGCACTTCCACAGTCACCACTGTGCAGCCATTTCCTCTGCCCTGTCACTTGTCACCTGGGAGAAGAGACCAATCCCCACACTGCTACAACCTCATTTCAGGTAATTGTAGGGAGTGACAAGGTCTCCCCCGAGCATCCTTTCCTGCAGACATGCTCCAGCCCCTTAATGTCTTTCTTGTTCAAAACTGAACAAGGATTTGAGGTGTGGCCTCACTAGTGCTGAGTAAAGAGGGGCAATCACTACCCTGGTCCTGCTGGACACATTATTTTTGATACAGGTCAGGATGCCATTGCCACTGCTGCCTCATGTTCAGCCATCAGCAGCCAGTTTTTCCAAGAGAATGACCTGGGAGATGATGTCAAAGTCTTTATTAAAGTCCAGGTAGACAACATCCACACTTTTCCCTCATACATTAAGTGGATCAGCTTGTCATAAAAGGAGATCAGATTGGTCTAGCAGGACCTGCCCTTCATCAACTCATGATGGCTGGGCCTGATCCCCTGGTTGTCCTGCACATGCCATGTGATGGTACTCAAGATGACCCACTCCATGACACAACTTCTCTACAAAGACCTGTAATGGTGGTTCAAACATTTAAACAATTCAAATGCTGCAGACAATTTCATCGTTATTTTTTCCCGGTTTTCTTTTCCATCCCCTCAGCTTTCTTGCCATAGGGCTATGAATGGCTCACAGAACTACTGTTTGGGCCAGTGCTCTAAACCTGGACTTCTGGGCTTTTCTGAAAAGCATGCCAATACATGAAAACAATGAAAACTTGCAAATCTGCATTCCAAACTATTCTGGAGAAATTATGAACCTGTTTCTAGTGCTCCTTTTCTCTTAATTACTTTACCACTGTGATGATACTGACTTAAAGGAATTAATAGAACATGAAGCTCTTGTGAGAATTATTTCTGAGTATTGTTAGCATATTTGGTATTCCTTTAAGAAAGCTTATCCATTGTCAGATTCCTTTGTCACTAATAGCAATAAATGTAACTGAATATCTCATGAAGATCTAGAGAAAACTGTGTTACTGAATTTTTAAGATAAACTGCTGTAAGATTTCATATATTTTCTTTCTGTTTTTTACCTTTTTTGATTTTCATTCAGATTTAATAACTAGTTGTTATAGGAACACTTACTCTTTTTTTAAATAATATTTGGTAAAAACTGTGTAAATTAATTAAAATATTTATAAGTATATATGGCCATGATAAAAGCCCTTCATAGACTAAGAGAGATTTCAAAAATGGCTGATACCCTGAAATAGCAATTCCCATTTGTAAACATGCTTTACATTATTTAAGATGATGAAGAAATGGTGCTTGCACAAGGTTTATGAAAAATTGATTCTATTTCTTATTTTGTCTACCATTTCCTTCAGTAAAGCAAAGATTTCCTTATACATTCGGAATTCAGGACTTCTGATATGGAATTAAATAACTGTGCATACATGAAATACGTAAAAAAAGATATTCTTAAAATGAATTGACATGGTTGACATGATTTGACCAAATTAGAGATGTGAAACTACAGTAAACCACTATTTTTATATTTGAAGATGAGCACCACAGGAAGACATCCTATCTGACAAAAGAAATTTATGCTATCTAACCTAAAATAAATTTTCATGTGAGGAGGATAAAGAATTATTTTTTCATAAATTCAGCAGTCTCGCATTTCCAATCATGGCTAGGAAAGACAAATCCCCCCCAGTATTTCATATTGTCCTACAGTGTGATGCTTTTCAAAGATAGTTTGGAAGCAGTTTTAAATGACAATTTTATGAAGAATATTAATGTTCTCCTATTTAAAATATCTCTATGGCATTCTATTTTATTTCTGTTTTAAATAAAAAATATATATATTAACTGAACAGTATGGCAGGCAAGTTATGAGATTCAGCACATAATGTCTATATGAGTGGATGCATATGCATATCTATTTGTAAATATAAAATCATAAAATACAACTGCTGTTAATTTGAAATATCTCAAATACAACTATCCAGTAAAGATTAAAGCTCATCTTAAAAAAATAATTAGAAACACTGATGTATTTGAACCCTCTACCTTCATATTTGCAAGGCCATAGCAAGAGTAATTAGGCTGAATGAAAGCGGACAATAATCTTCCTTCTTTCCTCCCTGCCTTCCTCCCTCCTATCTTTCCTTCCTTAGTAAAACCAGAAAATTCTCTACACTTCACACTATTTCAGTCTTAATCTCTTTGTCTAAAATGTGGTACTGTGTGTTACTAGGTTAGATATTAGAAAAAGGTTCTCCACTCAGAGGGTGTTTGGGCATTGGAACAGGCTCCCCAGGGAAGTGGTCAAGCACCAAGCCTGACAGAGTTCAAGAAGCATCTGGACAATGCGCTTGGGCACGTGATGTGACTCTTGGGATATGTCCTGTGCAGAGCCAGAAGTTGGAATTGATGATCCTTGTGGGTCCCTCCAACTGAGAATATTCTGTGAAGGGTCTAGTGAGTAAATCATAGCAAAAGAGGCTGAGGGAGCTGGAACTGTTTAGTCTAAAGAAGAGAAGGCTCAGGGGAGACCTTATCACTCTCTACAACTACACGAAAGGAGATTGTAGCAAGGTAGGGATCAGCTTCTTCTCCCAGGCAAGTAGTGACAGGACAAGAGAACATAGCCTTGTGCTATGCCAGTGGAGGTTTAGTTTGGACATCAGGAAGAATTTCTTCACTGAAGAGGTGATTAAGCATTGGATTAGGCTGCCCAGAGTGGTGGGCATCAAGTTGCCATCCCTGGAAGTATTCAAGAAACTGCTGCATGTGGCACTTAGTGCCATGGTTTAGATGACATGGTGGTGTTTAGTCAAAGCCTGGACTAGACAGTTTTGGAGGTCTTTTCCAACCTTAAGGACTCTATGATTGATTCTAAAACCCGTAAGTCTTCACAAGGACTTAACTACAGACCAGTAAATAGTCTACTACCATCATCATTATTAGAGACAAATGGAGGACAAATGAACTTGTTACATGCTCTAAGTCCAAACAGGTTCCATCAAGGGAGTATAAATTATCTCTACGTCCTGACGTAAAACCTCACTTTTAAAAACAAGTTTAAAAACAACAGTCATCAGTTAGCAAGAGCACATTCAGGTTCAGAAAGACACTTGAATTGCTACATACACTGTATGCGGGGATAAAGATGATTTCTAAACACTATTTAACACTCTGACATGCCAATGCAAAACTCCAGCTGAATGTATCATAAAATGCCATTTCACCTTTTGCAATACAACCCATTGTAGCACTTCACCATAAATCCCAGTTCTGCCTTTCTCCAGGGTTCCACTGACCTAAGCTGATACTATGTTGGGCAACTACTAGAGGCACTGTAATCGATGTTTTTCAGACATGGAAGGAAAAGATGAATAAATGAAGAAAATGTTTGTTCAATGGAAACAATATTTCACCTGTTTTTGCAATGTTAAAGGCAGAACACTTGACAGAAATTGCTTATTACTTACTGTTATACCAGATAGGTAGATTGATAGACACACATAATTTTGGAGAGCTAGAGTTGTATATATACATTAATTCTTTGTGCAACCTATCTAGTTATGTTTATTGCCCATATATGATAAACAGCAAGCAACCATGTGATGTGACATCCACTGAAAGACTTAATATTTTATAACTTTTGCTTCCTTAAATTGCAGCACAGAGAAATTGCAGCAGAATGGTGAAGAAAGGAGTTTCTGAGTAAATTGAATAATAAGTGCTGGACTGTTTCACCCCTTCAATTAAGTTTAAAATAAAAACTAAGCAGAGTCATTTACTCAAAGTGCAGTTCTGCTTTTGCTCATTTACCCTTTACTGACTGCCCTCATTACCTCTCAGGTGCATTTACTCTTGCTGTCCTATTGCAATCATGACATTGAATATGTTTGCTACAAGGTAATTTTAAGTGTCTTAACTGAGCTTCTCCACTGGGTTTTTAAAACTGAAATAGTTTTAACATTCATTCTGAAGACATCATCTCATCATTAAAATAAACAGAAATTTCAAATCTATAAGGAAAAACTCCTAAATACCACCCCTGCAATCTTCACTTTGCTCCTTGAAAGAAATTATAGTTCTTGCTCACTAATCTTTCTCAACATTCTTTGGTACATTCTACCAGTATACAACACAAGGTGACAGCAGGGCTGAGTATTCTTATTTCAGTGATGAGACTAAAAAGCAATAAAGAGCAGTAGACAGCTATTTGATGTGAGAGGTTTAGTTAGATATTTCTTTAGCTGTAACTTTGGAAATACAGATAGAGTGCATAATTCTGTCAGATGGCATCACTTCAGCCTCTTATACCTTTTTTTTTTGGTCAGATAATCACTTTATAGTGTAAGAATCTGAAGGAAGGATGAAATAAAAAGAGAACCATTATTCTGCTGAGTATTTGATTTTATTTATTTCAGGTTAAAATATCAAGTACATGTTTGTCTCAGGAACCTGAATTATTAAGTTTTAAACTAGGTTCTAAATGGGCATTTGAAACTACTTGAAAGTAACTTTTGACTTTATGCAGAAAACACACATAAAAAAGTACATTCCTCTGATACTGAAATAAGGTTTTGTCTTCTACCAATAACAGTCTTGCTCATATATTTAAAAGGTTCTATCCAAGAAATATAAAATAGAAACACTGATACAACAACCTTAGATGACTCTTTAGACAATACTAGTGGGTCTCCTCAGGGTGAAAGGCTTTGTAACTTGTCACAATAGTATTCAGGATACCAATTAATTGGTATTTTATTTTTTGAAATCTATCATCAATCTATATGTATAAGCACTGACAACTAGAAATAAAGCATGTGCTGAAAAGGAGTATGTAGTTTAAAGAACTACATAGAACATGCCCTTGCCTACCTCTGAATTACAAAGAAATCCATGTAGGAAAGGCATAAATACAAGTTGAGATGATAAACACATTTTAAAGTATGTCTGATTATCTAAATTCAGCATTTATCTATACTTGTTGGAAAGTGCAACACCAGATAATTAAGGTTTTCTTTATATAAACAGAGGAGATAATTATGGTATTTTAAATAGCATTATGGAATAATTGACAAAACTGTTTCCACTTTCACGGCTACTGTTACAAACTTATCTGAAATATATTAATCTAAACATAACTAAACATTTTCCTTACGTAACATAACTTGAAGCATTTTGTGGTTTGTTTTAAAGAGAACTGTCTTCATCAGAAAAATCATGTTGAAAGTATTCTTGAGCAAATGATGTGATATGAAATGTCTCACAGGTTATGTAAAGAGCTCATAGAATAAATGTTTTTATAAACACATTAATTAGTAAAAATTTCCTTAATCACCCACAAATCAGACAGGAATCTGTGCTCCCTCTCCCTCTACCCAAAATTAAAAAAAAAAAAGTTTAAAAAAAATGTGGCAGACACTAAACATCTCCAGGTGATGGTAAATTTCCTTATTTTCCTTGTATCACGGGAATAGCTGCATCATGCAGCTTTCTTTTCTAGCCACTCAGTTTCTTTACATTTTGTTTTTCATTCTTTCTATTGTGTATTAGTAGCAAGACCACTTTTATAGAAATGCAGATAGAGAGGAGCACTGTAAAGGGCTGGAAACAATATCTCAGTGTAAACCATATCAAAGATGCAGAAGGAGGCTGAACACCTGTTGCAGAAAGCAGGAAGCAGAATCTACTCCAATTTATGGTGATAAAGCTTGATGAATCAGAAGGTTAAATACTTTTGGAAGACATCTGTCACCCAGCCTCTATTATCAGGTTAAGCCAGATGTGATTTTAGAAGATATATGTCTGTAAAAATGCTGAAATTTCACCTTCTGCTTTCCCTGATGCAACTACTTTACAGAATCGGAACACACGACTTATTCATCCAGTCCCAACCACCTTATAAATTCTAATTTTGTTATAAATAACTAAATTTATTTTAAAAAAATGAAAATGTTCAAGACATTCAATAGTAATTTCTACTTAAGCATCAACCATTTCAGGGAAGGGAATGCCAGGAGGAGAAGAAAAAAAACACACAATCAGAAAAAAAAAATTTCTTTGACACAAAAGTGTCACTATTAAGAGCCTTGTTTTATATTTGGTTAATTAAAATGCAGTATATTGAAATATAGTACCTTATAACACATGCATAGAGCCCGCTGTCTTGTACCACTGTTGGTCGGAACCAAATGGAGTCTTCTTCTTTGCTCATTCTGGTTCCATCAAAAGCTATAGGTTCCTCAAAATCTCCAGGTCCAGAGCTTTTGTACCACATCAAGCTAAGTCCAGCACTTTGGGCTAGGGAGTAATTAGCTCTAATATATCCATAAAAGAGTGCACATTTTATACGAACAGGTTCTCCCACTAGAACTTGATATTTCTTGTAATCCACAGACCAGTCAGTGCATCCATCAGCTGAAAGAGAAGAGAAAATGACAAGAGATTGTCAAAGGCTTTGGAGAGCGCTACTCACATAGAACCCTTACTGTGGGAAAGCATTGTGTTTGAGAAAAGGCCCTTTGAGTCACCAGCAGGACTCTTTTGATCCCTGAAAAAGTAACTGCATTTCCACAGTATTAATGTTATGTATTTATCTATACTGGACAGAGTTATTAGGACACTTATTGCTAAGTGTTGACAACTTCCGAGATAATTGAGCAATTGCTATTTTATCTTTTGTGGAACTCCAGCATGACCAGTTACAAAATACTGGAGTGAAATTAGTGCAACACAGAGGCCATGTGGTACACAGGGTGTCCCAGTCTGAATTGCATCATTCAGATATCTTCAGGGTAACCATGCAAATCAAGTCTCAGAAGATAATAGGGCAAAGAACTGTGGTCTGAATCAAAAAGGGTAAAAGTTTGGGATTGATTTGAAGGAGAAGTAGAAACTGTCTTATTTAAAGTAGGAGCAAATGTGCAAAAAGATACTGTCAGGAAAACTCCTGTCAGTAATTTTAATGGATTATTCAAGAAGATGATAACCAGATCTTACTTGAAATTTCTGACTTTCCAAAAGTACATTACAAATTAATGGAAATAACTTTTTGTTCTGTTGAGCAACATCAGTCTCTACTAATACTGTCCCACAATAACTGTTCATCAGAAAGCAATACTAGATTTGTTAGACTTTCTGAACTCCAGCAACAAAACTAAAGCCCCAAACCAAAAAAAACACTATTTCCCTTCCTCTTCCTCTTTATTCTTAGTTAAGAATATCAAAGCAACAAAAGAAGATGTTTTATACAACAAAAGCTTAGAATATTTTTCTTAAGGAATTTCAACTGTGGAAATTCACCATTACATTCACTCACTTAAAAACTCAGTGTCCAGTCTCAGCTAGTTAGTTAGGCCCCAATCCTAATCATTATATCCAGAGGACAATTTATTTTGTCTCAAAGTTAGTATCTATGTCTCATATAAATATTTGGTCATTGAGTTTGACACTTTATTAACTTTAAAAGTTCCTAGATAGATAACTAGCTTAGGAAATCAACTTTTGCAAAGCTGAAGTGTCATCCTAGAGTTGGCTGAATACTGACTTTAACAGCGAATTCAGACTACTGTGCAAGATAAAGCAGTATTAGCACTTTAAACCTAGACAATGTATTGGTCTGTTATCTGAGAGAATAACATCCCAGACGGTGATTTCTGAGATATGTATTTGGATGATACCACAGTACTTATTATACATGAAAAATAAGAAAGATCAGGCATCTTCACACATCTCTGTCTAAGCAATAACTTAAGTGAACATTGAAAGATGGAGCAAAAAAAAAAAGAAAAATTTTGAATGAATTTGCATTGTATATAGAATTCACATAAAGAAATATTTCATATATCTTTAAACTGTCTCCTCCTGCATTTATTTTTAAAGCCAGGAAGGGAATATAATATGTTCCTGTTCCAATTTTCCTACCCAACAGTTCCTAAAAATTAGTAACAATTACAAGGCCATAACAAGACTTAGTTGTACTCTTGCAGAAATTGAAGTGAATGAAAGCTATGCTATTAGCTTTCCCATAGGACTCTAAGAAACTAACTTCCATTTATTTCAGAATTCAATTACATCTTTGATCATTTCATTTTTTACCTTTCTGAAAGTGCATTCCCTCTCCAATCTGATTCTATTTCTCTCTGCTTCTGCATCCCCATGCCAAAAATGAATTAACAGACACCTCTTAGCAGAGTAAATTTCATTATATAAGTTACCAGGTAACGGATTCTTCATCATACTTTATCATCAAATTTTAATCTTGCCTTTCACTGCCTAATTAAGTTAGTACACTCTGGTTTACATTATTAGTCTGTTAGTTACGTTTCCTCTCTCAGCATATTCAGTTCTAATGGTTCCCAGTTCCTTTAGCTTGCTGAATCCATTAGAATATATTGCAACTCTGTTTCAAGCCTTTGTATCAAACGAAGGATGCAGAGCAAATACTACTGACTTTATTTCAGCGTGCTGTTTCTCATAAAAGCATGCTAAGGATCATCTGCAGTACAGTTTAATATGCTGGCAAACATTCTATATTCACATGCAAAACCAGAGAGAACATTACCAAACTCAGCACTAGTGAGCCCACACCTGGAGTACTGTGTCCAGCTTTGGACTCCTGAATACGAGAGCCAGCAAAGGGACTGAAGCATCTCTGCTGTGAGCACAGGCTGAGAGCTGAGACTGATCAGCCTGGAGAAGAGAAGGCTTGGGGGCAATTTTAGTAATGAACACATATCTGAAGGGAAGATACAAAGAGGACGGAGCCAGGCCCTTTCCACTGGTGCCCAGTAACTACAAGAGGCAAACTGAAACTCAGTAGGCTCTTTCTGGACACCAGGAAACACTTTTTTACTGTAAGGGTGACTGAGCAATGGCACAGGTGTCCTAGGAAGGTTGAGGATTTCCTATCCTTGGAGATATTCAGAATCCAGTTATTTCTAGGCGGCCCTGCTTGAGCAGGGGTTTGAACAACATGACCTTCAGAGGTCTCTTCCAACCTCAACCACCCGGTAATTCTGTTCTTTATTACAGTTACACTCGATGATAATCTTAAGAAAACATGTGTCCTCTTCTCAGTGTGGTCTTTCAACGAAGTGAACATCAGAATGTTTCTCTTCCTGCTTACAGAAATATTATACCAGTTAAATTTTGCCAACACTGACATTCAAGTCACTTAGAACTGTATTAACCTTATTACAGCTGGAAGCCTCAATACCTTAAAAATCTTCCAAGAAATACCTCACAATACTGCTCAGCCAATGTGACTTCATCTATGAGAAGGTGCTAATCAATTTTATGAGATGTCATAGAAATTCATTATTCCTATCATAAGGCACAGACAACCTTCTGTGATATTTTGTGAAAACAATGATATTTCAGAAGATCTCTGCCTTAAATGGTTCTATTCCACTGTAACCGAGGAGTATAAACAGAGGCTTAAAACCACATAATGGAAAGAAAAATAGACTGTCGTGTCCTTAAAAATTATATTACTGTGAACACTCAGATGATAGTATGCATGCATTGTAACTGACACTTTCTGTCTACACTCTGCATTTGTCATGTGGAAAACACATGCATTTTTCAGTTTAGAAAAACTTGGATGTATCAGAAACCTAATTAAAATCCTGACTTCCAAATTCCTTGAAGAATGTAAAGATATATTATAAAAGACACAAACTTGCATTCAGAGAGTTCATTAGATTTTTTTAATATTGATTTTTCCATATTAAAAATGTCACATTTTTACATGTTAAACAGTCGTGTTACTGATTTTGTAAATAGGGACAGAGAATAGCAAAGGCTATTCAGATTTGTTTTATTCAGATTTGTTAATATTAAATAGACTGAGGTATTTCTGTTCAGTTTCACGTTGTAACCGTGTGCATTCCTATTTTGACTGGATTTTCTCTTTATTTTCTTATTATGAGTAGGGCATTGATCAAAGAAAATACTGAATGCTTCCCTTCTTAATTATGACTGCTACTGACACAAAATCAACACATACCATTAGGTGGTTCAAAACAACTGTGGGGAAAAAATGCACTCAATACTTTTCAATGCTTTTATTTGTATCATCATATCATCAAGCAGTCAATCATATTTTATAAATTGGAAAACACTTGAATAATTCAACAGCTTTGAAATTTCAGAACTGCCTTCAAATGAATGGTTGTAGCCCCTGATCTCTATTTTAATAGGCTGCCACTTATTGCTACACATAATAGCACAATACAGGGTCCAATATAATTCACTCAGCTATTTTCTTGAGCACTTTCAGGGTATGAAATAAACCCCACTACATCACTGTTCTAATAATGAGATTGTACCTGCTGATAAGACGCAGCATACAGAATATTCACTACTACTGAGAAGGTCTTCGCTTTAATTTTTCAGTATCATATGTATCATTTTCAAGGCCAAATTCCATGTTGAAAAGGAGAAAAATATAAAGTTAATAACTCCTGAGTCCACTGCTACAGCCTGGTTTCATTCAAAATCTTCAATTCAATTTATAAGTTTCAGTGTTAGAAAAGGTCTATAAGTTTCCAGTACATTGGTTAAAATCTGATTTCCAGACACCCAAACAAATTAGGTGTGACAGTTGAAAACAGTTCTCCTAAAACATCAAATTATCCTAAATTTATTACACTAAATAATATTTAATAAAATAAAAATTAACAGATTTATTCTTTCCTAATTATCTGTGTTTGTAATTCTGCTCTTGATTTAATTTCATACAAAGAGGATTATACAATGTCACTGTGCCTTCTGTTTATTTGTCAGCTACTTCAGAATTTTTAAGGGCCTCCTCTGCAAACCTGATGAAAAAGTGATCTCATAACTCACAAAAATTCTGAACAGTCGGTATGTAAGGGAAAAAACATCAGACCTTGTTCCTAAAGCTGGGAACTTGTCAAGAAGGTCACTAGGGAATGCAGAAATAAGATGGCAGTATATAGGTAGAGAAAGAGAGCAAAGGATACTGTATCTGCAAGATTTTTGGGTAGGGTGGAGAATACGGGCATAATATGTCAAGAACAGAGGCTTTCCTTAATTGGCTGCTCATAAAACACCTTTTCAAAATGGTTATTGAGTGATGCATAAAACTCAAGATTACTTTCTTTAAAACAATTTTCACAACAACGTTTTATCATCAAAATCACAGTCTGTTCTTGATCCTTTCTCTTTACCCTGCTTGTTTCTTTCTGCTTTTTGCTCAGACTATCTAGCATTAAAAAAAATCCAAAAGTCAAACAATAAATCAAGAGTTCATACTTTCTAGCACACTCATTACAGTGCCTGAGCCAATTAGCTCTGTGCAACATAACACATGGTATTCTGCTGTGGATTCTCATTAAGAAGACATGCAAAGATTATCTATTTTTGGGTTGTGTATGCTTTTTATTTGCTACAAAAAAAAGTTCTAACAAGAATGAAGAAGCAAAGCTTAGAAAGACAACACACTATGGAGATGAGAAAGAGAACATGGTCAGTTCTATTCTTGGGCATAGACTAATCTTATGCTTAGATTTTTTAGTACCAGTATGAAATTGGAAAGATAAAAAAAAAAATATTTAATATTGGTACAATATTATCAAAAGTCCACATCAGGTTTTTTATACACAATTAAATTTCCTTTTGCACTAAGACTGCTATTAGAGCTCTGCATATTGCTATGCTGCACGTCTGTTTGATACAGCATTTTCATTTCAAAATGTCATTTTTCATTCTCTTGAAAACTCGTGTAAAAATTGTTTTAGGCTAAAAACTCATATATTTTATTCTCAGTCTAGAAGTGTGTAGTGGCTATTATGAGAGGGTAGTAATCGAAAAAGATGTTGAAGGACATTTCAAGGAGACAGAAAAATTATTTTGGATATCATCATCTATTAAAGAAGTTAGATCCTAAGAAATGAACTTGTTTCAGCCCCACTTGAGATAAGTTCTAAAAGTGGCAGATTTGGTAGTTGAGGAATCTTGGCAAATGCACTAGCCCACAAGAAGAGGAGTAATGAAAAACAGAAAGTTATGGCCTGCCATAAATGAATGTTGTGTTTCCTGGCTTCAGAATACTGCACTAACATGAAACAGAATACATATGCTTCAGTACTGTACTACTTAGAGGCATAATAATCATGAAAATACGTTCGTGTTTATTTGGTGGGAAGTTTTTTTGCCACTCTCTCTTTTACCTAATCCGAGCCAGATTAAATAGCACTTTTGCCTGAATTAATACTAATCCTTTAATTATCACTATCATGTAGTAGAAAAAGTTAAAACAGGAAAGCTAAGAGAAAAAAAAAGAGAAAAAATAGAATAAATATACTATGCAAGACAAAGCAACCAACGGAAGAGTAAATGCTGAATTTCCTAAGTTCCCACTCTAAACTAAGAACTCATCCCTGTTGCCCATTCAGTCCCTCTTGCATCTTTCAAATCCTGTTCTGCTTCACCATGTCATATAAATTAGGAGGCTTCAGAAGCACACACTTTAAAGATAGCCTGGCCCGTACTGACTGATCAAGCTCAACCCCAGGCTAGCAGCCAAGCACACACACAGCTTCTCAATCACTACACCACACATGCAACAGGTAAGGGGGAAGATAGGAAGAACAAAAGTGGGAAAATTCATTGGTCAAGATAAAAATAGTTTAAGAAGAGAAGAGAAAAAACCCCCAATCAATCACAAGTGATGCAAAGAAACTCATCACCTCCCACAAGCAGACCAATGCCCAGCTAGTCTGTGAACAACAGCTACCCTGATAGCCAAAACCTCCTGACTTTTATTCATAAATATGATGTTATTTGATGTGAAATATCCCTTGGGCCCATCCAGGTCACATGTCCCAGCTGTGTCCCCTTTCAATGTTTTGTCCCCCACCCCTAAACCTACCTGCCCTGGAAGTAGAATGGGAAAAAGAGAAGCCTTGTTGTGGCGCAAGCACTGCTCAGCAATAGTGAAAACACTGGTATGTTATCAACAGTTTTTCACTCACAAATCCAAAACACACCACCATAAAGCCTGCTATGAATAAAAATAATTCCATCTCAGCCAAACCCAGTACACAGGTTCCTAATCTGTGTACTTCTGTGTGCCACCTTCTTTCAATTATTCATTTTCAGCTCAGGGACTATCTGTACATTTACAGCTACAACATAGAGATGGCAGCATAACGTAATCAACAGCCACATAACATGAGAGTTTGTTTACTAGATTAATTTCCAAAGCCTGATATTAAACTGCATTAATTTCAGTGCCCCTCTGAAATGAATTGTTTCTTGTTTGTTATATTTACTATACAATTTTATTTGAGGACAGTTCTACATCCCCTGTTTCTTATGTGGCTATACCAGGTTATCTGTGGTTGTTTTAGGACCTTAAGAGTACAAATCACTGCCCTCCCTACTCCTCACACATACGGTGATTTATTTGGAAAGGCAAGTTCTACTCAGTGTCACTGTCATACAATTTCTATATATTATATAACTTTTAATATAAATTATATATATATATTACATATATATGTTTAGATATGGAATCTCAACTGAGTATGTGAGGAAGTTAAGTCTGGTATACCTTGGTCTTAGATTTCCCTCTGGAATGACTAAACAAAGTGACTAAACCAAAATACTAACCCAGCTTGAAGAGAAACTACTATGGGAAAAGGCTACTCTAATTTCTAAAAATTGAACAAGCACTTGTAAGGGTGCCTTTTAGAAAGGAGATTTCCAAGAAAAGAGAATCTCTGGGCCATGCTGGTGTGTCATGTTGTACAGCAGATGGCAAATTATTTAATCTCTTCCATAATCTCTCATTATTGAAACTGCTTCTGAAAATACATTCTGCTCTCCAGTAGCTTCATTTTGGAGATTATGAGAAAGATCAACGATTTTTTGGTGTTGGAATTTCAGTAGCATTTGGGTAGCAGCTGCACTGTGTACCTCTAAACTTTTTCAACTGCTGAATATCACAGAGTTGCTGAATATCAGCTGAATTGTGATAACTAAATATGTGAAAACTGTCCACTTGGAGTAAATATAAGAAAATTCAGCAGATTAGTTCGTAATGCAAGAGGATTAAAATTAATCAAATTACAACATGTGCACAGCAGAGTACAAACACCTTGTTGCTGTGACTTATCTGGTGGAAATTTCTTAAGCTGCATGATCATGACTGTGTGACTAAAACTGTGCAGAAACACAAAGAATTGCAGTGAGAGCTTCAATAAGAGCTGAGACTGAAAGAAACACTTTATTTCAAAAAGACTTTGAATCAAAGGGTCACTTTTTACCTTAAAACTACTGATCAAAAGTTCTAACCATATAATTAATAAGTATAAATAGGCCATGATATTACCAGGAATAGTATATATTTTTAAAAGTTGCATATTTCTGTTTATTAATCTATTATACATTGCTTTTACTCTTAAAATACTGGGAGAGAGACAATATATTTAAACTGTGGTCTTGGATTCAAAATATTAATATTCTTTGCTAAAGAATATATTAATTGCATATAACTCCAAGTGGTTTTGAAGACTATTTCTTGCCTACAGGTAGTCCTATTAGACTGAAACTGTAGATACGGATTTATTTAAAGCCATGTATGTGTCAGACAGATATTTGTGTTTATACCTGCAATTAAATAGGAGTTAAAATGCAGTCTAACATTTAAGAGTACAAAGCAGTTCCAGGAAGCTTTGAAGCTTCTCTTTTTCTTCACTCAATACAACAAAGTTATTTATTTTTCCCCATGCTGGCAAGAATTTTTAAATAATCTTCATTGCACATGACTGCTTCAACTTTGCATTTGCAGGCAAAAAGAACTGACCTAGTAATTACAGTGTTCTCGAACATGGATATGATGTCAATATTTATGTCAATACAAATGTTTGATGCCATTAGGAATCTGTTAAGCAAGGCTTTAGAAGTCACTGTATGTTTTGAGACACCCCAGAAACATTTACACACTTGAGGACAGAATTTTTGGGCAGGACAGTGGAGCAGGGGTGGACTGAAAGGCTGAGCCTGGGAAGAGAAGGGAGGCACAGGGCAAATAGGTCTGGAAGGGCAGCTGCGTTATGTCCTGGTTGCTGTAAAGGCACCCATGTGTGTCCCAGCAATGAGCACCATTGCACTGGGAGACCACAGGGATTTTCCACAGGACAGGTCAGATCAGGACCTGCAATGCCTGCCATCAGACAGCGGTAAATAATGATTAAAGATGGAAAAAACCCCCCACAAATCACACCCTCCATGAAGCTGTTTTTTCAGCAGTTGACACACTTACTTTAAATTATAGTTGTCCTTTTAACAGTCTATTCTATGTTGTGCTATTATACATCTGAACAAATTAAAAAAATATACAGTGATACTGGTGCACTGCTTTGTGTACATTTAGACAAGCACCCAACTTTCATAAAAGACAACTTTTCCTTCTCTTTTGCATTTCTTTTTAGTCCCAAGAGCCCTTTAGCATTTTCTGTGTGAATGACTCATAGGAAAAATAAATTCTTGGCGTTACTTTGAAGCTTACTACCAGCACACAGTACAGGACCAACTACCATAATAATTAGAAAATACATACTAACCGAAATCAGAAACTTAGCCATTGTCAATTCGTAGATCCTCTTTCATACAAAGAATACTATAATTTAATGACTACCAAAAGTAGAATATAACCAAACTGTGGGGACAAAAAGAGAAAAAAAAGGAAAATATATACTGGTTCTACAAAACCACAAGAAAACCTTCTATATATGTATAACACTGGGATGCATTTCCTTATAAAATAGAAATTTTTAATTTAAGAAGTTTTTATGATATATGCTCTTTTCCTGCAGATGTTACTAAGTACAAAACATGGTAGTTTAAGCCAGTAGGAAATTCTTGAAAGACTTAGCAAGGAACAACAATATTAACTGAACTTTAAAGAGAAAATATTAACTACAGTAAATCTGCACTCCACGGATTACAAAAAGTCATTATAAATCTGTTTGTACACTTATTTCTGTTTTAGAAGAACCCATATTATTATAGCATCTGGCATTTTCCTTCCTTTTTTTTTTTTTTTTTGTCCATATTAAGTCGAGAAGCTAAAGCTTATAAAAGTTATTAAATTTTGTAAATCTTTGCTCCCCAGTTTGACATTTCCTCTCTTCCCATATGTCACGTTTGCCACACTTGAGACAGCTTACCAAAGAGAAAGAGGTCACCAGAGTAATGCAGTAGTTCAGTACTTTAATCTCATTAGGCAAAGGAAATTAAAATCACTACTATTTGAGTTTGAGAAGAAAACTTTACTCCTTTCACCAAAGTTTGCTTTAAAGCTTAGTATGAATGTTTTGGCTGAAGCAAATCTAAAGAAATAGAATGGATTTAATTGAGTTAGGAATCTAAATCCCACAAGACTCAGATAAAAAGCTTTCCCGGGTACCTTTGTGGATCAGGTAAGCACACTAATGTGCTTAGCTGCATTGAATTTCAAAGACAAAAATCAAAACATTAGAGCATTTCTCTTTCTCTCATAATGCTATATCCTAGAATACATCCAATACAAAATTGATTCATTAGATAAAGAAAAAAATACAGTATTATACTGAAATACATTTTTGCATTCTGACTCTATGAATACCATAGTAATATTTTTGAAATTAAATTCTGAAAAAAGTTTCAATCAGAAAAATTCATCATCTGCAATTGAAAGACATTTTTTTATACATTATCAAATAAGTTTTTCATTCTGTTTTAATGCACAGACACAGAACATTTATGTGATTGCAAAACTGCTTTTTTTCTACAGTGACATTGGGACTCATGATCAGGTAAGATGGCTCAAATTTTCCCTAGCAACCATAATTCTTAGTGGTCAACTCATGCAAAATCCTTGCAGCCATAGATACTCTTGATTAAAGATGAAAAGGGAATTACAGCACTAGACATAGACAGCATGGAAGTTGTACAGGGGTCAAACCAACCTCAAAAAATTTGGTTCAACTGCTCTTTCCTCTAAACCTACATAATGTAGCAGACACACATTGAAAAATTAAATATTATGAACTATTACTGAACAGAAAAAAAACCCAAAAACCTGATATATATTTATAAACAACAAGGAATCTTGCACTGTGTAGTTATAAGTTTGCATGCCAGACAAAGTGCATACTGAGTTAGCAGTTCCAGTCGTCTCTAGATGGCTCCAGGCAGTTCCAGATCTTTCCAGCCAATTCTGTGGTTGTTAGAGTTGTCAGAGGTGGCCCTTTGGAACAGAGCAGTATTCCAGGGCACTTTGTGACACATTGTGACACCGGCAGTGGGGGTATTTCAGGAGCATAGAGACTGGGGTGCCCACTCTCAGGAGAGCACCTTTCTCAGGAAGCAGCAGCTCCCAAGAGCCTCTGTGACACTGTAGAGGAGGTGCCAGCTGAGAACCAGGGCAGGATGGAGAGGCTGGTTGGTCGGATGGGGATGGAGGGAGCTGTCTAGGGGCTGGGGCTGGGTTTGCTGCTGTGCCAATGCAGCCGCCTCCATCCCACATCTCCTCCTCCTCCAGCCCACAGGCGGAGCTCAGGCTACCTCAGGAAGAGGAACACAATGGACCTCTTGCTCCCAGGGCACAAGAGGTGGCAAAGGTGGCAATTTCTCCCGCCTTGTGTGAGCAGGTGATAGCAGCAGTGACACTGTAGCAGTGCCCTGGTGCTCACAACGGGGCTGTGCACACACACTCAGCAGGGTTTGAATGTGTCTGTTTGCACATTCAGTGGTGCCCTGTTTGCACACACCACTTGTGCTCACAATCCTGCTCTGCACAGACCGCCTAGTTAAAGAACCTGGCCTATAAACTCATATATACTACCTGGCCTACGAACTCATATTTATGCCTTTCCAGCCACTGAAGGAATGAACGTTTTTATAAAAAAATTCAATGAAATTAGAAATGGTTGTAAGAGCACCTTATAACCCCAATATTCCACTGAGACCAACTTATTGAGTGACACTTCACTGTGTTTGATCTCTGTGCAGCCTTTTTGCTACCTCAAATGCACTGAGGTAAAGAAAAGGCAAGTCTATTTTTCAAGATAAGGTTACAGAGCTGAAATAGATTTTGATCTCTGATTATTTAAAATTTCTTCAGGGATTTTTCAATTTAAGAACTAATTCACCTTCTATGTATCCTCACTGTCCTCCTCTGCACATACAGGCACACTTAAATACACAATTTAATTATTAATGGTGAATTTTGCTGTACAGTGTAAGAACTACTGATGGGAATGAGATCTGAGTGCAATCTGGAGCTGTGCAATTTTAGGGTCACTGATGTCATAGCCCTCTGCTAATACTGGAGGAAGGCAACATGTGGAATGCACAAATATAGGATCAGATTTATGCCAGAAGAAAGGAGATGTGACTGAAGTAGACAAATAGATATAGATTCCATCATCTGTACAGATAAAGATGAATTTGAGGGTTTATGTCCAGATGGAGAGGAAAATAAAGAGCAGGAACTTTTTCTATCAGAAAAAAAAAAACAAACAACCCTGCTTCCATTTTTCCTCTTCCAAACTGAAAGAAATAAAGGTAATGAAGTTTAAAAAAAAAAGAATATATAAAAAATATCAGAAAGAAATAAGACTGGATAATCCTGAAAGACTGAGAAGACACATGAAAAAAACAACCCAGTTAATAAAGTTTCATATGCTTGTCATTACTATAAGTGCTTATAATGCTCCTTGTTTTGTTTTATTTTGTTTTGTTTGTCCCCAGCATCCAAGTCTTTTTCATGTGAATTCAATAGCAAACAAGAGAATTCCTGCAATAGTTCATATTATCTCCCTAAATTTCCTTTCCTGGGATAACTAATACATATTAATTTAGAAAATGCTCCAACATCAAGTTTAAGCATGAAGGTGTTTGCTTTATGAAGTGTTAAACTTAAGGTGCCTCTGGGAGGACTGCAATTTCTGGTAGACAGATATAAGAAGATATTGAAGCGTCTTGCAACATTCTTCTGGATTTCTAAGCAATTAAAATATTTGGGAGGAAATGTAACCTTTTTGATACTCAATTTATTAATTTTGCTTGGACTTCCTATAGTTTTTATGCCTTTGGAAAAAATACTTGGGAAATTCTAGTTGTTTCAATGTGTGTTTAGACACCAGGTTAACTGCCTGAAAGAGGGATATAAGAGGAGAGCAATAGTTTACCAGGACTCTGTGCGAAGCCAGGAGAAAAAAACAGAAACAAAACCAAAATACCCTCACACCAAAAACGTATGTAAATACACACAAGAACATGACTTTTTGACTGATTTTTTGCTTTTATTTTTCCCCCCCTGTATAAATACCTGAACCTATTCTGAGTGAAAAAAAACAAAACCAACTTACATGTATTTATAAGGCAAGGTGATGTTGGCCTGGCTTGCATTGACTGGGCATGAGACAGCCCAGTAGAGTGCACAAGCTGTCAAGTTTTGTACTTCAGGTTGGGAGCAACTCTGTGCTAATGAGGCTGCACAGCTTCCAGTCTGGCGAGCTGCAAAGCTCACAACTGTCAGTGCAGGCATCTCCAAGCAATACATAACTTCTACTTCCCTTTCGAAGATGAGCTCAGTCTCTGAAAGCAGTCAGAGGTTACATCAACCCCTCATTCATTTTTTCATACAACTACTCTGGGATTCTGTGAGCACTACCAGTCATTGTTCCATTTTACAGTAATAAATTAGTGTACTTCAGCAGCTCAGGATGGCTGTTCACACGGTATTTTTCAGCACGTTAGCCAAACAGTAGGAGAAGTCATATGTGTCTCCCATTTGATACTTGAGTCTCATTTTACACTCGGGTTTGCAAACAGATGAGTTTCCAGATGAGTCTTCTGCACTGCTATGTTGCAGTCTTTAAATAAACTTAATTCTTACATTGGTCATCAGCAGTTTAATTACCACTTTTCTCTACGACTTGATCTTTAATGGCAACAAACATACCTGAGGAAAAAGTTTATTTTTTTTTTTTTGTGGCTTAACCACAGGAAACAAAGTTTTCCATCAGCATGAATAAAAATATTATAGCTTTACAGAGAAGACTGATTAATATGAATGACCCTGATGTGTAAGATTTTGACACAAATCTCTTTTTCTTTCATCTAACCTTTGAAATCGAGGAAAACATTTTTCTAGGGGATTTTTATTTAGAAAAAATCATATTATGATATCCAGAGCTAAAAGCAGCAAGGCAGAATAAAGAAAATCTAAGCTAAGATTATATGCCTCCTGAAACGGCAACTGCAAATCAGTTCTTTAATGTGCCACTAATTCAGAGGGTAGGTAAGGAAATAAAATCAAAACTAAAACATATCCACTGTGTGGCATATGTGAAATTTGATGGGATTAAACCTCACTGAATGGCATATGGTGTATTATTTCATACAGGTAATAGAGAAAATAAACAGGATAAGGTACATAAGTATTAATCCCAAGACTCTCAGAGCCTTCATCCTCAGGAAATTTTTTTACCTTTTCCTCACAAGACATTTTTTAAATGGCGACAGAAGAAAGAAGGAAAGGCTATTTTTAGCTGTAGGAACTGAGTGATCAAAATTCAAATCCATGTCTCATAATTAATTTGGAACACTTTACATGGTTATATATGAAATCTAGATATGACATTTTCATTATTATAAAAATATTATTAGTAACTCCACAGTTAAGGCCACATCGAGACTTTTGCTGAAAGTTAGATTAAAATCCTTTCACACTTTATTGATTGAATCTCTTTTCCAGAGTTAACACAATATCTTTAGAGCAGAAGTGATTTTTGTTTTCTGGGAAATATTATGTCTCAGAAAAAAAAACCTTAAACTGATCCCTTCTGGACTTTTCTTTTACCTTCTTAATGCCTGCTATATTTCTGCTCAAAATAACAATAATCACCAGTTCAAACATATATATATAGAGAGAGAGAGCTTTGTATATAGCCACCTTTTAGACAGGTCACATTTCAAAACACATTTTATTCCATTTATGCCTTACAACTCCCTCAGAAAAGTAGAATTAGAAACCTAAGACCTTCTTCTCTATTATTCAGGATCTCACCCTATCTCTATGATTACCTTTTATCCAATTTTTTGAAGTAGAGATAACTGCAGAAAGTTCAGCAAAATTATTTGTTCAATTCAGTGAAATCAGGGTGCCTGTAAAACTGTGTCATTCCTAATAAAAATTCTTTTTTGAAATGAAGTTGAAAAAAACCAACAAGGACACAACATTAAACAAAACAAAAAAATTTTCAATTTTCTCTGTTAAGTAATTATATTTTGTATCCATATTACCACACAACAACATAGAACTTCATGTAAAATATCAGCAGTTGAAACAAAACATTAACTAAATTTGATTTTTTTCTCTTTGGTCCCTCAAACACTGCTATTCACAACAAATCCAGGTTTTAAAATGAACTCTCCTTCAGCAAACTGTAATACCGACCTCTGGACTCGCCTTATTCAGTAAAAATACCTCCACTGGAAAGCTTCTCCCATATAAAGAATTTTCCTGTCTTCATGCTCAGTCAGGAGTCCCTCAGCTACCTGCATGTGGTGGGTTGACCCTGGATGGATACCAGGTGTCCACCAAAGCTGCTCTATCACTCCCTCCTCACCTGGACAGGGGGGAGGAGATATAACAAATGTCTCATGAGTTGAGATGAGGACAAGGAGAGATCACTCACCAGTCACCGTCATGGGCAGAACAGACTCAGCTTGGGGAAGTTTAATTTATTACCAATCAAAATCAGAGTAGCGTAATAAGAAGCAAAACAAATCTTAAAAATACCTTCCCCTGCACCCCTCCCTCCTTCACGGGCTTTACTTTATTCCCAGTTCTCACCTCCTCCCCCTGAGTGGTGCAGGGAGATGGGGAATGGAGGTTATGGTAAATTTAGGTTCAGTTTGGGTTCTTTCTCCTGTTGCTTCCTCCTCAGGGAGAGGAGTCCTTCCCCTGCTGGAAGGGACCAGCACAACAGATGAACTACAGCTCAGCTAACTGACAAAAGTATTAAAAGATGTATTTGTCTAAAAAAGAGAGGAGCCCACTGCAGCAAAGTATAGTAAAGCTGTCAGAAAACAGAAAATTAGTAGTTGCCAGACGCACTCATGAGCGAGTGGGGGTTTCACTTTGGCAAAGGGTTTTAGAAATATAATATTTTTGTGTTATTCTTTGATTTCCAGGCACACTGGAAATTTTCAGCTGGACAAGAAAATTAATTCATATATAAGGTTTTCAGTTCATCTTTGACTTCCTCATTTTCTCTTACACTTGTTCTAAGGAATTCTTGTGCTTGGTTTTGTTGTTTTTAGCTTGCCACAGATGTCCAACAGAGCACTATGGAGTCAATAAATACCGTCTTCGATGGAAATTTTCATTAGAATATAAAATTGTTGCTATTATGATACAAATAAACATCTTGATGAGGAAATAGAAAAAAGTTTTTAGAAATAGCTCACAGTATTATGTAACAGTTTTTTCCCAGCCTGAAATATCCTGCAGATCTATTGTGAAAAGCATGTTTAAAGACTATCAGGTCCCATCAAGGCATTCAAACACGTAAAATTATTAACTTCTTTGTGAATCAAGCCTTGTTGAAAAGGTGGCTGCAAAATGTAATAGTAAAAGAATTAACCACTGCAGATAAAAGACATTGAAATTAAACTTTAAAACCTTAGAATCAAAAAAGTTACATAATAAACATGTGGTAATGAAAAATCATCTGAAGATAAATAAGGAACAGAAGATTTCATAAATTAATATTTTTATCTATTTTTTGAGTTGCCAACAGTTATTTAGCTTTTAATTTAATCTGCATATAAATGTGTTATTCTATCTTTTATTAAAAAAATCATAAGATCCATTTCACCAAAATGAACACGTAGAGATACTGGAGGCTAACAAAAAAAACCTTTAACACAAAAATATATGATATATGCTTGAATACTAAATAAAATTATTTATTCAAAACCAAAAGTAAAATCCATCAAGTTGTATCACAGTAAAACTACTCCTAAACACTGTTGTACAGTGTACCTACTAGGTACCAACTTAGAAAGAATTTAAAAATATCCTGGTTTTCTCTTCCTTAATAAAGTAATTCAATGTTCCTAATGGCAGAAAAGAGCCAGATCTTCTAGGTCAATATTTTTTAGTTGTCTGTCATCTCAATCAATGGAGGAAATAGAGATTCTTACACCAATTCTTATGTCAAGAACACTTAAATTTTTTTTCCTGAAACTCCTGCTGTAAATTGCTTCATCATCTTCTTCCTTGAATGTTTAGAAAGTATCTTGTAATTCAGAGCTCATATTTAATTTATACCTTATATTTATTTCTGGTCAGTTTATAGTTGCACTTCTTTGTGCAAGAATACATAAATTATTTTCTCTAATTTTTGACTGGCAATTTGGGAAAGCCCTGCAGCCACCTTAGGGTTATCTCTTATGCTTATCTGAAATAGAGAGAAGAGAAAAAACAATTTGACTCCTCAACATGTATCCTGATCACTGTACTACAAGGAACACTCCCCTTGGAACAGGTGCAATATTACTAGTGGTACTAAGAAGTGTATTTGTAGCATCAAATTATACTAAGAAAAAAATGTTTTATCTTTTGAAGATATATTAAGAATTCTACATCAAGTGTACTTCAAAGGCCAAATTACAAAACAGCAGCACCGAAAATAATTGCTTCAGCTACTGATGCTACAAGTTGGCCCCAGATGGGTCCAGCATTGTCAAAAGAAAAATGTAAACTTATTAATTTAAATAAATGCTTAAAGTAATCTTTGTCCTTATCTTTATCAATCTTCAATATCAGAACATCAGACTATACTCAGTTATTATCTCTAGGTTTTCTCCAGTTTGATTAAAACAAGTATGTACTATGGTTTTTAAAGTCCTTGAAAAATATTGTTGTGTATCTTTCTTAATTTTTCCCTTGTATCCTAAATAAACAGTTTGACAACTATAAAATTATAACTGAAAACTTGATATGCCACCTGGCAGAATTTGAGATCACTCCAAGAGAACCATTACATACAATTTTCGTTCTCTATTTCATCATTATATTATCAACATTTTACACCTATTGCTAAAGTACACACACAGAAGCAGCAGATCCCAAAACAACAAGAAATATCAGAGAGATTCTCCTGTAAGAGAGAGACAACAATGCCATAAGCAGTATATTTCCTTTATTTTAACAAGAGATGACTATTAAAAATTATACAATTCATATATTGTAAAATATATGGAAAATTGGCATTGTGGGTACTTCTCAGGCTACTTTAGGTATCTAATTTGAATGCCCAACAGAATCTTCCTGTCCAGCCAATGGAGAAAAATCTGTGGGGGGCAACCTGGAATGTGAAAATTGAACAATTAAAATTAGGTGAAGAGTAAATTGCCTTTACATGCAGGTGGAGACCCTGAGCACTGAATCCTGGGAGGAGAGACCTCACAAGTCTCAAGTTGCAACAGCAGCACCTGCCCCTGCTGTCCTGTTCTACTCTGCTAAAGGCTCAGGTCATTTGCCTGAGTAGAAGCTAATGAACAAAGACAACTTACAGCCCAAGAGATGAACAAAAACCAGTTTATCCACTGATACTAGATTATGGACTCTCATGGGTCCTGCAACAACGGTAGGAAAATGCAAAGGAATGCTGTGCTGTGTAGCCGAAGATAATAACCCCTACAATTCTAAAAGAGTGGGCCAACACTTGTATAGCAGAGCATGTACCCGTGTTTGCAAATTGACTTTTCCTTTTTGCTAGAGTAATCCACAGTTTGCCAGTAAAAAAAAATCATATCTCCATATCTCAGCTTTTTAGTTTTGTTGTCCATACACAGTCAGAAACAATATAGTTCCTCATTCCTTTCCCCACACTTCTGCCAAGAGGAGGGTTAGAGGGGAAGACACACAATCTACATGGCATTGCTTATGAGGGCCTCTGGTTGGGGATGTTTCTTCTTCTTTCAGCAAAACACAAAATTGCTTCCTTCACCCCGTGCGTATAAGTCTCCAAAAATCAGTTCTCAGCAGCTGTCAAGCAGGAGCCAGGCTAGCTGCCCTGTGTGAGGAAATCAGACAACTGAACAAACCCAGCGGCTGAAATCAACTCTCAGTGCTCCACAGATATTCTGCTCAAAAACATTTCAAAATATACACACAGTTACATTACAGCAGATCGGTTTCACCCAGTGAGAAACAAATTAACATCTGTCTAGAAAATGATGCTCTCCTGTACACTTTGTCTTTCTCTGCAACTCCCCCTCCAGTTTTCGTTCAATTTTAATTCCTGCTCAATTCTGTTTTTCTGAAGAGTGAACAACTCGGGGATTGCAACTCTGAACTGCATGTTTTCTAGCTAGTGAAAAATGTATGTGTTCTAGTAGGTGTTCTTGCCAAGACAAATGCAAGGTAAAAACATAGTGATTTTCATTATTAAGCCTGTTTTGTCAGATATGGGATTTTCAGAGTCCCTTAATTCAGTAGTAATATCTGCTATAAGAGATTAGGTAAACAAGTGCTAATTAAACTGCTGGACCACAGCCAAGCTATCACTGCTAAACAAGAGATACCTGAATAAATGCATCTCAAGGAAAGCAAGAGATGCTACTTTAACACTTGCCTGTTTTTTCAGTACACCAGAACTTTCAGATGATACAATCTGAAGGTAGCAAATATAGATTTTGTCTTTTGGTTTTGGAAAAAAAATTAATAAAACAGTTGAACTTAAAAAACCCACAAATTACAAAGCATACTTTAAGTGGCATAAAATCTGCAACACAGAAAATGTGTAATTTCTGTAAATTCTGTAAATTTCTGCAAGACAACCCCAATATCTTGCCCCTTTCAGCTGCAGGAAAAGTTGATCTTTCACCTGCCTGTAGATCAATGTATTATAAATAGAGACTGATGATGTTCCCTGATAACTGTGGTAATAATAATTTTTAGAAGGGAAACTATAGGATGATGAAAGCAAAAAAAATCACACTTTTACAGACATACAAGACATACTGTATCTCACTAACCATTTTACAAGGGTCATTTGCTCACATGAATTTGGAATCTAAATTCTGATTAAAGTGAGTAAAGTGTTACAGGCAGTTTCCTGTTACCCATTGTGAAAATCAGAAATGGCATTTCGGCACTATGATCAAGTCTTTCAAAGGCTATTACAATTTTCAGCTAGATCTTCACTTTCATAGCTAGATCAGTTTAGCACTTTTTACATGCTTTTTATAAATGTGATGCGGTGCTTGTATTGATGAAATGAAGTATTTCAAATGTGTGCTACTCTCAAAGAGTCAAGTTGCTACATGTATTTTTAAAGATGGAGTAACTATTTGCCATTTTATTAATATTGCCTGTACCCAAAATATAAAGAAGTAATTAATGAAAGTGAATGAGAGATATTAATTAAAATCAAAGAATAATAGAACAGTTTGTGTTTGAAGGAAGCTTTAAAGGTCATTGAGTCCAAACTCCCTGCAATGAGCAGGGACATCTTCAATTAGACCAGACAGATCAGAGTCCTGCCCAGTCTTTAATGATTACACAAATGGGGCACCCACCACCTCTTTGGGAAATCTGTTCCAGTGTCTCATCAGCCACATTGTAAAAAATTTCTTCCTTATATCTAGTCTGAATCTACCCTCTTTAAGTTTAAAGCCATTACCACTTGTCCTATTGCAACAGGCTGTGGGAATAACCTGTCCCCTGCTTTCTTATAGATCCCTGTAAGTACTGAAAGGCTGCAATAAGATGTCCCTGAAGCCTCTCTCCTCCCCTCCTCCCCTTTCCTTCCTTCTTCTCCTCTTCCCTTCCCACTGAACAACCTAAACTGTCTCATCCTGTCTTCATAGAAGAGATGCTCCAACCCTCTGATCATTTCTGTGGCCCTCCTTTAGAGGTAAGCCAAAATGTAAAAACGCCCACACACAGTACCAGAGGTTGTTCTGATATGCACTGCCTGACAATTTCCTTAACTCGTGAGATACAATTGCAAAAAAATGAAAGTAAGTTAAAACCAGGCCAGAAATTAACAAAGAGAGAAAAAATGTATGCTAAAGGGGACATGTCTCAGTGTTCTAACTGGCAACTATCAGTGAAGAGGTTGACAAAAAAAAAAATCTCAAAACTTTTATACTAACCAACAGTACTTCCTCCTTCCTGTTCATTGTAGATCAAAACTTCTTAGAGCAACATAAGAGACAATCTTGATTTTCAGACAAGTAAGCTTTAAAAGGAAATATATTTCTTAAATCCCTTCAAGTTAACAGTGTCATTGTGCAACTCAGAAAACCATAAAATCACAGAAGAGCTGATACTGGAGAGCACTTCTGAAGATCATCTAATATAGCACACTGAGCAGGGTCAGCAAGAGCAGGTTGCTGACCCATGTGCAGATGGGTTTTGACTATCTCCAAGTATGGATTCTCCACAATTTTTATGAGCAACTTGATCCAGTGCCTCATCACCATCATAGTAAAGAAGCTTTTTCTTATGTTGAAGTGGAATTTCCTGTGTCTCCTCAGTATGCAAGACTAATTGAACAAAACCCCTCTACCTCTTCGGTCACACTGAAGTCATTGGCCTTAAGATTCAGCAGAGCAGCGGAACTCTGAGCATAAAAGGAGGGAAAGGCATGGACACAAGAATGTGTATATTATCCCCTGTATTAATATTTTTTCTTCTATTTTTCTATAGCCATCACATATGGACTAAATATAATTCCTTGATTTTAAGATCTGATGGTTAAGAGTTAACTGTTGTTGCCTTTGTTCTTGGCTTACATATGATGACTAGTCAACTTTTTTGCCTGCTACAAGATTGAGATCACAGATCACTAGAGAAGGCAGAAAAATTATGAATGTAAGAATAGCTGAGTTTAAAACTAAGAATTAGTTAAAGTATGAATGATACACTGTTGAAATCACTGTGGTATTTATATGACTTCCAAAGGGAAACAATTAGGTTATTTGTGAGCTGCTGATGATCTTTTGTCTTGAGAAGTCACTGTAGCATCTTTAGTTTGCTATGAACAAAATCTAATGAGCATTGATGTTTACTACTTCATGCAGCAGAAATAGCCTTATCTATACATATTTTAGTTTTAGCACAAAATTAATTCTTTATGTTGGTCACCTCCAGGCATTCAGGCCAGTGACAATCCGATATATTGTTAACCAAGTAAAAGAACATATATAATAGTCCTTACTAAGCAACATTGCTACCATCTGTGTAACTATTACAATATTAATTTACAATATCAATAATTAAAAATTAAACACTGAAATGTATTAAATGTATGGAAGATCAATTATCACAAAGGAGTGGTAACACCATACCGTATTTTCTCCCTTTTGACAGAGAGGTTGAACTTCACAGGTATGGTATTTTAGGGGGACTAGGGTAAGAACTCAAAACCTCATAAATTTTCCTTATTACCTACACTTACCACACAATACCTTTTGTCTTCTGAGTGTTCAGAAATCCCTTAAGGGAACATTTCTAACTCTTCAGTTTCAATACCTTTTTATTTAAGATAAATGACCACTTATAGCTTGGGATACTTAGCTGGCTACCAAACAACAAAAATATTAACAGTGCAGGTAAACAACTCTTTTTTCTGTATTCAGTTCCACTTTTAAACAGGAATTATTAGCTCAATTTTCATAATTTTAGATGACAAGCTGTCAAAAATATGCTTTTTCCTTTCCTGATATATCTTGAAAAAGCATTACCTCTCTCCTATCCAATTATTCAAAATCACTAACCAGAATATTTAGTGTTCTTCAAAAAAAAAAAAAAAAAGGAAAAGAAAAAAGAAAACATGTAATACTGCAAGAGAAAGCTGTGTACGGTTTATATGAATTATAGGGAGTTGTAAAAAGTGCCATTTTTCTTCTCTCAAGCATCAGATAAAATACTGCAGATGTATATTTCAGGATTCTCAGAGGGTAGTAAGAGAGTATCTGTGGACAACTGGTGAATTAATGTTTAAAAACCCTAAGTATTGATTTACAAATCCAGTAAAACAAATCAGTGAAACATCTATTTCTTGAAATAATTCTGATCCTGCTTTTTTCCTACACTTACTGAAAAGACATTTTAGATATGAGATGAGGCACTGTGCCATGACTACATTCATGTAGGTCAAAAAACCAAACTAGTCTACTTCCCTGTCTGACCATGCAGGTGCCACCCTGGCACTCACACTCTGAGCTTGGACTGAGACTTCTTCACAGCTACACACACCACGCTCACACAGTCAGACCAGGTTCCCTTACTGGCTCGATCCCAGGTTTCCCATAGCCCAGTCTCAGATCCTTTAAATAATTTAATCATGGTGCAATAACAAAATAACAGCTCAAGCTGGGTGCCTCCAAGGAGGGTCACTGAACAACGGAAACACTGGAATTTTATGCCTTCACTGTCTAAGAGCATTGAAGTCTGGGGGTTGTTGGCTCTTGCTGTGTCTCTCAGTGTGCCCCACCTGTCAGGGCCACAGGTCCCTGTGCCCTTTGTCACGTGAAGGGTCTGAGTCCCTTCATGACTTCTTGCCTCAGGCTCCTGCACCCTGGAGCAAAACCTGAAGCTTGTGCTGCAGCTCCACACCCAGCTGCCTGCACTGAATGCATTCCTCAAGACCACTTCAACTGTGCTATGCTGGTAGTTAGAGTTCAGGAAGCATACAAAATACTTGGTTTTCACTTCTGTTTTTCTCTCCAAAGTATATTTTTCATGATTGAGTTCTATTCTCAGTTATATACATTTTTACTAACATTTGTAGTCTGGCTTTGTCACTTTGAGGGTTTGCTAAAGCCTCTTCCAGTGAGACCTGAACCTGACAAGGAAAAATCATAGACTCAGTGAAGTTGGAAAAGGTCTCCAAGATCAAGGAGTCCAACCTCTGACTGATCACCTAGACCTTGTCAACTTTGTAAACTAGACCATAGCACTAGGTGCCACATCCAGTAATTTCTTGAACACGTCCAGGGACAGTGACTCCACCACCTCCCTGGGCAGCCTGTTCCAATGACCAACTGTCCTTTCAGTCAAGAAATTCTTCCTGATGTCCAACCTGAATCTCCTTTGGTGCAGCTTGAGGCTATGTCCTCTCATCCTGTCTGTCACTGGCTGCCTGGGAGAAGAGGCCAACCCCTACCTTGCTGCAATCTCCATTCAGGTACTTTGGAGTGCAATAAGGTCTCCCTTTATCCTGCTCCTCTCCAGACTAAACAACCCTAGCTCCTTCAGCCGCTCCTTTTTTTGATTTACTCTCTAAACTCTTCACCATTCTCTGGACACGCTCGAGCACTCTCAACGTCTCTTGTGAAGTGAGGGCCACAGAACCGGCACAGTACTTGAGATGTGGCTTCAGCAGTGCAAATATAAAGGGAGAATCACTGGCCACATTATTTTTGCTACAGGCTAGGATGTCATTGGCCTTCTTGGCCACCTGGGCACACTGCTGGCTCAAGAAGAGGAAGAAAAGGATGCACAGCTGACAGTGAGTACTACTTTGTGCTAACTGCCATAGTCTTGGCAGGTCTTCTCTGGATATTAAAACTTTGATCCTAAAATGCTTACACACAAGCTTATTTTAAAGAATTTGAAAGACTGAAGTTAATAAGACCTCCCACATGCTGAGGCTTTTTCAGATGTCAAACACCTGCAGAACTGACACCCAATAGACCCTCCTCTGCTTCTTTTCTGCTTTTCCACTCTCCCTTCAACCATTTCAAGCAGGTAACAATTTGGGAGGCAGATCTGATATGGTAAACTGCACGAACACAGGGACCATGTTTATGAATGGTTTCTGGAGTTTAAATGTGATAGGCCAAATGTAATCTTGCTCTCTTGTATCTTTGGCTTACTGAAATCCACAGTGTGATTGAGTGTGCCTTCCCAAGTGTCAGTGAAGAGTCCCATTTTCTGAAGCTTTTGCCAGAATAAGTAGAAATGAGCCAGTGTCTTGCAGCATAGAGGCTCTCAGAATCTTTCAAAGCCTTAGACATCAGTAATTATTTAGTCAGGAAGCATACAGAGGAATTAATCCCTACCTGAGAACCATTTGTTGTTGCAGAAATAAACCCCCTTATATCAGCATGAGTTGTCCATACTTTCATAATAGAGTACTATTTTTCCCTCTAAGCTTCATGTAATTACATATTCAGAAAAATTCAGTGCAGCAGACTTCAGATTTACCTATCACATGGCTTACAGACATTAGGGCAAAAAAGGAATTGTGAGAGAAAACCAATTTATTTTATGCTTTGAAACACATTAAATTTGCAGGTGAATGTTAGAATTTTGTATCATTTTTCCCTGGCATATATATTCATAGTGTCTATATAAGTGCAAGTGTAAGTATATGTATGAAAGAGCTTAAAGAGTGCTAAGGGATACTTCTAATCTGGTAACAACGAACATTAAAGCTAGCAGAGTTTTTCTGTTTTCTTCTACTTATTTCCTCATTTCAAAGACAGTTCCTTTTCCCCTTATTCAAAGAGGAACAAGGGAAACACTTGTCAGAAAAACATACACATACATAGGCAAGAAAAAGAAAATAATTTAAAAAAAAATCCCCAAACCAAAAAACACCTGGTCTGAGATGCAGAAATAATAATAAAACCCCAAACCAAACCAAACCAACAAAAAACCCCAAAAAACAAACAAACAAACAAACAAAACAAAACAAAACAAAAAAGTCAGGATCATTAAATAGAAAATATCAACTCACACTTTCTTGATGCTATTTCACACATATACATTAGCCTTATGACTTTTTCTTCCTCTTATAAAATTTATACCACTCCCCATTTTTTACTATTATTTTTAACCAAAGTAATGAAAAATTCACAGGATTCTCATAAAGTCTAAGAAGACATGGTCATAAAAAAAAAAAAAAGTAATTGAGTTTGAAGTGATTGATTAATCCAACTCTTCCAAGCACCTCTTGTCAGATATATTACAGAGGTATCAGTAGCAACACCACAGTTAATGCTGTATTGAGATGAGCACTTAAAGCAGGATTAAAATTCTCCCATTTCATCCTTCGGTGATTAAAATTAGACTCCAAATGATGTAGCAACTCTTCAAGAGATAAGTACATCCCAGGCAAATTACAGAGGAACATTTGAAAATAATGGCCTATTAAACATTTTCCCCAAGAGCCTTAACGTGTTGTCACCACCTTGATATCACAGATGTGGTTATTTTTTAGAAATATACCCTACTCTTAGAAACTTTCAAATTCAAAGTGCTTTCTACGTAAGCCTTTAACCATTGTAATTAATCTGTTTTCTCTTTTTTTACTGGTAGGAGTCAAACAAGACCATGTGCCGAACCTTTAGCTGTGCCTAGGCCAGGTAAATACCTCTGCACTAGTGCCTCATCACCTCCATAGGTCTGACTGTAATTTTAACTGTAGTCTTGTTTCAGACTGATTATAAAAAAGAAAAAAATTCTTGGAAACCTCAGAAGTTCTTAGATGTTCCCAACAATTTCTTTACTGGAAAACCCAGAAAATTAATGCAATTTCTTAGGACAAAGAAAAAATATTCATAGTAGGCCAACTTTAATGAAAAATAATGATAATAGCTGTGCATTTTATATTGCCTTCCTCAAGTTTCTCTCCATCTGTCGAATGAGGGATGCCCTGAGGTGGCTGCATGTATGCACAGCATGGCTGTGATAGCCCAGTGAGAGCTTCAGGCAGTCATAACAAACCAGAGCAATTGCAATTCACCTCAGTCACCAGGTCACGTGTTTCCCATGAACCAAATATCACAATATTTTGAAAGCAAGTTCTGGCATGTTTTTTAAAATAATAAAATGCAGTATTTCATAATAATATTTAAATTGTTTAACTAGTTACAGAGCTTTTCTGTTTCAGATGATGGTATCTATTGCACTGTGGTCAAGTAAAGAAGGAAGGAACACTGGATAGAAATCAAGCTTTTACATTAACAACATTCACATAAATTAGAGGCATTGAATAGATCATTGTGAATAACTTAAGCAAATCTACTGTGCTGGTATAACAGGTACATATAACTCAAGGTATTTTTTTAAACCTTTTTGTGTCATAGAGCAGAACAGCTTTTTCCTTCAGAAAGACCTTATTAGTTTTAACCATTTACTGTGAAGCACATTTTAATGTGATTATAATTTCCATCCACAGATACCCACATACCTTATTATATTTAAGTGTACCACATTTGTGGTGCTGAATTTATACTGCCCTTTATGTTGAAGCGCTATGGCATTTGCCAAAAATATTTAAAAAATTATATCAAATTAATATATTCCTGCAAAATGGATAGGATCTTATCTAGCTGAGTTACCAGTGGTTCTTTGAATATAAATCCTAAGAGAAGTTATGTTGTGCAAACTGTCATTTTAACTCCCTACTTTCTTATAACAGCTTACTATGCCTATACTGTTTGTTGAAACCTCAATGAGTTTCTCTCTGGTGTCGTGCAAGATTGTATAATAAAGTCTTCATAGTAGCATCTTACTGTTTAACATACATTATATTGACTTTTAAATTGTTCTTTTGACATAAAATAAGTTTTGTTCAGTTTAGACACTCTTACAGTGTGTCAGGGTAAAAGTTACCGGTAGAATGCACAAAAGCCCAACCTAAATATTTGCAAGACCACAGTATGCAGCATTTTAAAGAAGAAGATGGTGGGAAAGATGGCTGGAAAGAGCCACTGCAGGTTCTGATTTTTAGGTTCTGAATCTATAAGAATTCCAGCTACTTAAAGTTGATATTTGCCTAATGGCTCTGCTGGGCAAGCCCATAAACAGGATTGCAAAAGCTAACCGGTAGACAACTGATTGCTGTGAGATCCTGCTTTTTGTTTTGCATGACGAGTCACAAATTAAGCTTTGCACTTCTCACAGTGGTCTCATAGGCTTTCCCTAGAAAACAGTTCTGGTTCAGGACCTTCTGAAGAAAAATTACATAATCTGAAAGACAATTTATTTTATGCACTTTATTTAATTTGTAATTGATTTGTGACCTGCAGAAGTACTTGGATCATCTCTTTCTCTGAGATAAAGTTCTCTGAGTAAACCTTAACTGGAAATCTTGCCCTGCCATTATTTCTAAGGTTTTTCAAATTTCTCACTCTGTTCTTGGTCTGCTTAAACTTTGCATTATTCCAAGGCAGAAACAAAGCCCAGTTTTAAACAACAGAACATCAAAGCATATAAGGGTTGAACGCTATTCTAAAGGACCCCAAAGTGTATTTCCTATAGCTGTTCCCCAACAGGCATGCCAGAGAGTTCTCTGGTGAGTCATTCATGAATCTTTGCAATTCCCAGTCTTCCTCCCAGCCTATTCAAATTCCATTGATTATGAATACAGCAAAAAAACTCCACTCTGAAATACTCATATGGACTGGACTTACACGATAACTAAAGCACTTAGCCATCACAAAATAAAATAAAAAAAAAAAAAAAAGTTTTGGTTTCTTTTTGCTGTTCTCAGGCATTCCTGCTGCCAAAAATCAAATGGCACTGCTGGAAATCGTATAATGTTCCATAGAGATGGCAGATTTTTTTATTTTTTTTTTTATTTCATTTAGAGAGAAATAATTGTGGAGGCTGTTCTGTTTCTAAAAATAGAAAACTGCAAAACAAATTAATTTTACATTTGCATTTTATAGCCTCTTCACTGAAGTATTTTTCTTCAAGATACGTGAATTCAAGAAAAGTAACACACTACTAGTCATTTTGCAAAACCACCAAATATGCAATATATATTATCTAAAGCCTCTACTTTATTTCATAGCTTCAAGTTTCTTCCCTTAAAATGTTTTACATGAAATACATGACAGAATTGTCACCTTATTTTGCAGTTTATGATATAAACAAGGTCACTGTATAATTCAGAGCATAAAAAGCTTTTCTGATGGGGAAAAAATCAAGTCTTAGCGCCACACTGTAAAGTTAATTGGACCACTGGGAAAAGATATTTCAGGTAAGTAGCTACAGTAGATATTTTTTTTGCCACCATGTATAGATATTTTCCTCTGAACCTATCAGTTTGCTTGTATTTTCTATAAGAGAGTAATTTAAATTATGCATAGAGCTTTTCTAACATATTTTATACTACATGCAATCTTCATCAAGGTGGTCTGTCTGTGAAATGAATTTCACTGCAAAAGGCTGTTTACAAGGACTTCTTTTCTGGACCTGTTCTTTTCAGCACAGATCACTTGAATCTTTGTTTTCAATATTCTGGACAGGATGACTGCTATAGCATGCTGACATGTGCTTTGCACTTATTCTAAGCAGAGGCACAGAAGTTATAACCAGGTCAATCGAGTACGGAGTGATTGTTCCTGATGTGTTTCTTTCAGCAGTAGTAGAGTTCAACTTCAGACAGAACTATTGATTACTGGTCAGGTCTTTTGGTAAAGGTGAAAACCAAGGAAGAATTAATTCAATATAAGAAGACAGGTGACAAAACCCTTACCAGGGATGATTTCTCCATGGATAATAGTGGTGTTCTATGATGGAGTAACTGAAACAGTTGACAAGGGAAGACTGACCGATGTTATCTACCTAGATTTCTGCAAAGCCTTTGCCACAGTCTCATATAGCATCCATACCTCCAAATTGGAGAGAAATGGATTTGGAGGATGGAATATTTATGAGATAAGGAATTGTCTGGATGGATGCAGCCAGGCAGTTGTGGTCAGCATGTATCCGGGTGGAGGCTGGTGACAAGTCGTGTGCCTCAAGGCTCTGTCTTGAAACCAATGCTCTTTAATATCCTTATCAATGACACGGAGAATGAGACTGAGTGCACCCTCAGCAAGTTTGCAGATGACACAAAGCTAAGCAGTGCAGCTGACACAACAGAAGAAAGGGACGCCATCCAGAGGGACCTGGACAAGCTGGAGGAGAGGGCCCAACTGAACCTATTGAGGTTCAACAAGGCCAGGTACAAGGGGCTGCACCTGAGTTGGGGCAATCCCAGACATGAGTACAGACTGGGAGAAGAACTCCCTGGGAGCAGACCTATGGAGAAAGACTTGGGGGTTCTGTCAGAGAAAAAGCTGGACATGAGCCAACAGTATGTGGTTGGAGCCCAGAAAGCTGATCATATCCTGGGCTGCATCAAAAGCAGCGTGGGCAGCAGGTCCAGGGAGGTCATCCTGCCTCTCCATTCACTCTGGTGAAACCCCACCTGGAGTACTGCATCCAGCTCTGGGGTCACCAACATAAGAAGGACATGGGTGTTTTGGAGCAAGTCCAGAGGTGGGCCACCAAGATGATTAGAGGGCTGGAGTAGCTCTCCTATGAATACAGGCTCAGACAGTTGGGATTGTTCAGCCTGAAGAAGAGGAGGCTCCAGGGAGACCTTATAAAAACCTTCTAGTACCTAAAGGAGGCCTGCAAGAGAGCTGGAGAGAGAATTTTTACAAGGGCATGTAGAGATATGACAAATGGGAAATGGCTTTAAGCTGAAAATGAGATTTAAATTACATGTTGGGAGGAAATTTCTTACTCAGAGGGTGGTGAGGCACTGGAACAGGTTGCCCAGAGAAGTTGCTGATGCCTCATCCCTGCAAATGTTCAAGGCCAGGTTGGATGGGGACCTAGTCTAGTGGAAGTTGTCACTGCCCACTCTAGGGGAGTTGGAATTAAATGGTGTTTGCAGCCAAACCATTTTATTATTCATTCTATGATTCTATGACTCTTGTGACTAGGATTACAATTTACAGTAATGAAATCATCAGGTGGCTCTGATGCTTATTGTGATGCATATTTAAAAACAGAAATGCTATTTTAGCCTGGGGGCACATAGTCAAGCTTTATATTTCCTTTAGATCTACCTACTGATTTGACCTTAGCCTTTGCTTACTTGCTTCACTTGTTAGCCTCCAGATGTAAATAACTCCTGAAATAATGAAAATAAATGCAAGCTTTATGTTTTCAGTAAAGCTGAAGATGGAAGTAAGGATAAAAGAATAGGAAGGATTGATTACTCAAAGGATTTTTTCCCAAAGCACTTCCATACCTCTTTGACAAAAACCCACATTTAAGCAGGGTTAAAAATATTTCTATACAAGAAGGTATGCAACTATCTGTACAAATACAACCACATGTGATGTGAATATAAGTTACATTAAAAAGTACTTCCAGCTGGCAATGTTTTGCCTTAAGTGACTCCTTGAAAATACAATGCAAATTAAAGGCTAGCTTGTGTAACAGAGCTTGATACTAGCTGATTGATATTTTTTTAATACAAAAAATCCTGTGCATGAAAGCTCTTATGCAAATGTTTATTTTTAGGCGAATCTAATCATGCACCTTCACAGCCATACAAATTAGAGAGGAAAACAAAACATTGTCATAAAGTATAAAGCTTTAATCTACATTTCCTTTTCTACACACATATGGGAAAAACACAAATCATTTTATATAGGACAATCCTTTTTATATGTGTGTACAGATAAAAACAGTTTCTTAACATCCTTCCAGATGTTATTCCCCTCTTTGCGCAAATGACATCTTTAAACATTAAGACTGGACTGTCAAGCAGTGAAGGTCTGGCTGTATTGCTAGAATCATGGTACATGAAACCCACAGATGGGCTGCAAACATCTCCTGCATAAGTAAATTTATTGTGCACCTTTGAACTTCTCATCTGGGTTATAATTATTATCACATCTTCCCCTCTCTCAATTGTTTTAACAATACCAACCTTTCCGCATGTGTTCAGAAGCATCCTATTCCCCAGCTATTTGGCTTTTTGTATTACAAATGTTGATTTCCCCCCCACTGCCACACCAGTTCACATTATTGTGAGATCTAGGGCAGGCATCACTCAGTGTTGAGCCTGAAAAAAAGAGAGGATCTTGGATCCTGCTGAGTCAAGAAAGGTTTCTTTATGCCACAGGAAGGGAGTAACTGACAACTTCATAATAGGATTCACTACAGGAGATAAGCACAAAGCAGAGGGGTTACTTCTTGGTAGGTATACTAGTTGCTAATTTTGATTATATAATATTTTGGCACATAAAGAAAGAAATTCAAAGGTGAAACATATTTTCAAGATTATTGGAAAACATATTTGTAGAACTATTTGATTATTAATATTACATTCGCATAAGGAAAATTCAACATTAGTCCCTTGCTGTGAGATTGCAAAATTAAATCACAAAACATTAGCCACCTCAAAGTTGGAGAAGAGAAAAAAAAATCACATTTTTTGTTTGATGGCAAGTCAAACGGATAACAGAGGTACTTTTGACCTTATTACCTTCAGAAGGATGTCACTGGTGTCATATAGTAGAGTCCAATTACTACAAGCTTACATTGCAGCCTTTAGCAAATTCTGCCCTTCATCAGTTCTTCACATTGAAAATCCTTCTCTCATAGCTTTTAATTTTTTCCGTGTAATTTGCAAAGTATTCAGGGCTGGGATAATGCCTTTATAAGCATGTGCATACAGTGCTGACCACTGCAAGATTCTGGGCTGTAGCAGACATTGTAGTAATACTATGATTATGACTTATCACACTCCTTTCATCCATGAACAGTCTTACAAAATAACTTAAAATTCTATCTGCTTTTAATACCTATTTTTTATTATGACAAATATGAGAAGACACTTTTAACTCGATAACAGTCTTTTGAGACTTAAAAAAGAACTAAAACCTCAAAAGGCACAATTAAACGTTGTTTTTATCTTAAATGATAAGAATACAAGTAGAGAATTATGAAAAATGGAGCACTTCTTTTACATCTCCCGCTGTCAAACTTTAGAAATCTTTTTTTATTATTATTTAGGGAATATAGATGAGAACTATTATTACACAAAGAATGGAATGTCTATTAAATGACATTTCTGTGAAAAGAAAGCCTAGCTAAAAAGAGTGGCAATAAAACAGATGTTGTATAACATGGAGTTTTTTGAAAGTAAAGATTATTTTCTCACTCTTTAATTTCTAGTAATGTACAAAATCAATCTACAGGCTTCAGCACTCAATAGGATTGGCAAATTTTACCAAGAACTGGTTTGCAACTGAAAAATAATGTTGATTAAGGGCCATCCTATTGCTCTCTTCTTACTCACAGAGATGATCTATTTCTGCTGATCAAGCTGCACATAAGCCCTGCTGTGCCAGAAAAAAACCTCATGCTGTGCCATATAAGTAAATAATAGTGGAAACACACTCACATTAATATTTCAATTTCTCCCTAGATTTGCCTTAAAGGAAGGGGAAGAACCCATGTCAGTTCTTGGCTTTTACTGTGTTTACTATGACGATTTTGCTGTCACTTCACCATTATCAAAAGCATCAGTATTGTAAAAAAATTCTGCTTATCACATTATGTATTTCTAAAATTGCTGACCTCTTTGTGCTCTGAGTGCAAAATAGTTCTGTATCACTCAGTAGCAATTCTTTCACTAGGTGTGACTGTGATATACTTTCCTGGCAGCTCCTAATAGGCTGCTTGGTTGCAATTTTAATTTGAACTACAAATCTTTCTTTAAATAGGTAGCTGTTTAGCTTATGTACTCAGCAAGTTGTTGTGGGGTTTTTTCTTCATTTGTTTGGCTTTGGATTTGCTCTTGCTTTTGCTTTTTTGGTTTGTTTTTTTCCCCTCAAAAACGAGAAAATCTGGAATATGTTAGCTGCAAACTCTGCAACATAAATAAGACTATTAATTTACCTAAAACGTCATATGTCATCTAACCAGACTGGTTAATTTTTTCCTGGATTTTCTTATGTACTTTTTTATTAACATGCTGCTCTCATGTTTTGGACTGTGGTTGCTCTGTGTATATGTTCATGCCACTGCTACCTGCAACTGTGAACGGACTAACACAATATGCATATCAAAGTGTAAAAGCAATGTTTAAACACCTCTTAACACCTTTGTTCCTAATTTTGTTTCTATTTGTCTGTCCACAATCAGTAAAGCTGCTGGTTTATAAAGCATTCAGGTTATAAGGTTTACACTAACACTTGTTTGTGAGTATAATCAAGAGCACTGATAAAATAAGCATAATTTATCATTAGCAACCTTCTAGAAAATTAATCTTAATTTCCTGAAAAAAAGTTAATCTTGCCTCCTCCTACCTAGAGTTCTTCAAGAACTCTATCAGCTTTCAGATAGTATCAAAATCCTTCTATAGTTTTAAAGAGACACTGACTCGAACTGAAATTTCACTGGATATTTTATGAAAAGTTTGGAGGTGTCTCATCATTGCATTTGTAAAAGGATTGCTGATGCAAATCTGAGTACATGAATCTCATTTGAAAGGCAAAACATTTGTCTGTCCAAAGTTAATTTTATCAGCATGAAAATTAAGGTCAAAAGGAAACTGCCTTCCCTCCTCAAGTCTCAGACTGCCAGAAAACACAGCTTTTGTAGTACATTCTCCAGCTGACTAAAAAGCCTTCTGTTATAAATCTCATTTTTTTTACCAGAATGCTAACCTGCAAAAATATAAAGTCAAACAGATCAGTAACTGTCTGTACTACAATTCATGATGTAGTACAGTTGCCAAGATTCCCAATTCTTCTTGTTACCCAAGGCTAAGAAGTATTTTACAATAATTTTTCTATGTAACTTTTAAGAGTCCAACAAGACTCAATGATCATTTCTCTTTTCATGTAAGAATAATATCTACTGGGGAAAAAAAATTGGCAGGTTTGGGATTTTAAGATGTAATCTGACTAGAACTCGTGACCTTCTTGTAAAGGATCCTTCTCAAATAAACAACCTCATTGGGTTTATTCATTTCACATATTTTGTTTTGTCTTCCTGATTATTTGTACTTTCTTAGCCAGTTTATTTTGCAATTTATCTACTGCTTTTTTTTTTGCCTGTATACAATTCCTCCCTTTCCTAGGTTTCATTTACAAGGCAAATCAATTTTCTAATACTACATACCACAGTACATCTTAGCTCAACATGTTGGCTATGACTTTCAGAATTAACACCCTGGAGAAAAAGAGATTGGTGATTGATGTAAAACATATATTTGCAGTAAAACACTCAGGAATACCTGTATAGTCCACTCAGGCCCATCTATCACTCCATCAAAACTCTATTAAGAAATCATAAAGACAAAATTCTTGCCTGCCATCCTCTTACATAAATCTTCATCTCCTGCTAATCTGTTTATAGCTACCAAAATGTTTCACACAGGCTAGACCTCAAGAATTGAATTTTTCCAGACTATATCCATAAACTAAATAACTGATCACTCATTTAAAATCAAAATGGATAAATTAAATATTTAATGACAAAACTAGGGCTTTCTTTTCCACAATAATGTGGAATCATAATATGCATGCCTAGAAATTATCCAGATCATCTCTCACACAGATTAACCTGCATAAAGAGGTTACTTTTTAACAGTAGTGTAAGTGTGCTATAGGGAAGGAACCCCCACGCATTTACATTCCTCAAATAGAAGGACAACTTGTTATCTTCAAATAAATTGTCCCACACACAAATCTAAAAAGATGATGACCAGCTGTTGAGACATCAGCTGTAGCAACCAAAGGGTTTCTTCATCGGAAACAGTAGAAGATTGAGTATTATGTTCCATAAAGAAAGACTAGGACCACTAAATGCTCTAAGCAGAAAACTGGGAAAACATCTATTGCAGGTTTAGAGGGCTCATTTTTCTCCCTTTTCTCCAGAGAAAGAAAAGAAATAAGGTCTAGGAAACGATGTGCCATTCTGCATGCATTGAGGTATTCAATGGGATGCTCATAAAAGAACTGTTAAAGAACAACTTGTCCTATGCAGCCAAATAAAAGAGCATAAATAGGCTTGTACGATGAATCACAGCCATCTGTGCAGGCCAACGTACGTAGAATTAAAAGGAACTATTATAATATCCCATCTTCAATCTAAGGGGAAAAAAAAAAGGAAGTGACCTACTTCAGTTCTCTTCCTAGGTGGATTAAATGGTTTTGTCCTTGAAAAAAAAAGGGAAGAAATCAAGACATGAAAATCAATATTAGACAGATGTTTTTCTGAATTTTTTTTAAGAATATGTACAGAGGAGCATAATTGTGTCCCTCCATCTATATCACCCTGGATACTTGTAACTTTGATCTAGTCTTTTTAATATACTTTCAGAAAACCTTCCAGCTGCATGTTGCTTCATAACTTTAACTCAAGACTACTTTGGCCAGGGTTCAAAGCCATGAAGGCTTTGAAGAAATACATTATTTGTATTATATTAACACTTATGGCTTTTTAACTACTTCAGGGAGTGAAAATTAGTTTTCCCTAATTATTTTTCTTTATCTGTGTTAGCCTAAGACAGAATTATATCCTTTTCCATTTGAGAAAAAAATGTACAGGCATTTGTTTTATGTAAAATGCTGTTGGATTGCGTGACTGTCACGAGAAGATACCTGATGAGAACAAGCAGATCAGAAGTTTGTCAGCTCAGAAATGAGCTAGGATTTCTTAAGTTCAAGCACCTGTTCATATTTTAAATTTACCAGCACTGGTTTGGGGCTGAACTTTCCTTTTCTTCTTCTAATAAAGCTCCTCTATTTCAACCTCTTCAGTGCTCAAAAGTCTCCACATGATGGCATCATAAATATCTGAAACAGCTTTTCCTGACTCTCAAATAAAGTGGAAAACTTGGTGCCAGCGCAATAAGGTGTTGACATCATTGTTACACTACACTTGTATTCCACAATGTTATACTGGCTAATTGTTAGTTTCTAATATTAAAGAATTTTGAACGTTTCTCTCCAGCCAAGAAGCTGAATATGATCTTCTTCAAGATTTTTGATCTTTGGCCAAAATATTTCATAAGAAAATACATTTCCTCTTCAGAGACAAATAATTCTGTAGTTAATATGAAGATTTTTTTTCGATACCTGTTATTAGCCACAATATCTTTGATGAAATGAACTGGGAAGAATAGTTTACAGGCAATGTTGTTATTTGAATTATCCATGAGTACTGTATTAATTGAGATTGAAAAGTTCCTAAAAAATTTAGTACTTTCTAAACCACTGAAGTCAGCTGTAAGCTGACAAATAGCTTTGTACCTATTTCAAGCAATAAGGAAGAGCTAATTATCCTTCTACCTAATAATCAGGAAAACATGATAATATTTGTCTGCCTTCATGTTGCTTCTGATAGCAAATTCATGGAAGATTCATGTATTTGCAGAAGGCTCCAAACAAATTCAGGGAACTTTCACCAAAATGATAGAAGAGGGTGACTTTCACTGAATTTACTCAGTCACTTTCACTTCCTTCAGTCTTCCAAACACAGCCCACTTTTCACACATTTCTTAGAGAAGTAAAAGGTGATTAAGTAAAATAATTTTTAAGATGGCACCAGAAAAATGCCATCACTGGCGTACAGAATTTATATTATGCTAGTCCAATAATGGCTGGCTGCATCAGCAATATAAAGCATGCAACTTACTTTAATGAAATTAGAAATTGATTTGAAAGAAGTCCAATAATATTTTTTAATTCAATGACAGAGCACTGGGTCTTCTGATGCCCTCTCATCTTAGGATCCAGAACGAACATTTTGTTTACTCTTTTCCTTCTGGTTTTGTTTGTTTGGAATTTTTGTGGTACCTTCACTGGCCTGTGTGAAATTCCCTGTTGGGAAGACTAGCTTTATTTACCAACAGTAGATGTTTCAGGAAGGAAGTTACTTATGAAGAAGTTGAATCAAATGTTTATCATACAGTCCTTCAAGCTTACCCACTTGTGTGAACTCCAAAATCAAATTACTTTACCCCCCTCTACCAAGGCATAACTCTCCTATTGACCTTAAATCTCAAATCTTATAGCCTTTTATTTTTGTTGAAATAGATAGATACCATACAAGCAACCTTCCAGGGCAAAGTACATTATAACTTTTACCTTCACTGAGCACCATGTCAGCACCAAGAGAAAGGCTCTGTGTATTCAGCTTGTTTCTGAAAACTAACACGCAGTTGTCTTTATCAGAGGAGCTGTTGGAGACTGATGATGAGTCATAGCATCATTTCTCCTTCACTTATGATATAATTGAGGGCCTGTTAACATACCCTACAAACACGATCCACTATAATTTCCACCTTGAAAATATTTATACAGATGTGTAACAGCCACAACTAAACTAAGATCTGACATTTACAGTTTTGTAGAACTGCATTAAGTTCCCTGGTCCCAACCACAATGACCGCTAACTCTGTCTCTTTGCTAATAAATTGTATGTTTTTTCCTACTGAGAGTCATGTGTAAAGTACTTTCATACTGCTACAAGAAGTTCAATTCTTTTAGTTGCCTCTTGTGTGGAAATAGGATATTTATTAACCTGTTTAATATATTTACATTAACTTAATTTGAAGGCATGTAAAGTGTCATTCTCTAACTCAGTATACAAGGAATTATCACAGTATATCAGTACAGAAAGCATAGTGATTAGAAGTTACTGTCAATAAAAACCAGTCCAGATATTCTAAGCTCAGAAGGAATTTTGAACATGAGTTTAAAATAGACTCTTTCAAATACAGTTGGTCTTGAGTGACTTATTTTATTTTTGCTAATGGAACAAGGTTAAAATGACATGATGATAAGGAGTCCCAACTCTTTAATTATGTATCTCCTTTCATTTTAAGCCTCCATTCTAGTATAATTTCTCTTCACTGACATGCAGGCTCTGGCTTGACTGGTGAAAGCAGACTCCATCTGCTGGTATTCATCAGCTGTGTGGCTCACTTCTGGAAATACAGCCTTCTTCTAGTTATGCCAGGTCTTCCCTAGGGACATCATGCTCCTCCTCCTCTTCCTGCTCCTCCTCCTCACTGGACCTGAAATGTACTCCCTTAGGTTGAAACCTCACACAATCCTCCTTGCTGGAGGGTATATATGAGATCATCAGACATTAAAAATAGAAAGGGTTAAAGCAGTGTTACTTTTATGTAAAATGCAAGCATTTAATTTATATATAGTGTCAGTACAACCCTGATTTTGTATTTAAGTAAGTTAGTGTATTTCCAAACCATTTTTATTATATCTTGGATTTTTTTTTATTTATGCATGGACTTCCTAATTTATTAGCAATTATCATGGAAATACTTCCCTTACTAAGTGGCAAATGGCACATTTAAGTTGAGAAAAAGGTTAATTCACACACACTTCCATTCTTCCTCTCAAGAAGTTGAAGGAGAGAGGGAGGACAGGAGTGTCTTTACATTCCACATTTTTCCTCTCATACGTTGGGTCCCTTGGACCCTACAGGGACAAAACAGTTTCCTAAGTCATCCTTAGGGAAGCTCCTAAGTGTGGGAATATATAAATACTGGTAAGAGGTAGTGGGAATCAAGTGTTGTATTTTGCAGAGACTGGGTTATTCAAGAGAACTTATTTCTAATACAGGACAGGAAGCAGCTGAGTGATGGCATGTGGAAATCCTCAGCTTTGTCCCTACAGGGACTGTGATGATTTTGACAGGCAACACCATGGAGCAGTTTGTCAAGTTAGTCTGTCAAAGTGTCTCCTAGGATGCTGCTTTAAACTTACATAAATGGGAACAATTGTGACCGAGAAATAGAAAAACTGACTGCTGTCATCCCAGCCAAGGCTACCGTAAGCTTGCAATATGCTATTGACCTATTAGCTGTTAGAATATACATTTCAATAGTGTATTTCTTGAAGTAATATCTGCTGTCTCACATTTCAGTCCTCAGTTGCAAATGTATTGATCATGGCTTCTCTAGAAATTGATTCATATCTGAGAAAATCAGAGGAACTAAACACAAGGCAACTTTCACTTCAACTTTCAAGACCTATCTCATTTCTTTACAATACGACGAAATTGGTCAGTTATTAGTGCTTGTCAAAGGATGGTTCCACTCCTTTTTTATCTTCTCCCCAGAAAATGCTTTCTTTTCTGTGAATAAAGGAAAGAACAGAAACACAGTACTTGTGATGTTATTGCTATGGCTCATGGGAGTTGCAGTTCAGAAAACAGCCACAGAGCTGTGAACAGCCGCTTCCCAGATGAACAAACATCTCTTGATTTACAATGAGTTATGGGAGATACACTGGATTCCAGTCCTAGAATAAAAAACTGAAATAGTTCTATAAGAGAACATGAAGATCAGCATAAATACATACATTACATTTTCTTATGTATATTAAACATTATTTTCCCCAATCAGCAAAATTTGCATTTGATTCCATGAAGCTCTGAGGATTTGTTTTGATGATTTGGATTTCTTTTTATGCTCATGTTTTCTTTAAAAAAAAAAAAAGTTTATCTCTGAATCTACCTTGTCAAATATAACTGTGACATTAATAACATAAAATATCAGCTCTACTTCAGAAATTTCATATTTTATTAAGACTTTTTTTTTGACCATGCACTTCTAAATATCACAGAATCAGAGAAATATAGAATACTTTGTGTTGGAAGGGAACTTCCAATGTCCTCTAGTCCAACTCCTCTGCAATAAGCAGGCATATCCTCAAAAAGATCAGTTGCTTAGAGCCCAGCCTGACCTTGGAGCATCTACCACCTCTGGCCAACTTGTTCCAGTGTTTTACCAGCCTCATAGTAAAAAACTTATTCTTTATATCTAGTTTAAATCTACACTCTTTTAGGTTAAAACTGTTATCCCTTCTCCTTTAGCATTATTCCTGCTAAAGAGTTTTTCCCTTTATAATTCTCCTTTAAGTACTAAAAGTCGCAATGAGGTTTCCCTGGAGTCTTCTCTTCTCCAGTCTGAACAACTCCAGCTCTCTCAGCCTGTCTTCATAGGAGAGGTGCTTCTTCCCTCTAATCCTCTTGGTGACCCTCCTCCAAAACTCGCTCCAAGAGGTCCGTGTCCTTCCTGTGCTGAGGACCCCAGAGATGGATGCAGTTCTCCAGGTGGGGTTTCACCAGAGCGAGTAGAGGGGCAGAATTCCCTCCCTTGACACTGCTTTGGATGCAGCCCAGCACGTGGTTGGATATCTGGGCTGTGAGTGCACATGGCTGGGTCACGTCCAGCCTCTCATCCACCAGCACCCCCCGCCTTCTCAGTAGGGCTGCCTCTGATCTGTTCATCCCCCAGCCCGGACTGATACCACGGGTTGCCCTCATGCGGTTTCAGGATCTTCCATTTGGCCTTGTTGAACTGCATGAAGTTCCCATGGGCTCACTTTTTAAACTTGTCCAGGTCTTTCTGGAAGGTATCCCATCCCTCAGACGTGTCAACCTCACCACTCAGCTTGGTATTGGTTGCAGATTTGCTGAGGTTGTAATTGATCCCACTGTCTATTCCATTGATGAAGATATTAAACACTACTGATCCCAACAGAGTCCCCTGGGGGCCATAACGATTTAATGATTTAATTATGATGCTTATGAGATGTCAGTGGCTTCAGTGTAGAAACCATATACATATGATATCACTTTTGGTTCATAAAAAATGAACTGCATTTATCATTGAGTTTAAATTCATTTAACTTCAATCAGTATATTTACAGCTTTTAAGAAATTTACTATATTTTAAATTTTTAAAGATATATCCCTAACTATAGTAGTAATAGCAGTTCCACTGATGTCAATACTCAGTTTTCAGTATTAGCTAGATATATAATTTCAGTTATTTAAATTCACATGTTCTTGACCTAATTTCCTTTTATTTTTAATCTAAATAGCTCAAATAGCTATGAAAAGGCTGAAATGTTTTGTGGAGATTGACAATTTTGAGCATATGATGATATGAATGCTCCATACATTTATTTACCTGTATGTTACCACCCTGCTTCAATATAAAAAGCTGAATCAAACAAGGAAGGTAAGAAACAGGCAAAGCAATGTCGAAGTTAACATTGCCCACAGTGTTTCATGAGGAACATGAACTAAATAAACCTCAGCCTGGCACCTGCTCAGGAGGTAAATGTTATTCAGATGGAAACACTATAATCACAAAGATGCTGGTCTGGAAAGCAATGGAAGGAAAGAGTGGTGCAACAGGGCTGAGTTGCAAATAGTCCATTGAAAGTCAAAGTCAATCTCTTCAAGGAAGAGATGCGGCAATTTGGGCTAAAAGGAACTGTCAGAAGCACGCAAGGAGGTATCTCAGTTTAGGTAAGACTTGTAAATATTCTGTACTTTTTGGTTTTAATCTCTTTGTTCTACAGGCTATATAACTTGGGATAACTTATATGGGAAAATCCTACTGGTGGTTCTCTGCTGAAAAAGCTGTTTCATCACACATTTATCTTTTGAAGGCTCATGGGTCAAAATGAATTTGGCCTCAGGCTAAAGGATTTTAAACCCAGCAAGATTTGAGCCTAATGATGCATTAAAAAGCAGCTAGGTGGTATGACTTCTATTCAGAATGGGGAGCAGAAAATAAGATTTGTCATTAGAAAGTGTACTCAAGAGTAATTAAAATGAATTTGAAGTACAGTCCTCTCTGGTACTATAACATCTGTTTTGAATTACCACATATTTGGAGTAGCAGTTGGTCTTTGCTCTTTATGGCTTCATAACGAAGTGAACCTTAAGAACTAATCCTTAAACATTACTAGTTTGGATTCCTAAGCATCCTCAATTATAAGCTTCCTCATGCCCAGAAAGGATTACTATCTCCTTATTATGTATAAAATATAAACATGGAGGGGACACCAATATTTGCCATGAAAAAATGTTTTAATAGAGAGAGTCATATATATAATTTTTACTGCATGCTATAGCTGCAACTGTAAAGCACCAATAAACATTTAAATCTTAAGCATACTGTCTTTTGCCATTATGAGATGGGAATAAGCTGTCATTTAATCACATAAGTTAGAGTGGTATGTGTTCTGCTAAAGCCTACTATTATTAAATAATGCGGATTTTGGGGTCTAAATTGATACACATTTTAAAGCCACTTCTATGCAGCATTTGATCTATATCTTTTGTCTCATTGGGAAGGGAGCAGTGGGTTTTCTTAAACTATGACAACCTGCTAAATGCACGGTTCTTTGTAGAAAGCTTTCTGTTTTTAGAATATACTGGGCACCCATCCATACAAATTAAGTAAAATTTTTCACATAACTTTTTTGAATACTAATGAGATACAAAGGTGATCTCTTGAAATACAGGGGACAGTATGATGCTTCTGCCTAAGGTGTCATAGTTCAGTTTTTAAAACACAAAATCTTTAAAGAACATTAAAGGAAGGAAAGAGAAAATGAGGACATAATTTCAAACTGATTTAGTTAGAATTTTATTTTATATTCATTGGACTTCACAGCAAACCTCCCACTGGCATCAGTATTGTAGGATTAGATGTTAAGTGACAACTCTACACTTTGCAGTTAGACTGCCAAAGCCAGTGTGGTTTCCTACACCACTTTTAATCTTTATTTCATGATTTCTGACCACATCTTATTTATATTCCTTGACTACCAATAATGGTTTCCCAATGTTTAAATCTCTGAGGTCACGAGGGCCTAGTTTTAAATAATATTACCCTGCATCAGTTATCAGCTCATCTGCTCCTCATTTTTTGTTACATATTCAGGTGAATGTTCTGGAGCACAAGTCTTATCTGCTACCTTATGAGGGAGCTGGGGGTGTTCAGTCTAGAGAAAAGTTAACAACTGTTTGAAAGGAGGTTGTAGGAAAGTGGGTGTTGGTATCTTCTTCCAAGTAATGAGAGAGAACATGAGAGGAAATGACCTCAAGATGCACCAGGGGATGTTCATATTGGATATTATGAAAAAATTCTTTTAAAAGGTGGTCCACCATTTTAACAGGCTGCACAGGGAATTGGTTGCATCACCATCCCTTGAGGTATTTAAAAGGTCTGTAGATGTGGCACTTGAGGACATGTTTTAGTGGTGAACTTGGCAGTGTTGGGTTAATGGTTTGATTTGATTAGAGGTTTTTCCAGCCTAAAAAATTCTATGATTCTATGTCATCATTATACATTTTAAGGTACTTCAGAGAAATACTTACTTCTTGCGTTGCTTTGATTTTTTAACTCAGATTTGAACTTTGTGTTCGACTGTAATTTCACAATGATAAATTTAACTAAAGCTTTCATGCTTTTGCTTTCCTTCCTCTGAAATGAAGAATTATATCCAGAGTGGAAAAGATTTTTACCCTCACAAACTGCCTTGGTGAGACTTGCTATAGTCTTGAAGAAATTAAAAAGACAGAAAAAGGAACTATAGACCAGTCTGAATTACCTTGATGCCCTTCAGAAGCATGAAGCAGATCCTACTGGAAATTATGCTAAGACACATGAAAAACAGAGAGGGCCTTTGAGACAGCCAGCATGGCTTCACGGAAGGCTAATTGTGCCTGACAAATTTGATGGTCTTCTCTGATGGGGTTACAGTATTGGCAGATAGGGAAGACCAACTGACATCATCCCCCTGGCCTAGTGCAAAGCATGTCATGTGCCCCATGACTTGTTTCTAAGCTGCAGAGACATGGATTTGATGGGTGGACCTCTCAGTGGATAAGGAATTGTCTGGATGCTCACACTCAAATAGCTGCAGGCAACGGCTTGATGCCCAGGTGGAGAACAGGAAAGAGTGACATTCCTCAGGGATCTGCATTGGAATCGGGATTATTTAACATCTTTGTCAGGGACATGGACAGTGGGATTTAGGGCAGAGTCAGCAAGTCTGCAGATGACACCAAACTAAGCAGTGTGGTTGATACTCTGGAGGGAAGGGATGACATCCAGAGGGACCTTGATAGGCAAGAAAGGTGGGCCCATGATCACTGGGATATTGGTCATCACCAAAAAAGTAAAAAATCCTTAAAAGTCTTGCAAGGTAAGTCTCTTCAAACAGTTAAATCTTGAGATATTTTGTATTAGTTTTCTTAGTTGCCATACCTACCAGTAAAGTCTCTAATACAAAATTCTTCTTTCACCTACCAGCTCAAAAAGTACGTTTATGACAGAAAGATAAACTAAACTCTTTCTGCTGTCAAATAATCAGTGCTTCAAAATTATGTCTGCGTAAGATATCTACAGTACAAAGGAATCAAAATCCCAACCTTTTGTGATGAAATTTAAAAAAACAGCTCTTCAAGGATTACAAAGTTTGCAGCACACAATTAGTTGACAAATACATTGATTTCAATTCTGAGAGGCTTTTTTTGCTTTTTGTTTCTAACACAAATTCTACTAATTCTACAAAAAATGTCCCCACTGGGGACATTCAAGTGAGCAGACACATAGAGCCAGGAGTAAATACCCTATATTTTAGAAACTGAAATTTATATGTTAAAGTCAGGGAAAGACGTCTGGATGTGTGTCCTATGATGTTAGAGATTTGCAGAGGAGTTGTGTAGGACTGCATTGAACTTAAGATATTTGTTAGAGGTCACAGAATTGGTACGTGGCTTTCAGGGCAATTTTAAAAAATGGGAAAGAGAGATGAATACCAGCTTTCTCCTGATGGCCAGAAATTATCTAATGGAGTTGCATGTCGGTTTCTGTTCTAACTCAGCAGAAAAAACTCTCTGAATTCAGGATGCTCATCAGAAGTACTCAATTTCTCCAGCAAAGAGAGACACCACTTTCCTGTCTCCATCTCAGCTTTCACTGCAATGTGACAAACATGGAGAGCTTACTTGCTGACATGTTTTTTTCTCCACCCTAAATTTATTTTTATAAAAGACTTCTCTGGCACTCAAAATTTCATTCTTTTCCCTCTAATTTAGTTAGTACTCTTACATTATTGTATTCCTTATAGTAGTTCATTTCAGTCTAAGCCTCTGTAACTAAAAAGATTTTCTCCACTACGGTTACTTATAATGAAAATGTCTTTTCATAATTATAATTTATAATTTATTCCAAGCCAAATTTTTTTGCAACCCAATGTTTTATTTTCAAAACACTAAAGCATGCTAATACAGAGCTGAAAAATAAACAGTCAAAAAACCCCCATCCTATGGAATTCCATGATGCCCAGGCCACTTGCAAGATTATATAGAAATTTCAATTTCTATGTGTTCTGCTAACTTCTGTGCATAAGTCATTTCAAGAATCAAAAATTATAACACTCACACTAATTCAGCAACTGTTTACAGGTACAGGTCTATCCCACACCTGCTTAGAGCTCCCTGGGCTGTCAGAAGTGTTCAGCAAGGTTACATCTTATACATGGTCGGTTAACTACAGGTCCAGCCCTTTTGCCAGTACAATTCTTCAAAGATGTCAAGGAAAAAAATAGATCCTTGTCTTATTTATATAACTGCAAGAAATCCCACCAATTTTGCTTGAAACAGAATTTCACTCAAGATAATATTGTGTTTTGTTGTGCTGAGTGGTCACAGTAGTGGTGTTCAGCTTGGAAAGAAAAGCATTTCTTAAAAATTCAAAATTAAAAACCATGACTGATTCATCACTGACTTTGGAGAAAGCACAATGAGAAATATAAGAATGACAAAAAGAGGTTAGGAAAGTTTTAGAACTGTCTTTTGTGAAAGAATTCTTGATTGCTTGTTTGACTGCTCAGTTCTCAATCACAACCTTTTTAACATTCTTAAATGTTCAGCTTTTTATTAGAAAAATCATAGTGAGACAGGCTCCCCAGGGCAGTGGTCACACCACCAAGCCCGAGCCTGACAGAGTTCAAGAAGCATTTGGACAATGCTCTCAGGCACATGGTGTGACTCTTGGGAATGTTTCTGTGCCAGGCTAAGGGTTGGATGTGATGGTCATTATGCGTCCCTTCCAACTCAGCATGTTCTGCAGCTTGGAGATCAAATTTGGCTTTTAAATCAGTGGATTGTTTTAAAACCCCAATTTCATATTCTTTCCAGAAAAGGAATAATGCTTATATTATGTTTTAATGTTATAATTACTTAGATTTTGTTTTGAACATAGAAAAAAATTGCACATGTCTAGTTTTAAAAAGGATCATTAAACACTTCCATAAAGCAAAATAACCAATTTCCAAACCCTGTTGTTACATGAAAAGGAACAACAATGAAATGGCAGAAAACCTCTTCCTGCTCTAATTGTTTCACTTAAAGGTACAGGCAAATAAGAAATTTAGTTACACAAAACAAGTGGGTGTAAATAACTTCTCAGATTGCTGTACATATAAAAGTTCCTTTCAGGGTAATTCTGAAAAGGAAACTGAGGAGAAGAGTCCAGAATTTCAGTGATATTCAGATAGATAATAAATATTTCTGTGTCTGGCTTATATTTTAAACTGTAGAATAAATGAGCAGTTTAGGCAATGTAGCAGAAACGATGGCCAAATACATACAAGCTTTTAAATATGGTTGATGGGTGTGCATGATGATACATAGGATTTTCCCTTACAGAGCAGAACAGCTGAATTCAGTACAGTGACAGCTACTATTTTGAGAAAGGCATAAACCGCTCTTCAAACAAAACAGATCATTATTTCTGAGGACATGAAAAATAGCTTATTAACATTTTATAGCCAAAAAATATTATGGATCCAAAAATCACCACAGGAAAACACACCAAGAGTACTGCTGCTGCAAAAACTTTATGTTGAAGAGTTTTATGCTTAAGACTTTGCAGAATACCATTATTCATAAAGATTTGCTAAATTTTAGTTAACATCAAAAACATTTCTGTTCTGCATTATCAGTTGAATTACCTTCTCCAGGATGAGTATAGATTGATCACACACTCCAAATCAAACTCTAAGAAAGTGATAGTGGCGATTAAAAATAAATTATATTAAAAAAGTTAGTTTAATTTTTCTTAAATTATAATGAATTAATCAAATAAATCCTAAAAATAATATAATGAAGAAAGGATGTATAAATAGGAGTGAATCTTAGCAGGAAGAAATTAAGTTTTTCAGTAAAAGAATCCTCACTGAACACGGATTTTATTAGCAGCTTTCTGCGGGTTTAACTTGAGAAAACAAAAGTGTTCAAAATGTAAATATTACTTTACATTTTATTTTCACATCAACCCCCCACCAAGACAGATATTTCGCTGCTTGTCCCTGAAATAAGGGAACTTGGTGAACCCTACAATCATGCAGCATGATGGAGCCAGCCATCTTTGGGGTCACAGCCGAAGCCACCGCCCTTCAGGGAGCTCCTGCTCGACAACCCAGCTGCCTGAGTCGCTTTGGAGCTGGCTGGGATTGCAGCTGTGTGTGACTGGGAATCCTCAGCCCCTGCAATGCTGGAAACAGAGACAGGCCAGGGATTTGCTTCCTGAGCTGGACTTGGCATTTCTTGTGGAAATGCATTGGGGGGACATGGTTAGCCTGGGCTGTGAGTTTCCCGCCCAAGATCAAGTGGACAAGGCTGGAATCAGCCTTCATGGCTGCTACAGAAACCCTGGATGGAGACAACATGTGCCAGAAGACTCGGTAACGTCAGTGACTGTTTTCTGTGGGGGTGGTTTTTTCTTTCTTCTGATATTCTTATTACTTCTTTGTAGAGTAAATCCGCATACATTACATTTCAGATGTGATCAAGCATTCTGCATTGACTTCAGCACACAACACAGTCACCACTGGGTCTGTACAGCTCTTAACACTCCAAGACCTTCTCTACATTTGACTGCATAGCCCTCATTACGTAATGTATGAGTACATTGTGACACTCGTTTAGTTTATGTATTAATTTCTTTCCTTGTCATTTTGTGCAAAGATTACAAGATATTATGAAACTTGAGAGAAAATCCAAGCTGTAAACATGAATTTCACAGGCTTGTAGAGATAGACAGATTGAGTACCCTAGGGTCTGACATATGTGTACCTCTGCTTATCAAATCAGAGAAGGCAACAGTTTCAACATGCAGCTGGGCAGATCTTACAATTTGAATACCAGAAGGACACCTTGAATGAGATTCTTTGAGCTAGGAAAGTCGATAATAAAGCCTGCAGGTTAAATGGTCCAACAGATCCAACTGAGAATGTTCAGTTCACTAAAAAATATTAAAAAAGGAAGAGACTAAGACTGCTGCTTTGATATGACAACACCATCTTACCATATTCTTAGTATGAATGAAATGGCTCAGTGTTAAATTCATAAAATAATGGCATTTACAATAAATGGGGAAAAAAGGTGTGCTTCTTCCATCCCTTCAAAAAAAAGCTTTTGTTTCTATGGGTTCTTATAATAGAATTTTTCAATACTTTGCAATGCTATATTATGAAGTACACGAGATTCATCATTTGCCCTGATAAATACATTTGCTTGCAATGAGAAAAAGTAGGTTTCCTCTAGATACATTTACAAATTCTGTGGCAGAGAAAGAACCAAATGCAAAGTAAAAGTACACATTGCATTTCATCTCTCAAAGCAATTTCAAATAAATGAGAGTACAAGGCTATGTTGCTATAGTTCTAATTTTAAAGCTAGAACTACACCTTGAATACAGCTGTAGGTACAGAAATTACAGAATGCGTCCTTATAAGATATTCTAAGAAGAGTACCGAACATGTTGATGTTAACTTAAGAGAATGTTTAATCTTCTAAAAGCAAGAAAAGCCATCTTTGAAGGTTATCATCAGTGCATAAGTAATTCTAGCCTCTCTTTTATTTTTTAATAAAAGTCAAATAATAAGGCAATTGTTTATTATTATTTTTTTAGATTTCTAATTTCTGAGCCTCGTTCTCAAATGGGCTATTAGCACCACCAACAGTAAATGCTTATTTTAGTAACAAAGCTCGAGGTTTCCTATGATCATAATTTTCAAAATAGTATTAGAAGTCTAGGATATGAAAAAAATCACAAAACTAGATCACAGTTGTTTACTTCTAGACACTGCTGCCTACATGAGATCTGTCTGCTTGCCAGCAACTCACTAGTTACAACTTTATGACTTTGCAAGAGCTCAGAACCTTTCTCCACAGCATAGCAGAAAGATGATAAACACACCAGTGCCACTGTTATGTTAGAAAAAAATCACTTGACTGAGGAATCAGAGATTCAGACAAGTTGTTCATTTCATCATCACCACTATAACAAAAAATTAAACTGCCCCGATTTCCAATTTTCTTGCAGCTTTCCTTTGAAAAGAACATGCATTGGTGCATTGATCAACACAAATAAAGGTGCAAAAAGTAAAGAAGAATGGAAGACTTTATGGCCCCAGTGCCTGTTTAAGAAAAGCAGAGAGACCAACACTAAAGGCACAAACCCTGCCTGCACACACACAAATGCGAGTTCATCCCATGAGGATGGGAAGCTCAAAAGACAGACGGATACCATATCCTAGTTCTTGATAGACAAGTCTTTGGTTTAATTTTACCTGTTGAAAGTAGTCTACTTACCATACAGAAAATATTCTTTTTGAAAAACATTCTTTAGTAAATATTTTTCTACATGTGAAGTAATCTTTAGAAACTGACAGAAATGTCAGTTTTCAAATAATGTTTGGAACATGGAGATTCAATCCAGATTTTAGACATGTAAAACATAAAAACCCAGCAATCCAGGAGCTAAGTGTTCCTAAGCCAAGAACAAAAAACACAATCCAGAAACTTAATTATTATAAGTATTAATAACAGAAACTTTATGGAAACATAATCTATAATAGAATCTAACTATAGTTCATGTCTGAAGATTGAAATATTTTAAATGCAAATTGAACTTACAATAAATCTTTCTGATAAAGAATTAAAATTAAAACTGCAACCTTAGCAATAACTGCATGTAATTTGCATATATATTATTTATTTCCCAAGCACATTTCATTGATTAAAAGTAGAGGGTTTTTTAATAAAAATGTGTGTGTATATACGTAAAATTCCCTGAACAGAAATAACCCAGTAAAGAGTATTTGAAAATTGGTAATTAAAAGCATCTAATATTAGAAATATACTTATGTAACACATCCCTATAAGTCATACTATTTACTATTATTCTATAGTAATATTATCATTAAGCAGGAATCACTGTCTAAAAGAGAAAGATTTGCTATATTGAGAGATGACAACTGAATATATTCTTTTATTGCTGTATTATTCTCATAGGGAAAAGTTATATGTATTTCTTCAGAACAAAAACAGAACAAAGTCTTTAAATGGGGTTTGTTACATTCGGTCACTTCCTGCACTAGATCTTACATTTTGTAATATTCTAGCTAATGCTCGAGATACAGACCTTTTTGCAATTCCAAGCAGTGTCAGCTGGCAGCTATCTGAGCGAAGAGGATAATCCTTATTCACTTCTATTACAGTCTAAAATCTGTTTTTTCCTTTTGCTTTTCTTCAATCAGATGCTCTGTGTCATCCAGAGAAAATAATTTGATCACATAGGAATGAAAACCATTATGAAACATAAGGCATGACAAAGGAAACAGAAAAGTTCCTCTTTTATGAATATTTTAAAAGATCTTGACTATTCAAGCAATGTCTTTCACAATTTTCTCAACCTTTCATTTTTCTACTTTTCCTTTTTTTCCCCTTTATGTTTTCTTCTCCTCCATGTCTCTATTACTAAAACAAAAACCACTCAATCTCTCAAAATAAAACAAAACAGAACAAACCCAATTACAAGCAGACAAGCAAACCCCCCCAAAAACCCCTAAACCCCAACACCAAAACCCCCAATCGAGAATCAAAACTGTATTTTTGTAAGAAGAGTTGCTGTTTAATGCCAGTCCTACATTCCGCTTATGAGTACTGGGTGCTTGTTGGTCAGTTATTTCCATAAGGTAATACTTGAATATGCCAAATACAGATAAGAGAAATCCCACAATTAATCATTTTCTGAAATGTTGCTTTTGTAAACTAAATATCTATTCTTCAGATGTTGACCAAATCTGTGCATTTTATGGAGCTATCTGAAGCAAAAGCTTGCAGGGGTCATGAAAACAGTCGCTTCTATACTCCTAGTATTAGGATAGACCCACTGTAGTCTCTTGCTATTGAATAGGTTAAATATGCGATTAAAAGTTTAGCTCGATTGATTTCACAACAGGTTTTCCGATACGGAATATCCAATAACTTCACTGTTCTGCTTTCACCTGCTCTCTTTGAAATGGAAAATAACCTTGAGAGCTTCACACATCACTAAAGATGCCAGAACAGTTCTTGTGTAGCAAGATCAGGGTAACCCTACACAACAGAAGAGAAGTACATTCTGTTTCTTCTGTAAAGTTATTTGAGCACAACTCCTTATTCTTGGAGCCAAATTTTCTCTAGTATTTATGACTTTTCTGAAGCACTTTTCTAGAAAACTGAAAGATATTTTATACAGTGTGTGATAATAATGCAAGTACATTGCAAAACACAACATGATAGCATATGGTGTTAGTAATGAGATTAGCATAAAAATAATGTAGATTTCCAGTGCAACACAACCAGGCATAAACTTTCCAGGAGTAACTGAGATGACGAAATACCCGCCTGGAAAAGTTCTCAATCTTGACTTCACATTCACCAACCATTAATAACAGTAAAGTTCCAGAAATTATTTCAATCTGGAAAGTAGATGTTATTGACTTTTATCCTTTAATTGAGTGTGCCAAGAAATACAGTGTGCAAAGGTGTCAGGTAAGACAGCAATCAGAAATAGCAATTCGAAGTTATTACAGCCTAATCTGCCATTTTATTATTAATTGATCCAAGCACCACATACTGTCTACAAATTTAAAAACTGAAGAATTATCTTTTAATAGTGCATTCAATGCCATTGAAACTTAGTAATGTACGTGAAATACAGGAGAATTCTGGAAATAGTAAAGCAACTATGTTTCTTAAATGTTTAAAGAGACAGGTATGATACAGAGGCTTTTGTTACTCAATTCAAGATTATTTAAGGGAGTCTACAGTAATACAGTCTTCCACAACAGAGAATACAGATTTCTGCCCCTTCCTGCCATCATAACTGAGGAAATGTTAAGACCTGGGAATACAAATTTAATGCTACACTCTAAATGCTTTCCATTTACTTCCTGCCACTGCCAAAATATACTGAGATGACATTTATCTAGAGGACAGATTTAAATGTAGGTTGAATACAATGTGTTCCAGAAGTAAACCTGAAGTTCACTGTAGAATAATACAATAAAAAAGTACATCTGAAACAGTAAGAAAAAGCCAAAATATTTTATGTTACTGATTGAAAGGAAAACATAAAAGAAGCCTACAAATGGTAACACCAGACTATTTATAAAGCATATTTACAACCTTTTCTCCATTTACGTTCTTTTCTGCACTTACATTCTTTTTAAAACCCTTGTTTTGAGCTAGCTGTATGACAGCTGTGTTTCTTACTGATGAAAAAAAACGTAAAGATTCAGTAGCAACCTTCTTCTTAATATAGAAGAATTATATAAATTCTTCAAGACTGATTTTAAATTCAGTATGTTTGCCCTATAATTCTTTGGATGCTGCTCCAAAAGTTTTAATGCTTATAAGATTTGTCAGTTCTAACACATTTATGGTTAATCTACAGTCACTTGATTCTGTACCAGCATATTTCCTTCTTTCCTGGTGTTTACCTTTTGGACAGCAAACTGTATAAACAGTTAACTGGACTATTTATTCTCATACAGAGAGCCCTCATCAGTCCTCTTAACCTATTCAGTTTAAGTGAATAGTTTTCACTCTGCAAGCCTGTAATTGTACATAATGTTCCAGATAAGACCTTGCTGAATTTTAACTTCTTTGTTCTAGACTTCCACAGTATCCCTCTTTGTATCATGGCAAGATATAGCAGAATCCATACTAGAGAAGAGATTCATGCACTCTAACTTATAAACTTCACAATTTAGTATCTTCAAAGAAATTCCTAAAGAAATCCAAAAGAGCAGTGGAAATAAGTGGAGGTTTCTCAGTATGTGAAATCTTCCATGAACGTGCAAAGTTGTGTCTTGTAATTTTGTTTCCATACTAACTCAGAATTTGAAGGAGATGTTATGAAAAGAAATTATTGCTTTTTGTTTTGAACTGTCAAAAAACACTGTTTGGCTGCAATTTAAAACCTTGACATAATGTGTTCCATGTTATAATTATGCATCATTCATGTTCAAAAACAGCGTTCAGTTTCTTGACACTTACAAGGTTAAGTTCTCAACTTTTTGTATCACAAGAATATGAAATTAGGAGATATAACGTAGTACTTCAGATTAGCCACTTTTCTTCAGATATTAAAAATATATCTAATAAAGTTTGGTTACTTACTTAAGTTTGTAGGTGATTACAAACTTAACTTATGGTGAAGGCCTTTCTAAGTTAGCAATTTATTTTATTTTGAAGTGAAGCACATTTTCATTGGCAGACCATGGCAGTATATACAATACTAATTAAATAAACTATTGCTAATATTTAGCATCCTGTAAACTCATGAAACAAGTGTAGAAAAATTTTAATTCCCTTGAATTTCTTTTAATATTAGTATGATTAAACACACATCTCTTTCTAAATGCATACTCAAGGCTCATGTGTTTTTACTATCCCAACCTCTTTTATCTTGATTTAAAAAACCCAAAACATAAATTCAATAGGAAGGACTAGAGAAAGTGAGAGAAAATAAAATTGATTTTTAATGTAGAGGGTTAAAGGTATGCAATGTATAAGCACTTATCATTTTAACTTCTACTCACATAAATATGTCTTTATTACGACCTTGAAAATTTAATTGCACCATAAAAATGACAATGAAACTCAACTCTATAAAGTTTAAAAGTATTTCTGTATGTTGAGAATGTTATCTCCAATTCTGACAGATCTAAAATTTTCCAGAATTTTTTAAAACATATTTTCTGATTTCAGATTTTTTTTCTTCAGTTCTAAGTTGCTGATACAGGTTCCTCTAGACACCAGTTTCTATATTATTTCCAATATCTGATGTCTTCAAATATCTTATCTTGAAATCTCATTAACATATTTTCGATTACTTCTAAATACATATGTAAAATAGAATAAATTGCATGTAGATATCAATGCCAAAATTTCCATGCTAAAACCTAAAACTGAGATTGTTTCAAATTCCCATGCAAGTAAAGTTATGTAAAAGACATAACTGGATACACATTATTGACCAATATTCTACATTTATTTTCCAGATCTCTACTAGGATATACTCACAGCATAGAACAAACAGTTTCTTCTCACTCCCCCATACATTTCTTTCCCAGTTGTATCCTTATTATAAAAAAAAAATTCCTAGAGAAATTCTTTAAGGCTACTTTTACAAGACCCAACTAATTCTTTAGTGGGGAAATAAAAAACCCAAAATAAAACAAACAAACAAAAAAAGGTATTTGTTTTTAATGTATTTGTACAAACAAAATTTTGCAAGCATGATTTCTATTTATTCTGCCACAAATAATAAATCAAAGAAACAGAGTTTCTGAAATAAATACTTTCATTAAGCAAAACTGAATCAGTACAGCTCCATTAACTTTACAGATTAGCAAAAACATATAAATGTGATATTGATCTAACAAAAAAAAAATTCTCCATTTTCTCTGAGTGAGAGAAATTCAATGAATCTTTTCAAAGAACTGCAAGAATTTGTTACGGAATTTTGATAGGTTTAACCCAAAGCTCTGGTTAAGCTCTTCTTTACCTTACTCATACAGTACAATATAAATGGCTGAATGATGTCAGATTCCAAAATTTATTTATTTTTTTAAATCACAAATATTTACTTTGTATCAGAAACTTGACCAGGTTAACGTCCCTTACAGTAATCACTTAATGAATCTCTGCTTTTTAGGATTTCTGACTTCTGGGGTTTAGAGTTTTTAAAACATTCAGGGAAAAATTTTACTTTGCCTAATGATAGTCATGACATATTGTACATATGCATAACTTTTCCCTTTTCTTGTGCAAATAAGCGGTTTATAATAATTATAAGATAAAAATTTTAAAAAATCAATAAAATATAAATTATAAAACCCCAAGTACACAGCCTGTGTTTTAATATTAGGCTCTGTGAATTAGAATATTTTGGTTGATACTTCCTAGTTTAAAACTAATTGTTTACAATTTTCTCTTCTAAATTACTCCCACAGAACATAGATTGATCTGTGGACACCTGAGGTTTGTGATAAATATCTAATGAGAATAAATACACCAAGACAAATCACACTGAAAGGCCAATGTATTTCCTTCAGCTTCTGTCAAGGCCTGAAACCCAAATATGGACGCAGTTCAAGCATTTCATGCGACAAAACTGTTATAATATAATGACTTAAATTGTAACTGTTCAATTAAATAAAAATATTTCAGTGAAGTTATAAGCAAACCCTTAAAAAAAAGTTAAGTAGTGTTTATCTGTCATAAGATATCATTATGCAGTGCCTGTAGCTCTCCATAGAGCTTTATGTTTTTTAGCTGAGTAAAAGAACAGTAAACACCTTTTTGAAGTGTCGTATGTGAAAAGAAATGAAAGTTTCTGGGTATTTTTTTGAATGAGTTGATTTACCGTCATCACAAAATATTAACATATTATTATTTACTATTCAGATGTCAAGGGACTAAACTGAAAAATTAAAAAATTATGCTCACCTAGTTGTAGCAAAAGGCATTTATTACTGAAATTTAAAACCTTCCTGCATGTTCTTTTTTTTTTTCTTATTCTTCTGTAAAGCTTTATGAAAGACAATTCTTCTTACTTGTAGAAAAAAGGACTATATCTTATCACCTCAATGGTTCTACAAGGGCACTTCAATGGTGCTACTCGCTCAGAACCTTTATTAAAATAAGTGTACAAACACAACTGGTCCACATAAACAAACAGTGGAATAAATCATTGTCTTTGTACCTCTGCTTCTGAAAAATCTAGAATAAAGGTCCATTTTGTCAGGAGGCCTGCCAGTTTACTATGACCCTCAGTTTGACCTGTTTTCACAGTCTTAATAATCTGAGATACTGAAAGAACACAAAACAGTTTTTAAGCAAGCGTCATACACACTTCATGGACTATAACTTCATAAATCTAAATGTGAAACAAGAACCATTTTTTTAATTCAATAGCTAGCTCTGAAATACAAATTTCTGAGACCCATTTTTGTGAGAAACAGTTTCTTTAGGACAGGCATGAACAGGACTTATATAAAAGACTTACAAGGACTTACATAAGGTCACCAATATCCATTATTAGGTATGACTTCAAAACTAGTGTACCTCCTACTGAATTCAGCTTCAAGATCTGAAAAATTCTTTTTATACACTCTTAGGAAAAAAGCTGTCCTATTTCCCTTCAGTTGCCTGTGAGAAAAAAATCATTATCTTTTAAACTCTAGCCAAATACACAAACCCCAAGATCAACGTTACTGTCAAAGATTATTCAATTACATCCTTCTAAAAACCACTAAAAGTAAACCTTTGTTATAAAGCAGTCCTTTTCAAATTGAGGAAAAAGGAATCCATAAAATATTGGATGAAATAAAATATTTATTCTTACATGCAAGAGAAGGCCTACTGGTATTTTTGACAATAAAGTGCAAATGGGAGGTGAACTAAACAAGAACAGGACCTTCCTGCTGTACATCTCCACATGCATGTGATTACTGCACAGGTATGTTTGCAGGAAAAAATAGATTTTGCAGTTGAAATTTTAGTTCTGGTTGTTCAAAGGTCCCCAGAACATTTTTGACAGATTTCCATTGCTCAGGGTAGAGGCCAAGCCACTAGTGTTTTTTTCCCCTATGGTTTTTATTGGCTCATTTAAATAGACTAACCCAGATGGCAATATTCCTGGCATCCCACCTTTAACTGCCCGACTGGATTGACTCACAAAGAGCAAAAGTGATTCCAGGGAGCTGCCAGTCACAGTATGGACTTATGAAAAAGAGATGGTCATGGCAAATCTCTGTAGATGTAGATAGTAGGTTAACTTTCTTAATGGACAAAGTGTTACATTTATTTATACAGAGGTGAATATAACTATATGTATGCTTGTTAATTTACTCATATCAATTCACTGATATGGATAAAAAATGGCTTGATGACATAAAAAAAATTACACTTATTAACTGTGTTTTTATTGCTGGACTAAATTCTCACTGGGTGATATTCATCCCACCCACACATAGGAGTATGACCTATCATACATTTTAGCTACTCAGATCAGTTAGACTTAAAGGCAGATCTGAAAAATCTTACTACAGTTGTAAAGCAGAGATGCAGAAGAAAGATGACTATATATTCTTTACATCCAACTGAATTCAGTGTAAATTTCCTAATTGATTTCAGTTTGAATGGGTTTTAGAACCAGGTTCTTAATCACTGGTCATGCTTTCAGTTTAGGGATATCAACAATAAAGGAAATACTTAAATTTATTTTAAATTGTGAAATGATTTCTATTAAGAATTGGCAGCTGCCAACATTCCAGAAAATGAGACTACTAATTTATATGCCAAAATAGCAGCATTTAACTGCTGAGAGACTTGATAAATCTGTCTCTCTTGAGATAGAGTCTAAATGACTATTTGCTAAATCAACTATGTTTTTATAATTGTGTAAGGTTATATTATTTGTCCCAGCATGAAAATAGGAATGAAAAGTTTTCTGCATGGAAACTCATCTACTTGACTTAATCTGATCCCATACTGGATGTTATACTGCTGAAACCATTTTAATGATAAGAAGCAGCCTGAAGTTACGTAGGTCTTCTTTTCCTATCAAAATAATCAAGAAACACTTTATTATAACAATCAAGAATATTATATAATTGGTCAAGATTTAACTTAGAGTTTAGACTTAAGAAATAATGCTAACAATATTAGTTTACTGTCCTTAATGATGTCAAACTTCATAACCAAGAATATTCCAAAAGACATTAGAATGCATTGGCCACACAAGTTATCTGGATGTTTCAAAGGTAAAATTCAGTAGCTTAAAAATACAATTAAAGGAACTTTACTTACTTCGGAATTATAAACAGTGACAGAAAACATATGATGTACTGGATTACAGTCCCTAAGCTTAAACATTTTATTTTACTGCTTCTAGTGATTAGTGTCTGCAGAATAAATTGAAGTTAATGGGATAAATATACAAAACCCAATTTAATATTCATGCATGTAATAATTTTGTATCAAATTACAGTGGTAATCACGAATGGTAAAATTCTGATGAAATTAAGTTAAATCACATAAATCAAATATGTTTAAGTTCTCAAACAACACCACCCACATATTTTCTGTCTCACAGCTGGAGACGACATAGTATTCTGCCTTTTTTCTCTAGTCATATTTTTAAGCAATATCTGATAGAAATGCTAGTTCTTATAGGAACCTTATGTTGAACTTTTCAATGAGTTCAAACCAAATGATTTTCATTTGCACTTAAGTTATAATACTTTTTTATTGTTATTTTATTTCTTGATTTAACTGTGGTCCTTAAAAGCTACTTGTGCCTAAGATCGTAGTTGCACCAAATTTCTATCACCTCAGATCATTGTATACCTATAAGAATGAAACTCATATCAAACATGAAACGGTGGGCTTATAGTTGCTATGGAATTATTTCAAAGAAGTCAGGGATGTAATAGTTTTGCAGTCATTTTCCCCTGAAAACCATTTTTTGTCACCAAGCTTGACTACAGCAATAGTTTTCATAAGCCTCAGAAAACACAGATGGTGTAGTAGAGTGGCTTGATATAAATAAACTACCTTGCCTTTCTGTATTGAATTTCCTAAGTTTCCAGTATTTCAGTTCTTTTGTGAGAGTTGTAAATAAATGGTCTCTGGTGATCCTGTGATTTCACTTGTTTGTATAACTAAAGGTGCAGTCAAGTTTGATAATCGTGACTGGGAGTTAGTCAATTGATATCCTTGCTTGAAATAGCTATTAACACAGAGAACAAGAAAAGCCCTGCACATTGTCCACTCTCTCTCTTCCCAAATGGATCTGTCATTGTCCAATTAATTTCACTTAGGGTTTGTAAGACCACAGCTCATATTGTGCAACATAGAAGCAGTGGTTCATAATTCCACTATCAAACATGTAACACCTTTGATAAATATATACACAAACATACAATCAAGCATAAGAAATACACAACAACAAAGAATAGAATGTAAGAAAATGAGAAAAGAATATTCGGTGTGTGTACAAATACATTTCACTATTCTACTGATGATTTATGAAGCCTTTTCCTCTTCAAACTTCACATAAGTGATCTTGATGATAATTTGTTGAACATCTTAGTTGAGAAAGAGCTTTAAACTAAATGTGTAGACAGTAGCGAACTCTCTGGTTTGAGTATTTCAACGAATTTGTGTGAAATATTAAAGTAAGAATATTTCAACAAGATCTCATTCAATTAAATTAATAATTTTAGACTGATGAAGATTTACTTTTCATAAATGCTTCAGAATTCATCCTCGATATTTGGAATTCACTACAGTATTAACTCCTGGCATTGCAGCGAATATAATGGCATCTGCCAGTACAGCATCATAGAATGTCCTGAGCTGGAAGGGACTTGCAAGAATCATTGACTCCAACTCCTGGCTCTGCACAGGACACCACCAAAAATCACAGCATGTGCCTGAGAGCACTGTCTGAATGTTTCTAAAGCTCTGGCAGACTTGGGGCTCTGACCAATTCCCCAGGGAGTCTGTGCCAGTGCCTAACGACCCTCTGGGTGAAGAACCTTTTTCTAATAAAAGCAAAACTTCATTCTAATAATATACAATATCAGGCAAATTTCAGGGGGAGTTGTCTGTTTTGGCTTATCATTTTCTCTACAACTTAATAAAGTATGGTTTTACAAACTCTATGTCCTTTTATATTTTCTCTTCGTCATACTTGTTTGACTTCCAACACACTGTTTTTCCTTCTCTTTTCCTTATCTAGAATAACTTTGCAGGATTTTGCATGTTCTGATTAGATGTTTGCAGTGCCAAACTTTTGCTTGAAAGATCTTTCTCTTTCCAATCTCCATAACCCTAAAAAATCAATGAAAGATATCTTACAAACATAAGAATGAGTATTTGACTTTCTCATCTTACACATCTACTCAGTCTTATCTAGCGCAGTCTCTAATTCATGTTCTTACTTACCGCATTTTCTGCATCCAAAGCCTTTCTTAAACCAAAATTTCAGGATACAACTTTCAACTTGACAGCCTATGAAAATCACCAAGTTTCTAATTTCTGAGAACTCAGTGTTCTCTTAATTAAGCTGACCTAATTATGACAAAAACCAAAGAGAAAATACTTCACTTTTTGAAGTGTCTTTAAGGCACTTTAGAATTGAGCTGGCATTTAACTAAGGCATTGCTGATGAATTTGGGTATTTAAGCCCACCCTAACAGTTCAGGAAGTTTCAGGGGCTTAACACCTAGGCTCAAGCTAGTAAATTTTCATGGAATTAATCCTTTTAGGAAAGCCCTTTAGCTAACATTGTTTCAGTTTAAGGCTTTAAGGAATCTGTTTTGATTTAAATGAAATGAGTTCTTGAGTATTTAAAGTAGTTTATCTGTTATTTTTCAGCTTTTGGGAATTCCAGACTTGAGTCTCCTTTAATTACAGGTACTATAAATTGCAGAAAAGCCTTGATATATAGGTCAAATTATTTACACCTCAAGTTCTACCAATATTAAAGTGAAATAGAAGGAAAACAAATTTGCCCTGCCTCTCTCCATGATTAAGCTGATCTTTACCCACAAATGCAAAGCTGTTGATGTTGAGCAGTGCCCTCTACACCTGTGCTACCCTGAACAGTGCCTGTTACAGCATAAAAAAAGCCTTTCAGCAACACTAATCAGGGACAATATGGAAATAAAGAAGTTTTTAACAATGCTAGCAGAAAGTGGATAATTAATATGCTAAAAGAAAATTCTTGGTAGCATCCCTGAGCCGAGCTAGATCTCTGGAGTCAATTAAGAGACAACTAATAAAAACATTTTATTTCTTTCTCAAAGAAATGAGATGTGATAGACACTATACAAGGAGAAGATCTGATACTGCTTATGTAGGACATTCTTAATTAGGTCCTGCACTGCGTATCAGCTTAATTTAACATGGTAAAACTCAATTATGCTGCTTTAACTCAGACAAGCCCTTGCACCAGTTGAAGTCCTTAAAATGGTGTACAATTTGCTTTTAAAGTTTAACAACTTCTAGAATGTGTCTATTGACATTTGACATTGTTCCCTTAAATAAGTCTGTCAAATATGGAATCATCATTTCATCATTTATCCACTCATTTTAATGACTAAGCTAGTTTTACTTTTTTTTTTTCCCTGTTGATTTCTGATGGCTCTGCATAGTCAATTTGCTGATGTGAAAGACAGCTGGAACCTCTCATGTTTTATGAATGGTAAGGCAAAACTCTGACCTCAGTTTAAACTGTGCAGGATTACCGACAGCAACAAGAAAAGTGGGAACATAATCTAAAGACAAGTGTTCTGCATTTGAAACAGCACAGTTAATTTGGCTTTTTTATCTATTTCTGTCACAACATTTTGTAGCTTTCCATGCAAAAGTAGCAATCGCACATTTTCTTTTGAATGATGCCCCCCTCCTCCAAGCGCAAACTCAGAAGAAAAGAGAAACTCCTGGAGAACACCATCTAGTTTGAACAAAAAGTGTTTGCCTGCACCTATAGCCAGTCCTTAAACATGATACCAGCCGTTTTAGGCTAGTACAATGAAATACATCACAAAACAAGTCAGAAAACAGAAGGACTTTGCCTTGGTTTCTCTGCAGGGAAAACAGTTTAAAAACTTCAGAATATCAAGTGCAAATTCAAACAGCTTTTAGCTGAAAGTCAATGACACACAGTAAATATGCAAACCCAAAAATGCTGAATTAGGAAACACTTTTGGATGAGAGTCACTTGTGAGCAGGAAATGCTGTCTTAGGAAATAAAAAATAGTGCAGCTTGTATTGAAAATTATTAGCTTCTTCTGAGGACCTAATAAAATTTGGGATCACAGGAATGAAAGATATAATTCAAAATATCCATGTATACAAAGATTGAAAATAATTTATTCTTTTTACTTTTTTTTCACATGAAAACTAGAATTTTCTGATTTATTTTTGTTTTTCAAATTTTTCCACTTATAAATCCTAGGCGTACCTTGGGTGTTACTCACCTGTCAATGTCTGGAGAAGACTATGAAGCTTAGATTCATTAAATAATAATTTGTGCTGTCTCTCTCTGTCTTCCTCTCCTGCTGTCTTAGCCTACTGAGAACCTTCAGCCCAACTGGGGAGAGAGAGGACTGGGAAGCTAAGTGAAGGGACACACAATTCTTCCAGTCCTATTAAGAAATTTCTGTGAAAATCAACTCTGTTCATAGGTGGAGAAATACAGCAGTCAAGTTTTCAACAAGACTGCTTCTCTGAAACTCCAGCACTGGGAAGGACCAGTCACATTTATCAGTCTCAGGAAGCGATAAGGCACTATGCAAACACCACGCTCAGCAAAGCTCTGTAGGAAACAATAGCAAGGTTTCTTAAACATTATCACACTTTAGGCTAAGACTAGAAGGCTTTACTACTTTTCTGAGCTGAGACTGAAAAATCAGACAGGGGATGGCTGGGCACTGGAACAGGGTCCCCAGGGAAGTGATCACAGCACCAAGCCTGACAGAGCTCTAGAAATGCTTGGACAGCACTTTCAGCACATGATCATTTTTGGGACCATCCTGTGCAGGACCAGGAGTTGGACTCAATGATCCTTGAGGGTCCCCTTCAACTCAGGATATTCTAGGAGATTGTACAGGCTGAGAGTTTGCAGTAAGAACAAGTAAAGTATCAGCATGTTTTAATTATTGTTTTAAGTCGCAGAACTTAGACAAGTTCTTTTTAAGCTTTAAATAAATTTTTCTTGTCGTTTTGAGTTAGAACACGACACTGAGTGTACCCAATGTCTTACAAAACCTAACCACCTACAGCAAATTCCAAATTTATAAGACTTCCCCAATTGTAAGCAAATTCTTCCTGAATATGCTGTATAGCTGAATACTACATTCTCTGAGGGAAATTAACAATTTTAGAGGGTTATTTTTCCAGAAGCAGAAATAAACATAAAAGATTGCATTAGAAGAGTCCACTAAAAATAAATCTGGTTTATTATTTGGATAATCCCTTTATTTTGTAGGGTGATCATGGGAGAGAAAAAAATATCCTCAGGACTTTACTAGCATCCAAAATGCTTCTTCAGTTTGCTTTACTAATTTGCAGTCCTGTTGAGAAATCCCTAATATACAAAACCCCCATGTCTTCTTAACCCAATAAAAAGCTCTAGACAGAGATATATAATTTTATCATATGAAAATTGTGTTCCTTGAAAAATGAGAGCGGGGAAAGTGAATTATGCTATTTGTAAAATGTAAAAAAATGTGTGGCACTCTTCAGAATTTTGCAGACTCGTGATTTTTACCTGGCATTTTAACTGCCAAGTTTACAAGAAAAAAATGTCAAACAAGATGTTCGTGTTTCACCATATTTGCACAAAGTATTTAACCTGTGTAAATATATTGTCTGATAGTAAAATGACTAGCCTCCTGAAGAAAAAGACCTGTAATTACATTAAATGTTAGTTCTCCATTCTCTTATCATGACATGCTTCCTCTCTTGATTTTTAGTTTTTATTTTTCATAGCTCTGAGAAATACAGCCCTGAAAAAGGTCTCATTTTGAAGTCTTATTCCATACTCTGTAATGGTTAAAACATCTTCAGGGAGATTAAAGGAGCCTTAAGAGCCCTTTTTACAGATAAGAACCATGACACAATATAGCCTTCACTTTGGTTGACATAAGGATGAAGTAATTGAGATTTCTGAGGTTTTTGGATCCCTTGGCAACAGAAGCCCTGAAAGCTCACAGTTAAATTGCTGCAGTAAATAGATTTCTACCTCTGCCATTGGATGCTATCATATTCCCCCGTGACATTTTAGAAGGGAAAACAAGCAGGTTAGTCAAATGAACCTTGTCATGTTTCTTTTTTCTTGACAGTTTCTAATGTCCAAGCTCATGTGAACAATTCTGAAAGCCTCTTTCTGTTATGCAGTATGAATTTCTACTTAGTTTCCATGCAAAATTCTTCGGACCTGATGATGTGCTTGATAAAATTGCATTTCATATCTCCTAGATTGCTCTGTCTTTCATTTATAATCTCTGTCCTAAACATTTTTTCAGTTACCGTATTCTAGCAATAACTGTTACAACGCCATATATAAGATACTTATTAAGTGAAAAAGAAAAACTATGATGAGAAAAATTGAGTTTAGCAATTAGGCAAACACTAAGATAGGTACATCACATGGTATTCCATTTTTGCCTTAGGTTTAGGAACAGGAAGAGCTCCTGTGAGACAAAAATAAGCTTGAAAGCTGCCATCCAGACCATGCCCAGTACATTTTTCCATTACTTTTTCCCTGAGTGTCATTTAGTATATGCATGTATTTTTATTTTTATTTCTGTTGGAAATCTTAAATAGTTTTTTCTCTCCCACTCTCTGTGAGTTTTATCAAGCATTGTGTATATTTCCAATTTTCCAGCCCAGTACAGTGTTTTACTTCTGGTCTGAGAAATCACTGGAGACTGCAGACAAAAAAAAAAAACAAAAACCAAACCAGAGTAAATTTTTTCCTTCAAATTGCATTTCAAAAATCCTACATATTGAATGAATTAAACCTTAACTGTGTTCTCAATTCCTTCTCTGTTCACGTGTCATCGTATTATCTAAAAGTCAGGTGAAGAAAAATTCTAAAATTGGAGATTAAAGCCAAACTGTAAAAAGGAGGACTTAAAAAAGGCATCTATGTTTTTGTGCATTTTTTGTTTTATATACACAATAGTTTCTAAACATCTGCAGTTAAGCTGGTTTCAAATAATTTTCACCTAGTTTAAGCCCAAGCTTTAAGCTATATTTTCTCTGGCTGAATTACAAACTTGGTCTTCCCTCCTTCCTGCCCCTGGTGAAATACTAGTTGATATTAGCAATGTTATTTTCTATTTCCATGTTAACAATGCCTTTGGAAAATAAGCTATTAAAGAAACATCCAGATTTTTTTTCCCCCGTCCATTAAATCATCACCTTACAATTTTACGGGCAATAAATGAGAAGTTTTGTTTTATACACACTGCCAGGAAGATGCTTATTTATAAATTCATATTTATATATGCATTCATTGAATAATAAATTCTAAAGTGATGGTATACATAATTTAATGAAATGACCTTATGTTTATGCTTCCCAAATGGGCAAAAGGTGGCAGCTTGCCTTTTAAGATGGGAAAACTGTTCCAATACATTTCCCACAACTAACTGTAAAAATTCTTCATGGTTTGAAAATTATAGAATTTTATACATATGTATTACTTCCTCACACCTTGTTTGTGAACTGTATGGTTTCAAAAGAGACGAAATAGAATTTGTCCTCTGTTCTGTCCTCACCAGCATTATAAGACATGAGGAAAGATCACATTTGCTTTTGTCCTTATATAGCGACATCAAAATACCAGTTTTTGAGGGTTTTCAGCAACAACAACAAAAATTTGTCACTTCTGCAAACAGAACAAGTAAGCAATTTAAGTCCTTTTGGTGTCATCCTTGATTCTCATGAAATTTCCAACCAGCTCACATTTTTCCAGTAGCAGCTCAGTGGCACTAGTGCTTAATTAGTTGACTTATAAATGCAACACAAATCTAAATGCTTAAGGGAATTGTTTATATATTTAGGGTTTGTATTTGTCTTTGGCATGGGGACTTAATATATTCAATTCAACCACAGAAATATGCACTCAACACAGTTAAACAAAGAAGATAAACCAATTTCTGTTCGATGAGAAGATCAAATCCCTTCACTGGGTTATGTGGTAAACTGAAAGAGGACAGAGGCACATGGGTGTGGGGGGGGCACTGCCCCAGCCTCTACCCAAGATGTTACAGGAGATGATCTGCCCCTCACCGGGGTGGATACCCATTGCTGCCAGGCCAGGGAAAAGCCCTCAGGCAGCTGAGTGGTTTGAGTAGGAACAAGTTCAGGAAAATAGAGGAATAAGGGGATAAAAGGAGCCAGTAACAAGTAGGCAGGGTTCAACACTGCGCTTGTCTGGCCATGCTCTGTACCTGATCTGTCCTGTCTTTTTATTAAACTTCATTTCTGACTGTATTCCTGTGTGAGAGGCTCTCTATCTTATGAGCATGGATTTGGGATGTCTGAGTGGTAGCAACTGGAGTAGGATCATGAGCCACATGCCTGAGGGCCACATGCAACATGTGAGGTTCTGCTTGTCAGCACAGGACCAAACATCAGTCTGGACTGGCTGTTGAGTTGGGTAAGTGGCCTGGGATCCAGGAACCAAAGATGCCATAAGTCTTTGTAAAGAGGCAGAAAGATCAGAGTGTGAGAGGTATCTACTGGAAGTGCCAGGGCATCTGTGCTGAAGGGACCTGAGGGACCTGAGAGAACTGAATGGGAATTGTGGGAGTGAGTGCACACTCGTGTGTAAATGTTCATGTGCACACTGAGGCAACTCGGGTTAAGAGGACTCAGGGCCCACCAGTGGGTAGACTGAGTTTGACATCTAAAGGCCAGTTATTGGGTACACACATGAATTCATATGTGTGGCTAAGCTTGGTAGCAGCTGGACGTTAGAACATGGAGCTGTGGCAGCTTCACCTCTGCCCGATTCAGCTTTCACACAATTTGTGCACATCTTCTCTGTGTTTAAGAAGTGTTTACAGTTACAGCCTTGGAAGATCATCTTTGTTTTTAAACATTTTAAAACAGAAAGATTCTACTTGACACACAAATATTGGAAATAATTCATTAAATATTTGACCTCAATCAACACAAAATTATTTTTATTTCCTTCTCAATATAGTTTTTCTAATCTTTAGACATTTCACTAGATTATGTGTTACAAGAGGAACAAACATGAATAAGCTCAGTTGTCTGAGGACACAACACCAATCCTAACTAACACATCTTCAGATTCAAGACACATGACCTTTCAGAACACAGGGCATACAATTTCCTCTCACAGTTTTTATTTGTGAAAAAAACCTTAAAGTTCATGAACAGGTATTGAAGATTCTCTTTTCAAAGCAATCAGGTACCACTTAATATTCATTTTTCCTTCAAAATCAGAGTGTTTTAGGAGAGAAGAAATACTAATAACTACATAAGGCACCTTACCTTACAGGGTAAACTTGCTGTTACTGCTGTTCCACTACTTCCATAACACAACTTTTACGCTTGCAAAAATGAACAAAAACAAATAAACAAACAATCCCTTGTTTCAAAAAGCCATAAAATAACAAAAAAACCCTCCACTCTCCATACAGTGAAGGTGTTTATCTGTTTTGGGAACTCTTCCATAGCTTGGAAGCTTTCCTTCAGTTAAAAGTGATTCAGAATAGAGGACAGAAATGTTAAAAAATTAAAGACTTTTATGAGAAAGGGTTGTGCTAATTACAGTCACAGCTAGGTTCAGTAAATACGGCAGTGATGCTGATTACGACGAGTCTAGAGTAATTTTGAAGAACACCAGGATAGTTAGATTGCTTCAGATAGTTGTAAAAGGCTAAGTATAGATAGTTAATTTAATTTATGCATATACATACATAAATACACACACACACACATGCACACACCTAGTAAGATTGCAGGTAATTTATGGGAAAAAAATTACTAGTAAACCCATTGAGGGTTAAATACACATTTCTGGATTTACAGCATCAAAGTTTACATTTCTACTTCTGGCTAGCAAGTAGGCAGCATATACTACCTTTTATTAATTATCCCTTTTTGTCTTTAATTTTCTGTTTGTTCACATCAATCTTTTAGATCCTTTTAATGAAAAGCCAATGCATCGAATCTCAGATCACAAAGACAGAACAACATGGAATTCATCCCAGCTGAAATAAAACATTTGAAATGCCTCATAGTAAAACAGATCTATATTAAAAGTTGCTGTGCTGAGGAGGAGGTCAATGATCTGAGGAGGGTGAGAACCTCCAAAGGACATGAACAAAGATTTCAAATAGTAATGTCAGCACTCTCTTCAATTCATGTCTCTCTACTGTTGACAAACAAAACGTAAGCATCCATATCTTTAGGAAAGGAGAACACATGGTATTTTTCCCTTTGTCACGACTGTCCGGTATATCCAGGCCTCCAAAGACAAGACCAGGAGTCTCCTCCTCTTCTGAATAACTCTCTTGTTCATTATTAGTAAGTGAACAAACTAATGTTCCTGCTTATTAACCCCTCCAAATGGCTTTTACATGTGGATTAGATGTTTTCCGGCATATATTTTCCCCTTAGTCATGGGAAGAATAATGGGATATGGAATATTCATAATGGAATAACCTGACAATGCAACATCTAAACATCCAGAAATAATAAAGAGAAGTTGTGTTTGACAAAATGTAAGTGCCTGCACATGCAAAACGAAAAGCTTAAAAGTGAAACTGCTTTTACTGATAATTCATTCAAAAGTGAAAGGAGATACTGAAATGCACAGATTTTTGAGTAAATTTAAGACTTCCATTATTAAAACAATTACATATATTATAATGGTAGCACTGAAATCACAAACCCCTTCTAAGTAAAATTGCATACACCACAGCAATTTAAAGCAGAGAGTTGTTCTCTTGAGATCTGTAATGTTTTAACCATGTTTATCTTGAGCAAATACTGTGAACTACTTGCCTTGCGCTTTTCTCTTTTACAGTATGTCACGGTACAACAGGGCTAGTCTTGTAATCTTCTACTATAAAACAGGGCCTTCAGACTGTATTTAAGATCAATAAAATTCTACATCCTTACAAAAAATTTAAACAAATAATCTTGCTTACAAAACATTTGAATATTTTTGCTGACCTTTCCATACATGTAAGTTCTTAATGCTCACAAAGGGATGATCTAGTAACCACAAAGCAAGAGATATTGTTATTTACCTAGTTTAAGAAGGACTTGCTTAATGAAAGCCAAGAAGAGATTCAGGCTGCTGTAAAGGGAGAAAACATAGGAGAGCACTGAGAAGAGGGTTTTTTTCTTTAGCACACCAGAGCCAATTCTCAGCGTGAAGCCAGAAACAGCAATGGCTGTTGAACGACTGACTAGATGCAGTGGTTCAGACCAAGTTAACTCCAGGGAAGCAAAAACAATTACTCGCCACAAGAGTTTCTGTCTGAATTATTTTTTTAAATCTAGAAATAAAACATATAAGAAATAACAGTAAGACCAATCACAATGTTTTATCAGTTCTAGTAGGCACAATTTCCAACACGTCTCACTTTAGTCATCCTAATACAGAAGAAATTTTATCTTTTCCCCTTAAAATACCACATACTTTGATTTATAGCATTTTTCTCAAGTAACACTAACTCAGAAATGCTTAAGGGGATGCATATTTTTGGACCACCACTATGTGTAGTGTCACCTCCAAGATCCACCGTAGTTTGGAAGGTTCCATCAGAGCCTTTCTAACTGAAGACCAAGCACAGCTATGGCAGAGAAAGACAGTAAATTCCAGTCATTCTTCAGCTGGCTACCAACTCTCAAATGCATGAGTAGAGGGAGCGATTTTCCAAAGACCAGTTAGAACATCTGCTGCTATTCAAAACCTTCTTTAACATGTTACATTAACACCTTCTCTGTGAGAGAGCAGAATGAATGCCCTGCCTTTGCCATTTCAGGTCCATAATCTACAGAGATGTCAAGGATTGAGGTTTTTAATACAGTCAAAATCCACACACTGTAGGATTAAAAAAGAAGGTAAATTAAGAAGTGGACAGGCACTGCAGGTGGCACAGGTGTGCACTATAATAGACATAATTTTAGAAATTGAGTTCTGCTTGAGAGTATAGATGGGTTTTGCTGCTTTCTCAGATGCCTTGGAAATTTCCTATATGCATTTTTTATGTACAAAAGTGAAAATTATTACACGGTAAACTCTCAAAAAACACCATACAAATCAAATTTTAGAGATGTAATATTTATTGTTCAAATATCCATGTGATGCTTATTTGCAGTTACTGCTTGTTAACATTGTATACATATTTAGTGACTTGGTTTACATGCATAAATAGTCATCCTGAAATGACCTGACTAAAAATCCTGAGGGAAGCTATGAAGTTTGTTTTCCCAAAATATAGATCAGTTTTCTTCTCTTCAATCTTTTCAACTTTTTGACAGCAAAGAATGCTGAAAAATTCAGTGTTTTTGTTCTCTACCAGCTCTATTAATCTACCTCTTCACAAAGTACTTTCTTCATGTAAATCAGAAAAAAATTATTCTGTTTTATCAGAGGTAACAACATTCTTCCCTTTGTATTAAATTTCCATTAAAAATATTTTAAAAAACAGATGCATTGTCATCACTCAGTTTTCTTTGTCTCTATTTTGGAAGCATTATTTTATGAACATCTATCTGTGCAGTCATTATATTTGTAAGCAGTAATTTCTTGATTGTATACCTATATATGTGTATGTAGGAAATGGAGAAATAATGATTAAAGAAAATGGACAAATTAAGATGAAGAAATAGTATTCTAGGAGCAAAGTTTGTGTGTCTTCTAACATGCCAACCTTGTTATACATCAACACTGTAAAAGGTGTATGGTCACACAGTAGACAAATTAGATCTGCCAACAGCTACAAAGAAAGGAAAATGTAGGGGATTTCACGGTACAAGAAAAAAGCATATTCTCTTATTTTATCTGAATTTTCATAGAAACCTATTGTGTTGTTTAAAATAAACATATGTAAATAAAGTACTTCAGAGAAAAGAGTCCTCAGAAAGGCTTTCTTAATAACAATAGCCTAGTGAATGGAAAACTGAATCCACCTGAGTATAAAAAGCTTATAACCAACCTCTCTTCCTTTTCCTCTGATTCAGCAAAGCAGAATAATACCTCGTTGCCTGTACAGTCTTTCCGTTCTAGGCCAGGAAAAACATACACTACCTGACAGAGCCTGAGATTCCCTGGTGCCAACCTTCAATTTAATTATACAGACAGAAAGGATACTGAAAAGAGTGATGTGTCAGTAGCTATCAAGATCATTAAATATAATTCCTGTGAACAAAATGTCGAGTCATTTTCAAGAGGCTGAAATGGAATGGCTCCTGGCCTCTATCAAACTTATTTTGAATCAATATCTGGGCTATCTCTGCTTATCACATACAGAATATGCCTTTATAAAAATTTGAGTTGAAGAAAAATATTCTGACCCTGTGAAGAAAAGGCTCCAGGGTAGCAACCTCAACTCTGACAAGTTGTTCCCCAGGTTTGCTGTATTTGCATCCCACACTTAGATGAGCTCATTTGGTAGCAGAACTCCCAGGTGTACATTACTTTGATTTCTGGACCCTGTGACTAACCCACATGCATCTTCTAAAATAAATTAAGGTCTGCTTCCATTTACTGACTTTAACATTTCCAAAACTAATGCAAATTCATTATTGATTAAGTTACGCTCACAAAACAGTTTTAACTGCTGATTCTAGTTTCATTCTAGTGCTTCTCCAGTACACGGCCATTACAGCTATTGAGTCACTCCTGATTTATACATACACATACAGGAAAATTTCTGATGCTGTGTTAAGAGTAGATGTAGGCATTGGCCAGAAAAAAAAAAGAAAGAATATTTTCATGCACAAAGCTTAATTTAAAGCATCCAAGAACCTATCGGTATTTAACTATTGATTCAATTATATGCATCCACAAGCCTGAGAATATTTAGGGTTTTATTTAAGAGAAAAACTGAGTACCTCACACTATCACAGAATTCAGTAGACCATGTTGTAATTTCAAAGCTTTAAAATACTTTTACTAAACCTAGCAATCAAGAAAGGCAGCGTAAAGAAGAACACAGGCATGTTTTCTGAAATGTGTGAAAGAAGGCACTAACAATCAGTTAAATCTTTTCCTGCTGTTTTGCCCCAGTTTCCTTTCACACATTTTTAAAGAAAACGACCCTGAATATATTTGAATGCATAGTTTCCCATCTTTCCTTCACAGTTATTCTAACCAAGACTTCAATTGTCAGCTTGAAACCTATAGATTTAAATGAAGTATGTGTCTAACTTGACTCTTTCCAGAATGCCTGTAGAAGATCCAGAGAACTGAGTCAATATAACACAAACACCAGTCAGTGTAATATAAGCAATATACACACATATTATGTGAGGCCATAAATACTTTGATTGCTTCAGCCACCTCTTCTAATATGTGACAACAACAAAAGAAGGAATGAGCATGATGAGATCATATCCTCTTTCTCCTTCTCTTGTGAAATACATCATTCCAGTAACAAACCATTAGCAGGAATTAAACGAGAGGTTAAATAGTTGGGGGGTTTTGCCTATGGTATCCTTATACTCAGTATAAAGGAAATTGAGATCATAATTGTAGGAGAATAAAACAAATTGTTTTATTAACAATGTAAATATAAAAATGAGCAGAAAACAACATTGATAATGACACAGGAGAGAAAGTTTAGAGAATGCAACTCCCCTGAAATATTTTTGTGACATGTTTGTGTCTAGACCCTTTGATCTATTATTCTTGCAATGAAAGCATGAGATGATTTTTCTATTTTATAAAGACTATAAGAGGTTACGGGAGCCCCTGGTGGCCTAGTGGTTAGATCGCAGGACCTTCACCGCTGAGGCCTGGGTTCGATTCCAGCCAG
>JAWMRA010000001.1:104285266-104395873 GCA_035584735.1 Pseudotriccus pelzelni | reverse complement strand
TGCTAGTAATAAATCCTAATATTATTTTCTCCCCAATCAGATCTCTTTGTCTGCATAAACTTTCTCTCGTCTTAGAGCAATTTGTGGGGGGTGTGGTAAAAACTGTCCCCTAGGCAAACCCATGACACCTCTCCCCACCAGAAGTTGTGACTAACGAGGCCCCTTTGCGTTTCTTAACAGACTGGTGGAAACAAAGGTGATACACTGGATTTCACCAAGGAAAGGAAGATCTTAATACACAGAATTTGAGTACTACTGTCTACCTATCTGCCTTCCACCCCAGGTTTCCTCAATAGATAAGCTCTTCTGAAACCAAAATATTACACCCAGGATATTGTAAAAGTGGCACATAAAGTATATTTTGGCATACGGACTTTCGTACTGACCGCTCAGAGTCCTACCCTCATCCAGGTTTCAAGAATTCGTAACTTGCTTTACTCTCACAATTGCAAAATAAATCTTCATTTCCTGCTTTACATTACCGAAAATTATCCTTTGGCTCTGGAGAAGCTGTGTTTCATTAAACTGAAATCCTAGAATAGAAGTTTCAAGAAATTGTGTTTCCTTAAGCATAAGAAGATCTACGTGAAAATTTAGAAACCGTGAAGTTTCTAAAAATAAAAGGAAAAACTGAGAATATTTCCATGGTTTTAAAGTTCGGGAATGGTTTTATAATAAGGAGGAGAGAATACTGCAATTGCTTGAAAAAACATGATTGAAGAGAGGTGAGGTTTCTCCCTCTGACACAGGATACTTGAGGTATTAATTTCGCAATGTATGCATTATTCATCCAATTTCTTAAACAAAATTCTAAATTATTGTAGTGAACACTACAGAGCTAATATTCATTCTGTATTTTGTTCTCTTTCTTCATATTGGAAACAATTCTGCATAGTGTCACACATTGATTAAAGGCCTTTGGGAAACCTCAGACAACCTGACTAAAATATCACAGCTTCTTATGTAGGATAAAACACGTAAAAGTATTTTGCTTTTTATCCACCAAGTCTTTATGTTTAACTACAGGTCTATGTGAACTCCCACGTACTTCCCTTGTCCAAGCGTGATTGAGATAAAACATGTCTGGTTTTACGTTTCTACGTCTTTTATGTTTCAAGCAAAAGTATCTATTTTTTCTTTGATTTTGTTTTTTTTTGTTGTTGTTGTTGTTGTTGTTATTGTTGGGTGGTGGGGTGGTCACACAAGGCTGGGTTGGGGCCAGGCTGAAGAAATTTTTATTTTAACTATCCTCTTCTTGTGATGAATTGGAGCAAGTGGATGGAAGTAACAGCAGCACTGTTTCTTTTCTCCTGGATAGTATTTTCTGTTATCTGTGGCGATAGCAAAACCTGTTTTCATACTGATCCATTTGATAAACATACCAAACCAAAATGAAGGCTATTTATCAACTATATTTATATAAACCAGTTTGCACTGATAAGCTGTATAATTATAACCGTGAAAACAGGACATTCATATTTTCTGTATTGGAAGTGACATCTCTGGTTTGGCGATCATCATGTTATTTTAAAATGTACTACCTTTTTGATTGTATTTCATAGGAGTTACTTATCTGCTTCACTAACCTTCTATAACATTGTTGTTTGATGAACAGAAAAGAACTCATGTTCAAAAAATGTTCAGAAAACCAGCTGCTAAACAAATCTGATTCAATTACACTATCAGTAGCTATGTGTGATATATTAAAAAGAAACTATCCTGGAAGAATCTTCATTTTAAGATGTTTTGACACCACTGCATATTTCCAGATGAAAGTCTCAAATGAACTATACAGATAAATGCAAGTTATAGCCAAGTCATAAGTTACCAACAGTAAGTTTTCCATCTGCATGTTTTCCAATAAATTAATTTCTTGCTCTATTAATTTTTGCTGAGTTTCATAAATAAACACATATTTTTAGACTAATCTTAATATTTTCTTGAAACTTCTAACACACATGAAATTAATATCATCTTATTTTCAGATTCAAAGGATGATGAAGTTTTTTTAGAAAGAATAGTCCACTTTCCCAATGAGAGTTTACTTTATATAGCATGATATAAAAAATTACTAAATTATTAGCAAAATAATTATTTTTCTGAATTTTATTAATTTAGCAGATAGATATTAATAAATGAATTATTATATTTTATTCATTATTGCAGATTAATAAAGCAGGGGCATCTGGTAAGATCTGAAGTCCATGCACATGCAGGTAACATTATACTACTCCTCCCCACTCCATAGAAGTATTTTAGAGCCATAAGTCCTTCAAAATTTTTAAAATATGAGTTCCCTCCTCACTGTAGTAGAAATATTTCAGCATCCCGAGAACTAATTTTACTTTTCAGTGAAATTTTTAATAGATAACCTTATTGCAGCACACTCCCAAACCAAAAGATTTTATCTAATTTACTCTGCCACTCAAGTTTCTCGTGAGGTCTGATACATTTTACCCAGATGGCAAATTACTCGATGGTTCTCATTAGGAGAAACTCATGCATCTAAAAAAATATTTTTCTGCCTACAAATTGTCTGCTAACAACAAACGTATTCATTTGAATAACTTCAGTGAACGAGGAATGATCTTTCTCTTTTACAGCATGAACGGTGTATCTGCATTCACAGGAAGCTCCATCATGATTCTGACATTTATAGTGATTGCATTTTTTTGATCCACCCCCTCCAAGAAGCTGAGGGGGTGGGTCATAAAGTTCCCTGTGCTGTCAGAACATGTTATGTATATTCTAAAATTATGTTCAGCAATACTTATTTCTATTACTAGTCTTTTATGTAATTTTTTAATTAAACCTTGCTGAAGATATTTGCCTTTTCTGCTCCTGTCTGCACAAAGCCATCTCAGAGCTGAAGAAAAGAATAACTCATCCTATTCTGAGAAACACATAGTTCTGGGTTTTTTTGCTGGCATTCTGCTTTCGTCTTGCTGTGTTGCTTTCCATTAAAGCTATTCACCCTTTTTGTTTCTCCACAGGGGATATTTTTTTTACCATCTTCCCTTAACAGTCCTTTATCAGATAGAAGAGGTCAAGCTACAACGACAAATGGACCAACACACAACTCTAATTTGAGACCAGAACTTTGCTGACCCTTATTATTTTTTCAGATACAAATGTTTTGCTTTCCTTCAGTCTTTCATTCTCTTCCATCTGCCCCTAATGTCAAAAGGAGGATGTTCTCTTATCTGTCTCATTAATCATCTCTGACACTCAGCTAGAAGCCTTATCCACAGCAATCTTTCTGTAGCATGTGACAAGCTGGGTTCACCTCACCACAGAAGAGGACAGAGTCTTTGACACTGTGATCTACAGGCACAGTCTGGGTGCATTCTTCTGCTTTTTTAAGTGTTTTTTTATGTGGAATCTTCATCATACAGGGGCTTGTCAACCTATATTACCTAAGCATGACAAGATGAGACAACAGCAGCCTTGAGTATGATGGACAGGAGAAACTTTCATGCTGTTGTGTGATGACACTGACTGATAAAGCTGCCATAATGAAAATTATTAAACTTTTGTCAAAGTAACTTAAAGATAACTCTTATTGCATCTTTTAAGGCACTCACATATTTTTTCCTCTCATGGGCAGGTAAATGAGGTGTAGTAGGAATGTTGTTATATTTAATATAGCTGTTTATGTATATTTATAGTATAAATACACATATCTGTGCAAATGTGCATATCCTTTTGTATATAAGTACACATATACTACATATATATTTATATTTGTGAATATATAAATTTGTATAAATGCCATCTACCAAACTTCTAATATTGCAAATAGCTTTAATTACTTAAAATTATTTTTTTTCTTATGTAGGATGAAATCTTAGAGAATTTCTGTCCATAAAAATATCACAACAAATAAAATTTTTATATAAAATGTAGTTTGGATTGTAAAAATGATATAAATATTCTTAATGTATAGTAAAAAAATAGAAATATGACTAATCTCTGAACCTCAGGGACATGTTCTTACCTGTAAAAAAAATATCATTCATTATAGTAAAGAAAATACTGCATATTAACACATTGATTAGATTTTCTTTACCATTTACTTTGTCCATATTGCAGAAGAATACTACTAAGTTGCTTAACTAGTCTAAATGTTTGCAACAGCAAAAGCATTAATGTCCCTAAGTGGCACAGAATACTCATCAGAAAGGTATGTTACAATGTTCATTACAGTGCTCCAGAGTTACTTTTATTAGACTTAAAAGGAAGTACCTCATATCAGCTGGTTATCTTTTATATCACAACAGAATTCTGATATTTGTCAAATATAACTATTTGACTATTAAATGATGCATAAAAAAGGAAACAGTAAAACAGCATTTTTTTAAAAAGTCAAAAATAATTTTTTTCAAAATAATTATAAGTTCATAATTACTGTTCACAGAAAGATGTTCAAGAGGACTTACGATCAGTAATAACTAGAACTTTTCCTGACATATGTTTAGCAATTTTTGGAAAGTCTAATTGGAAAGATCTAAAATACAAATTGATATTTATCCAAAATTAATTCTGCAAAATTCACATATAATATTTCAACAATAAGAAATAACATTGTGGACACACTCAGAAATTGTGTATAATTTTCATCACGGCTGTTGTTCCAGTGTATTCTCTGATCTTGTCACAGCTGAGCCATAAACCACTGTCTGTGAAATGAAAAATGAAAAAAAAAACAACTCCTGTAAAACAGCATCTTCTGAGTAGAGTTTGATCTCTGTTAATCATTTGAGATCTAAGTGAGTGAAGGCAACCTTCTCCAAGCATCTAGAAACTTATGCTAGCTCTGTGCGAGCTAGTGCTGAAAACACAGAAGGACATGCAGATCCCACCTGCCAGCCAGCTCTCCTTGAACTGCCCCCAAACCTGGAAGCAATCTAGGTGTGCCCACACAATACTGAACAGAATCCCCCAAACCCAGATCCTTCAGGATACACAAGGCAGGTGAAAATTAATATCAAATGACTATTAATGACTGCATTTACAGTGAGTCACTGAATACATTTTTGCTGCATCTTAAAAAAGACATAATTTTCTTTTTCATAGAACAAAAAATCTTACATTAAATTTTTTCTTTTTGTTTCCTACAGGACCCTGACATAGTCCATGCAGAGTTTCAAATAATACTGTCCTTAGCAAACAAATGAAAAAAAAAAAAGGCAGAAAAAAAATCAGTGGTTCTGAGTCATTTAATGATAATACAAGTCACAACCTTTGTGTAACACTAGTCTAAAAATCACTTAAATATCTTCTACTCTCAGGTCCTGAAACATCAAATTTATATGAGAAGCAGCGCATACTGAAAGCAAGCAAGCAACCAAAACAACAAAAGCCCCGCCTCATGAGACTTCTGTATTGGCAAAGGGAAGGAAGAGAGAGACTGTAACTCACAACAATATTATGACTGTTGGTTTCTAAAGTGTATCATGTCAAAGCAGGCAGACAACCATATTTATCCCTTTGAAAGTAGAAAGTGCATAACAAAAAATTCTGACTCATTGTGGACCTACCAAAATGTCATTAAGAACTGCAATAAAATTAAAAAATATGGCCCAGAAGTGTTGCAAAAAGAACTCCTCATGGACCATATTAAATGTAAAAATAATGCTAAACAGTGATACAGAATCTAAAAATCCAATTTCCCAGCCAGGTTATGATAAAAGAAATACATACTTTTTAAACCCCATAACTCATTATTCAAAGCGTTTCTGAAAGTCTTTCTGTTTTCCCAAACTAGCTCATGTGTTGTCGGTTCCTAAAATATATTTCAGAACTAGGCATCATTTAGGAAATATGCAGTCATTTCGAAATGTAGTGACCTATGACATATTGAATCATGAGCATTTTGACCTTTGGTCTATTAAATAATACATCGTTTGTGTAATGCTTTTGGACAGTGTCTCCAAAACTATGTATACAAGGGCACAAGTTTAAGACTAGAATACAGAGACTTTTAAAATACAGACTGCTGTTATGGAATCTATCAAATAATTAAGAAAAGAGTAGGGTCAAGTGAGATATAACACAAAAAATGGTAAAGATTTTATTGCCTATAATATTGACATATTTTAATGCATTACAATCTGTTAACCAATTTGAAGAATACAGAAATTAATACAATGCATTCATATTGACCATAAGTGACAGGAATATAGGATTCAGACTTCATTTTTGAACTCTTCAATACATGCCTGAGCTACAGAGGCAGAGTTCAAGAGTCTTCAGTTTCAATAGGTCAAATGTTTCTGTCCAGTTAATAGCTTGACAAAGCACCTTTTCTCTAAACGATGCTTATAGATGACAAATTCTCATATAACATTAGAAGCTTGTATTTAACAGTCTTAGATGACTTCAAAATTTCAAGTCTTTCTGAAATGGCACATTAGCCAGCAGACAATGGACAAGTAACTTGGTGTAGCTGGAAGCAGATGTCCTCAGATATGGTTTTCCTGCACTGACCTGGTTCAGCTGCAAGTCTGACCAACAGGGTCATCCCAAAATGCCATGGTCCCCTAGAAGATGCTCCACATTCTGACAGAACCTTTAAATAATAAGTCTGCAAAAACAGATGACCTAGATATTGCCCAGAAAAACTGTTTTGATGGGACATATATCCAGTGATGTCTTAGCACAACCTGGTGAGTATTGTGGCTTGCATACAGCCACAATCCCAGTAACTGCTGCTCTCAGAAATTCTCATTTAAAAAAAGGAGTTCTTACACAATTACTCTCAGTCTGGCCCCAAGCTTTATCTATTTCAGTTTCCTTAGTTTCTCATCTGAAGTAGTTCTATGGGAAAATCGATAGGAAATCCAAAGATATGATGCAGTAGGATCAATGAATTTGCTCTTCTTTACTTGAAAAATAGTGTATACAGTATTTTCTCTATATAGCTGTGCAAATGGAATCACAGTCTGGTCTAACACTGGGGAGTCATAAAAGACTCAGTAGAAATATATTTCTGTGTGCTGCTTTTTCCAGAAATAAACTGATTTTGTTCCTTTAAAGAAGTCAGTGTAAGGTGTTTACATTACTGTATCTTAATATTTTCCATGTGCTTCCCCCAGCAGCCATGAAAGAAGCAACAGTGTCAACTGTGTTGCAGACTTCAGTAAGATGACATTTCAGTGTATGATTTCTTTTAACAGGAGTTGCATTTCCCAGGATATGGACACAGGAGTAAAATTCAATGACGTTAGGTTTAATGCATGACTCACCTAAGCAAATTAACTATTTCTCCTGTATACGAAACATTACTCACTTCGAGCCATAAATATATCATTAAAAATATAACCATCTACAAATAGAAATTCAAGTACATACTTAAAGTTTTCTCAGATAGCTCCAACATCTTACCTTCAACATTTCAGCAAGTCAGTTCAGTAATTTAAAAGTCTGTTTTGTCTGAGCATTATAATTACTGTATGAAAATCTATTCAGGGTGTTACACGGCCAGCAGCTAACCATTAGTGTGAACAAGTCTAGTCATTTGGAAGAAAACAAAGAAACCCCAGAGAGCACCTGTGTTTCAGTATGAAAATGTAATCCCGTAGCAATAAAAGTAAGCCTGTATTACATTCACTGAGTTGTGAAACCATAGAAAGGGGCCAGAAAGCTCGAGGCTTTGCCTTTTCAGGGACCATGCAATGACACATCAGCTGTTAACAACAGGTTTTCAAAATTGAATTCCCACGGGATAGAATGCCCTGCAGTCATGGGGCATGACAGTTTTCCAGGCAATGAGAACCAAACTCAAGTACAACAGGTAACATCAGACTGGCACTGCCTATGGAGGCAATTATGTTTCTTCATCCCAAAGTCTCTGCACTGCTCTCTGTTTTTAAGTAGCAAATAGGGAGGGTGGGAAAGGAAAGTGAGCATCTTGCTCTGCCATCCCTCTTCTCCCTGGGCTAGCAGAGATGCCAGACATACTGTCAAGGCACACTGCACCACACTAGAAAGATGAATGATGCTCCTTGTGTACCTGATCAGATCAGGGAGATGTTCTGTTCTTTCAAAAGCAGGTAACTCCCAGTGCCTTCACAAGGCAAGCATAGATCTGCATCACCTTGACTTATCCATCCCCAAACAGGCATAGTCTGGCACCCCAACAACCAAGGGACTTCCAGAAGGTGACATCAGGACTTTATTTCAGTGAAAGTAACAGATTTATCAAATTCATAAAGGAAAAAAAAAAGGTGAGGAATTCCCACAGAAGAAGGTTTTACTCAAAAAAGCACTACTAATCCATCCTCCTGGAATCTACACTAGGGAAATGATGTCTGAGTCTTGTTAAAGAAACTTTGTTTAAACAGCTTGATTGCTATTATGGACCTTGCAGTGGGAGTTTGGTTTTTAGCATATGTGAAAATAAGTATAGTGTGCTCTGCTTTATGTATATAAACAATTTTCCCATAGTAACATAGTAAACATTGCACAAAATAGATATGGCCATGAAGTCCAAGCACCTCCTTTCAGTGCCTAGCACTTTTGAATGACTGTCCTTGTTGATCAAGTTTTGGAACAAAAAAATTATTTCAGTGAACCTTTCAAGTCTTTCAATAAATATTTCAAAAAATATTTTAATGTTATTACAGTTATTGTGGATATAGAAAAGGGTGGGAATATTTGGAGTATGAAAGGGGAAGAGAAGAAAACATAAGGCAGATCTCTATTCTCATTGTGACTCAAGCAACACATAAACTGCTGATAAGGGGAACAAACAGACTACATTGTAGAATCCAGCACATTTAGAGGGTCTTGATATGTAAGGGCACTTGTACAGAAAGACTTTTATGCTGGGAAAGAAACATAACCAGGTGAATGCAGTGTTGCTCATTCTGCAACACAAAAGCTTGAACAGAGAATACTGTGAAGGGTACTGGAGGAAGTTGCACGTCTTTTTAAAAGGTATGGAGAACCTCAAATTTACTGAGAAATGCAGCACACCCTGAGAGACAGTGCTCGTACAAAATAAGAGTACAAATGAGATTTTTTAAGGACGTTTTGTGCCACCCTACATATTTCAGAAGTATTAGAACACTGTCATAAGTGTCAAGAGTCCTGCTCTCTGTTCCTGGAGTGCTCTCAGAAAATTACAAGGAAAATGATCTCCATTGCCACTGTCAAAGTGGGCAGGAATGGATCACAGTTCAACACTGAGAATGAGAATGCACATCCACAAGTGCACAGTATTTTGAAGTGAGTTAGAAACAGAAAGATTTTTTTGGTTAATTTAGTAGGCATCTGTTCAACCTGTGAATGTACAATGTATTCTGTTTGCAAGATATTTTACAAATATCTTCTAAAATCTATTCCACACTACCAGACAAAAAACAAAACCAGACAACTTCAATAATTGCTAAACCAAAAAAAAACCAGGTTTCCTTCATCTTAGAGCTACAAAATTGCTCTAAGATAATGGAAAACTTTATATCCTTGACACAGAGGATGGGCCTTCTGGGTTAGCTGCCTACAAAGCCTTCCTCAAAAAGGCTGCTCACAAAGTATTGAGACTCAAACAACCTGAAAACAAGATACCTTTATTCTTTAACTTGTAGGATCAATCATTTGCTGTTACATGTTATGGTCCCTCTATCACCTTTGCCTTTTTCATGACTTTTATTTACTACACAAGCTTCTTTTCTTTTTCCTCTGCCTTTCATTCTTTTATAGGCTCAAATGGCTGTAAAAGATCTAAACAGGCCCACCCTGTTGGGTCTGGGTCAACTAGCCAGTCTCTGGGGGTCACACTTTCTGCCTTTAACTGCTCTTTTTTTTTTGAAAACTGCTTCTTTCTCCTCTAGATTGACTGGGCAATTTTACAGCTTTCCAAAGCATAATAAAGCTTTTCAATCATTTGTCTCCATATTATGAAAGAACACTAAAGAACAGGTTACCAAAATTTAGCATCCAAAGACGCACGTGGCTTGTATTTTATTAAACTGATCAAAACCAAACCCCTCTGAAATAGGTATCAATGTACTTAATGTACTTTGCATACATTCCTTCTGCAACAAAGAGATACTCATTAAAGTGTAAATATCTGTTTTCTAAGCAAATATCCTACAGGTCTTGCATAAAATGATTTTGAATGTGTTATGCTGCCCCAGTATCTTCAAGCAGTAGAACAGCCAATGATTTACGGACTAAGAGAGTCTGAAGAACTTCCACAGAAAACAGAGGAATAAACAATGGCAGAAAAGGTTGACAATGATGTATCAGTCAAGGCAATTTTTTTTTCTCAGTAGACAAGGGACAACCATTTTTCTTGTAAACAGGAATTTCATCATATCTCTGGTCAACCTGGTGATATCACCCTAGCCTTGATGAAAATTCTTCAGCATGCCTGAAGAATAAGTATCAGACACTAAATCAAGGCCCTTTCATGGGTACACTGTAAGGCAATGAAATACAGTCAGAGCAGAATTTCCCACTTTCCTTTCACATTTCTAGTTCTTTGAAACAGAGCAATTTAGATTTTTTTCTTAATATGCCTCTATAATACCTGAATGTTTCCAACAACTTAAAATCCAAGTAAAATAAGCATTGTTCTATATTTTGTTCAAGTTTCAGCTTTGCACAATTTTATACATGTATGGGGAAATTCTAAAAGCTCACTTTGAACTTTATGTAGTTTTCTTTTCTAAATATCTCACTTGTGGGTACTCACATCCACACACTTCAAATCTTGACGTATGTATATGTGTCATGATAGATTAAGGCCGTGATTAGTTAAAACTGCAGGTTTGGCTAATCATCTCAAAATTTCATTTTCTTCAAAATCCATCAAACTTTAATATTAATATTGGAAAGAAAAGCAGAGGTGACATCTTTTTGTTCATTTCCCGATCGGCCAGAATGAGGGCCTTTCATCAGCACTTTTCAGGAGGGGAAACTTGATGAAATGAGGAGAGTTTGGAGCAGTCAGAAAAGTAAGACAGTCAGATTTTGTTAGATAAGCCCACAGAGATTACATTATCCAAAGATACAAAAAGGCAGCTAAAATGGCTTATTTCTGTCCTTTAGGGTTCTTAGAGTAATGGTTTATTCTTCAGTCATCTGTGTAGCTACACTTGCTCTAACCTGTCTGTGTGCCAACAGTGGTCAACCTTAGCCTCAATGGTCAGGTGGACAGGGTGCTTGGAACAGAAGAACTTGCAATGGTTCTGCTCCTTAGAACAAAAGAAAAATAATATCTCTAGAAATTGCATCCATTCAACATATACATTTATTACAATTATGGAATATTATGCAAAATTATATTTCTTTTAAGAGTAGACAAAATGCCAAAGCTGCACAAAACCTTAAATCCAATTTTGCATTGGATTTAATGAAATTTCCATTTATCTAAAGTGAATATAGAATTAAAAGGCATTAATTTGTTTTACTGTTGTTTAGTCCACATTTATAAAAATAAAAAATTGGGTCAGCTTTCCAGCTAACATACAAAAATAAACGAGAGCAAGTTCTAGCATAGTAACATTAGGACTAACAGGATAAACAAAAATTGACTATTTTTCAATCTAATACTGTAGTTTTAAGTTCAAAGTAGCTCCAGAGAAAAATATTTTGACCTAAACTTTTAGTTAGCTTTGATTAGTTCTGTATATTTTTGATATACAGCTCATGACAACAGAGAATGTACTGGCACTAAAGGAAAAATGGCCCATTCGATTTCTGCTGCATTCTTTATTTCCTGAGCCCAACATGACCATAATTTAGGTGTCAAGTAAAATTATGTTAGACAGGTTTTCCTTGTCCTTGTTTGTTCACATCACAACTTTGGCATGTTTTTCCAGTTCAGCTGGAAAGAAACAAGAGACTTGAAAACTAAAGGACTCAAATTTGAAATGATGACAGTAAAGAAAGGAGAAGTCTGAGCAGTATTTTTCTGTAGAATACTTAACTGTAAATACCTTGCCAAAACATCTTTTAGATATATATGTAATATACTTTAGAGACAAAGGGGCAGTTTAGAGTGGCCAACAATTATGTCCTGAATGAGAGAAAACATGACCTAAATTCTTACTTTGAGCCTGTAGAAAAGCCAGGATTTCTTTATTCTCCCCCCTCCTCCCCAGTCCCAAACTACGTAGCAGAAAGCCCACAGTGTATGGCAGTGGCTTAGTACAACACATTGGACAAGCTGGATTTGAAGGAAGGTTTCTGTATTACACATTCATAGAGTAGCTGCAAGGAACATTTCCTCTTAAATCTGCAAAATCAGATAAAGTCTGACTTATGCCCTCTAGCTTGTTGTACGCAATTCCACACCAATAGTATGGTTTAACACTACATAGTTTTGCATTCTGTAATAATGACTAATTCTTTTTCTACATGCCTGATAAGACACAATGACACTGAACTGCACATTTTGTGGTAAAAAAAGTTTTAAAAAATATTTCTTCTTTTAATTACTATTATCACAGAGTTGTTAGGGTTGGAAGGGACCTCTGGAGATCACCTGGTCCAACCCCCCTGCCAAGGCAGGATCACCTGGAGCAGGTGACACAGGAACATGTTCAGGTAGGTTTTGAATGTCTCCAGAAAGGGAGACTCAAGACCTCCCTGGGCAGCCTGTTCCAGTGCTCTGCCACCCTCAATGGAAAGAAGTTGGTGGAACTTCTTGTTTTTGTTCAATTGTCTCCATGATAGAGTGGGAAAAAGATGAAGCAAAATAAGAGGCTGACAAAGTACAATATCTATGTAGACAGTTGTTCCTGTCAACCTCAGTGAATAAATTTTGCACTAGGCCAACTGTTCTCTCATTCAATCAGACCACCCATCACCTTAAGCAACCGCTTTTCATTAAAATACTCACTGCACTTTTACTTCATTTTGCCTCTTCACTTTTACTTATTTCTTCTGAGTGTTTTGCCTGGACTAGGAGTTTTCTCATTTAGATATCTTTAAAGCACTGGCAGTTGTAATCCCCTGGTTTATTATGTATAAGCAGTTGCAACGCAAATAAAGGGAACAGTACCTTAAACTCCTGAGCACCTTAAACTCTTCAAAATAATTCCCTCTATTATAGTACTGCACCACTGCAATTATTTTACACCAAAGGACTGATATATTACTCTAAGTAAAAGTGATACGATTTTGTATTATTGCTGTGCTGCTTCTACTATAGTGGTAGCATTCCCCATGTCTCTGTCCTTTCTCCCTTTCCTCCCTTCTTTACTCTCTCTCTCTCCCCCTCCCTTCCTGCCCCTCTGTGGGAAGATGGCTGGGGGTAAAAATTAGAGGAAACTGAAAAGTTATATTCAAATTCGAACAGAAATTACAATGGTACAGAAATTATAGGGTAAAATGCAGCTGCTACTCCCTTGATGGAACATGGTTGGCACCTCCATGATGATTTCCCTTACAACAGCAAGCACCTGCTAAGGGGGAGGGAACGGAGGGTGGAGTGGAGACACTGTGGCCAGGTGCTGTAGAAATCCTTGCAGGGAGTGGAACTCAGTGGTACTTTTCAAATCTCATAGCACCTGTCAGCCAAGGGAGACAGGAGATGTCCTGCTGCTGAGTCAACAACTGTGGTGAAAGCTCTCTCCTCAGATGAACATGGTTTGTTAAAGCCTAATTATAATATTAATGCACACCTCCACCCCAAAGTTATCTGTCTACAAAGTGTGACCACCTGGGCATGTACTCTATATTTTTTTTGACTGTATCTTCAAGAGTGAAGCGAGAGAACTTTGCGCCAACCAGCAACAAACGTATTTATGACTAAAGTCATTCAAGCTCCACCTAAACATAAGGAAATAGTATAAAAGTAAGTCAAGAATGGACGAAAAGTTGGGGAAGACTGTCATAACTGCTGGAATATGCTGACAGGCTGGACCTGTCTTCTCCCCCCACAGGGATGCCTATTAGGTAAGAACCACACTCTACATGATCTGAATACTTTTAGCTTGTCTGTGTATTGCTTTGAATACATTTCTGGAGTCAGATACTGTCACTGGCATTCTTCAAACCTTAACCTGTTACTATTTTGTATTAATAAAGAGTGTTATTCTGTAAATTTTTAGAGTGAGTCCTTCACAGGCAGTGGCAGTTGCCAGCAGTGGAAACACAGTGGAATAAAGTGGGAAGACTCACAGAGGGGTCTGCCTTATGCTGTTGTTGTAGTTCCCTGAAAAGGGCGGTTGAATCCCCCTCAAATCCAGCAGGCCTGTTCAGGGAAGGTACCCATAATGGGATACTGACAGACTAGTCAGGCACAAGGGTCTCAGCTTTCGTGGGGCACTGCTACAAATCATACACTAAGTGTCACGAAAATCTCCCCTTTTCATGTTACACCCTTCCTCAGCCCCATCATTAGCAGTAGTAGTAGTAGCAGTAAGAGGAGGAGGAATAGTAGTAACAGTAATTGTAACTCAAGGAAATACACTGTTGTGTTGTGCCCTGAATTACACAATTTCCTAAATTTGACTTGGCATGATTTAACCCCTTCATAGTAGGTGGGATAAACACTCCTTTATTACTTGCAGATACCAGTATAATACAGAAGTGAAGGTCTGGATATGATTGTTATAAATCATTCCAAAAAAGTAGTTAGATTAAAATTTCTTTTCACTAAGAATTAATAAACATCTGTGTTAACAAAAGTTAAAACCATTTAAGTCCCACACAAGTTACAGACAGTACCACAAACATCTTTCCATCCTTCTTTACACGTGAAAGTATGACTATAAAAGAAAGCAGGCGAAGGGCATTCGAAAAATGAGGCTTCACATCTTTCCTCAGTAATGGAGCTTCTCTTTTTCAACATAGGATATGCTGTTATTAATTCCTATTTCCCCTTAGGAGTCATGCTGCAGTCTCAGTCACAAATTTTCAGAATGTGTTACTGTACCTGCTCTCACAGACTGAATGGAATACCATCCTAAAAACTATCAAAAAACGCCCCAGTTACAATCACATATGACCATGAGCTTCACAATCGAAATGTTTAAGCTCCCATCTTAAAGGGTGCCAACCCAGAGGCCTGAGGTCAGCATAATGCTCAATAAAGATTTCAAGAGTCACACTGCCCCTGTGATGAAGAGGAAGACAAATACCCTGTCAGCTTCCAAAGCCAGCAGTTTTCTGAAAGAGAAAATCCTTTCCTCAGACAGAGGACATTGCTGTGTCAGGGAAAGTTCAAAATGGACATTAGGAAAAGGTTTTTCACTGAGAGGTAGGTCAGTCACTGGAACAGACTCTCCAGGGAAGTGATCATGGCACCAAGCCTGTTAGAGTTCAGGAAATATCTAGATGGTGCTCTTTGTCACATGGACTAGTTTTAAGTAGTCCTGCAATGAGCAGGGAGTTGGACTCGATGATCCTCATGGGTTCCTTCCAACTTGAGGTAGTCTGTGAGCCTATAAAATCCTGTGATTTAAGTCACATCTTGGTGCGACAATGCGCCCCTTTTCCTGGCTTTAAAAGTACTTTACTTTTGAGCCTACTGATATAAAATGAGCTGTTTATGTGCTGGCAGCTTGTTTAAGAACAAGAATTTGTAGTGCCTGCAAAGAAAATTTTCAGTTTCCTTCCGTGAGATAGTTGCTGTTGCTTATCAGCTACAAAAAACGTGAAAGACCAGTACTGACCTATCTCTGGCAATTCAGGAATGCAGAATATGGACTGCAATGCTTGCTACTTAGGAAAAAAGACAAATCATTACTGATGTGCATGGAAAGTATATAATGATTCTTTCCATATAAAAATACAAAAAAAATGATGAATGAAGTCAAGCCTTTAAAAAAACACCTGTTGCCTGTTAAGAAATCCAAGAACAAAAATCCCTAGAGCCATTTCACAACCCACTTGTACATTACTTATGTCCAGCAGAAGACCTTCTTTTCCTCTTTTTTTTTCTTTTATTTCATTCTCTTTCAACTTGCAGTTCTGAAATTTAGCTCAATTCCTCTCTGTTTGCCTAAAGTATATATTAAGGATTAGGAAGATCTTACAAAATGTTGCACAAAATAATTGCTATTCATTAGGAAGTATCTGGTGAATTCGCTAGTTATATTTCTTCAATTCTAAACATTAGATAAAATATGCAACTACTTGGCTAATTCTAATCTACTATTTCATACAGTTAATGAATTATTCATAGCTTCATGCAGCTGCTGAAGTACTGCAAAAGCTTAAATTTAGCACTCAGATGGTACACGTGGCAACTTGGCAATTATTATTTTTTTGAATATGGCTTTAATTTAAATTCATATGTGATTGATGTGATATGACATGCTGAGAGTACAACAGATAGTTTAATCAACAAATGGTCCTTATGAATAATGTTGATGGTAAAAGTTCTATTCAATTTCATGTCACTTTCCTCATCCTAAAAATGAATTTCAGTTCTTGTTCAGCTCTTGACATTCAACACGCTGTTTTCTTTCATTAGAAAAGATCTTAAAACGCTGAGGGAGGATGGACAGAAATGCAAATAGGAAATAGATTATGATAATATTTAGTGTTTTCTGTGAGTCTCATTTCCATTTCTACTTATTTATCTTCACTGCCTGGAACTTGGTCCTACATTTTCTATCAACAATTACAATAGGGTTTAGATCAGACCCAATGATTGATCAGTATACATAAAAATACGGAAAAGAGTTGCCCTAATTGGCATGAATATTTTTATTTATAAGAAGAGATTTTAATGATGGTTAGTAAAGTTCCTTAATTCATAACAGTTAAAATACCATGAAGAGGTAAAGCAACTGCTTTCATGACACCAGAGAGGGCTTTCTTTTCAAGACACTATGGCAGCAAGAAACTAATTTTTAATAAGCTAGATAAATCCATGGAAACATGGAAGTACAAACATCTGTCACACTAAATTATATAAACTCCTGTTTCGTAGAAGCTAAAACTCAAGCACCTATACTTCAACATAGGGGCTGCATTCTCTGCTAAAGATCACTAAGGTGTACCTGTTATGCTCAAAATATTTATTTTGGCAAAAGGTAAAAAAAAAAAACCAAACCCACTTTTATGCAATAACAAGAATTTATTACCTGCATGATAGAAATTACAAGAAAATAAAAGGTGGGGGAAGAAAACTATTTCAGAGGAAAGTCTCAGTAACAATGCAGTTATAATAGACAGTTACAATTGTACAGTTATACAGAAATTTCTTGGAGTTTATACTCCTTTCTGTGAGATTATTCTTTGCCCTTGACTGCTTCGCTAGGCACTGTAACATGTCATCAGCAATCCATGTCCTTCCCTGAGGTGTATCACGTTGATGTGAGGAGCTTCTTGCTCCTCATTTCAGGCCACCTGTATATTTCTAACATAGTTTTTTGCACCTTGTTTGTGTCTTTTGTTTTGTTGGGTTGTGTTCTGTTGTTTTGGGTTGGGTTTTTTTTGACTGAAAGACCCCCATCTGAATTTCTTATAAGTCCAACAAGCATCTTTCCAACCTTGTTCTTCGTTCTCTTGTTACTTCTATGAACTTGTTTTACCCAGGTCTGAAGGCTGGATTTCCCTATCAAAAGGTAATTGACCACCCATGAGTTCTTTACAGCATTATAGTTCTAGTACCACCACGTGCCACCTCTGTCATGACCCCATCCCTGTACACTCTCTGCACTACATGCTGTTTCCTCACATTTAAGGGCTCTGCTTCACTCCAGTCTTTTATTCCATTATGCTGCACCGCTATGGTAGGGTCGTAAATAGTTGATTCTACACAAAATAATTACTTAGTAGTATTATCTATACAAAAATTATGGTTATACTACTTGGTTACACAGAGCTCAGCAAAGTAAAACAAATTAAGAAATGGTCATTAGGAAACAGGTCATTAGAATATTGCTTTTACAGCTAAATAATGTGAAACATAGCTGTGAGGAGGCCAAGGGAAGTCCTGACAAAGCCTGAAAAGTCCTGAGGCTTTGCCAAGGTACTGTAAAACCTGAAATCTGTCATTAGCAAGGTCAATACTGTATTTATTGGGTTACAGGGCTTAATTTTTGGAGTGTCCTATAAACATTCAGAATAGCAAGAGTTGCCTAGAACATATGACTGATTTTTGCAGAATAATATAAATACATATTAATTGTTTTGGCAATGCAATGGAATAATATGCAACAAATAATTACTGAAGGTTTACAATTTATGATATGCTACTGAAGAAAGAAAGATAACTGAATGGCTCATCTAAAATATAAACTGAATATAAACTGGATATTTTTTGCAGCAGAAAATGATTTTGATTTAGGGCCAAGCTTTGCCCTAAGTTACATATGCACAGCTGCTACTGATGCCAGTTGTAGTTATGGTGGTATGTATCTGAGTAAAGGATCTGTTTCTGAATAGTGATGGAAATTGTATTATTATTTGCTTTCAATACATAATGGCATTCTGGAACCTCACATATTTCATATACAACAAAAGAAACTGCTTGGTAGGACTAAAAATCATTTGGAACAGATTCTATTGCCTTTGTGGTGTATTATCTACCTATCTGATAAACAAAGTGTCAGATTCAGCAGAATTACATGCTATATAAGAAGTTTTCAACATAAATAACAGAAAGAAAAAGAAATCTCTTAGTAGCTATAAACATTTCCCTAAGTTCAAGATGCATTATTCTACAGAAAAGCAGAATACTTTAACAGAACTCACTTCTGAAACTCTTCTTATAAATTATGTAAAGGAAGGTTTAATAATTTTAGATTTAGATTTGAGTCCCATGAATTTAAAGCATTTCATATTTGAAACAAAACCACTTTGCCACTCATATTAAATACAATTACCAGCACATATCTGAGTTTTACATTGACAAATTATGCTTCAGAAACTCAGATGACTAAAAGGCAATGACACAAATAATTCAAAATAACTTTCAATTAACTCTATATAAACTTATTCTTACTTGCATTTCTGGACTCTAAATAATGCAATATATATGTATCTTTCTTTTAAGACCTGCTTCATTTCTTCTTAATATTTGCTAAAAGTTTGAACTTTTCAAATTCTACCTAAAAACTTCATCCACTCAACCAATTTGATAAAAACAGACACAATCTAACGTGTAGCCTATATCTCTATTGTCTCATAACTCAACCTACAATGTCAGCAGTATAAGAAGTCCTATTTGCAGTGCATTATAATAAAAGCAGTTCAGTAAAAACAAATCAAATACTTGTTTTTCTTTAAATATAGACAATACAAAAAACTTCATAGATCACCACCTAAATCATTTAAATCTAAGCATTTTGGAAAATGCTATCACTATCTTGCTGAGTATACAAGCTTTATGCAAAACAATTATTTCAGTCACTTCAGCGAGGGAAGTTGCCCACAGATGCACTATATAATTCTAGAGTTTTCAAATACAGATTGTGTTTTGTCACCTTTCTAAATTATACCTACTCTTCTTTTGCATGTACTTTTGCCTTGGAAACATGGGGCCTTCAAGAGGGTTGAAAGGGTAGATGTGGAGAGATAGAGAGTAAGGTTACATTGCACATACAGTCCTTATTCTTCTCCTGTGTAATAAATACACGTGTATAATATTTTTCTGTGCTCACAGTTCAAAAAAAATACATATATATTTTTAGTTTCTTTTAAAGGGTAGTCATGAGAATGAGAAAGACCTTTCTGTATTCTCAGTGTAGAGAACTGCAGCACTGGCACATGAAAAGGGCCAGGCTGCTGCCCTCTCCAGTTTCACAGCACTATGACTGAAGTGAGCATAGAACGGTTTTCTGCTCTTTGCCTAACTTTCTGTTGCAGTCTCAAGTCTTTCTGAGTGGGAATTAATTTTAATGGTAGTGTCAAAATGGTAGAAGAAAGGACTTTGGAACTGTGAAAACAGGAGGAGCAATAGAATTTCAGTAGCAGCAGTGAGTTGTTACAATAGCTCAGCTGTTTGTGGGCCCAAGGTCTTAATCAGCAACATGCCTTGGTTGACATGAAATTTGACAGAAATAAAAAAAACCAAAACCAAACAAAGTACTTGTCAGGCTGATTGACACATCTCATAGCAGAGCTATGGGGGTTTATGTCTCATCGGGTCTCCTCTTGCTGAGACTGTGGGCTGCAATGGGCTTGCAGAGTCCCTCATGTTAGCATCCACCTTTGTCTGCATTCCTAAATTTTTAATTAATTAATAAGGGGAAGGAGATGTGACTTTAGGTCAAATGCCTGATTTTTCTGTATTTACAGCGAAAATCTATCCTTTGGCTTCAGCATGTGCTGACCCCTAACGAGGAATAAGCTTGGTGTGCATTAGCTATGCAGACAGGGATCCAAGACTGAAAACTACTTAAAAAATAAAAAATAAAAAATATATAAAAAAAAAAAAAATAAAAAAAGGACAATGTTTAAAGGAGTGTCTCAGTGAAAATGGGTGAGAGAGCTAAAAAGAACAGACAAAACATGTTTGCCATATTATTATGAAAATTTCTTTTCTATGGTAATGCCGCAATCTGCAGCACTAGGCTTCCGAGACAGTACATAACCAAGGACAGGGCACTCCACGTATCCAATAACACTCTGGTTCACCTGTTACCTCTGTGCTTTCAGAGATGCTTCCACACAGGTACAACCTAAATATTTTGGAAGTTGTCAATTGACAAGCCCCAAAATAAAAAATTATATTTTAGCAAATACCTCAGCAAAAGCTTTTATCAGCCAAAGCTGGTGTAGTCTTTCAACGCATTACATTCATAAAGTAACAGAGTCTAAGTTTTGGTATTTGGTTTCTAAATTTGTCTTTCTGTTTTAGCCACCTAGATTTAGGTATGATATATCCAATTCTGGAGGGGGAAAAAAAGTGAATCTGTGACCAGTTGTATCCAGATATGCATGGGGGGGGGGGAACCCAAACCAACATTAGGCACCAGCTAACTTTCTAGTTTAGCTACTAGCACCAGTGTTTAAAGCACATTAATGTGTATGTAACCTCAGAATTTGAGAGTTTTACAGCTCTCTATTGGCACAGCACTTTGCAAACAATTAATTTGTTCTTGGCTTTATTATACTGTGTCAAAAAAATAGCATTACTCTTCCATGGCCTTCTTCACCAGGAACGTTTGCAGAAGTACATAGAGAACATTAAAAATATAAAATGATAGACAAAAGTTACTATTTTAACTGAACACAAAAATGGGATTTTGAAAAACAGAAGGGTATTTACTACTCAGAAGAAAGTCAGTGGGATGCTTCTGAAATTCTTCATAATATTATTTTTTTTCTTACTCTGCTGAGATAGCTAAGAAATAGGAAAAGCAAAGCTCTGTAGTTTAGGTTTCTTGTTGTTTTGGTTTTGTTTGGTGTTTAAGCCTGCCAAACCTTCCTGTACCTTTTCAAGCAAAAAAATTTCAAAGCTAAAGTGCATTCTTTTATCTACTTCTGTCTCTTTAAAGCACTGACCTTAATAAATTCACAATAGGATAAATTTAGATGTTATAAAATAAGCTGTTCTTACTGTAATCTCACACACACACACACAAAAGATTCCCATATGTATTTCTAAAGCTCAAAATCTAAAGCTCAAGAATTACTACAATAGATTCCATTGTTTATAAAGTTGAACAGAGATATATCGAGTTGAGTGTCCTTTGGCAAAAATTATTTATTGTTCTGATCCTAATAGGATAAGACTACACAAAAGAGCAAACACAGACAATAGGAAATATTCATGGTAGCTGATTACAGGGATTTTGCATGCTGTTAAGGGTTAAGAACAGAAACTTTTTCAGAAAAACTTAAGCTCTGAAGAGAGCTGTGTCATTCTGTTAAACAAGAGAGAATAATCAGGCTAACATCCCACTTTGTAGTAAGCAACTTATAGATGTCAGCAAATATATTTATCTTATTGGGGAAATTGGGAAATTGCCTTGAACAACTGTGATCCTGAGATACAGGGAACAATCTCTCTGGACTAAGATGCTTTTAGAGATCCAGGAGTCATCTTCACACCAGCACATCCAAGTGAAGAGTGAGTGAAGACATACTGGATGCAATTCTTGTGTTTTTAGTAGTATAGCTTTAAAAGAAAGATACTGAAGGATAAACAACAGCTGCCAGCTTTGGAGGTGGAAACTAAAATGACCTAAGAAGAAGGCAGAGAAATATATGGTGCCATTCTGTCATCCTCCCATTTGCACCCAGAAAATGTGTTTATCCTTTGTTAATTTGTATTAATAGGCAGATAAGCAGGTACTATTTCTGTATATATAAAGGTCGTAAGGACCAATCTCAACCAAACCTCAAAAAACGGCACTGAAAAATTAAGTCTATGTGTGGTTTGTTAATGGTTTTGGTTTTTTCTACCTTAAAAGCACCTCTTAGAAAAAAAATAGAATATATTATTTACCTAAACCCAGACCTATACTAAGTTCTATTCCATACATTTAAAAGTCAGAAAACTATAGCAATGGGGAAATGAATATTTAGACAAAAGAGAAGAAGTTCTTGCTCTGAAAAATAATAAAGAAAATAGAGAAAAATGTTTCTGAACCAACGTTATATATGGGTTTTTAAAAAATAGAGTTCTTTACATAGGTTTGTACACAATAAAATATGAATATAAATTTTTGTAAATTTCCCATATATAAAGACTGAAAAAATTCCTTTAATGCAGTAAAGAATGAGCAGCAGAAAATACTCTGAACTACTTTTTTTTTTTTTTAATAAGATTTGAGCAGCTAATCACTACTATGATACCAATATTAATATACAGGCAGGCTGACTTTCTCCCTTGAAAAGCATAGGCTGAGTGCTGAGATGTATCTAAACCACAATAACAATACATAAACCTAATCCAGGTCTTTACAGCATTAAGGCATAATGGTCTTGGGTGACCTACAGTGCAAAAAAAGCTTATCAATGTTTAACAGACCTCAGTACAATGTTTAATATAGGATTAGAGAAAAACAGGAATACACATCACAAGATCCTTAGGGTTTCTGGCCACCAGCAGCTAAATTTGTTTGTAATTGGTTCATATGGAACAAAACAGAAACATAAATCATGTTTATTCTTGTCCTGTTTCCTTCTCTTTTCTTTAACCAAAATGCAAATTTTATCTAGGGATTATTTCATCCTTCAGTAATTTTTCACGCTTTTCCTCAGTATGGGTTTCAGGCAAGAGTGGACAATGGCAGAACAGCTGATAACTTCTTGTTTTAGGGAAAAAACCTGTCGCTTTAGAAGTTGTCATTGTTCAGGCTCAATATCAAAGTATTTACCAAAGGCTCTCTTTAACAAGGGTATTTTCAGTATAGCTGTATAGTACAATGCAAAATATTATGGCTTTGACTGCAAATAATATATTTTTGAAGGATACAGCACTCTTGAAAATACTAATAAAGCTGAATGGAGCTATCTTCTCAAAGTTAAAAAAAAAAAAAAAGGATTGTAGAGTAGTTTTTGGTTTATTTGCAGCATTTTCTAAATGCTCTATGCTATGTTGTCCTTCTCCTAATAAAAATAAAACCTCCTAACCAGGTTTTATTTTTGCATTTGAAATTGAAATGCAATGTTATGTGTTTCTTTCGTTAACTATAGCCAGTCTATGTATATTTTTCTAAATGCAGCGATACGTGGTTGGTGTTTGACACTCACAAAAGGATATACTCCCAAAGTAGAGCTAAAGAAGTAAAAGGGTTACAGCAGAATTACAGCAGAATTATTTCAAATTAAATGATATCTTCAGGGCAATATGATAATAAAATAAATTTCTGAACACATAGAGGGGACTGAAGTTTCAGGAAATTTGCTGAATCTCTTGATATACATATTTTTTCTCTTCAGGCTTTATATACTTTCCAATTTTGGCAGGAGGCAAAGTGCTGCTGTTGCTCTAAAAGGCATTTCTACAGTGCCTTAAACTTGACCCTAAGGAGAGAATGGTATAGATCATTTGAATTAGCCCACCTAACTTTTTAGGCTAGTTTTGAAAACTTTATCAACCTGTGATGTTTGGGCATAATTAGCTGAATCTCCCAGCTATGGATCAATACTTTGAATTGAAAAGTGTAAAAGACTATATTACCAGTTACAATGGAATGTTATCATTATTTTTTGGCCTTTCCCATTAAGAATGTGCATAAGTTTTCTTCATGTGATTTCCATACTTAGAGGAATAGACACCAGTTATAAAACAGTAGAGTGAAAAAAAGTTCAACAGAAAGTATTTTAGTCATGTGAGATTGAGAGTGAAGGGAAGGAGTAAGCTAGAATACTTTTTAATATCTAATAGACTTAATCTCATAAACTGATATATTTTTGAAATTTCTCTTTCTCCAAACTTACAATCCAATCAGAAAAACAAAGACTCCTTTCTTAAAGTTGAAAAAACCCAGCTTTTAGGGTAAAGTTTATTTGTCACCTCTTAATGAGGAAAAACATTGGTCATCATGGCTGTTAATGTGATTCAAAACTGGCACAAAAAGATGTTATTTGGAAGTGCAGGAATACCTTTAGTTCAACCTTTCTAAAAGGAGAAAGGAAGAATGAGCACAGTGCCTGGAATATCCAATGCCACTCAAGAGAATAGTTTCTTTTGAACTGATTCTTGACCTGCAGAAAAGCAGTGGTGAGGGCTTAGACAAGCTGCATGAATTCCTCAGCATTGATACTGCTGGTGGCATGCACAGTTTTCTTCATTACTGCACTTGCATGCTGTGATAGAACTGGAAGGAATAATTAGGAACAACTACTTTGATTTTCCCACTTTTCAAATTTGCAGGACACCTAGCTGAAACACAGAAACACACACACACAGATACACAGTATATGCGTGCACAAGCATACACATGCCCACAAACACACAAAACCATCCACCCATATTTTGAAATAATGCCACTAAAAACGTTCCAATTACTGCTGTACTGAACACAGGTTACATTTTTAGTGTTCCTGTATTTCTCCCATATCCCTTTGTTTATCTATCTGCATAAACATATATTACGTACTTTCAGGAAAAAGGGGGCATTTTGCAGCACTCTGTCTGAAATTGTAAAGACCACAATCGATGCAGAAACCACAACCTGATCAACATTGCTCTACACAGTTTGATGGAAGTAGTTCATTTTTTTCCTCTATAAAGCCAGTACACTACACTATTTACGTACATTTCTCATAACAGATCTTTCAGTTGACATCACTGAATGAGGTTTAATGCAAAAAGTAGCCCCACTGAACTGCTTGGAAACACAATTATTATTCAAGCCTTGCACAGACTTATGACAGAGTCCAGTTTGTAGGCAGAAGGATAGCAAAAGCAGTGAACGAGGGACTAGATGCAATCTGGGATAAAGTTGGGATTTACATGGAAATGGAGAAATATATTTCCCTTAGCACCTTTTGAAAATTTCTTTCAAACTTGACAGAAGCTGAGTCACCACCACTTAATTTCCAGGAAAAATCAAGAAATTCTGGTACTATGTCTATGAAAACAGACAGAGATAAATGGCTACAGTGGACTGCACAGGGTTTAACTGATACTTCATTTAAGTTTTTAATAACTGCAAATATTCTGAGAAAAGATAGTTGTGAACTTTACAAACCTAAATCTCTTCCTCTTCCCCTTTGTTCATTTTCTTCTTAGATCAGGAAGCTGTTAGCTTACAAGTTTTTTAAGAACTTAAACATACAAAAGTTGATATTAACAATGATACTGCAGTGACTGTACTTCTCTGTCTGCACATTTTCTATGTAAAAGCCACTGGAGCAGTACAGTGGAGGACTTGTAGAGTGATTAAAGAAACAGAAACAACTATCAGATGAAAGAAGGCTAATACTGTGGCTGGAAGGTAAATGTGTGGCTACCTAAGGCCACAAAACCAATGGGGAAAGATGATTTAAGACATTTCCTTCTAGCAGGGTGTGGGAAGGAGAGGGGGTCAGAGAAAGGGAAGAGCAAAGAACAGAAAGTGAAAGCTATGCTTTAAACTAAAGGACCAGACCAGAACAAAAATAAATGGGTAAAAATAGCCAGGAAGACAGAAGTATGATTTTGGACCAGTCTTCTAATAGGGCAGGTAGACAACAAAACTAAGGTGGACTTCCGCCTATTGCTAAAGGTGTGATATTCCAGAGTTCAAAAGAATTAAACTTGATTACCCTGAACATCCTCTTGTCCTGTAAAAGCAAGATTATTAAGGTGTCTCTTCTTTTAGATGTCAATAGAAACATAAATACTATCTGGTTAATGGTTGGACTTTATCATCTTAGAGATAATTTCCAACCTTAATAATTCTATGATTCTATTATTTTATGATCTATATGCTGATTCAAGTATGTTTGCAGATCTATACTTACTAAGTATATGTGATGCATTACAGTGGCAATTTCCTAATATCATTTGCTACCTTAAGCAGTTGGATCCTGCCTGGCCATAAGTCATGAATACAAGAAAGCAGCAATACATTGTGTATTTGAATAATACATGCATATGAAACAACAGTTTCTGTAAAAAAAAAAAAAAAAAAAAAGGAGCAGGGCTTACTTGAATCCTGGTACTAAAATGTTTTCTGATGCAGTATTAGCAGTATTTACAGGGGTAGAACACACTTTTTTTTTTTCTGCCAGCCCTTTCCTTTTAATTACCTTATTGTCTAGCACATCATCACCTCTAATGGAGAAATCTTTACTTATGTTTCATTTCCAAGGGCACAATATGAACAATTGTAATAAAAGTCATTCAGGAAGACAGCAGATGAATTTTAGTCTAGTGAAAGAGTTCTAGCAGGTTGCATAAAGAAGTTTCACTACTGAAATATCATTGAACTTCTTGCAGAACTGAGCAAAGTAAACACAAAATCTTCTGAAATAAAAAAATAGAGTAGCCACTGAGCTCAGAAAAGGAAGACTAACATAAACTTTATTAATTTATCGCTTTATCATTTGACAATAATGTGCCTTTGAGACAACCATCTACTGAAAATTTCAGTACTGAAAACTGAAACCAAGTTTACTGAAACTAAGTCCAGCACAAAGAGCACGAAAATATTATTTAAAATTTTCATAGTTTAAGACCAATGTCATAATAATTAGTTTGAAAATCACTAGGCTTTGATTTTTGAACAGCATTTTTTGCATCAATAGGGAAGAGCTTTCTCAAAATGGCTGAAATGGAAAAGACAATTCAAAAAACTCACAGAAGCCAATTTAGATCTGCCAATCAAGATGTCAAGCAGACTGTTTCTAATATAATAGTCCGAATATAACTTTTTTCATTAACAATAAATGTCAGGTCTACAACATCACATAGATCTTCCCTCAGGTAAGTAAACTGATGCCAATACTACTCGGTATTATCATTAATAATCCAGATAATAGGATTAGCACACCCTCAGTGTGTTTACAGATGATACAAAACTTGAAAGAGTGGCTGATGCACCAGACCGGTGTCCTATTATTCAGGAGGACCTCAAAAGGCTGAAGAAATTGGCCAAAAGTTTTGAAGATCAACAAAGGGAAATGCCAAGTCCTGACCATGTGGAGGAATAACTCCATGTACTAGTATATGCCCCATGTGGAAAACAGTTTGGCTCGGAAGGTTCTGGATGTCTTGATAGACATGAAGTTAAACATGAGCCAGCAGTGTGCCTGTGCAGCCAAGAAGGCTAAAGGTAACCTGGGCTGCATCAGGCAAGGGTGCTGATAGCAGCTCAAGGGAAGTGATCCTTCTTCTCTGCTTGGCAATGGCAAGACACATCTGAAGTGCTGGGTGCAGTGTTTGGCTCCCCAGTATGAGATAGACGAGAACATACTGGAATGAGTCCAGCGAAGGGCTTCAGGGATGGGTGCACCTGGCACACAAGAAGAGGCTGAAAGAATTGTGACTGCTCACTCTGGAAAAGAGAATGCTCAGAGGGATCATAAATACCTGATGGGGGGAGTAAAGAGGACAGACAGACTTTTCTCAGGCAATAGGCACAAAATGAAACTAAAAAAAAAGTTTCTGACCCTGCTCTAAGCAGAGGCACCTGATGATCTCCAGAGGTGCCTTCGTGCCTCAGCCAGTTCATGAGTTGGTCATTCTGTGTTTTAATGAGCAAGTTATACAACTCAAACCTCTTTTCCAGAGAACTAATTGTATCTCTAGATTGCAATCTTTTCTTCTGTGCTTCCCTCTCATTAAACTTGACAGCATGACAGATGTTTTTATATTGCTGATAACAAATTTCTACCTACCTAATGCACACAGTACTGTGTTAAGTCCAAATAACCAATTCTGGTAAACTGGGGCAGGTCCATGGCCACTACACTACTCTTCCTGTTTTCAATCATAAAAATGAATTCTGGTGACTTATTATCTAGAGGGGCATGAAGTAAATCTTTTCAACCATCTTTTCTTTATGCCTTATCTTTCAATATTTTGGTGCTTCATCAACCCTGGCAGTGCATGTGCACGTAGCAGAGGGAGTGCTCCAACAGGCATTAAAGGAGACTTATAAGGGCATAGCTCTGATCTTTCTCAACAGATTTAGTCACCAGTGTAATATGAACACACAATGAGTTACTGTCGCTCTAATGGTCCTAAGATAAAAAAAGGCTTTGGAAGAAGATCTATTTTTTTTCAGAAATTTTTCTGAATACCTAAAAAAAAAATTAAAAGTTTGCAATGGATCCAGAGCTAGAGATTATATATATATATGTGTACACATACATATATATATGTATTATTTAAATAATAGATACATTTATAAGTATATTTATATATAGCTATATACATGGAAAATATATCAAAGCTATAGCAGACTACTGAAAGCGGAGTCGCGAATCTGAGTACCGAAGCAGGTTGAAGACTTGAAAGAGATTTTTAATGTAACATCATAGTCTGGGTTTTGGTTTGTTGGTTTTTTGGGTTTTTTTGGTTTTGGGGTTTTTTGCTGTTTGTTTTTTTTTTTTTTTCTGTCTGAAAAGTGTATAATCAAGAAGCACTTTATTCAAGATTTAAGACCAGGTTGTTTAGTGTCCATGTGACTGATATCAGCCACCTGGATGCTAGTCCTGAGAGAAGGGCTGTTATTTCCAGAGGAACAGAACTCAGTTTGATCTGCCTCGAGACTTTGTGCTGACTTGGGCAAGGGCAAGGTAAGTTGCTCCTGTGGACATGGTCCAAGTCTCAGATCAATGAGAATTATCCTGTGCCTGCACCTGTTAAAACAAAATCAGCTCATCCAACATTTGGAAACAGCTGTTGCAAGTGAGCAAGTGAGGTCTGGATGCCTGTCTTCTGCAACAAGCTCTAAAAACCGAGAAAGGAAAAGGACAACCTAGCCACTGTATATGAGGCAAACACAGAGACAAGTTGTGAGAAACCCAGGTTAGTCAGGACAAGATGATTCCAACTAGTAGGAAGCTGTTCATAAGTTTACCTGGTTGAAGAACTGCTCACAGCTTGCCAGAACTTCAGAGCTCTGTAACAGAAGTGAAATGAATATGTACAAGCTTTTGTTACACAGAAGCAAAAAATAATTGACATCGACCACCTGCTGAGAGAACATCAGCACTAATGTAATGAACTTCAATTTGCAGAAGACAAAAAGTGCTTTGTCACAATGATGAACAGATACTACTATACACTTGACTTCCAAAAGTGTCATGAAGAGCTGGAGTCCTTGAAAAGAGCAGCAAAAGAAAATCATGCTTTCTGATAGTTTTAAAGAGCTACCCACTCTTGCACCGAGGGTCTGTGTGCCTCCTTATATGCCCAAATATATTATAAGTATCCATATACGCATATTCTAAATATCTTATGCATATATATGAATTGGTATGCATATTCCTTCATATGCATGCACTTATATATGTGTGTATACAAACACATTTGTATATTCACGCGCAAACTTATGTAGTTGCAGTACATATTCATCCCAGATGGCAAGCTGGAAAGCACAACGAATGGTCATAAAGAGTTACCAGAGAAGAGCTCATAGTTCCTAGAAAAGACTTGAGAAAGAACTAAAGTATGCATAAAAACATAAGAATTCTTAAAACACATGAATACAGTTACTCGAAGCTTTTCAAAACCTCCAAGTGAATTGAGTCCCAGTAACAAACCTAAAAAGAGTAAAATAGCATCAGTGTTTGAAAATTTGGTATTCCCTGATAAAGGAAGGAAGAATCAGGAAGAAGAGTGCATTCTGTACAGCTTCTCAGAACTACCATGCAAATGCAAAACTAACACATCTCCGAATTGATCTGTGGAATATTTTGAGAGGAATTAATCGAGGGCATAAAAGGTCATCTAGCTGTTTGAAAGTCAGTAATTTCTTAAACTAACGACAATCAAAGAGAGAAAGCACTTCAATATTTGTCTACTCAAGTCTACAAGCTGAATTTTTTAAAAATTAAGATGATGCTGATAAATAAATCTATGTCACAGTAGCACCGCTCTAAACCAAATGAGGATTTGACTCACTAATCCTGAAAATGTCTCACTGGGGATGAATATGAAGAATTGGACTTGATAGAAAGTCAGAGATTTTAGAAAATGATGAATTACAGTTTGTCTCCTTAACAGCATATTGTCGTGAAAAAGCATTTCTGCAGTTCTGACTACAGCAAAAGCTGCTAGGAACCACCAGCATTGTGGTAAGATCAGGACTGAAGCAGCATGAAAAAAACTGAATTTTTTTTACATACCAATATTTTTTTCTTCATCTGATATGTTTCTTACTCAAGCTGTGCTGCTTATTCTGCTCTACACAGTGAAAAACATCAGCAGATACCCGTTTTTTGCAGAAATTTCATACAGACACACATGTTCTGTCCTCACACACATGTGGGTGAAAGAAAAATTTGGTTGCATTTCTTCACCAGTAAGGGAGTTTATACAGTATTTGATATGTTGGTTAACAAGACTTTAGTCAATCTGACAGGATAACTTTTGGTGTAAAACAGTGAACATTTATTCAAGTTGGATATGGTTTTTTCTTTCGCTTTTTACAGAAAACTAAGTCCAGTGATTATGTCTTCAGTTCAATCACAGGAAACTGAAAACTAGCAAACACTGAGATAAAGCTAGTGAAAGTATGTTATATAAGAATGTACACTTAAAATAGCAATTAACATAGTGCTTAATCAAAACCAAAGGCAGTTATGCCTAAACATACAGGGTTTTCTAACAGAAAAAAACCCACAGTCAGAATTATATGAGCACTGATATTTTAGGTGACACTATGATCAAGAAAGACATACCTTATTTATGGGAGGCTAGTATCATCCTTCACAGGGACACATAACATATGGCAACGATATCTGGAAATAGCATTTATTTAAATTGCCATATCATCTAACATTTAAGATAATTTTCAGATTTTTTTTTAATCTGTGTTGTGGCAATTAGGTGAAAATCTATGTAGAAATAAGCAGATGATTTGCAGGAATCCACACAGCTTTAAAAAGGGGTCAAGAGTCTCTGAAGTTCAATGCAGGATTGGACCTCTTCAACCTGCCCTAAGTGTATTCTATTTTATTTTCCACTTTCTTGATTATAAGAACATCAAATTTATCTACAGGAGGCATGAAGATACTTTGCAGAGTTCCACAACAACATGTTTTGAAATACATATATATAGAGATATATGTATATGGAACAGTAAACATCTGAGTAATTGAATGAAAAAGGAAAAAAATGTCTTTTCTGGGTATTTATCTGATTTTTTTTCAATTCAGACAGAAGCAAGGTATTCAGGTTTGGAAGTTATGTAAGTGTTACATAATTATTTCTAGAGTAAGAGAAACTGCACTGACAGGACTGAATTCATTTTAAAAAGTCTTAGAAAGTAATAACTCTTAAAAATATAATTCTAAGTGTCTCATGCAGTTTTGAACACAGACATGTCGCCACTTAAAGCTGGGACTGCATCTTCCATGATAATCCCTCTTATTCAGTGGTCATACTGGAAATTTTAAGGCAATGGTACCCACATGAACCACCTTCCTCCGCAAAATTGTCGTGTGGTTGTTTAAAGTGTTGTTACGTTGTGTAGGAAAAAAAAAAAGAGAATGTAAAGAGTCCTCCCTCAAGCTCCTGTATTTGACATCAAGGAAAACAGCAAATTTTCTCTGTATGGCTTAAATCCCAAACTACAGTTTTTCTGAAAAATGTGTGCTAGCCAACCAACAAGTCATCCCCTAGTCATACAAAATTTAAAGGATTTCCCAAAGGAGTATGTTGATATACGGCTTTTAGGCAGTTAGATTAAATGACCTAATGATTTGAACTCTATAAGAGAATGAAAACTATAAAACAATTTGAAAAGTCAACGGAGGAGTCAAGAACACTTCAAACACTTTGAATCTGATTCATAGCATGGCCCCAAATACATGCAAGCTATCAATATATATTTGATTTTTCTGGTGAATCAATGTCTCTGCTGTAAAACAGCTTAAATAAGAGCCAGTTGAGGATTTTGACTGAGCAAACTGCTGGATTAGGATGATCACTGGTCTCAGACCTTTAATCAGATGATCACTAGTGTGATTAGTAGTTTTAGTCTATCACACCACCTCTGTGGGTTGTAACGATATCATTGTCCCCATTTTCAGCCAGCAAGCAGGTGTTTAATGATTTACCAAACACAGAACAGAGATTTATTCAAGATGCACCAGGAAATCAAACTGTCTGAATTTTTATGTGTTTGTTGAAAGTATTTTGCAGACAAAGAATTATTATCAATTTCACTTATTAGACCAACAGTTTTAAATCCAAGAAAAAGTGAGAGCAATATGCAATTCCAGTTTGCATTTGTCTTCTCTATTCTACAAGGACAATAAAAATATTTATAAAAAAAAAATTATCTCATATAAAGCTGTAAATTATAACCTTGACTTCCAAAAAAAAAAAAAAAAGTATTAATGAATACTTACAAAGCTTGCATCAAGGGTATAAAATCCAGTATTGTATAAACTGAATTTCATACCAGCATATATAACCATGCCAGGTATAAAATGACTTACAAGTACAGTCAATTGGCTTTCTTTGATATCCATTACTATGTGTTTTCAAAGGGAATTATGTACTATTGACAGGAAATGCTGCACTTATACTGGATCATCTGTTATCTCACAGGATCTGCCGCGCTTGAGCAGATCTGTGATGAGTTGAGCACTCTGTCTTTAATATTGGCCTGCGAAATATACATCAGAGGAAGATGCAATCGACCCATGGTAGAAAATGATGGAGGAATCTGCCTCCTTAAAACACAGCTTTGTGCTCTGTCAGTTAAAGATTACCTTGTGCCCTGAAGAGCAACGGAAACTACCTGAAGGATGAAGGACTGAAGTTTCTTGTTTCACGCTGTAAAGTCTGATAAATACAAAACGAAATACACTCTTGTTGCAAATATGTCTGCTACAGTACTGTCTCTAACATATTATCTTCAACACCACCAAAGAGAAAATACAAGACTAGATGGGCTTCTAGTATGGTCTTGTCTGCTTTCTATTTCCTTTACAATAAGAAGAATTACTCTCTATCCTATTTCTGCTATACAATTTTATACCAATAATGGTAGCCAATGGTGGTGAGGATTAATATTTTGTATTCATTTTCATATTTTGTAGGAAATCATTTTCTAGGAACTGGTATAAGTCAGTTGCATTACTCACCATGTTAAAAAAAATGACAACGTCAAAGCTAAAACAGTGAATAGAAATGCCTGTTTATTTTTATATATTCCAAACTTGAATGAACACTTTTTATTAAATGAGCAGTGTTGAAAAAGAGTGTCAAAAGGTGAAGAAGAACAATATGATAGTACTTCATAGTACAATGGATAAACCAATACTGAAAACATTAAAATTACGCACACAGAAGGATACAATCTTGATTTTTTCATGTGAACAATGAAAAGGAGTTACTATTGGTAGTCAGTAAATACCAGTTGTTAACTTTACTATTTAATGAAAGATTTACAATTATATGAAGAGTTCTATGAAAATATTATCAAAAGGGAAAAGAGTCAAAAGGCTAAAGAGTGAAAAATCAAATCAAAACATAGAGGTATGACAAAGAAAGGAAGAGAGTATGGTCCTTATATTCCCAAAAGTATAATAAGATTTGAGAAGAAGCAAAGAAGGGCAGCAAGAATTCCCAAAAATATACAAACACTACTGAATGAGAACTGACCTTTAAACCTCAGGCAAGCAATAGAAGTCTGTAAAATCATGGATGCCAAGAAGAAGGTGAATAAGGAACGAGTGTTCCTTTTTTTTTGTCATGAAACAAAAATGGAGAGGACTGACATAATCAGACTAGAAGTTCAAAAAAGGACATATGCTATCACTTGGCTCATAGTTGAACTCTGTGCATACAGGTAAATGATTGCCTCGGTTTGCATAGGTGCAAAACATTTCTCTTAATTAATGTGAGAAAAAACCCTCTAAATAGCGATTCAAGACAGCTGACTAATGGAGTGTATGAGTACACCTGAAATATATAATAATATGGTTGCCCCTTGCTTCTGCCCAGTCTGTCACAGTCTGGGATCAAAATTAAGGCACTTAACCTAGATGCAATTGTTTTCTGACTTGGTATGGCTATTTTAAAAAACACAATAGTTAATTTAAACTATTACAATGCCATTTCTTAGTCTCCATTTCCAGGGTTGCTTCATGTGCCTTCTCCTTTACATATGTACCATCATTTTTGATTTATTTCCTTATTTTCTTCAGCAACTGTATTCAGTTCCAGTTTTAGGGATGTCTCATTTTAAAATGTTACTATACCTTCAATAATACATGTGTTGCATACATACATATGTATACATATCACATATATTTTATATATGATATTATACACACAACTTTATACTACAGTGTGATACAACTTTATATAAATACAGTTATTTTTAGTACTTTTCTGCTTGGTTCAAGGGACATTTATGTGACATTAGCAACTATTAGGTAGTTTCATGGTAGTGGGTGGTGTGGTTCTAGAATTTATTTCCAAACTTTAATGAGGAATTTGTATCCTTATATTGACTACTGAGTTCTAAGTTCAGAAAAATAACTGAAAAAACCCAAAAACTTGAGTCATAAGAAAGTTTTGGATTCAGTTGCAAAACTTGACAGTGATTTGAGGCAAAGCATTTTCCCTTCTGGCAAACTATTACTGCTCCAAAATAACAACCATAAATGTCTTCCAGCTTCCTGCAACAGAATTTGTCCTAAATTCTGACAAGACATGCGACAGAGCAGGTTTATGACTTTCTTTTCTTATATATAGTCATGTCTGTGATTGATACTCTAGGCCAATATTTAAAAATATATACATGCATTTTTCTAACCCAAAGTATTTTAATATAATCAGTAGGTAGAATGAAAGAAAATATACTTATTCCATGGACTCTGGACTTCAAGAAAAACCAAAAAGTTTATTATGAACTTTCCCCTTTCAGGTAGGAGGCCCCAGCTTTTTCTGTTGTTCTCTTGAAATAAGAGCCCATTTTTAAATAGAAAAAACAAATAGCTTTAATCAGATAATACAAATATCTCATTTTCCCTGCTGTTTTTCTGCTGTATGGTTTTAAAGGGCTGTGGAACCTGGATTGTGTCTTCCTCATTTTGATTTAGCTAAAGTTCATTTTCCAAGGAAAATGATTTTATCCTCAATAGAGACTGACTTATTTTTTTTTTCCTCAACCCTGACAACCCAACATGACACCCAAGTGCCTGCTGAAGCAGAAGAAATGACCACTGTTTCTTTGCCAGGTGTCCTGTAGCTTTCCGGTTCTATTTACCAGCTCCAACTTAGCACTGAGTTGGTCAAGCTACACTCATAAGGGTCTGTAGAAACTCCTTTCAAATCAATCAAGTTCTTTTTCTTTAAGAAATATCAGTCATAGAGTGGACTGGTCTCACAGAGGACAGGACGTTATGGTCAGTCACCACTGGTTTATGCTGGGTATGGGAAAGTGCTTAAAGCAATGACACAAAAAAACCCAATGCATATTTTCCAGCTCTAAAGATTTATTTCTAAATGTTTGTTTGCTGCTTTGCCAATTTAGAGGCTTTACATCGTAACGCAGCACAGACAAAAAGGTAAACATTTCAGCAGTGGTAGGTTTGATAATGCCAGAACTTTGCTTCCCTAACAGAATGTTGCAAGTTTTTCTCCAGCTGAAAGCCTACTATTCCCCTTAGAAGCAAATAGCTTATATTTGATGCTGTTAACAAAGCAGTTGTTTTATTCTGAAGTAACTTATACCAACAGCATTTCCAATATCATAGCATTGTTGTCTCACAAGATAACCCTCCAAAAAACTACAGAAAATACACTAATATAAGGAATTATTAAGTTTAAAAAAGCACGTGCAGAAATCCAGTGTAATAGATTTACTGATGGCAAAGTGAGAAGATAAAGGATTAAGAAACTGCAATCTCTTCCTCTTCTGTAACCCATACAGAATGTACCATATATACTTTAATTTCAACTCTTATATTCTATATCCTTCATGATTTACAGTCTAATAAATGTCGTCATATAACAAATTTTACCTTACATTTAGCGGTACTCATCTTTAACTTTTGCTGGGCAGTTGAGGCCATCAGTAGTCCCAGGACAATACAAGCTTCCACTCTAGGAGCCTTGATCAGCACAAAATCAGCTGTCACAGTGGCTGTTGACTGTTACTTGACAGACTGAATTTTTTGTTCAATCACTTTCATGGCACAGAGGTAGATTGGCAAAAGATTTTATGACTGAAAGTCCTATTTCTGGTACTGACACAAAGCCAGAATGTGTTTTTCATCATCACAAAGCTAACAGTAGAGAAAAAGCACTATTAAGCAGAGAAATGTACTGATTGTGATGTGAAGGGTATATTTGAACGATCTCAGTCCTGCCACTGTAGCAGTTTCCAGCACAAGAATTTTTGATATTTAGTACTTGTAAGTATTTGCTGTTAAGTGTTTAATAAAAGTCACTGATTAGCGTGTAACGAAGGAAAAGATTAAACACTGTTTCTTTGATTTCTCACTTCTAACATAATTTCAGCGTTTAGATTACAATTTTCCTTTCTAAAATTCAGCTTATGACTAGATTGAGAGTTGTGGTGAAGGCATTTGTATCTACTGTCTGTTTGAAAGTAATTGGTAGCCTACCATGTTGTAATTCAGCGCTTTAAACCTCAATAGTCACTAAACTACTTTTTTACTGTTATTATTATCATTAGTGGTAGGTGAGGGAATATGTGCAGAGAAGTTGGTAACGTAGAATGAACAAAAAAGAAATTGCAGGTGATGGTATATTTTAGGAACATCTGGGAAGCTTACTTATCCAAAAACTCTCAAAAATGTAACAAATAAAAAATTATCATTTAACTATGCACTTATGGCAAATGACTTCTGGGAAATGAGTATGAGCAACTCACGTCAAAGATTTATAATCCTTGTTTTCATAATTCAATCTGCAAGTATTCAAAACAAATACACTCACAGAGCAAGACAGGATTTCCATGTTGGAAAGTAGCCACTATTATTTGCACTCTGGTCTGTGAGGTATTGCTTAATTTGAAAACTCACCTTCAACAAACAGAAAAAGACATAAAATCCTATATTATAATTAATTAGAAAAGCAGATCACTTGACCTTCTGGAAACACCTACAGGATTTTGAATAACGATATTAAAAAGGTCTAGTGGAAGCAAAAGCATGTTCCAACCTGCTGACTGTTTTATTATAAGAAAGGATGCATTTGTTTCTATATATTAATAAATCATTAGAATTCTAGAAACAATCTTAAAAGGAAGATAAACAACATTTTTACAAATATGCAGAAAAATTAGTTAAATTATCCCCAAAATAACAGAGACATATCTGAAAACACCTTCCTTGCTAAGTAAACATTGCTACATCTATTTGTGTTGATTAACTTTAACTGTACTAAATCAAAGACAAATAATCCAACCTTTAATGGAGGGATAGGAAAATTCTAATGATGATAAAATATATTAAAGTTTATTTCTTTATTTATTTATGTTAATGCAAGATTTTTCCTCAGTAAATTAGAAATATTATAACATGAAAAACTATCATCCCTCAGACACCTATTTTTTCCTGCAACTTATATTTTATAATGCCATCTCAATAGAACACATTGTATTTGGTCACTTATTGAAATTTCTGTAATCCTTTCTTGGTTTTAAGAACTTTGCTTTGGGAGATGTTATTTCTTTTTCATTAACAAGTGTTTCACTCTTTTTCACTGACTTGTGATAGTCAAGCAGTTATAGACAAATTTGATAGATTTAAGGTCATGGTGTTTTGATGTGAAATAACCAGGCATTTCCCCCCCCCCCCCCCAAATTTACTATTGCATAAAGAAGTCAGACTTTTTCCCTATTAAGTTTTCCTGAGTGCCTTTTTGTTATAAAGACTTTTTATCTTCTGAAAATTGAAAAAGAATTTTTTATTTCATTAGTTCTTCGTCATTCTAGCAAAGACAGGAAATGAGCTGACCTCAGACTATCCTAAGTCTTCTTTCCAGAACTTTCAAGGCACATATTGCTGTTTCCCTTAGTATATGGTTCAGGTATGTTCAAAACTCTATTCAGTGTACCAAAAAAATCCCCAAACAAACAGAGGCTATGTTTAGAAGAAAATACCTCATTTTCTAACATTAATTTTTGGGATTTTTAAGTCCATGGACAAGTTGACCACAATAGCATGACAACTAGAAATACAACAAAAAATCTACACGTTGCATAGTCAGTCCGGGGTGATGCTGGATATGCCAGTTAAATTCTGCATGAAATGCAAACCAAATAAAATACCATCAAAAGCACCCACTCATGCATTACCCATTTTGCACAAGAGCTTTTGGGGCTGAGGACAGTACCAGGAGTTTCTTCTTCCCTCACCTTCACCACTTTATTGACAATATAGTCAAATCACAAAACTAAAACTTTCACAGGCCCATGGGAGACTCCAGCCTGCAGCTGGGATAGGGAAGTAAGGAATCAAGAGAGGATGAAAGATTCCCTTTTTGCTGTCTTCATTTTCAGATTTTGGACTAACTACAAAAAAATTTTTTTCTTCTTTTTGCAGGATTCTCTTCAGGATTCCCTGACTCCCAAGACAGAATATCTCTGCCCAACACAATCCTGAAAGAGTCACATTATGTACACAACAGTCATATTTGTACTTAACCGTTCTGGCATTGTTTCAATATAATAATCACCTAAAAATGCATTATATTTTATTTCAGATTTGAAAGTTTTACATCAATATCCCAGCATAACTTCCTGCCTTTTGACAAAGACTATGTGAAGATGTTAAAAACCCTTCACTTTTGGAAGGGCTATTGCTATCGCACTGTTATTGACATGTGGGTTCAGTAGATTTAGAGGTGAAGGAGAGGAAAGAAAAGAGACTGACCAGCAAAACAAAACAAAAAATAGGTGCTTCTTTCATCAGCCATCTTTGCTACCTTTCAACACTTACTTACATCCTCTTTCCCTCTCTCCTTGTATACTCTAAGCCCCTTGAATTGTACCCTTACTGACTTTAATATTCCTCTCTCATTTTCTGTCCCCTGTATTTTCTCTTTATGCTGTTTTTCAGTGTCTCTGCTTCGCTGGTTTGCAGTTTACCTCCTTACCATGTGTTAGCTCTCCTTTCGTTGCTGAATTATCAGGGAACAGAAACACAAGGAGCAACAAATGGCACCCAGAGTAGTACTGGAAAGGGTGGGCCATCAAATGCACAGAATTAAGTTCAAACAACCAGAAGGATGCAAAGAAATATTAAATTAATATTATGAATTATTTGCAGAAAAATAACTTTATTCTTTTTTCAGCTCTAAATATGATTTCAACCTCATGGTACTCAGGTAGTCGTTACAACTTAATGTCACCCCACATGCTCACTCCACTCATTTATTTATGTTCAGTGTTTCCAAATCTGATTATCATTATGATTTAAAGGTTAAATTTGTGTTTGCTGTTTATCTCCATACAGCTTAAGCTGACTCAAAAATATTACTCTGAGTTATGTATTGCCTTTTTTTTTTTCCTGTATTATTACATTCAGAAGTACTAGTTTGTTCTAAAAATGTGAGTGGTGAAAGTTCTGCCCTTACTTTCTGGCCTCAGTTACAGGCATCAGACAAAAATGCTCATTTCCCTCCTAACATGAGTCATTCACCATTCCATTCTGAGCCAGCAAGCGCTGAAACAGAGTTTACAACCTGGTCTCTGCCACTGCATGCAAAACAGTTAACTGGTTGAGAAAATATTTTTATTGCTGTTTAAATCAAATCACACTGTGAGTAGAGGGGGAATCAAGTGTTTCCAGACCCATTCCCTGTGAAATATTCTCAACTCTCCTTTTGATTGAGTATGATGACAAAATTATTCAATCATGACTTTTTATGTTAACTTTTTTTAGATGTAGCTTATATATGTTTGTGTGTGTATATATATATATATACATATATTTACGTTTAGTTCTAAAAATTAGCCCCCTCCCCCATCTTTTCTCATAAGAGTTTGAAAAGTAGAGATTTTAATGAAACATGTAGTCATGCCCCAAGTTAACCATTCCCATGCTGACGGCAGCACATAATAGCTCATACAAAGGAGAATGCTGAGATGAAAATGTGTCAAAGATTAAATCAGGGATTATCTTGGTGATGCTTGTTTCTTTGAACAAAATTCGGTTTTGGTGCTCAGCCAAGCAGTTGTTTAGCTGCATTTTGCCATGTCTATCTGATGGCTTATTTTAGAACATAACACACTATGAAAATTCGTGAGATTTTTGAGGGTTGTGATTATTGCATCTTTTCTGTAGTTATTAGGGAAATCATAATTATATCCTTACATAAGGTACACATAAAGAGCCTGAGCTCTTCTTTTTTTAAAATTTTTTAAAATTTTATTTTAGTTGCTGTTATAAATACTGCAGAGTAAAATGTGAGCCCATTATTCCTTTCTACTTTACACACCAGGAATTGTAATTCTTCAATGCTTAACAGCTCTAACAGAGAATTTCATCTACACCGTACTTCCCATCAGTACATATTGTGAGAATCAAGCTTAATTATATAGGTAGTGTCTCCTCCTGAGCATGAAAAGGAATAGATCTGCAAATGAAATGACATTATTCTCCAGTCACTCTACACACAGGAAATTTCCCTTCTAAACTTAAATCTTGCCTTCATATGAGCCACACTTTCCTCTGATGTCACCTCTGCTAAAGCATGTTTGATTTCTAAACTAATGTCCTTCTGTCCTTGGTTTTGCAGAGGGAAGAAAACCACTTCCTTCAAAGAAGTACAATCCAACAACTTTCCTAAGTGAGATAGGAACAATGCCATTTTTCTTTTTCAAATACATGCAGATCCAGATGAAATTCCTCTACCAAAATTATTATCATGTGGGTTTCAGTGAATCCTATGCTTTAGTAGACAAAATATCATACACGTACTTTAGAAAATAAATCATACCAGCCTACTTTTCTGATGAGCAGATGGAAAAGTAGTAGATTTAACAACACTTTGATTAAAGTGTCCTTCTGATGGAAAAGGTGTAATTTTTTATATCACAAAAACACACCATTTTTTTTGCATACCCAGATGTTTCAGCGAAAGTTTAGTTTCTATCACAGAGTTATGTTAGGCCTTTTTTTTTTTTTTTTGTAGGGAGTAGTTGTTAAAAAAGTCCAGTTCTTAACATGATCAGCAAAAGACATTCATTCCTCATTTTCCTGTCATTCTAAGATGGGAGAACATATACATTATACTAAAGGGATGATGCACTGAGAGTAAACAACAAAGAAAAAAAATCCTAATTTTTCAAATGCTATTTATGTTCATAAATCCACCAAGGAAATGAAGCCTAATTATTTTGCATCACACTTAAATGTGATAAAGTGAAACGGGAGATTTCAAGTGATTTTAAGCTGAAAAATTTCTCTGTGGAGATAATTAAGCAATGAATCAGTTTGTCCAGAGTGGCTGTGGAATATACATTCTTGTAGGTTCCCAAGACCTGACACAACAAAGCCCTGAGTGGCCTGACTTGAATTTCAGTACTGTCATTGTTTGGAGCTCCTGGCTGAGCAAAGGTTGGGTGGTCTCTTCTCTTCTGAGTGATCCTATGATTTGTCAATGAAGCAAGGTGTTTATATCATGTTCCATAACATTACATGACAACCAGCCTGTAGTTGAGCATGGCATCAGGGGTGAGCTGCTGTGTTTGGATTGTATGAAATAAATATGTTGCTTTTACCATTAGAAACATTATTCCCATTTCAGTCATTCTGTATTCACAAATTTTTTGATCCAGCCTGATCTCCACCAGAGAATTCAGTGTGATTTTAAGGATGTGTACTCTCTGGGCCAGATGATTATTTGCACATGATTTTCTAACACATAAAACTGATACCTATGTTTTTAAAGCTTTTTGAAAAAATGTGCACCAAAATAAAAAGAAAATAGAAGTGCATTAGGTACTCACCCATAATGGTAGGTTTTGTGATGATTTAAACATAAGTTGGGAAGATTCCTGAGATCTGAAGGTCATATTTTTCCACAGACTTAGATGACTACAATACAGTTAGATACTGGGCCGTTTTTCAAAGTGTCCAATTACTAAGACCTAATGGAAATTATTTGCTTACCCTATTTCAGTTCTTCTGAAAAATACACCTACCCACTTACCTTCATTTTAGAAATTTCAAATTAATCTCAAAGTAACTAGTCTATGAATTAAAGGCTTAAATTTTTTATTACTTAGTCTAAAATCCATTTTTAAAGATCTAATGTTTTAAAATTTACTGCTGTAAAATGTAGCCTTTCTCCTGTCTTGCATCCACTGTTTAATATGAGTGATCAAAACTACTACTTAATTTTGAAAGACAATAATAATTATCTTGGTCTTATAATTGCAGGCCTCCCTAAAACACAAGTGACCAAAGATCATTATTTGTTGGCCTACACTAGGAAGCCAGCAGATTTTTCGAAAGCAACAACTTTGCTGCACATGGTGTATATCTTGTTATCACAGGACATACGGTGGAATCTGAAGTATGGGGTTCAGCTGCTCACACACAGATTAGGCTGTGTGAGCTCAAATTTGGTGCTGTTTCAATTTACTGAGGTATTTTGTAGGCATGGACTCCAGAAGGAGAACCTCACCTTCAGGGCAGGCAAGTGGAGGCCAGAAAAAACATTATGGAGTGTCTAATATGATGCTAAATGTTTACATTAAGGAATTGCTCCCTAGTGGCCCTTATGCAAGATTAACTCATTAAATAGTGGAATGTCGGTTGACAGACTTTGTCTGTGACTTTCCAAGTATTTTAAGTACAGTAAAAAAGACCCTACAAAACAAGTAATACAATTTAATAAAATATTTATCACTGGTTTATATCATCATTTACATATTAAATAGAAAATAATAAGACCCTAGAAAGAAGCCATTCAGTTACTCTCCAATCAATACTAGATCGATTCCACATATTGTTTTCCCTGACAGTTTATGTTTTGTTACTCTGGTGGTTTTGTAAGGGATTGATTAGAGATGGTCTCTTAAAGACCACATTTATTTCAAAATTCCTGCAGTTACCCAGAATTACATTACAGTCCTCCAAGGAACTATTGTATTTAATTCTATCAATTATACCACAGATTTTGTTCTTTGGTCAACATTTTGCCCACAAAAACTTAACCAGCAAATGCAAACACTGTGGGTGTATCCAATGGATAAAACATCTTTTCTGAAGTGGAAGACGCAGCAAAGTGCTCTTAATAATTTCTTCCATCCTTCATAGGCTTGTAGCACATGAAGAGCAACTACTTGGGAGCCTCCATATGAGTTGATGTCACATAATTATGTGGGTCCAGCTCACAGAACGGAATATCACATCAGATTCCACATCCTACTTGAAGGCACACAGAGACACTGAGTGAGGTTCATCTCCCCTTCAAGGAAGCCATCCAGGTCTGAGCTTTCTTTTATAATTGAAGAGGTGGAGAAAACTAGTCAGCAATTCTGCTGACCTTTCTGTCTGTCGTACATGCTTTCTTCTAGAGATGTCTTCTTTTCCATGGAATACACAGCGAGCATCAGGTGGCTGCATCTTATTTCTAGATGTTAAATTTGGCCAAATGAATCCTCTGCATATCTTCCATATTACAAGAAAAACACCCCTTTTGTGTTTCTTGTTCCATGAACAACAAACAAATAATAAACTTGTTTCAGGGAAAGTTGATTTCTGCTGTCTGCAGCAAAGTAAGGAGGAATAGAATTACAGAGGCTTAACAAATAATAATGTAACAATGCCCAAATATGAAATGATAAAACCCCAACAAACTGAAGACATTGCTTAAGCAAATGTTTAATTATTTGTACTGAAGTTTAGAGATGTGTTAATTATTCTTTAAGGAAATGGAATTTATTTTAATTATGTGATCTATCTGGTTTTGGTGGCAGTGGTGGCGTTTGTAAGTGATAGTGATTTTTTTCCTAACAAATTAATATATTGTTTCTTCTAAATGATGACTTTCACATTAGATTCTGTAAATAAGAAGAATATTGATTTTTTCTCTTCAGTGATCTCCGTTTTTATTGTATTTTAATTGATTTCACTTTCCTTTAAATAAAAAAGCTGCATTCATTTAAAATGTAATCTGTATGCAAATCTATCTTATCATTTGCTTAGACGTCAGAAGCTTTATTTCTGTTAACAATGAGATCTGACCTTTAGGTTTTTGTGCTTGAAAAATTGCATTTCCCTGTAACATTTTACAAGTTTCTGAGTACTTCTAAAAAGAAAGTGGCCTTGAAAAATAATAACACCGCATTGCTCAAAAAAATGAGGTAATTTTTTTTCAGTGTCCAGCTCATCTGATAAAAGTACTAATAATTACTTGCTCAAATGTGACACATCTTTGAATCTGAATATTTTTTAAGCTTTAGAGAAAATCCTAAAATAAAATGAGAAAAAATGTGTAAATATGCAATTTTAACTATGAAATCATTACATTAGCAGAGGATGAAGTAAAATTTCTGTCTTTAATAGAGAACTAATATTTTCATGACTAAACCTATCTAAGAGATATTATCTTGTTATAGGATAAGTTTAAGTATGATGATACACCTTTAAATGCACATGAAGATATTTAGGTGCAAATCTATGGTTCTAGAAAGAAATTGAAAGTGAATCTACAGTTTATTAAAATAAATAATTCATAAATTGATAATTTATCTTCATTATCATAATTTCTTGTTCCTATAAATTACAGAGACATACCATATACTCTACCACATTTTCTGGGAAAATAAAGAAAACATGCCTTCCGAAATTAATTTTCTAGCTCTCCCTGGGCACAAACCCTAATTATTCTACAGAAAGCAAACATATTACTGTGCAGTTTCAGAGAAAACCATCAAACTCAGGTGTTGCCTCTGGCAGATAATGGAAGAACATTACAGAGTTGACAACATGTATATCTTCCTACGATATTCTGAAGATAATCAAATCTTTGTTTCTACAGAAGTTTCAATAACCAGAAAATATTTTATGATTTTTTCTTTGCTCAATTGGTCATATAAAACAAATAGCAAGAAAATAATTTTTTTGTCTAGGCAAAATATAATTTGGAATTTGTATTTTCAAAGTTTTGAATCAGGAGAAGAATGAACAATTTTGGAACTGATCACAAAATGAAAATTAAAAGGAAATATTTCAAATCAAATCAATGCTTTTTATAAATTCAGTGTTTTTAAAGTTCTAGTTGGATGTACTTAAGGATTTCTTATACAGTACATAAGAATGACTGCTAATGTGTCTGTTCCATAACAAGTCACTGGAGCAGTGGACTCTACTTGCAAACTTCATGAACTGAAAAAAAAAAGCCCCAATTTTTATAAATTCACTGTTAAAGAGGAATTGGTTTGATTGTAGCATGCAAATAGGACTTAAACTGGAGCTCTAAACACATAATTTCAATTGCCACAATTGACTTCTGAAAGTATGCAGCTCCTGTTGCCTCACTTGAAAAAACAAGCCAAAATATTATTAAAGGGAGTGGGGATTTTCCCCCTAAATGCACAAATTTCTCATTCACCAGAGTCTGTAAGGTGTAGTGGTGACAATGCAAAGTGCAAGAACCCAGAGAAACCATTTTTACAGACGGAGATGGATTCCTGAAGTTGTCTCACTGGACACAGAGCTACACCTGTGCTTGTGGGTCCCTTCCAACTCAGCGTGTTCTGTGATGCTGTGATCTAAGTTTAAGCATGTCTGCTGCAGAGAGCTGGGTAGAACCTGGTTTTATTTTTTATTTATGGTGTACTCTAACTTAACTGCTCCTTCTGGAAAATACACCCAGTTAAAGCTAATTTAAAAGGAGTTCTGGCCTTTTCACATAAGATAACAAATTAGACATGCTCTACACATATGATCACTCTGCAGATTGGTGCTTTTCCAGCTGCTACAGCAGAGTACCAATTAATCAATTAACTTTAATTAACTTGGAGAGAAAAGAGAACAGAAAAACGAAAACACAGTTCCTGCAAAATCAAACAGAAGATGCAACACGAGGGGTTAGTGGAGGATTTTTAGATTCTTTGTGTGTCCCTATTTAGAGTATTATAAGGGGACTGGAGGCTGAGGGGGGCTGTGAGCCCAAAACAGGCAGATCACCATATAAAGCACACCAGCCTGGGAATACTAAGACTTGATGAGATATAGCTGAAAGCTGGAATGAAGGAGTGAAGATGGAGATAAGTAAGGGAGAAGTGATATAGGCCAGTGGGACAGAGATAGATACACGGGAGGGAAATGAGTGCAGATGATCAAAAGAGTATTTGAAAAATTCTATGACAGAAGCTGCTCCTATTGCTTCTTTCTGCTCCACCATCAGCAATAAATTTTGTTACTATATGAAAACCAAGAGGATTTATCCCATTGAAGCCTTTCTGTAAAGCTTATGGGATAATGAATATCTAGGATTCACTCTTTGATGTCAGAATTTCTATGCCTTTCTACTCATAAACCTCGTATTTCATACAAAGGGCTGGAAGTGTCATTTACCTAGACACTCTGAAAAAAACCCAGCCCACAGCAAAATCCATATTTGAGGAATTCCTTAGATGACAGCAGACTTTTCATCCTGTAAGGTTTGGATCGCACATCCAAGAAATATTATTTCTGGTTTATGGAAACTCATTAAGTTTTGATGAATTTGGGGTATTTTTCACTTTCACAGACATCAAAATTACATGATCATGTAATTAAAGATTACATTATAATTCAGCTAACACAGAAATAAAGGATTTCAAGATATATTTTACTTCTAAGGATTTCCCTTTGTGACTTAATCTATTTTTTCACATTTTTCTCTTAATTTATTTTTTCACTCAGCCTAAACCAACTCTCTGGGTTCTCTGTGCCTTTACTACCTCTTCCTGACTTGGTCTAGAGCTGTTTCTGTGACACAAAAATAACTTGTCATTTCTTAGCTGGGATGAGAGTGTTGCAGTGCGCTGATCAACAAAATAAAATAGAAAAGAGAAAGCCTGCAAATTCATTAGAGGAGAAACGCGAAGTCTTTTAGCACAGAATCAAAGACTGTGACTCTAGAAAGATGGAGAGCTGTTTGGCAAACAGTTCATTTGAAAAAGATAACACATTCTAAGACTACAGATAGCAATCTAAATTCTCCACTTTAAAAGCATGGTGCTGATACTGTTTCCTTTATTCTTGTCTCCAGATAACTTTGTAGAGAAATTTTTATACCTGCGCAGACACATACACACAGTGTGTGTGTGTAAAACTGATTATTGCAAACTGGTATTTTACTTTTAGATCCCTGTGATAAAAGATTCTCGGTCTCTTCTTCCACCAATTCTCTTAGTTCACTTATGGTTGGAGTACCAGTATTTTTCCTTGTATAAAATTATAGTGTTCTATGTAAAAGCTGGGCTTTTTTTCCTCAGATTTGCTAAGAATAGGGATGAAGAAGTGCCACTGCCTCTGATTTTAGTCACGAAGATGAGGGAGAACTTTGTAAACTACATTTATAAAAATCAGTATCCTTCTAAAAAACCTCACTCTAATTTGTGTTGTGACAAGCAAAGAAGGGTCTACACTAAAATAGTTTTTGGACATTACTCATAAGAAAGCAAGCAAGGGAAAGTGCACAGAACTGTAGAGCAGATCTCAACTGTAAGTCTACAGCTGCAAGTTGTCAGATAAAGTGGAACCGAGACAAGAAGTATTTTGACAAATGAGAAATTTTCTACCTTAAGATGGTCTTGGATAAAGATTGCTCTGCAGCCTTGTTGCCAAAATTGGCAGATAAGCAACAAAGTTCTGTGGCAGCTCATGTATGCTAATGACAAGCAAACAACATTTAATGCTGGAGAAATGTCAGTACCTATATTTGGCCCGCAGTCCAAAAAAGATGTGAGTAACTATTTTAAAACGTAGCATGCAATGGCAGTGATCTGATCCTTTCAAATATTTTGCTTTGTGCATTTTGTATATTCCTAAACCATTTACATTTGGTAAGATTTTCAAAGAGATAATATCAATATAGTAGAGACTGAAACATAAGAAAAATGACCAAATTTCACTTTACCCCCTCTTAAAACAGTGTATAATGATGTAAAAATAATAGCAACAAAATAAAAAATATCTTTATTACACTCTGACTTAGTCGAAAAACGACCATGAACTTGAGGTTATCCATCAATTCCTTTTGTACAATTTCTTTCTTAAATGAAAAGTTATAGCAAGGCAAGATGAAATTTCTCAGCTAAATTTTCCTAATATTTCTTAAGTAGTACTCTACGGACAAGACCCCTACTTTCCTAAATCTGAACATCCATCTGAGATACAGCTGAGTAAGTCCAGTACATAGTGCATGAGCATCTTAGGACAAAGTCCTAAAATTCAGGCCTCTTTCCTGACTGCATTTGACCTACACGACCTCCACATAAATCACTCAATCTTATTGTTAATACTCTTCCACTACTATACTGACAGTTGCTTCTGTTTTTCAATCTTAAACACATACACACATATTCTATTCAGTGCTCACTAAATCACAGAAAGTGTAAATCTTCATGTAAGATCCTTATATCTGTAGTAGCCAGCATCAAAAAAGGCCACATGTACTTCCCTAATATGCATCAAAAGCTCTTCCATTCTGTCTCTAGCAAGTCCATCATTCAGTATGGTTGCACCTCTGAGTAACACATCTATAATACGTGTTACCATCAGTTTAAACAAGATTGCCCTTTCCTCGTATTTCCCTGTATATTTCTCACATTCCTTCGTAAGTTTCTTTAGCCAGAAAGCACAACTAGTTCAAGCTCTCCTTTAGCAGAGGCTGTTGAATTATTACTGCTTGTATGTGTTAAATTTACCACTGAAAGTCTAGATTTTCAATGAGAAAGCAGCAAGAGATGAGGAACCTGTCATCAACTGGCAGCTTGCTAACCTTTGAACCTCCTTGTGTACAGTACCACTTCCAGAGGACACAGGGGAAGAAGTAGTTTTCTCTAACTCCATGTTTTCAGAGATTTACATTTCTATTGCATAAACTGAGATACAAAAGGTGCCCAGGGAAGAAGAAAATAATGCACAGTGTGCAAGAAAGAGCATAAGTATTTGAGCAATACTAATAGTGGGGAAAGATGCCAATCCACAAATAAAGTCTTAAAGAATAAACCTGTGGCTTATCTTAATATCTCATATTCTGGTTTTTAGAAGTTTAAATTTAATAACTTCTTACTGTCTAAGTGAGCAAGACATGATTGAGCAATTTCAATTGTGTCAACAGCATTTTAAAGTAATTATTAAAATTACAGACTTTCATTAGGTTTTTAATCCACAATGTGCTGTAAAAGTGATTGAAGAGGAACATCATGAAACTGGTATTGCAATTTCTTCATATGGCACAAGATCTGTGTTTTTGAAAGGTGCTGCAGGCACTTTATTACATGATCAACATTAAACAATTGTAAAACCCTCCATTATAACCAAGCAAACCACTAAACAGAGTCCATAAATGGATCTGAGAAAATGCAATTTTGCAAGGTGATCTGTGGAATAAGTGGGAAATAACAGTAGCTCAAAATTGTCATCACCCAGGAAAGAACAAAAAGAGCTCCCATTTCCTTGCTAGCATGATGGTAAGAAGCAGCAACCCTTTTTGTTTTGGGGTAGAAAGTGGTCTTGTCAAATATATGTGGATGGGGGTGATTCCAAACACTGGCAAACACCTGTAGAGATGGATGAAGAATCATCCATCCTGAAGAACAGCAGCAAGAAGAACGTTAATAGAGGGAAGGGAATTAATTTGTCAAGTATAATAATCAGGCACTTCTGTTTCTAGGATATTCTTGAACATTAGTATTTTCATTTTTTGGTATGATTTTGAACAGCTCAACTCAAGTTGAGCTCAACTCCCTTTACTTCTCTTTTTTTTAAGCATGCAGTAACTATGCTACCAAGTTAAATCTGATCTGGAGTAAAATTAATCTTTCATTCTGAAAAAGTTCTCATTTTCATTACTTTAGGACTTAGATATTGTGGTTGGAGTAGCAAGTAAAATAAAAAATGTCTGTTTGAATTACTAATATCTCCTTTCCAATGAATAATTTACTTGAAAAATTCCTAACCATCCCTGTCATCCGATGTTCTCTTCCTTGCCCTGTTAATTTGTAACAATATTTCCCCACTATAGTCAAATTCTATCATGTGGTAATGGCTTCCAAATATAGAGGAGGACAAATGGCAGAACAACACTCAGAATGTTGGAAGAAGAATGCATGGTTCAAAGAGGAAACATGCAACTTTTGACTTTGAATTCCTGAACTTTACTCCAGCTCTGACACTACAAAGTGGTCCACTTCCAGGTTCTGTATCTATATTCCACTTACATATCATATTGGATCTTCCATAAATGGAAAATGGAAATATAAAGCAATAGAAAAGAAGTATAACCTGATAATTTCCCAGGAAATGAAAACTCAAAATGGTAAATTTTGAAAAGAAAAGAGGACATTAAAAAAAAACCCAACACAAAAAACCCCACAAAACCAAACAGACTAGGGGATGATTTGTTTGGCTGGTTTTTGTTTGTTTGATTGTTTTTCAATTAGAGCAAATAATCAATAAGAAGCAGAATTTTCCTAAAAGAAGTTATGTCCTGATGGGCTGCAAAAAAGGCAGTTACTGGAGAGATGTGATTTTCACCCCAGTGAGGGAATGGTGAGGACTCTGGGCTAGAGACGCCATCAAGTGACAGGCCCATGTTTGTAGACTCTACAGTGAGGCTGAGAACAGAATTAAAAAGGGAATATTTTTAATTATCCTAAGGGAGAACTCGCTTCAGACAATGTGAGGACGAGCAGCAGCAGGGTAAGTTCTCTCCTTGACTGTTATGGATTGACATGTTTGGTGAAAAGAGAGGAGATACCAGTCTCTTGGACTCCCAGTTGGCTGGAAATTTCTGTCAGCCTTATAATACTTGGCATTTGAAACTATTATAAGGAAAAAATAAAGCCAAAAAAATGCCAACAAACCGAAAAACCCTAACACATTAGTTCAAAACACTAATCATTTTTGTTGTTGTTGTTTTCTCTCCTCTCTGTCCTTTTTTCCTTTTTTCTTGAAGATGCATTTTACATATGCCATAAACAAGATCAGTGTCACTGAGAGGTTGTTTCTGAGACAAATTTTAAAAACAGTATAGGTCTTATGAAATAAGAATGCATATGCCATTGAAAATTCATTGGGTTTTATTTGAAAAGACCAAAAGAAATTTGTGGGTTTACTATTCACGAGAATACTACTCTAAACAGAGGTTTCTAGCTTATTTTCAGCCCATGAACTCCCACTAATGCAATATTTTTTTTTAGAGTTCATACTAGAAGCCAAATATCTTTACCATTAGTCCTCCAAAATCACATTTGTGCAGCTGAGCTATTTTTCAAAATACAAAAGGATCCAAGAGATCACTGTTGAACTCTGAAACACCTAGTTTCTTAACAGCTTTTTTCTTCTTGATACAGGTTTGCACCAGTTTTTTCTCTCAGCTTGTTCCTTATACAACATACCGTTTGAAAAGATTTTGGCATAGAATACAACTCAGGAGGAAATAATGTATATTAAAAATAGCAGGGATTTAGCATACATGAAAGGCCTACACTCACTTGTATTTATTTGTATTTACTCTTAAAGTCTTCACTCCGAGATGTAGAAGCTTTTATGAAATACAGAATAGAAAAACCATAGCACACAAACTCACCAACCACCTTTAACTGCATATTCCCCCACTATTTTTCACATAAAGCTACTTCCTACCGAGGATTTTTCTTTTATATTTTCTTAATATCTCATTTCAACTCACTATGGGAAAAATGAAGAACGTTATGTTATTACTCAAAGTCATAAGATCAGTCAGTCACAGCACAACAGTGAATTCCTAAATCTAGGGTACCTGACAGAAAAAAAACAAGCCATCCTGAAATGCAAATTAGTACCATGTTAGTTGCATTTCATGTTGGATGACGTATGGAATGAAGTATGGAAATAATTACGAACTTACGCAGTAAATAACAGTTTGCTTTGAAGGGAATTTCAGGATTTGAGAGTTGTAATATTGTAATTTCATTTCCATTTGACATTTTGGCTTCTCCCTCTAAGAGTCAAGTTTATTGAAAGGGTTTTTTCTTTTCCTGTGCTTTAACTTCTCCCTTGCTCTAATGCATCTTCAGATGCATTATTTTTTCTATTCTGATGGGCAGTATTCATTGGTTTATTAATTTACTAATTACTGATTATTAGTAGTCATAAGAGATGTGGGATGGTCACAAAGTCCCAAAATTATGTGTAAGCTGGGACCTTAGACTTAAGTTTAACATTTTTGTCTTTCTGAAGCTTTTTCAAAATTACTTATAAGGAAAGAGCAACAGACCTTTTTAAAAAATAATGAGAAATAAAAAGTTGTTTAAAATCTTATCATGACATCTCCAAACCAGGAAAAATAAAAAATCCACTATTAAGAGAAAAATGTTGGGCTCTGTTTTATTCTGAATCAAGATCCAATGAAACATTTTGCCTTGTCCAACCTATTTTAAAATGTATATGGATAAAACTGAATTTTTCGTGTCTCTGATACAATTAAAAACACTGAAAAGAAAATCCTGCATTTTAGATGTTGTCAGCAGGTTTTTCTAGTATAGCAATACAAAGTACAAGCTTTTAGAAAGACATTTTTATTATAAAGGCTTGTGGTTCTAGAGGTCACAGTACAGGGAAGTAGTCCCAGCATCCTCACTCTCTTTTCTTCCCAGTGGGGGAAAAAAAGGATAAAACTGTACAGTTTAATATAATGGTCACAGATGTGTTGTAGTTGGGCTCTGCTGGCAGTTTTTTGGGAGCATGGCACTGCTGAAAAGGCCCAGCTAACCTAACAGAGTATGGCTTCAGGCAATCAGTGTTCTCAGCAGACAGTGAAATGCAGTAAAACAGATTCTCTAAGCTCAGATTTCACCTTCTTTTCTTTTCCAATCACTTTGATTAATATAAGCTCTTGATCATTTCCGCCCTGCGCCCAGCAGAGTGCACGTGGTGCCACAGCCCACATAGGGCAGGATATCCACAGTGGTGTAGTGCCAGCAACAACATCTGAGAAACAAATCTGCCACCTGGTCACCTCCTGACACTTCTTGAGCATTCCTCTCTAATTCAGCATGCCAGGTCCCTCTGCGCCTTTCTACAGTCATTGACTGAACTATCCTAGTACCTATCCTAATTAGCCAAGATGGATCAGTTTTAAAATGTGGAAATTACATTATTATTAAGACAAATCATTTGTTTCCCTCTAATTTCATCAAATTAAACAGAAAATCAGATTCATCAGTGAATAAATTAGGCGAAAAGCAAAATACACAGTAGATATTCACACCTTATAATCAGTTTTTTACACTGAGAAAAAAAATGCTGCAATTGCACAGTTGTTTTGTTTTCAGTAGTTCTTGATCGAAGTGAGGGGAATTAGATTAGAGTCCAAGTGATATTTAGTATTTTCATTGGTGATAAAACATATATATGCACATACACACACAAATGTATTCACCTCAGCTCAACAAAGCTGTAAGCCTGGACTTTAATTTCTGCCTGCTTCGTAAATTGCATAAAAGCGTGTTTAACTGTTTAAGGCATGTAGAAGAACTATTTCCTCTGATGGTGGCTGTGCTGGTTTTGGCTGGCATAGATTTAATTTTGTTCATAGTGGCTAGTATGGGTCTACAGTTAGGATTTCTGCTGGAAGTAGTGTTGATAACATATGGATATTTCAGCTAGCACTTGGCACAATGTCAAGGCCTTTTCTGCCCCTCACATCCCCGTCCAGTGACAGGGCTGGGGGTGCACAAGAAGTTGGGAGGGGACAGAGCAGGGACAGCTGACCCCAGCTGACCAAAGGGATATTCCATACCACATGGCACCATGCTCAGCATATAGAGCTGGGTGAAGGAGGAATGGGGGAACATTCAGAGTGATGTGTCTGTCTTCCCAAGTCACCATTACATGTTGCAGAGCCCTGCTCTCCTGGAGATGGCTGAACACCTGCCCATGCAAACTGGTGAATGAATTCCTTGTTTTCCTTTTCATGCATACATGGCTTTTGCTTTACCTATTAAGGTGTTTTAATATCAACCCACATGTTTCCTCAATTTTAGTCTTCAGATTCTCTCCCCCATCACACCGAGGGGGAGTGAACAAGTGCCTGCATTGGGTTTAGTTTCTGGCTGTGGTTAAACCACAACACTGGCTCATTTGCTGCTCACAGAAATAGCAATTAAATGTCTGCTAAATCTCACAGTTCCCACTCATTTAGTACCAGTTTAAGTATGTCCAAGATGCATGAAATGGAAGTGATCTGTAGTGATTTACATGGGAGTGAGTGTGTTGGGAAAACATTAACCTGGTTTTAGTCTAGTCATTATTGCACTTTAAAAATTGCAAACGTCCCTGACAAATAGCAAAGTGACATATCCTACTTGTACTTAATGAACTTCCTACGACCAGGAAACTGGGGGTGAGGGATGGGCATTGTGTGTTTACTCGCTTATTCTCTTATCCTTTGCCAAGTGACCTATACCACTGAGATAGGGAATTATGAAGTTTGAATTCTGAAAAGAATTCCATTCTTCTGTTTTGGTTTGGTTAACCATCTTCCACTGCTTGAGATCAAAAGTGCTCATCCATCAGACCACTGTGTTTATGCCTCTTTCCCTGTTTTAACCTGGCCACACAACCAAGCTGACATATGATTTCTGGTTGTGCATCCCACATTCCCTCTGAATACTTTCTTCTTTGCCCTTTTTTGCTCTGCAAGTTTGCCCAGCATCTTAGGAAATGTTGCACCTGACCTTTTTGAAAGGGCAAGGCTATAGCTATGTTTATACCACAGATACCACAGACCTCAGACTAAATGTCCAACTCTGTTTCAACAGTGCTAGAAATAAATATTTTACAAACTTTATCAACACTTCTCCCAGCTGGTAATCAAAATGTTTCACGGTGTTGTGGTGAAGACAGACTTTGTTTCTCCACCCACAGAACACACTTTGCACAAATGATGTTCTTCTACAACACATAAACCTCTTCAACTTTCAACTAAATTCTGTCCTGCAGTTCTTCTTGTTATTTCTGCATTTTTACAACTTCAAGTATTTGTTTGCATTGCACATGCAAGAATTCTGTATTTGTGGTTTGAAGGCATACCAGCTTTACAGCCTATGCTTATATCCAAATATGAACTTTAGAGAAAAAAACAGGAGTTACCTTCCATTCAGTCTTCCTACCCTAAAAAAAAGAGTCAACTAAATGTGATACTAAATAAACGGTTTTATTTGCTAAAAACAAACAAACAAAAGGTTGAGAAATGGATTAGTCTTCATTTGCATGAATAAATGGAGTTACAGTCCAATTACCATGCTAATCTAATTACTACTGAACAGATCTCTGAGTACATCTGCAGCCTTTTTGGTCAGAACTGAAAGAGAAAACAGAAAAATATGTGACTACATTTGTATTGTCTAGATCCCTTAGGCAGCTGCAATCTAATTTGTTTTGTAAGACAGAGCAACAACAAAACTGCTTCAAATGGTTTTGCCTAATAATTATCTCACAAGGGCTGTTACATTGCCCTCATCTATCAAAGCACATAGGGCATCAGCTGTAACGCCTTCATTTTAGCCCAGTACTCTAAGGAATTCTTAGTTTTCCTGTTTAGGAAAATTTCTGGCTCTGTATGCCATCAAGGTTTGTAATAATTTTGGACTATTTGACTTTTGCCAAAATTATTTTTACTTTTCTAAACTTTCATTTCCTTTCTCTTTGTGAAAACTGAAATAGGGCAAGGAAGAAAACCAATTCTTGTCATACTGAACAACATAATATTAAGTGCTTAACCTTTTCTAATGTGCTTAAACCTTCAAAAAATAAATAGGTGCTGTCCTTGTTTTAACCATTCTTTAATGAGATATTACAGTGCACACAAACCCAGATTTTATATGAGATTACACCAGAATAAACAACTCTGAAGGATATTGCAGATAATTCAAAACTATTTATTTTTACTTAACAGAAAGCATTTCACAAGAAGTTCAACACATACTTAAACACTCAGTGTACACATTCAAGCCCCGGACTGTGTGTGTTAAAACTGTTGGATAAAATCCATTTGCAGTCTCCAAAACTGACTCCTTATATGAAAACTTGAAAGCTTGGATGTCACGTTTCTTTGTGAGTCTTGCCTTTGGCACACCACATTTTGCATTCCTGCCTTTAAAAAAACATAATCACCCACCAGGGGTGAATGAGCCCTCCCAGCTCAGCACAAAGGGGTGCGAGGGGCAGATATGGGTTCAGCCTCTCGCAGTGCAGGGGGCAGAGTCCACATGTCCCACAGTGTGGGTTAGTGCCGTGAACCAAGAAGCCTTCAGGTGATAGCACGGGTACAGAGGACTGAAGAAAAGCAGTACCAAACTCCCATTGTGGTTTAGAATGGACACATAATCTCTACTCCATTTTTAAAAGAAATCATTTAAGTGCCTAAATAGAGACAACCCAACAGCACAACAGATTTCTACACTCACAAGTTCTATACCAAAGACCCTCAAGGAGCAAAAAGCATTAAGATGCCACCTCTGATTTCTGTATGCAACATTTCCTATTGACTGAAAGTTTAGCTGGGAAGCTACTATGACTTTTTCCCTGACATAACACTTCACAGACCTTGGACAAGAAAGAGTCTAATTAGCCTAACCAGTTCACTGCTACAGACCCCAGTTTCTCAGTGCTCTGGAAACAGTAAGACCAAAAGCTCCTAAAAGTCACCTACTGAGGGCAGGAAGGGTTTATTAAACCTGTACAGCAAATACAGTGTTGTTCCAAAATGTTGAACCCTTCCACAAGCTGTGACCACTTTGAGCCCACACATCTCTGTGTGCTTTCCACAGAAATCAGGGCAGAGATAAGATTGTACATTGCTTACATTGGTCTCCCCTGCATGAGAACAGGCTGCAACCCAGATATTGCTTCAGGAGATAGAAGCTGGTAACTGTCCCAATGTACAGAGTAGAAACATAATCTTAGAGAACCAGATTGCCCCCCCCAAAAAAAATTACAGAAACAAGGCATTATTAGGCTAATATGGCTAAAATTTCAGTAGTGAGAACTGCCAGGTGAATCTTCAAAATTTCATTTAAGCTTAACTCTTCCTTTATACAGTTTAGATTATATAATTCTAAGGCAAAAGTACTGCAGAGGCTAAAGGCTAAAAATTCATTTGTATGCTATCTGATTCAATTAAAAAGGATAGTATGAACAATTTTTTCGCTTTTATCTAACTGACATTTTAACCCTGGATTGTGAGATTATATTTTTCTTAAGAAGTCTAAATACAATCTAATACCCAGTGAGGAACTTGGCAAATACAGAAGGAAAAAGTGGGACCAGTCATAAAATCAATATGAAAACAGATTTTACCAATAGTGATCCTACAAATCCTTCCAGGCAATGACAAGCTCAGTAATTAGATAGCTGACCTTTCCCATTGTTCACACTCTTGAGTGTTAAACTTTCCACATTACACGTTACTGTTATTTTTAATGATTAAGTGATCCAAATGTACAGCATGTTAACATTCTGCCTAGGAATCAAAGTGTTCCTTCTCTCACTCTATTTTTGGCAGTTTATCAATTTGCATATGACAATATTCCATTTTTACATGAAATGGCCCATATTTTTAGCTCAAACTCACAACCATTCAGAGTAAATTTCTTGTGCCCATCATTTCATTGCTGCAAGGTGTTGCATCAGAGATGAATGATGAATTTAAGATTAGCAGAAAATATTCTAACAAAATAAATCATTCATTCCACTCTGAACTCCATGTTTTGACTCGTTTAACTGCGCAGGATATAAGTTTTGCTTCCTCAGTATTTTTTTTTAGCTGAAAAAAAATGTTCTGAACAAATAGATAATTATTATCATGAATAATAATTAATATTATTCAAAAAGTAGAAACTGCAATAAAAAAATTTGTGTATGTCACCACCTAAGTATGAAGGACCATTTATAGCAAGGAAATGGAAGTGTATTTCCAATTGGGCTGGAAATATGACTTACAATTTGCACAACCAACAAAAACTTTCAGCAGTAAAAGCTGGAAAGGGAAAATATATTGCAAATTAAATGGGAAATTAAAAATAAACAGGCTATAAACAGCCTTGCAATCTATTTTGTCCTTAAACCTCAACTTCTTATCGCCTCTAATTCTCCCCAGCTCACTTGAAGATGTAGCTGCAGCACTGAGGACAGATTATGCGTTATGCAAGGAACAATGTGTGGATGATACATTGTTCAGGTTTGTTTGGGGTTTTTTTATTGTGTACAGTGCTAACTTGTTTAAGGTTTTCTGCATGGACGATTGCTCTGTAGAGTAACACACCTCTTAGAGGAAGCAGGAAGTTTAGTGAGATTGATCTACACACAAAAGGGAATAATGTTTTCTTACATAGAGATTGAACTTAAAAGCTCATTATTCTTAGAAACCTAGTACCTCTGGAAACATGGCGCTCTTTTATCTTCACCACATCTGTGTCAATGTTTAATCAGTAAACTTCTTGAAATGGAAAGTGTAAAATGAACAAATCTGTATTTTGTTTATTTGATTATATTGCTTTGAGATTCTGTATGAATTCACCCACACAAAGAAAGCCACCTTTGCATGTCTTGTTTTCATGGACACCATCAAGATCAATCAGAATTAACTTTAAAAATGGATTAGTTAAACCACATTAAACTTCTGCTTGGACACTCTCATTCAGAATTGAAAAAGGCTTGCACTCAGTTTAATTTAATTTATTCAGGATGTGAATTCACTAATCTACTTTAATTAATGATGCCCTGAATTCACAACTTCAGTTAATTTGGGTTAACTTTCACAATTGCATTAATGTAGACAAATCCTAATGCAATTTCAAACCTAAAGCAGTAATACCTTATAACCAACTTATATAGTCTCACTGTATGTCCAAAGTCAAGATAAATTTCATAGGTTCCTGGACGGATTTCATGGGTTTGTGAAGATATAAAGGCCAAGATGCAATCTAAATTCACAGAAGACACAGCTTTTAGCTTGAGTTCACAAAACAGAAAAAAAAAGCTGTTCAAACTGCTGCATTGAGGAGAATACTTCTAGCTGGGAGATAGGTGTGATGGGCACTTTAACCGTGTGGGTCACTAAGTATCCCTTAACACTTTGCATAGGATTAAAAGTGTTATTCCCGAGATACCCCTAGTAATTACCTCCTGTCTTCCTAGCTCCCCTTGCAATCTCAGCTGTATGCAGTACTCTCTGCTTGGCAGGGCAAGAAACAAAATTTTGCTTTGTGTTCCTGAGCAGCTGCCAATTTGCATTTCAGTGGTGGATTAAGCGACCTGTGTAACCTGCTGCAATACGGTTAGCAACATCAGAATCCTCAGAAAGCAAAAATATGTAATTATTTATATACAATATGTTGTTCCCTGCATTTGTTGTATTCCTTAAACTGAAATTAGCATTTCAGTAATATGGAGATTTGAGAGGGATTCTGTGCTTTGCAGCATATCAAATACTGACATGATATAAACAAAGATTAAATAGACATTAAGGAAGTCACAATTAAAATTAGATCAATTAATTATAAATTTAAATAACATTTTAATTACATAAGTAGCAATGCATAAATTTGTTAAATACAAACTTCAGGAAACCTCAAAAGTTTATACAGTATTTTTATCATCCGAATAGCCTAAAAATAACTGACTTCTCTACCTACTGAAAACGAACATTTTCCTTTATGTCTGCATTTTTCTTTGTCACTGTAACAACAGATTTTTATGTTTTCTTCAGACAAAGCCTTAGCTAACGCTAAACCTACTACAAATAAGCAGCAGGTACAATTGTTTCAAAGTCCAAAGACATTCTTATTCCTCCAGCTAATCACTTCAATTGATATAAAAAATATAACATTACATAGCTAAGGATAACGGCTAAATGACTGGACAAAATAAGCTGTATTTACATAAAGCATTATTTAAAAAGTAAATTACTGTACACATCCTGGCAGCCTCAAGATGACACCCTCTTCTCCCTCCCCTCATACACACACACACTGTTTGGCATTGTTTTTAAAAAGAAAAAAAATATTAGAAACAGTAGAATATCTGCTTTCTCATTTTCAATGCAGTGAAACTATTGCAGTATACTGTACTGTGGTGTACTGTAAAATCTGTAAATCTCTAAGTTTCTAAGTTGATAGAAAACATAATATACAACAAATTTCAGATATATCTTTGTTTTCATCAAGAAACAAGCAAAAGGATATTTTTAAAATTATTTTAAAGAAAGGCATACTGAAATCTGTATTTTCAGAAAATCTTACATGTTCTTATAAAAATAGGTTGCTGTTCTCCTGACACGGAAACAGCAAAAAGTAGCATGGATGCTGAAGCTAATATTGTGAAAAAACCCACGTATTTAAATCTAAGTAAATCCTAAGTATTTGCTTACTGCCACTAGAGTAGCTTTTCTGATTTTCATCCATGAAATAGTCAGGTAGTTTTTGAATTGCAGCTAGAATTATTTTTTATTATTTTTTTCACAAAACAGGTGATGACGTGGACATCACAGCATGCTAGCATTTAGAAAATTGGTTACATAGTAGGCAAATGGAAGCCCTGATCTCCTAAAAGCCTAATAAAAGCACTACTTGCCTTTGAAATTTCTACTGTGAGTGTCTTTCCATTCTATGTGCAGTGGTGGTGAATCCATTATACATGCAGTGATAGCAAATGTAACACTTTTATTTGAACAGCACGTTTTAGTCCAGAGTTCTGAATATGCTACACAACAACAGGTAAGTAATCTGTATTCTCTTTTTAAATACAGAGAAACTGGATACATTCAGCATTTCAACCACAGTCACTAAATGGCTTATTCTCCATCACAGAATGGCCCAGTGGAGGTCATAGAACAGGGCACAACAGTTCATACACCAGGAATGCCCATTTTTCTAAGTTGTTATCGTCTACCACAAAGAGATGTTACCGGGAAAATGGTCCCAGTTTGAAAAGTTTAGGATGTAAACATCTCCTAATTAAAAACTTGTTGTGTGCAAACTACTCTGCCAGCAAAAGCTGATCAGGTCTGCATGGGACCTGAGAAATCCTGTGCAGAACAACTAAATAGGTGCCTTACGAGAGATCAGGAGTTCGTGAACACAGTACAGAGATAACTGAGGATTTATAATTGGACCACTGTGAAGGATTATGAATTTTAGAAAGTATTGCCTCAGATCTAGAGTCTAAATGCAGATCTCACTGAAGAAGCCAAGGAGACATAAGAATTTTTAAGAGCTGATTTTTTGAGTCTAAATTCCCAAGACAGGTGATATTGGCCCTGTATTTTTAAGAATAATGGGGGAGCTTTCTCCTATTCTTGTTGCTCTACTGCTTACTTACTTTTCCTGTAGCAGTCAAAAGGTTAAGGTTCTCCTTAACACTTCTGGTTTTCAGTCAGCCTGAATCTTTCGAGCTCTGTGGTATGTCTAGGCATTTTGTGGCACTCTCTTAGTCACCTGATCCAAATGCCTTCCAGAGGAAAACAAACTACCCTAAAGTACAGCTGTAACTCTTACTCAGCTAACAGGACTTCTTAGGAGTAACAGGTGGGATTTTTCTGATATAAACCCTGGGAATATACTCTCCAGAAGATATATTTAATATGTTTGTGTTTTTTAATTTATTTGTATGAAGTGCCACTTATTTTAATAGCAACTGAATAGGACCTTGATCATAAAGAGTAGTGCTAATGTGGCTTGTGGTCTGTAGTCCCTAGGAAAAGGGATTATTTTTTTCCTCTTGGTGTAATAAGAACAAGTTTTAGTTATCAACACTTTACAGAAACTTTTTGGATGCTTCTGTATTAATTAGTATTACCTAAGCAATCAGAATTCCTGTGAATAGACAAAAAAAGCGATTATTTTTTTTAATTTTTATTTTATTTTTTGTCCAAATTTTCATGGTCTAAATCTGCTTCAGCAAATTACATATTTATATATTTCTTTAAAAATACTGTCTTTGTGGGAGGTACTCCCACGTATGTGGGAGTTAAGGAATTAACAGACTTCAAAGAAAATTTTAACAAGAAATTTCACAGTTACTATAAACCTTTTTTTCTATTACTTTAATTTTTGATTGGCTCAGTCTTTTTTTGAGAAGGTCCATGACCATGAACAGCTGAAACAGTTTATATAATATTAAAAAAAAAATAAATTAAAAGTGTAAGCGGAATAGGGAAATATGTTTTTGTAACAATCATATATTTGAGACAATACAGTGAATTTGTATTACAGACTCATATATATCTATATACAATAAAGTCAATCAACTCATTTACACTATCAAAAGAACAAGGATCACTCTGCTGATAAAAAAGCCATTCAAGATTATTTTTGCAGTCATTAAAATTTCCAAGAGGCAGGTGCAGAGAGCTTGTTGAATCATTGTTTAGGATACAACTGATGGGCCATCAATTATTCTTAAAAAGCCTATGACTGGAGCTCTCCAAGACTGACCACAAGGACTTCTCAGGAGATTTCATGCAGCTCTAATAAGTACATTTTTCATTAGAACGGCAGGCAGGAAGAACTGGTTGCTTAGCAATAGTAACTTGGAAGGAAAAGTGTCTGGTCCTTTAAAAATATTTAGGGGTATGTGTGCATTTGTGTGGGTGCACCTACATATATGTAAAGATGTGTATGTAACCCCTGTAAAAATGTGTATGGTAGCCATCTCTAAAGAGATATGCTTAATGGAGAGGAAATAGAAAAATGAAAGAAACAATATTAGTTCAGTCACAATTTCAAGTAATTTTCTGAATCAAAGACTTATTTTGTCCAATAACATTAAAAGGGACTTTTTTTGCCCTTAAATGTGTAATTTAATATTGTTGAAAAGTTTTGGTGTTTTTTTTCATTTTTATAGTTTTAAACTATTTCTATAATATGACAATGAGGAGATGGACTGGGTTGAATATTTTTTTCTTTTTCCCTAAAAATGGTAAGTTTTGTTACAACACTGTACATTGAATTCCTTGCTCATAAGCTCAAAATAACATGTACAAACTACATCAGAAGAATACCCACTGGTTTTGATAAAGGTACGCACAAGATGTTAGGGCTGGGATTTTTTTTGCTGTTGTTTCTATCCTAAAGACTCCTAACTCATCGCCAAAGTAACACTAAATGTAGGATGATCACCTATAGAAATGCTGCAAACTATACAGTAGTTTAAAGAAGAAAGAACACTAACAAAATATACACCAAATTGAAATACTGTGATGAAGGTTTTCTTACTCACATCAATCTCTTATATGTAACAAAGAGTTTCATCAATAGTGAATGACAAAAACTTATAGACAGTGCAGATGGCTTTTCCAATCAGTGATTGTAAAAATCCATGTTTCTAGTTTGGCTGAAAAACCTATTTTCTTTGTCAGGCTGTTTATTGCTCTGCATTAGAAAAAGTTAAAGATGAGCTGTTCCTCAATATCTTCCCTAAACTTTAATATTTCAGAACAGAAATGTTCTATAAGGTTAGCAGCCTCAGACTGAATTGTTTTTGGTTCTCATTTTGCAAAATAGCTCTGCCTAGACAGCATCAATATTCAGATTTGTATTTGCTTACTTCTTGTAGACAGTCACTCATCGGGAGTCAATACAGAAGGCTACACATAATGATGCTGCTTAATCTCACAGGTTTTGTAGCAAACTGTTAAACATTCACCAGCTTGCTGTAGTCGTATCTGAAGACAGCAGACTTTACAGCTTTGTTATTTAAATCCACAGCTGATTTTCAGGCGTAATTTTGAGATCAAGTCTGTAAGGAATTCCAAGTACTTCCTCTTCACATGACCTGCAATGAATATTTTTCCTTCCAGAAACATGAGTAAATGATCTCAAAAGAGATACTGAAGAAGACCCTTTAAAAACTAGCAAACAAACAAGCTACCATCCATCTTAATGCCACATGACTCACTGATTAGGCTCAGAAATTTATTTGAGATTAAACTAGATAATCAGACCCATTCTTTCAGTTTGTCCAAACATTCTTCAGTGCCCAGTTATTTATACAAAAGGGCTTTCAGGCAAACCAGAAAGACAAAGACCAGAATTGTTTAGCAGTAGAGTAGTTTATCCTGCCATTTCCAATTCAGTAAATGATTTAAAAGAAGGCAATCAGCAACATATGTGGAAAGTAGCAATGGAGACTCTACCATTCCTGGAAAAGAGAAGGCTTCAGGGTGTCCTGGGACTGCAGCTTTCTAGTACCTGCAGAAAACTTACAAGAGAGAATGGGGCAAGACTATTTACAGGGGCCTGCAGTGAAAGGACAAGGGGGAATGGCTTCAGACTGAAAGGCTGAGTTTAGATTAGATATTAGGAAAATATTCTTTACTGTGAGGGTGTTGAGGCACTGAAATAGGTTACCCAGAGAAGTTGTGGATGTCCCATTCCTGAAGGTGTCCAAGGACAGGTTGGATAGAGCTCTGAGCAACTGGGTTGAATTGAAAATGCCTCTGCCCACAGCAGGGGGGTTGGAAGTAGATGATCTTCCAACCCAAACCATTCTATGATTCTATGGTCCTGGGAAGGTTGTTCCAGTGACTGTTCCTGCTGTAAAAATTTATTTCTTATACTGAGATAAAGCCTATCCCAATGCAACTTGTACCCATTGCACTTCTTCTTGTTCTTGTGGCTAACTGTGAAGAGACAATGTTCTCCTCTTTTTAAGTTCAGAGATTAGAATATAAACAATTCTATAAAAGAGGCCCTATCAATGCCTAAAATCAGGGTAGACTTTTCCAGAGGTATATAATATTTGCAGTTTGGTCAGCTGTAAGAGCCTGATTCAATGCGAGTTTTTTCTTGAACTGCCATCTCTAATTGATGAGCTTTTTGATTGTATCATTTTTGCTGATTATTAGCTATCAACTGTCCCAGTTCTCCTCAATATTACCGAAGTCCCCATTGGCATATTTCTTATTCTTCCTGTAACGTCATTAATCAACATACTAATGATGATGAATCTCAAAAAATATCCTTGCAAAATTTCATTATTAGTCCCTATCTGGATAATTCTTAATATAAATACTTTGCATTGTCTTGATTAGCCAGTTCTTTATCTCCCTTATAGTTCTTAATTTCATTTCTATTAAGCTACACCTTAGTTCATTCTACTGTAGCAATTAAGTAAATTTTCTATTTAAATCTATTTTATTACACTTTGCATTTGTTTCTCTATGCTAATTTGCCCTCCTCGAGAATATAATAAAAGATGTTTGAAAATTGGGCACCAAAATTAATATATTTTTTAAGATTATTAAATTACCAATGTCTTCATATAATAATCATCTACTTCAAATAAAATTAACAGTTTCTTTTGAATTTTCAAATTAAGATTGTGTGCTCAGATTTGAGGTCATAGCTGTTTTGGCTAAGAAAGTCTTATTCTTAAAAATATTTAATGATAATAATTATAACCCATTGACTCAAATATCTTTGCAAACATTTTGTTATTATTTTTCCATCATTTGACTTATTTCTTTGATTTAGAGGTTGGACTTGATGATCTCCAGATACCCCTTCATACCCTAATTATTCTGTGATTCTGTGATTCTAATCACTGCTCTATAACAAACTGGCTGGGAGAAAGAGTAGAAAATTTAACCTGGTTTTTGTGATTTTTACTTTTGCAATATTCTATTATATTTGCCAATAGTTCTCTGCAAGTCTCTTCTAAACAGTAGTCCCAAGTGACTATAAAAAAGGTTCTGTCTCCATGTTGTGTCAAATACTAATCCAAGTCAAAGAAGTGGGAGGAAAAGAACTAATAGGTTTCCAATTATCTTGTTCTGAAAATGTGAAATACTAAAAAAAATTGTAACTGAATTTTTTTCTTTTTTTTTTATTAGTAATATGAGGGGGGGAAATGCAAGAGACATCCAATTAGTATAGTTCAGTTTTCCATAATTTTCAAAACTGACAGCATTTTAAAAACAAACTTTTCTTTAATTTTGTTTTACTAATACTCTCCTTGAAAAAGTCTGAATTTGACTCCCTATTTTCTCCTAAAAATATATATACAGTCAGATTAATAATTATAATTTTGAAAACAATTTCATTAATGCCAAAGTGGGTGATAACAGGGGATGCGAAAGCTTAGGAGTCTTTAAGCAGCTCATAAATGATGTGACCAACAAGATGATACAGCAAATTCAGATATGAATCAAAACTGTTTTCAATTTCTTCATCCGACTGTAATTATTGCAGCAGTAACATGCCATGTGCAAGTTAATTTTTTCCAGAGTTACAGAGGCTGAGCTGAAGGTTTGCAGAAAGATTTGCGGAAGCAGAAAAATTTTTTTTGTTTATTGTTGCCTCAGTGCAAGACCTTACACTCAAATACTGATCAAAGTAAATTGAATGTTAAGTAATAATGCATAATTACACATTCACAGAGCTAATAATAAAGAGTAAAGTACACCAAACTGTAATCCAATCACAAAGTCAAAGCATGTAAATGAAACAATCAGGTTAAAGATGCTGAATTGGCAATATTTAATACAGATTTACAGAGAGAGAATAAAATTTAGCATAGCAGGAAAAAAAATCTATTAGCAAATATAATCTCCCTGATGCAATTCCTTTTTGGTACATGTTAATTCTTCTATTAACAAATCTCCAATGATTTTGCATTGAATATTCAAGGGAACTGAATCAATATTAGAGAATCATATTATTCCCTGCCAAAAAGGAAAGGATTTATTAGAGCTACTGAGAATTCATTTAAGCACGAAATAAAATACTGCCAAGATGCTGTATCAAGTGATACAGGATCCAAGTGATACAGATCTATGGAGTTATCATGGTAACCACAACCCCTGGGTCTAGGATCTATGATGTCTATTCTGTAACCAGTCTTGCCTCATAGTTCCTGTCTGTCTTAATTTAGATTTTTGTTTGTTTAATTCAAATATTATGTTACAAAGCACAATACTTGGTACAAAGATTTTTGTATACAATAAATCACTAAATCAATATTTTTTATATTTGATCCTAATGAAGAACCACCTTAACTCTTGTGTAAGGCATAGTATATATCTGTTTATATATTACATGTTCTATATCATAGTATATATATCTGTTTCTGGTCTGGAAAGCTTTAAAAGAGCCTCACCTACTACAAAATGACATCCTACTTCTAAAGTGAGTACAACTAAAGCACTTTGTTGAAAAAGTATGAGTGACTGATTGACTTTGTGCACATGTAAAATGAGAATAAATTTACTTTTGAATTAAGTTTGCTTTTTTATTTAAGAAAATAAAAATATAAGACTTATACATCCACAGACTATCGATATTTTAGAAAATCTGGCAGCAAATCCTTCCTCTTTTCGTGTCTCTATGACAAGACTTTGACTCACTGCAATTAAAACATTCCCAAGTAACAGCATATAGAGTAAAATACAGGTAATCTGATTTTTAATTGGCAAAAATGACCAGACAAGATTTAGATTCTATGGTGATGTCTGGAATTATTCATACACATTATTCATACACATTCTCCATACAGTGGAGACTGGATGTGGCACTCAGTGCCATGGTCTAGTAACCATAGTGGTAGTGGATCAAGGGTTGGACTTGATAATCTCAGAGGTCCTTTACAACCTGGATGATTCTATGATTCTGTGAATATTTTTCTCACTGTTTATGATTTCTAGACAAAATAAACATTAATTACATTCTGAAAATGCTTATCATACAGCTACTTTGATTCTCTACTAACCAGTGATACACGGGGTCTACTTCTTCAAAAATGCTCTTAAGTCTGAGTTAGGGAAGGGGCCTGAACCATAAAGCAATTGACGTCCAAGCTAATAACCACAACTGACTCACAAAGTGTGATTTCCTAATGTCATTTATGTCACAGTTACAGGGGGATGATACTTTTAGATAGAATTCAAACATTTGAATCTGGAACACAAACTTTGTTATACCTGGCAAAAATCTGTAAGCATTTAATGTCCCTGAGGGATGAGAAATTATATTAGATTGTCACATGACATACCATTGCCAGACTGCAATTATTGCTGAAGGACCAGAGCCCCTTGAAACCAAAGGGTAACACTGGGCACCAGTGCTTTGCCAATCCCCAGATGGGCTTTTGCCCACTCTCCAGTGCTTTCAACATGTTTTACCTGCACCCATTTCCTATTCCACACTTAAACAACAAGAACCCTTACTTTAGCACTTCATGACTAGGGAAAGGGGCAGGTAAGGAGTGGAGAGCACAAATGATAATTTTTATAGCCCTACTAAAGCTAAATATGTCCCTCTGCTAATTTAGTTATTAAAAATGTCCCCTCTATAACCTCATTCAGAACATCACTTAAACACTCAAGAAGTTTCTCCGAAACCTGTGGTGTTACTCACACTTTAAAGTTAAGTGCTTTGTTGGACAAGGATCTTCATACAGATAATAAATTTACTTTTCCTATTCCCCTCCAGCAGCTCAGGAAAAATCTTCTTGCAATAATTAGGATTTTTTTTTTTTAGAAAACCTCTCTACTAAAATAACAAAAGGTTATTTTGACTTTGAAATAAGATAGAATATTTCTGTCTTCAGTGAAAAGGCTAAGAATCTTTTCAGAAAATTGAAAACCAAAACCCAAACACTTCTGCTTCTGATTTTAAATGTCTGTTTTCTGTAGACTAGGAGAAAGAAAAATACTTAAAGATACCTTTTTTTTTTGATATTCAGCCAAAATTTTCATTTTGTGAGAAGGAAGGAACAAAACTATCTGATGAAGACCTGCATCAACCAATTTGAAATTCTAGATGGTGTTTTGTACTTTGAGAATTATTTTTAATTGACCTAGTTTTATTTTGTCAGCGGTCCTAGCTCTTGTAAGACTCATTGTATTGCTGCCACGGTGCATACGTTTGATATTTATGTGCTTTCTGTTTTTCATTCTTGGTGTGGGAAAGAGGAAAATTCTGTGCTGTGACTGCTCAATTCTTACAGTCACCTGAAGTCACACACAGAGAAACAGTGTACTCGGCAGTATCAGGAACAACCTGCTTCTCCAACAACTGGAACTGCTAAAACCAGAGTAGCAATGTGCAGTCACAGAGGTAGAGGATCAATGAGCAGTAGGATACTCTGATATTGAAGTCATTTTTCACACTTTTATAGTGAATACATTGCATTCATTCATCTGTGTCGGACTTTAATTGTCAACCTGTGTTTATGGACCCACAGGGCCTTCTAAAACACTTGTCATCCGAACATGTGCACTATTGCAGGTTTCATTAAAGGCTTATTTAAGACATGTCAAATTGTGTTCTTGGTCACCAAAAAGTAATGATCCATTGCATATTTATTTTTGCAGACGGCTAATCACGAGAAATGAAAAGTGACACAGCAATGCCTATTTGCTGAACAAGTTATATGTTTTCAGGATGAATAAAGTTCTTATAATACTGTCAACCGCATTCATCTCCCCTTATTCATGTGAAGTTTGAGTCACACTCACACATGTATGTTTCAATATATGTGTTAACGTGTTTTAATAATCTGAATTCTCTGTTTCATCTTAGATGTAACTAAACCATAGAGAGCTGGTGATTTTCAAGGTGCCCTTCATGGAAATACATAGTATTTCTTCAAATACAGATGAACCTCCTAACTGCTACATTCTTTACACTGCATTCAGTGTACTATGGTAGTACAACTACTGCACTGTAGTCCAGTGTACTGCATTATATAGCTCTACGCAGTGCCTAAATGCAAGACAAAAAAATATTGATCAAAAAAAGAGAAATATTCTCTTGATCCAGAAATCATAAAATCAGTAATAAATTTCAGTATATTTCATGCTTACAGCTATTATGAAACTAGTCTGTAACTGATAATGGTCTTCTAATATTGGATCCATGTTAAAATCTCCCTGGAGTAACCTTTCAGCAATAAAACTCCTTTGACCCGGTATTCAAAGAGTGCTGTGGGAACAAACCTTGATAGTTGTGAGTCATAGTTGTGAAACATAACGCAGATGTGATTTCATGTATGCTTTTGTAGGCAACTCTAGTCTAGCTGTAGGACAGATTTCAAGCCACTCAACTTCAAGGCAAATCAAAGCAGAGAGGAATAATTTCCTGCCTCTTTGACAGGGACACAAACTCTGAACAGAGTACGGTCACATTCTGCGTGGAAAGTGTAACAGCTGCAGCAAACATATGGAGCTGCCATGGAAGAAAAGCTGTTCACTTTGTGGAGTGAGACCCTAATCAAAGTGATTGATGCTGGATATGATGCAGAAATGCTGTAGATATCCCTTTTGAAGGAAGATACTCAAGAGATAAATACAAAATGCTCTAATAAATGGAACAGGCTTAAACACCTGTAATACCTCTAGGATAGATGTTAAAATCACTTAGAGTTATATTAACAATAAATCATTTTCCTTAATACAAAATATAGAAGGCATAAAGTAAAAATGAACCACTGGTCCAATTTTAACCATAGCATATCTGATTTTTTACACTATTATTTTATTCTTTTTTTGGTAGTTGAAACTGTTGTGCTACATATTGGAAAAAGGTGATATAGCAATTTATTTTAATAGGATACAAAATAGGGTATAGCCAATGAATCTCTTGCCAAAGGCCAGTTTCTGTTAAATTTTCTTCTACTTAATATTACCATCAAAGAGTAACTATTTTAAAGTCATTAGGACTTTGTCACTGTTGTTGAGGGAACCAGCTTTTTCTTTTTGAGTAATTAGAGCAGGATTCTGAAGACAAAAGGCAAAATTTCCTGCAAATGAATCAGCTATACACAGGTATGATAGCCATGCTATTTTTTCATTTTCACTAAAACACAGTAGGGGAGCAACAGTGGTTGAAGTTTCAGAAGTTCATTAGAGACATTACAGAAAAGCTGAAAAAGGTGATTTCTAACATACTATTTTCATGAAGAGCTGCTACATTCAAGGTAACTCCGTTCAACATGTGTAAACTGAAGATATCATTTTTTGGGTGATGGCATGTGTTTGTTTTCTAAAGCAGTCCTGATTACCTTTCCTGCTGCTATTCTTTCCCTACATCTTTTATTTATTATCATGTATAAAGAAAATGATAAATCATTCTTCTCAAATGTTAATTTGACTGAGTAGGATGCTATTTTTGAAAAGTCATATTCAGGCAATAATACTTTTAATTTCCAAAATTTTTTTAGAATAACTATAAACTGCTGAACTTAGCTGAACTTTATTAAACAATATAGAAAATTGTATTCATTCAAGTAAATGATTAAATAAAATTTTAAGTATTCTACTGTATCTTCAGCTCTCAAAACCAACAGATAAGTCTAGATCCAAGCATCCAATTCCATTACAAGACTCCCTGCTGTAAACCACAAAAAATGTTCTGTTTCTCTGTTGCTTTCGTCTAACTTCTGATCCTTGCTTTTGTAACATTATATGGAAACAAGCTTCTAAAAAAAAGAAAGAATCCCCAAACTTTATTTGTATTCATTAGAACATGCAAAAATACATACTGGTAATTATGGATTTTCAAATAATGTCTTCTCAATGAAACTAAGGACCAAAATGGCAAGAAAAACAGGGATGGGAATCTAAAATGAGTGAAATAACTTAGAATGGAAATCTAACTTCATAATTAAATTCACAGGAGATATTTCCCACTTGTTATATCAGAGTTTTCAGCTGTCTTCAGAGAGTTTCCTAGATGGATGAACACGTTTTCTGTGAGAATAGTCCAGGTGACGAAGTGTCTGGCAATGAAAAATTGTGCTTCCAGATACAGTGGATCTCTTTTATATATTTATAACATTTGGCAAATGTACAGCTCTTAAAATCGTGAGTGCTTTTACCACCCACTGAAGTAATTGAAAGCCAACAATTCTCAGGATCAGTGCAGTTGGGATCACAAACTACATGACTCTATAAAATTACTTTGATTAAGTCCTTTCTTGTATAAGCAAGCTTTACCTTTTATGAAATGAATTTTCTTTCATAAATATTTTGTTTTCAGAGCAATCTGGCTGATATCAAGACATCTTTGCAATCAAAAACAGCAAAGGCTTTTGGGGTAACAAGCAAAGGCTTCAATTTTTCCTTTCAATAGTTTTACTGTATGCTCCAAGCAATTATATATAATTTAACACATATTACATTCTGAAAGGAAAGTCAATGGCTTGCCTATCATCCTAACCCCTAAATTCTGACCAAAAATATCCATGACAGTGGCAATAATCCTGTATTTGTCCAACTGTATATTTAGAGACCAGACTACATAAAAGCTTATGTTATAATTTTTCTTCACCCCATTCCTGTAAAGAAAATGATTTATTTAGTTAGGTATATGCAGTTGCTTGTCATACCCTCTCAGCACATACACTCACACTCTATTCTCATGTGAACTGAGAGCAGGGAGACCAGCCTACATCCAGCTCCTTCCTTCACATCCTGACAGCAAAGGGAACCCAACTGCATAACTGCTGCAACTGACCTGTGATTGTGGGACCTAGTAAATTGTACCTAATTTTTAAAGTAATATTAGCAACAAAGAGCCCCATGGCCCTCAAGGGTAATTGTCAAAGATTTTTCTCCCCCTTTAAAAGACTGTGAAGAGAGTCTTCCTGACTAACTTTGTGTTAAAAATTTGTCTTCCATCCACTTATTTTAGATTTGCTTTAGATTTTAGATATATTAGACCTCTTGAAATACTAAAGTTGCACTCTACACCAAGAAATAGATAGAAGAATATTCTGAGGAACAGGCAGGAGAAGGTTGAAAACTTATAGGTAAGAGTCAGACACCAAGGCAACAAAGGGAAATCAGTGTTTGGAGTCTACTACACAAATATCAGGAACAGATACTTGTGGAACCTGTGATACAGCACATGGACAGTCCTGCCTGACCAATCCAGTGGCCTCTATGATGAAATGACCACATCGATGGACAAGAGAAGGTCTAGAGATGTCACCTATCAGGACTCTGTAGAGGACTTTGACATAGTCCATCACAAAATCCTTCTCTCTGAATTGGAGAGACATGGATTTGATGGGTGGACTGTTCAGGGGATGAGGAAATGGTTGGATGGTCACATCAGAGGGCTGGAGCACCTGTCCAGTAAAATCAGGCTGAGAGATTTGGGTTTGTTCAACCGTTAGAATGTGAGGAATTAAAATATTTGGGTTTGTTTCACTTAAAAATGGCAACTTTCTCTACCAGAAATAATTTTGCCAATGTTTTGCAAAATAAGTTTTTTAGAAAATCTCCATGCCTCAGGTCCAAACTGATCTTAAAATAAATAAATAAATAAATAAATAAATAAATAAATAAATAAATAAATAGATAGATAATAGCAGAGAAAGGACATCCAACCAGTACTAATTAGGTTCAGTATAACACTCAGAACTTCATTCCCTTGATTATCCTTAAGAACATTAATTAACTTTACAGTAAAAACATAAGAAGAAATATATCTTTTAAAACAGGACATCCATTTTCAAATAACATGTTTCAAATTATATTACTATATTCGACTGCATATTTACAGACAAGTCTAGCAACATGTGAATTTGTAAATGTGTGACTAAGAAGGTGGTGGACAAGACTTTGAAATGAAAGATTCATCCTTGCATATCCAAGAAAAAGAGATTGTGTTACATCTAGAAATAGTGTTTCATCAAAGTGCTACTTGAAAAGGCAGATTTTAAATTATACAGTTCAGATTTTAGAGGGAGCATGTGCAAGGACTAAGCACCAAGTTAGTACTGGTAGGAGTACTGCTCTTAGCAGCAAGCACAGTAGGTGACTCGCATAGTACTGATAAAGTAATCTTTCTTTCCAAAGAAAGTTATTTTCTGTTGTTTTCATACAGGCAGCTGTTGCTACTAAACTTCATTTCTCAGTGTTGTTGTCTTTCTGCTATCTGAATATCTTATTTTTTTATTCTTACCGGTCCCCTAACTCAAGGTACAATTGCTGCTGTCTAATTATGTTGAAGAAAGTTGTTTGTTCTTCTAGGATTCAGGGGTTTTAAAACATATTTCACTTCATTGCAGAAAATGCAAGAAAACTACTGTATTACAGATTTAGTCTGAGGTCTGTATGAATCAAACAAGAGAATTCTGCAAGAGGTACAAGAGATAGTCTAACTCTCTGATATCTATAAAATATCTATCAGACATTTCAAAGTCCTTATTCCTTTTAGAGTAATATGTCTTAGTAGATTGTCATAGAAAGATCTGAGTTTTTAGGGAACTGTATCAAATTCGTTGACAGGTAGAAATTACAGCTGTGACCCCATTTAAAGCCTAATCCCTTGCAAAGTCAGTTCCTTCTCTCCCTTCTCTTATCTTTCAGCTTCTTACACAGACTCTTGTAGCTTGCACTGGATTGATTTCTTACAACCGGTTTTGCAATACAGCTTTTTCCCCCAAAGTTTCTGTAGGCTTACCATCTTCACCTGTCTTCATTGCCCTCTGAATGTTATTCATTAAGTTCCTTAGTTAGGTTTCTGGCATCAGTTTCAGTTTGTTCAGTTTTTATCAGTCCTTATCTCGTAAATAATCATCTACTCTCCCAAATCAGCAGAGTGCCAAAACGTTGCAACAATGCAGTAAGATCTTTTCAACTGTTCCTCTTACCATCAAGAATAGCGTTTGGATTATTGTCTTCCAAAGTTCACGAAATTTGAAAATAGGCAAACTTGGGCTGGTAAATCCTGCCATATGATGAATATCATTCTCAGATATATAGCAGTATCTCAAAGCTTGAGAACATTTTGGTGCTAAAATACCAGTGGATCTATTTAAAATTTGCCAGGATAATGACTGTTTGAGGGACAGGTGAATACAGCTGACATTTCTGAAACTTTGGCAATCCTTTATTCTTTGCCTATGAGAGAAGTAAATTCCTAGGAAAGCCTAAACTTGAGAGACCCTTTCTTCTTTCTACTTCTATTTCAACAGCTTCCTATTCAACTGCTTTCTCCTAAATCCTTATGCTTTCCTTTTAAGTGGAGTTTTTATTCTGAATGGTTAAATATCAGATATATAATTGCATCTTTGAGTTAACATTTGCTTTCTCCCATGACTCACTCAGGTTCCAGAAAATTAGAAAGCTGATGGACTATACCAGGAATTGAACTGCATTATCTCTGTCTAAGGAACGAACGTGCTATTATCATACACAGTTGTATGTATATATTTATATATCATTATTATGTGCAGCTAAAAAGATGCCTGTGTTCACTGCTAAAAAAAAAACAAACAAAAAAACCCTGTAATTATTCCTTGTCTGATCTCCTTTTGTAGAAAACAAAAGGTATTGGTAATTTTCAAGGGAGTTATTGACAGAAGAATGGAATGTGAAACTCATAACCAGAAAGCAGAAAACCAGCAAAATAAATGAGGAAATTGATCTTAATTTCAGTAGGATAATAGCTGGACCTAAGTTTGATAAATAGTAAATACAAGATAAAATCAGATAGAGGATTCTCAAAGAACATTGAAGTTGAATGTCCAACTGTTTCCCTTTATTTACTTGTCTTCTTTTGTCACTCATCCTCTTTTGAAACAGAAAGCAAAATCAGTACAAAATCTTCTAAACCTAGTCAAGAAACTCATGTGAAAGGTAACATATGAAAATAGCCACACTTTGATTTGGAACTAGGTTTCTGCACACATAACTGAGATGCACACAAAATCACTTATTTTGGAATTACAGCTGTATTTATTTGTCCTTACAGATTTTGCACAAATGAGGTTTTACATTTATAACAGTTTTTGACAATGTACTATCTGTATTGCAACACTGCACAGATCATTAGCATTCTTTTTTAGCCACAAACATAAGTCATGCTGCTGAATATATCAAAATCTGTAAATTCTACTAATTAGTAACACTGGCAGTTGTGTGATATTGTCATTCATCAGACAGCTTTATTTTGGTTTAAAAATGATACAACTAAATGGTTTTTATCCTCTGGCATTCTTCATTTACAATCACATGTGGGGACGAACCCACACAGACAAACCCACACATAATATGGTCTTACTAACTGAAAGGGAATGCATCTGAAACAAACTCTGATGATAAAATAATATTTTTGCAATTTCTGGCAACACAGTAGACACATTGCTAATGCAGCAATTCAAGATGATGCACAGCCTAGAAAAAAAGTGAATTTAGCTGATAATAATACAAATCCTAACTTTTTTTTTAAAGTAACATTTACAGGAGTCCTTATTATCTTTACATAAACTCAAACAATATAGCCTGACAATGCTGACTGTAATAAAATCAGACATTTCTTGCTGTATCCATTGGAAAAGTTTCTGTCTGTTTCATTTACTTAGTAATTCATCATCTTACCTTTTGAAAGAGGCAGCGAAATGAAGGCAAAAATATTCTAGATCTAGTCAAGTATCTCAATGTTTGTACTAAAAGCAAACCTAAATAGACATAAAGTCAGTCCCTCAGTTTTAACATGAAATCAGCAGTATATACCCATGAAAACATAAGAAACCAACATTTACAGGTGCTTTGGTATGTCAGGAGTACTCATAACTCATTGCAAGGGCACAAAACGTCTTTCACTTGGAGAGGAATAAATGGGTTTAACTAGAACAACAGAAATTCCTACCTCAAAATAGTCGAATACCTTTAAACAGATATTATTCAGCAGCAATATTAAGCAGTGTATAAAGCATTGCATTGGCAGACAGGAAACCCTAAACAGGGTTCAAGAACAATAGTCTGGTTCAAGAGCCTAATGCATGTATTTCCAGATGAAAGGTATCCCTCCTTGATGACCTGTGTTGCTCCCAGAGAGGTGCAAGTGTCTGCAGGCTGTGTCACACACCAGCACCAGGATCTCTCAGCTATGCCAGCACACCTCAGATGGCAATAGATGGCCACATGAAAATCCTACCCCTAATCAATACAGGCATTGGCTTGAGGCAAGACATTCATTTCACTGCTCAACGTGACCACTTCAGGAGGAGAGGAATTGCTGTTTAAACACTGATTTTATTTAGCAGGTGCCCATTTACGATAATGAAATTTCCAACACAGAGGAGAGCTGTGGTTATTCATGCAGACACCTGAAGACACCTTCTTCTGGAATGGTATTGCTGCCTCAGACACCCAGTGTCACAGTAGTTTATCTACAGTCCCCAGAATAAATACCAGTACCAGCCCATGAATCTTAAATGCAGTAATGAGTAATGAAATGTTTGCAAAAAGGCATCAAAAAGAAAAGTGAAATTATATAGATTGGAATCTCTATTAATACTGAGTATGAGTATGAAAGCATGAGTATGAAAGCCTAAGCTAAAGGAATGGAAAATAAAGTATTCAAGAACAAATTATTTCCAAAATATGGAATAATAAGCTGCTGAAAATGATAAATATAAAAGTTGTATCACTGAGGAGCTGGGAAAGCTCACTTTTTTGAGAGGCAGAAAAAGAAATGTTATTTTCTTCTGTTTATCTTCAGAAAGCCTAAAAAATGTAAGCATTTAGAGTTTGAAAGGTCAAGAGTAGACTCCCCAGTGCCTTTTTCTTCCTCATGAAAAAGACAGAGATTTGATTTACCATTTTAAGTCTAAAGAACAACTTAATTTTGAAATATCACATCAGAAGTTCATTAGAGAGGCTCAGTTTCAGAAAAGTCATCTTGCTGCAATATATCACTAACATTTCTCAAAATAACTGCCTTCAAAAGAAAAAGAAAGGCTTTCTTCTAATGAGTAGAAGCACACAGACCACGCATAAAGTTAATTTGATACAAATCCAAAGCGTGGATTCCTATCTACATGTCTTAAGGCTTCTGACACAAAATTTTGATAATTTGGTGAGAACATATCAGCACCTAAAACAATCATCTCCATACTGAGAAAGAAGTTTTAAGAGCTCTTCTTCTTTAGGGTGAAGAAAAATGCTTTCTGCTAGGAATTAAATATTTTTACTGACTTGGTAGTTGAAATACCACATCAAAAAGAGACTTAAAGTGTTGAAAAATATGTTCTTACACACAGCCAGAAAAATATTAATCCAAGCTTACTTGTTCTCTATGTTTTGTATAGTAGTTGAGTAATTACAAAAATAATATTTGAGGTTTCATCTCATAAAAACTCTGTTTATTCTCAGGTAGATGTTGTATTTTATAGAAAGTAAGAATTTAACAAAATAATGCCTTGTGAATATCTATTTCACTGGGAGTTGTCATAGGAAAAGATTGAATGTGTAATCTTGCACAGTGACATTATACTGGCTTGTTTTCAAAGATAAATATCTTGAATTCTATTTCAAATGAGATGATGTTCCATGGCAATATATAACAGCAAGTCTACTGGACAGGTGGAAGAAAACAAAGGCATTAATCACAAAGAGATCTGATTGCTTAAAGGGAAAAAGGAAAGCAGCACGGATACATAGATTTATGTCCATTGGTCCAGAAGCAGCACTGCTTTTGCTCAAGTCACAGACTTTGAATTTGAGTTATTCCTAAAATGAAATGATGAAGTGTAATCACGATCCAGTGCTTTCTAAGCTTAAAGTACTTCACTGTTCCTAACTATCTGCATTTTCTCAGTGTATCGATCTCTTTATTTACGATAGACGGGGGGTAGAGAGAATGAGAGGAGAGTTATTATTCTCTCAGAAGTTAATCCTTGTCTTTCTACTCGAAACCACTTAAGTTGACTAAAATTATGAACATTAAGAAAGGGCAGGCTGAAACTACATTCTGCTGCAATTCTGAAGAGAAAAAAATCTAGTGAAGTAGAGGCACTGTCATGATACACCATAGCATGAATTCAGAATTGATTTTCTTTACTTGCTGGACAAAAGCACATTTTTATACAAAGCTCTGTTCATGTCCCATAGCTATTTAGGGTCTGTAGGAGGAAATGTTGACAGTCTCTTTCTTAAGCCTTCTTGTAGCTAATACTGCAGCCTCTGCCAACTTGGCATTGCAAGGCTTCTATTGGACTCTGTGTGCGATTTGTAAAGCCCAGCAAATCGAGAAAAATACTTGCCTCAGAGAAACTTCAGGATTTTCTCTTAGGAGATAAGTATTATGAAATTTATGTTGCTTTAATCATTAAAATTTTCTAGCATTTAGATGGGACACAAACCTACGGACTTAGAGTAATTCAAATCTATACTTTAAAAAATATCTTTGCACTAGAAGGAACAATTTTATACCTTCTAATATCTCTGCAGTGAAAATATGTGAAGGTTTGCAGTGACTCCTAAGCCATGAAGAAATAACAAGTATCATTTCAAGATGCTAAACTGTTTATTGTTTTAATTAAATTTACAATTAACATTACAGTACAATTTACAGGGGTTTAACTCTTTCCTGTTTTCAGCAGCACTACTCAAATGGACCATTGCAACAAAGAGCAGATACAATTTAAGAACATTGCCAGCAACAGTCAGTGTGCTGCATACATTGTTGAGCTCCAGAATGGTTACATATTTGGCATTTTGAATAGGTATAAGTTTCACGAAGAAGGGGAAGGTGCGAGGAAGTGATTGATACTTTTGTTGCAGAACTTTATTTTGAATTTCTGGATTTTGTTTTATCTCATGAAAGGTCTGTTTATACTGCGCTTAACAAGTTTTCCGAAGGTGTAAAGGAATATAGAAGTAGCTGTGCTGGGTCAGGTCAAGACCAGTTTCTTTCTCACAATGGCCAGTAGCAGATGATTAAATAAGAAAAATAGCATCACAGTGTGGTATGTGCCAGCACTCTTCCAGTCTTCAGCTCTGTTATTCTGCAAGGAAATTTGATTCAGGTTTCACAAGAAAAGAAACATCTATATGACTAGATGAAGCCACTTAAGTATTCACTGTCACAAAGCAATTGCTGTCCTCCTGTAATTAACTCTAAGATGGAACTGAAAAAAAAAGAGGTGAAAAGAACAACACTGTCTGTTGTAAAGGGGAAGGAAAACAGTATGAAAAAAAACCAAACAAAACAAAAAAAAAGCTGCTTCTAGACTTTGTATGTTGAAGCAGTTTCATGTGCACAGGTTTTCATTTACCTGGAAAAATTTTGAGGAAAAGCCACAGCTCCAAATGGAGGAGAACTGGTTCTGGTGGCATTACAAAATGGGAAGAACCTTGTGGCTTTCCAGGCACTGCATCTTCATTCAGGTGAACTTTTAAGGCAATACAGTACTACGGCTGATACTGTTTAGAACGGGCTAAAATCAAATCACTGAAAGCTGTGGCATATAGTTAGGATGTTGATTTCCCCCCTCCTGGTATTCCAGTGAATACTAGAAGGCAAATCTTTTCCTATACTGCATTTTTAGCTACAAACCTGTTATTTTAAAGTACTAGTCTACTGTCATGCAGAGAGTAAAGCCATTTTCTGAAATGCTTACAACTTAACAAATACATTTTCAGTTACACTACTGAAACACTTCAGTTCAAAGTTTTGTCATAGCAAATCCTTTGCTATTGATTCTCCTAATAGTACTACCTATCTTTCTTCCTCATTTTTTTTAAAGTTGCTGCTGTAATGAAAATGAGATCAAGCCTCTGGGGACATTGGGACTTATATTTTGGATGGAAATCAGCTTCTGCTTTTATATACCCTTTCTCTTTCTTCAGAGTGAAAACCATTAGTGGAAAGAATTTACCTGGATGCGGGCCTCCATTTTCTCGTCAACAGAGTTGTTTACAAACTTAAAATGGCAATGATTTGTGAACAGCAATAGTAAGTGAAATTGATAATGAAAGCATCTTCTTTATTAGCTCTCTAACTGCTCCTGTTTCTTTCGGTGTCTTCTGTAAACTTGTTAGTCTTTTTTTTAGGTGTCAGATAAATGTTTTACATTGGGGGTGGAGGGGAAGACAGCTTATCATCACCCTGAAGTAGGTGCCTGAATTAAGAAGTGCTTCTGTTCTGATCATGGAAATGATTTTGTTTTACCCATGCCTATGGAGAGACTGAATTTACATTAGACTCATACTTCTATTACCAAGAGTTGAGCAGTGGGAATATGTAGCACATTGAAACCTGCTTAAGTAAGTCTTGATTGATGACAAATAGACTCAGTAAAGTTCCTACATCTTACAGGTCATTAAAGTTTCTGGGCACAGAATAATCTTGCTCAATTTTGCATATACATGTTTACAGAAGACAAGAGCCATAAAAAACAGGAAGGAGAGATTTGGTGTATTTTTAAATGGAAGTTATGACTCTGAACTGTAAATTTACTTTTACGTATAGGATTTACATATAAACATATATAAAAGATTTAGCTACAGATATATACAAATCTATGTGATACTTATGTTCAAGCATACCCCAAAAAGTTATTTGATGAAACACTCATTTCAGTATTTCCAATCCAAGCTTTCATGCTCAATCTGCTCTCCAAAGAGCTTCATCACCTTGTCTAATAACTAAAACTAATTTAAGAATTCATAAGTTCCAAAGACCTTGTAGACTGTCAATAATACGTAAGAGAGTTTTCTTAATCTTATCTGCCTAATGCAATAATTGTATTCATACTTTACTGCTTGTGTGGACAGGAACAGATTTAATTGTAAAAGCAAAAATATAAAGATTTTAGCAAAATGCTAGTTTCTTTCATTACAGAAATACAAAATAAAGTGTAAACCAAGAACTCTTGAAATCACAAACCCCTGGTTTCTCAATGATACAATAAATACAGCATTTAGCATATGTCTATATGTACAACAGAAATTGATGTGGACAGCAAAACAGCTTGTGCTGTGCATCTGACATCTATGATATACAGATTTTTTCAGGTTTTATTTTATACTGCTTCTATTCTAGCTTCACAGGCTGAACATATGATCATGACTGGAGATTTCAGTTTAGTTTCATGCAAAAGAAGCCCAACTGTTCATTCCAAGGCTGCCCAAAGATACAAATCAAATTACAGTAAGGAGGGAAAATAAGGACATTGACTTAAATTAGATGCAGACTAATTAATGTAACAACTCCTATATTTATTGCTGCTTTAGCACTACTGTGAAGTGAAATGTCATCACTAAGTTATTTCTTTTAGTTTTAGGGTGCATTTAATGAAAGGGGAATTATTCTAACCAATTACAGTACACGGCATTGGTTAAACAACTCTTGGTATTTATGCCTCTTTGAATGCAACATGTTATCAGAGCAAAGGCTGAAAGCCACAATACCTGAGTAAGCATCACCTACTTCAAGAATATGTAAGATCCATACTCTAAATCTGGGGTGTCTGAAGACTTGCAAATTTGAACAGAAAAGCATTGCGATCATTAAAAAAAAAAAAAAAAGAAAAAAAAAAAGAAATAAAAAAGGCAGCTGAATTTTATTTGTAATTCAGAATCTAAGCATCAATTGGCTAAACATGAGAGTAAAGGAAGATAGTATATCAGAAGACTACTTTTTCATTCACAGATTAAGAAAAGGATGTTTTAAATGTCTTATACCAATTGCTGAAATCAACTGATATGCTCATCTTACCTTGAAAATATCATTAAATTTCCTGGAATAGTTGCTTCTAGTCAAGCACATGTCCCAATTCCTAGAGCATATTCCCATGATGCTCCAGCCTCCCCAAGGTGCATCCATGCTGTCAGTTAAGCCGTGGGGGCTTTAGCGGTGTGCACATGCCCTTATAATTGGAAAGAGTAATTTGATGTTCCTTTTTCATTCCGTTGCCAATAAGGATGCACCTCCCAATATTCTTTTACTAAGCAAAATGACTACTTAGGCCGAGCAAAATCATATAAATGTCCATTTCAGTAAAAAGCAAATGAATGTCCAAACATTCAGTGAAATGAGTCATCATTACCTGCATCCCAAGTCGTATCAGAGACTGAATAAAATGTTTCCACTTTTATTTTTCTATGTCTATGACATTAGGATATGATAATTGAAGCAATTTTAGCTTGTGTGAGTTTATTTAAACAAGGGGAGAAGAAAGAACTTCTTCCTATTTAACAGCACTCTGCTGATCAGATAGAACCTGTTGGTAACACAGAGGCGTAAGTTTTTTCACAGAAAGTAGCAGGTCCTGTTCTTTTCAATGTCCAGGAAACTTGGAATGGGATGTAATTAAATTTCATTGTAGAGATAGAGAGCAAAGATCAGGGCTTTTTATATGACTGTGAAATATTTCCATTGCTTACAGGTCAGCATATCATTTGGGGCAACAGATACAGGGGCAAATGTTGATGCCACAGAACTCTACCACTATGAGGGATGGGAGACTTTCAAATGGAAACACCCAGAGACTGGGAGCTACAGAGGCCTGAGTGAGTTTGAGGCCTTGACACAGGATTTTAGGACCTCTGCAATGGAGTCATGTACTCAGACAAGCCTCTAGAACTAAAATTCTAGACAGAGACACATCTATGTCATCTTATTTTGACACATCCTGTAGCCTTAGTGGATTTCCAAACTCCATGCTCTGAACTGGAAGATCTATCTCCCAGCCCAAGAAAATAAGACACTGATGCCAAAACACAGAAAGCCTTGAATTCCTTTCTAGTGCCCACCAATCTTGGAAACCCTTGCCATGCAAGTTTTCTTGGTATTTTAGACTTACAGTTGATTCTCTGCTCTATCCTTTCTCTCTCAACTTCAGCTGTGGCTAAAAAGAGCAATCAGCTATTTTCACAATCAATTTTCCCTTTCAGAGCTTGGATGCTCAGTCAGAATATTCAAGCAAAGTAGAAAAGGTATCATGAAACAACTTCTGCACAATTAATTAAATATCCCAGCTTTTTCTTTTAATAAAATAGTATATATTGTGTAAAATAGCATAGATTGCATAAATTTTGCTTTCTATAACTTTGGAGTACAATATATTAAAACTGCAGTATTAAGCACCTGATTTGTTCACTTCTATTTTCCAAGTGGACATACTAATATTATTATTCAATTCAAATAAAATATAATAAATAGGCATAAACAGTATAAAGTTAGTGAACACAGGAAAACATCCATAAAGAACTTTCAGGTACATTTTCCTTGAAAGTTACACATTCTAGTAATATATTTCTAGTAATATAAATCTGCAATAAGAATTTCTTCCAGAATATAAATACATCATTCATACACATACATATATCTTTTAATAGCATCAGTTTCTATTTATTCAACCAATTTTCCTGGCAGAAGAATTATATATGTGACTCATTGTTAATGGGTAAGAAAGTACTAAATATAACTCTCTTTGATAGTCAGATTATAACTAGGGGGAAATTACCATATATTAATGTCAGAATAAAATGTAACAAACTACCAAACTGAAATTTTATTTTCACACAATGCTGAATCACTGTTTTTGCTGGTTATTATCTAAATTCCATACAAGATATTCTACCCCTATATTAGGCATTGATTTAAAGAGGGAGAAAAGACATGAAATTTTATGATGAGGAGCCATGCATAGATTTGAAAGAAGTTATGAAGATGGAATGTTTTCTGATTTTATGTTGAGAAAATCTGTTTAAAATGTAATGTACCACTCAGAACATTTCTGAGAAATAAATAAAAAAAAATCTAATGCCATCTCAGGTTTAGTTATCCAAGTATTTAATTGCTATTACTAGAAAAATGCAGAAAAACTTGTTTTAGCTGGCCTGACAGTGCATTAATTGCAATTCTGACAACCAGATATTATTTTATTGCTATTTGAAGTGTCATTACTCTCTGACATCTCTTTTGCACTTGAGTGCTTGCCTTCCTTGTGCAAGGCAGCTATTTTGTGAATCTTTGGGTGCATTAAATAGCCTTTTTAGTCTCCTACTGCTTCCTTCTTTTCCCTTTTGTCTGAGACCTATCTAGACATGCAACTTTTTTTTTAGTAGCCTGATTTTATGCCATTTTTCTTTCATGCCATTATATGAAAAGAGTAGTTTCTCTGAATTTGTGTGATATAACTTAAAAGCCCCAAACTCATGGCAAATAATACTTTTTGACACAAAGAATTCTGAGTAGTTAAGGCTACAGTAAGTATTCATGACCACACACTACATTTCCATTACTCTGTTCAATAAAAGCAAAAGTTGACTTATAAGCAGGAACTGTGCAGAAAGACAATTTTTTCTTCTTTTGGGAAGAAAATATTTAAAGTACCTGCATATTTGGGATAGTTTTAAAAAGCCAGTTGCTAGAAAGCCCATTCTTGCCTTTAAACACAGTCACCTTATGGGCTAACAGCAATTGATATGCAATCTTATGATCTTGTGCCATTCCAGTCAGTAGAATCAGTGACTTGAGCTGGAAATGGATTGAATATGCTGTAGAGATAGATTTTACATGCACTATTGAAACTCATATAATGTTTTACCCTCACACACTCACCAATGGAGAAGTTTACAGAACATTACAATCCAGTGATTTCACCTCAATATTTAGAAAAATGTCATGTAGAGGTAAAAAACCAAATACTTATTTTTTACTGAAGGTGCACAATACAAAAATCCTACATCATCTCCCCCTTTTGAGCATTGTACTCCATTCTAGTACCTAATAAAAATAATATTTCTTTGAAAATTTAAATTAAGTCATTCAGTACTTCAGTTTTTATACATGTAGGAAAAATTAAGAGCTTGCTGCTCTATTTCTTTCCATTTGCAGATGCATAAAGCAGCCACTTTAGAAAAAGAAGCCTTTTAAATTTATAGCGAGTGTATTCTCATTTAGTCTAATCTCTGCTGGCTCAGAGTAACATGCTGCCTTTACAGAGTACCTACCAGAAAGGAACCCTAACAAATTTTGTAGGAGACAAGAAAGAAAAGTAAAATCCTGCCCTTAAATGTTAGTATATTTTATAGAAATATAATGGTGTAATATTTGCACAGTAAAAGTATCACAAACAAAATAAATAAAGTTAAAATGTGCTTTTTCGTGCAGTGGCTGAGCACCTGAACACAGAATTGCTTATTTCTTAGCAGATTGATGACAATGTTTACCTTTTTATACTAACAAGGGAGAAATTAATTTTGAGAAAACCATTAAAGACACGGATAGTATACTGTCAGTTCTGTCTTAATCTCAGATAAAGTAACTGCAAACTTACATCAGCTATAATCCTTGGAAACTCCTTTCATAGTTCTACATTGCAGCTCTGGAAAATTATCTCCATGAATTGATTATGCTATCTAGATATTACATGCCACTGGTTAAACTGCAAAACAAAGTTTATCATTCTGGCCTCAGAACACAAAAAATGTTTACAGTTTAAACAGTTTTAATTGGAACGTACTGAACACCCCACCCGGAGTAGTTTGTTGAGTTCTTGGGTTCCCAGCACAGGAAGCACATGGACCTCTTGGAGCGAGCCCAGAGGAGGCCACCAAGATGTTTGGAGGGATGAAGCACCTCTCCTGTGAGGAAAGGCTGAGAGAATTGCTCAGACTGGAGAAGAGAAAGCTCCAGGGAGACCTTATAGCACCTGCCAGTGCCTAAAGGGGGCTTACAGAAGAGCCACAGAGCAGATTTTTATAAGGCCATGTAGTGATAGGACAAGGAGGAATGGCTTTAAACAGGAAGAGGATAGGTATAGGTATCAGAAAGATATTCTTCACTGTTAGGAAATATCAGGAAGAAATGTTTCACAGGGAGGGTGATGAGACACTGGAACAGGTTGCCCAGAGAAGTTGTTGCCCCATCTCTGGAAGCGTTCAGAGCCAGGTTGGATGGGGCTTTGAGAAACCTGGTCTAGTGGAAAGTGTCCCTGTCCATGGCAGGGGGGCTGGAACTAGGTAATATTTGAAGTACCTTACTGATTCTGTGACTTCTGAAAAACTTTTGGATTTTAAATAATTTTTTGCATACTGAAGTGTTCTCTTGCCTGAATACATTTAAATAAGCTCATCAGGCAGCAGTGACATTTCAAAACAATGTCACTGGTTGGATCAAAAGCAGATATTAGTAAAAAGATCATTGTTGCATGGAGATAAAAAGCTCAGCAAACATTAAGTATGGTATTGGCTTGAACTTCAAAGTTTTCTGCCTCCTGCCTGTGTGTTTCTGAACAGTTAAGAACTTACATTCCTGCAAATCCCCTTCTCATACAATAAGTTGCTAAGAGCATCCTGGACTCAAGTCTTAAATAAAATTACATCTTTATGCCCCAAGCACTCCAAACAGTCTTGAAAGCCTCCCCTCTTTCTTCATAAAAAAATCTCAAAATACCCAGATCTGGGATCTGATGGAGAAAGCAGACCTGATAAATGCAGATCTCTACCACTAACAGAAATGAGGATCACAGGAAAATTTGGTCCTCAGTATAAGAACAGTCTCTGTTTATTCATTTGAACATTGATTATATATTTACAGTCCTGATGTTCTGATTGTGTGAATCAGAAAATTCAGTTAAATTATTCATGTACTTCCCAATAAAATTGTTGGAAAATTATATTCTAGATCCTGCACATGCAAGCAAAGGGAAGAGTCTAAATCTCTTTATCTGAACAGGTCATAGCTTTAAAAACAATATGAAAAGAAAGATGAGATAAATCAACTACTTTAGCTAGAAGAGAGAATTCCTGGTTTTTTCTTTGAGAACATAGACTATGAAACACATCCTTTCATTTTTCCTCACATGATGTAAGATTGTGGGTAAGGAAGGTAAGCATGCAGTTCTAGGTCTATGAGTAAGTTAATCAAGCCTCTTTCCTCAGCAATAAATTCACCTAAGGGGCATTTCTTTTTTTTTTCTTTTTTTTTTTTTTAACCTACAAACAGCAAAACCAAACCCCACCTTTCTGCACTACAGAATTCTGACCTTGTAATATAAAATTCCTCAGGCGTGATTTCCTTTTATTTCCTACATTTCTGTATCTAAACTACATAATAAAACCAAGACAAGTTTTTGTAAATGTATAGCAGGGATGCTTGACTGGCAATGGGAATACTTTGCATCACTTTTCCATTTCTTTCAACAGACCTTGTTTCTGTAGTAATAAAGTTAAATTATTGTCTCAGTTAACTAAAACACTGAAATAATTTTCTAATTTCGGAAACTCCCCATCTAACCAATCTATGAACACTACAATCAATTAATTTTTTTCTCCTTTCAGCTTTCTCTTTTTAAAATCTGTAGCAATGAGACAATGCTTGATTAAAAATACAACATTTAATAGATGTATTATCACTAGATTTTTGTTCTTACATAATCACAATTATTTAAGCCCAGGAAAAATGCAAGATAAATGGTGGCCTACTATGCATATTCAAAATAGTGGCATAAAAAAATCCAATTTAATTTTCAATGGAGGTTTAGGAGAAAATACATACAGCTGAAGCAAACTGAACTTGGTGGCCCCTTTGAAAGAAGTTTGATATCAACTTCAGATTTTTGTCCCCATATATTTCTTGTTCACAGTTTAGTAAAAAGTATGATAAGAAAAATGCACTAAAAGTTTGGGGTGACATCAAGAGACACATCAAGAATGATGGAGAAAAAATCTTTAAAAACTCACAATTCTCTAAGCAGAACTTAACTAAATTTTGTTTCACTGGGGTTATGTGCTTTTCTATTTGTTTCAACAGCCATGCAACTATAGGGAAAGAAGAAGCAGAACTTTAAGGTTAAAGGATGAAAGAGAGACCCTACACACACATCCACATTCCCCCAAAGTCCCCAGCAAACCAAACATGAAGAAAAATGAATGCTTAGTCATTTTTGTGCTTTCTTTTGCTAATTTGGTTGTCTATTGCTGGGAACGTACAGTACATGTGTCTATTAACTTCACCCTGAAACAGCTTCCCTATGCCTCCAGTAACAAAAATGATGACTGAATTCTCATTTACTTAACTTAAACTTATGTATAGAGACTGAACTTTAAATGGTATTCCGACATACTTCTTTAAGAGAAGCACTATTAATGTGGGCTTTTAGGATGAGGTAAGTTCTGCTTTTAAACTGGTAAATTTTGATGTGATATAGGAAGTCTATCTCACCCTTATGACAGAAAGGCTGAATTTGGACAATGCTTTTGGATTACATAATGAATAACTTCTTGAATGAAAATGTCTGAAAGAACAAGTTCAGGAAATCATTTGAAAAGAGAGTATGGATAATACTGTGGGATTGTACCATGGCAGAACCAAATAATATTACAAATTACTTTTAAAAACAAACAAAAAAGTCCATGTATGGTGTTTTTACATTACATTCTAGGTCTTCAGACTTGACAATAAAGAAAAACTGAACTAATAGTGATATGGATTGCCACAGTGATAACAATAGTGATAGCAACAGCAATAATATAGCAATCTTATTTGCTCCTTCTTATCTCCCAAATAGGAATTAGGAAGACAGACGGGAAGAAGGAAAGGCAAGAAGAATGAAAGAAACAGAACGTAACATATGGAAAATGTCTTCTTACCTCAGTAATCTGTCTCTCAAAATAATTTGACCTTTATTCATTTTTTTAAACAAGGTCTATGTACCAATATATTATGTCTTTGGTTTTTTTTCTTGTCATGGATATTAATAGAGCCATCTGTATTGTTTTAGCGAGTTTTTCATTATTTCCTTTTAATTACTTAAATATATGAAACAGAAAACTTAAAAAATACTAGATGTATCTGTGGTAGCAAACAAAGAACAAAAATTCACTATTGTTACTCAGGAGAGATGTTACTCTCATGTTATTTACTTGAATTAGATTAAATAAGACCTTTGAATCTGAAAAACTGAGTCACAAATCTGAGTTTCCATAGTAATCATAATTTCAGTTCAAATAATGAGACTGGTGGCATTATTAGAAAGTTCAATAGTAGACAAAAGAAATCTTATGTTTTTGGTCAATACATTTATGAATGTAAGAAATTTTAGGAATATTTTTTTCCAACACAAGCAAACAGTACATCTTGATCAGGACCTCTATCAGATCTCTCATTCGTGCTCTGGGAAATAAATTTCTTGATTCATAGATCCAGAAAAAATAATGAAGCAACTGCATTATATTTTACAAATAGATTATCATTCCTCTAAATTTTTGAAAATTCAAAATGGTTTAGTGGAGAAGGCTTTCTATTTCTTGACAACTTTTCTCCTATCTACCTGGGTACAGCTGACAGCGACAAACAGTTGATCTGCAAACAATTAATGATCAACAGATGACAAGCAAAACTTTCTGTAAGGCTGGTTTACGTCATGTGCAATTCATTCAATTTCTTGACAGTTCAGTAATCACAAAACTATTAACAAAAATATGTGTTTAAATTTAAATACATGTGTCAGATTGTGCCTCAGCATTTTTGTGAATTTCAGAGCCAAGTCCAGTTCTAAATATATAAGTATCCAAGTCATGATACTTGGATTGGCAAATACTGTGATGACTGAAACAAAGTTTGCATTTTGTAGAAAAGAACTCTGTTACTTCACTATTAATTAGTCTGCATTCAAAACTTACATAAATACTTATGATCTTTTAGAAGCTAGTGCTAGGGGGGAAAAACGAGCTAATAAAATGTTTATTATTGTTGTGGCAGAGTTAATTAAATAAAATTTCTCTGTAATATATGAAAGCCTATTTTTCTAGAACAGCCAGTAATATATTTATGAAAGTACAATGCATAGCTCTTTAAAAATATTCTTAGAAACACAGAATATTCTGAGTTGAGAGGACCCATGAGGATCACCAAAGTCCATCTCCTGGCCCTGCCCAGGATCATCCCCAAGAGTCACAACGTGTGCCCAAACATTTCTTGAACTCTGTCAGGCTTGATGCTGCTCCCTGGTGAGCCTGTTCCAGCACCCAACCAATGAACAACCTTTTTTTAATAACCAACCTAAGCCTCCCCTGACGCAACTTCAGGCAATTCCCAGGGGTCCTGTCACTGGTCACCACAGGGAAGAGATCAGTGCCTGTCCCTCCTCTTCCCCTCACAAGGAAGCTGTAACAGCAGTGAGGTCTCTATTCAGTCTCCTCTTCTCCAGGTTGAACAGATCAAGTTACCTCAGCTGTCCCTCATAACAGCTTCCCCTCAAGACCTTTCACCATCTCCACTGCCCTCCTTTGGACACTCTCTAACAACTTAATATCTTTCTTATATTGTGGTGCCCAAAACTGCCACAATATTCACAGTGAGGTCGCAGCAGTGCAGAGCAGAGCGGGACAATCCCCTCCCCTGATCGGCTGGTGATGCTTTGCCTGATGCCCCCAGGACACAGTTGGCCCTCCTGGCTGCCAGGGCACTGCTGACTTCAACTTGCCATCGACCAGGACCCCCAGGTCCCTTTCTGGGGCACTGCTTTCCAGCATGTCATTCCCCACTCTGTACAAACATCCAGGGTTGCTCTATCCCAGTGCAAAATTTGACACTTTCCCTTGTTGAACTGCATGGGGTTAGTGATTGCCCAGTCCTCTAACTTTTTCAGATCCCGCTGCAGGGCAGAGAGGCTCTCTGTCCTCAAGGGAGTCAACAACTCCTACCAATACTGATTAAAGGCTTTTGCCTTTGAAGGCACAAATAACATGTATAGCCTCATGTATAACTTTATTCTTTGATTCTTCTGCCAGAGAAACAGGTCTTGACCTCAAACAAGTCAAACACTTACATATGGAAATAACTATTTAGTTTCACATCTGAATTTCTGGAAGTAATTTAGTTAGATATTCAAGGTAAGTGCACCAGAGATGATGTGACAGCAACTCATAGCAGCAACATAGAAACTTTGTGCAAGATACTAAGAATAAAGACCACTATTTTTTGTTGTTATTTTTGACTTCTCTATAGCCTTGGGCAAGTAACTTCATTGTTTTACAATATGTTTGCAATGAGTGAAACAATAAAAACCTGCTGAGTTGAGAGAATAGAGGATTCTGAGAGAGCTGAATTGTTCAGGTTGCATTGCCAAACTATCACAGTGGGGATAGAAATCAACTAACTCCAGAAATCACATCTTAGATTTAAACTGCGAAAAAGGAATTCTGTTAACTAGCATCAGGAATGAATTCTTTGGAAAATCTGCACTATTGATGGATACTGAGGCCTTTTACAGTATTGATTTGATACATGGTGGTGTTGAGTACTGTATTTAGTGTCCTAATATTTCTGAGACATCTGTTTGTGTCTGGCAGATACAAGTCTGTGAGAGACCTTCACTGCTCTGGAAAAGAAAACAGAATCCTGACAAGTTAACCTAGAGCTTCTATGGCCCTACACAATGTCTGAGGGCAAAGCTCATTATCTCCCTTTTTTACACTAATATTTACTAGATTACACAGAAAATATTCTCTCAACATGTCATGACCATTTATTTTAAGAAATATGAAGAGTAATGACACCTGGTTAAATTTCATTAACTATAAGGTTTTTTTGTTCTATTTGAAGAGCTTGCATGGCTATCAGCATCCATGCTGCAGGTTGTGATAATACTCGATGTATACGTGAAGTGAAACACAGCAAACGACACCATGAATTAAATCTTATTTTCTCAAGCCCAACCCACCCCAAAAAACAACACTTAAGTCCCAAATAAATGAATAAACAAACAAAATTCTAAATGGCACATATAGTTCTAACCAGTAATAACCATTGCTATATTCCATTTACATACAGACCGTAGTAGAGAATGCAGTATGTGTGTTCTCAAGAAAAAAGCCAAAAAAAATTAACATGACCTGGGAATCTCAAGTCTCATTATTTATCCCAGGATTATGATGTGAATTTCTTCTCACTGACAGCATTAGACTAAGAGAGAGCTTTTGTAAAAGGGAAAAATAAAAACGTAATCTAAATACAATGAAGTCTTTAAAAGGGCACCGAGAGAAGAAAAAAAAAACCCCTAAGTGTTAAAGACAGACATATATTTGTGCTCCTAAATTTTAATACCACTAAAATGTCGGGAAACGCTTGGATCTGCCTTTAACGCTAGGATGATTCTTTTAATTTGATTGCAAAATTCACTGTTGGGAACCAAATTTCTGAAGAGTGAACAGCCATGGCTTGCCAAAAGTGGTTTCATTATTAATATTTTAACTCCAGATCTACCTGCTTATGGTAACTTTAATTTGAAAGAAATTAGCATCCACAACTTAGCTTTGCTCTTCAGATCTGTAGCTGTTTTAGTGGAGGCTTTCATTATTTAAATTCTATTCTTTAATTTCTTTTAGTAGTCATAATTTAAACTGAAATGTCTGAAGTCAATGCAATACATACCGCTGCATTTTGAAACTTTCTCCTAAATATTTTGAAAAAGCAGGTCTTCTCATTATGCTGGCAGATCAGGAGTGTACCTTTTCACTTACATCATCTTGTTTTCTCACCTACAGGCTTGCAGATAGCCTTACCAGGTGGAGCAGAGACAAGAACAGGGAGCAGGGGGATGAATTTAGGGCACTCACACCTAAACCTTATACAGTTCTGTTTTGTGGCAGCTTCTTTCCTTAGGGGCTGGAGTAAAAGAAACAACTAGAAAGTGAACGAGATGATTTATGAATTCAGGATGCCATGGTTGTTAATGGCCTTAAACAGGACTTTTTTTCAGCGTTGACATTGCTGCAGAGGTCACAAATGATTTACTTGTATCGTCATTCATCTTGGAAGGACACGTTTTCAGTCTGGCTGAAGGAACTAGAGAAATGCATAGGCATTGAACTCCTTTGAATATGTTGGAAGATAGTTTCCACAAATAAGTTTTGGGAAACCTGCCATCAGTTTAAGCTATATGGATACTAGACCCAGAAAAATCACAGAATATTTCAACAAACTGAGAATTAATTTAGTGATAAAACAAACAAATAAGAACAAACAATCAAAACCCCAAACAGTTTACAGGAAGTTACTTTCCTCTCAACCAAGTATCATGACAACATGATCTCTGAAAAAGAGGAGGTAAAACATAAATTAGAATATGCCACAGAATCACAGAATATTCTGAGCTGTAAAGGACCCACAAGGAACATCAAGTCCAACTCAAGTGAATGGCCTGTACAGGGATTGAATCAATGACTCTGGAATTATTAGCAACATGTTATAATCAACTGAGCTAACCTCAGGGAAAGGGAAATCTTTATGTCACCAAAAGCAACAAAGAGGGACAACTGAACCTCTAAATACTCCATTTTCTTCTAGATAAAAGAAAAGCACATCCTCTAACTACCATAAAATAAAAAAACAATGGGAAGAGCCATCTAGTCAAATTGGAACTGACAATTTTAGCAGGGCCTGTTGTGAAAGGGGTAATGCTTTTAAACTAAAAGAGGGAAGATTCAGACTAGATATAAGGATGACATTTTTTACAATGAAGTCAATGAAACAATGGAACAGGTTTCCTAGGGAAGTGGTAGGTGCTCCATCCCTGGAAAAATTCAAGGTCAGGCTGGATGGGGCTCTGAGGCACTTGGTCTAGTTGAAGATGTCCCTGCTCAGTCAGGGAGGTTGGGCTAGAGGAGGCCCCTTCCAACCTAAGATATCCTACGATTCTATGAACACAGTATTAATTGCATAGCACATAGTTAGATTTTTTTTAAAAAAACAACCCTAAAGCTGAAGAGCAGATAAATTAGGATCTCAGACTTGCACCGACAACCAAAGCTGCCAGCTTCTTCCCAAACTGACCTCCTCATTTTAGCACTTCATATGAGAAAAAAAATTATATATTGAAGAAACAAGCAAGTAAAATGTGTGGTTTCTTGATTAAATAAGAAGAAGCCTTGTATTTTACACATTTATTAGCTATTATGGCTTTTTCTCAAAAAAATATTTAATGTAAAATGGAAAGTATTACAGAATTATCCCAAAACATTTTTATTTTTTTTAGATCTGTATTGAATCTGACAAGAGTTTAAAATACTGAAGATGGAATGTTGTTATTGTACTTAACAATTTATTATAAAGCAAAGAAGGATGTTCTCATCTAAAAAGTTTGCAATGTCTGTAAAGGTTATCCAAAACAATCGAATGAGAAGAAATTAAAACAGCCAATTAATGACATCTTCCCTGAGGACTGAGCAAGCTTCCCTACTAAGGAGAAAATTATGGTCCTCTTTATCATTTGTGGCAAGATTATTTTAATATATAGAACTACAATTAATTTTCTCTGATTGATGTAGTACTAAACAAAAAAAAAATCATAAAACATTTACAAGATAAACACTTATTTCTTTCCTGGAACAATGCTCCATCACAAAAAACTCAAACTGAATCTTTGAAGCTACAATGACTGCTTGCATTTTGAAAAGTACAATATATTAAAGAGTCTTGGTAACCTAAACAAATTGGGTAGAATATTTCTATTTAAAAGAAAATAAAACCTTGGGATCTTTCAGAAAATAAAATTAATCACAATTGGAAGATTTCATCAAGAAATGTTAAGCCTTTCAATGTAAATTACAGATGGATAAATAAAATATAATGGACTAAACTACGTGAATCTGCTGAACATTATTCTCTTAGCTGTGACATAGAAAGTCACGGAGTTCAACATACAAACCCTTATAATTTATACCAATAGCAACCTAGTGGCATCACTTCTTCCACTTCTCAGAAAGAATTTCTACATTTCAAAACATGAAAATGTATCAAATTATTTACTGATACATTATGATGGTTCCAACTCTCTCTACAATGCACACAAACTGTCTGCTAACACAGCTGAAAGATTCTCCAACCCTGAAATATTGTACTTAGTATCATTGCGATTACCCAAGGAACTTCATAGTAGCTTCTTATTCTGGTGCTTGTTCTACATTTGAACTTATTCAGAAATATTATAATTCTAGATCAGGAATAAAATTGGAACATGATAGAGGAACCTAAATTTTTAATCTCTTAAGAGAACATAGTCTGGTATTATGACAATTTGCAGTATCCCATACAGTTGAATTTTAAAGTAAATCAGTAATAAATGTTTATAACCACCAATTAGAATTGTCTTACAGATGAAATCAGTATTACTCCTGTTTGAAATTAAAGGTGGGTCAGCTTGCTGAAAGGAACTCAAGCATCCCAACTGCAAATAGAAGAGAAACAGGAACTTGACTTTGTTACTCAGTGGTAAATCTGGGAGAATGGAAATGTGGGATCTGATTCTCAGCCTCTTGGACCAGATTCAAATAAAAGAACTAAATTTTTAAAAATTTGTTGATATGTGTTAAAGCAAGGGGTAAAACTGATTATTTTCCGAAACATCTGAATAATCAACTGAGAAAATTACTGTCTTTCATGTTCTCTTCTATACCTAACAAAAATTCCCTTCTCCTGCACAGAGGAGATGTGGAGCACATGTGGGAAAAAATCCCTTCCAAACATAATCTCAGCCTGCTGGATGAAAGCTCAAGCCATACAAAGGAGCTATCTAGACTCTAGAAGAAAGGAAATGACAAAACAAATGTCACATTTCTGTCTTATTCGGTAGTTCTAATAAACACACTTATTTCAGACTGTTCTCAGCTTTTTGGTGGTTTATGACACTACTATAACATGATCAACCATTCCTGTGCAATGTATGATACAGTTCTTTAAAACAGAGCTCTGAATTTTGTTCTGGTTATTAGAATCTGTATGCACTATCAGTAGCTTTTATAAATACAGCATACATAACCTTTAATGGACATATTCCTAATTATTCCCATACCAAATTCCAATATAGTTTGTTCTACCAGAACTGCAGTGGTCCTACAGTGGTCCAGCTAACAGTCATTGGGATGTATCATCCCAGTGGGTCCTATTGCTTTCCAGCTACAGGACAAAAAATATGGGAAACCCAACAGTTGAGTATTTCCCTTATTCCTGCTATTTTTCACTGTATTCTTGTAGAACTAAACTGCAATCTGGTCTTTCTTGCTGAACAGATTGGACTTCTCGATAGCATGCTAAAGGGTGACTGTGTCCTCTCTGAAGGTACCAGCTCTTTCTCCAAAATAATGAACAGAATTTTTGTATGACTTTGCTCCTGTATCCTACTGCACTACAGATGGAAGGAAACACAAGGAATATTGAAAACATCCTGGTTACTTGCATTCTTTACTTCCTTGGGACATCCGTAAAATTTATAAGGCCTTCCCACGTACAGAAGCTTAAAAGTATGAATTTATGTGAAGAAACTGTCTCCTTTTCCAGTCTTAATGTTGTTTTAACATATTTAGGGCTTTTGAAGTTAATTCCCAAGTTTACAGTTTGCTGTTAAGAGAGTGCTTGGAATAGCACACGCTTTGTCTTCTACACCGTAAATCTTAACAGTGCAGAGCGCTCCATGTTTCACACACAACGTGAAAGATACATCATAGCCATTAACCTTCCCCTCAGCTGCTGATAAAGTAAAATAGCCCCATTCTTTACAGTAACAGTAATGTATCTGTTCAGATAAATATTCCTCTTGCTGCAATAAAGTGCAGCATTTTACAGCTGCATACCATCTTTGCAAACTATAACAGGGCAATTAAAATTGAATATGAACAGAATACTAATTGAAGAGTTGAAGGCAAAAAGGGATGAAAGACCTTTTCCTAAAGCTTTCCCCAGCAAAATTTGAAGTTCAGCATATAAATCAACTGTTTGCTTATGTGATTTTTTGAATCTACAGTAAAGATATCATATTAAATGAATTTCTGGTAATCACTTTTTGAAGGTTGTTAATTTGATATAGTTAAGCATCCAACATTTATATGCCTGGCGCTTTTTTCTATTGCATGTAAACCAGTTCCATCAGGAGGACTGAAGGACTGGTATAACTTAAAATTTAAGAAGCTATTTTATAAATATATAAACATATTTATACTTAACAATATTAATAATTTAATAAAATGTATTATGATTTCATAATTGATCACAATTCTAAGTCTAGTGAGAGGCTGAGCTTCAGAAGCTCTAGCTTTGTCTCGTTTATTGCATAGCCTTGTGCAGATCACTAACAGTCACTTTCTCTCAGTTTCCCACAGTCACAACATGTACTTTTGCATTTCCCATCCAAGAAGAACATTTAAGATCAGATCAACACTCACTACGAGGATCAGTACATCACATTTATGTGCAAGGGTTAGTTAGGGGCCTAAAACAATCAGATCCACAGAGTTACAGATTGCCTCTTTCTTAACATTTATGTTGCAAGGTACATTTATCCATGATTGATTCCAGATAAAGACTTATGATGGTATTATACCTGAGGAGACATTCAGGATTTGTTCTTTTTAGTAATACTAACACTTAAAAAAAACCTCCATTCATGGATCTTATCACACAATCTTATAGCCTTTTTTAATGGGTGTCTCATGAAAACAGCACTTGCACATTTTTACTCATAACTATAACACTGAAGGGATTTTTTGATTTACTTATCTTGATTGAATGTTAAAAGAGATTCTGAAAAACAAAACAAAACAAAACAAAAACTTCAGAAACACAGTAGCATCAGAATACATTCCAGTTTATCAGTTTGTGAAACTATTGGGAAATAAATGTTCAAATACTATTTTCAGATACATTTCTATTCAGATATTTTCTATTCAGATATCACTGTCGGTGTAATTTTAATCTCATGTATCAAAATCCACTTCAATCTGCCAGATTATTCAAAACAATAATTTATCATAAATTTTGTGATCAGTAAAGTAAGAAGACAAAGTATTTTTTTATAATTTTTCTCTTTTAATAGATTTTGCTAATTATTGAATTATAGGCCTCTATCACTTCTTCACTTTTATATTTGTTTATAATAGTTCTACAAGACTATGGGGCTGTAAGAAATTATCTAAATACTCATGTCTGCTTGAATCACAGTTACAACTGGACATTAGTGCCTCAAGTACTCACATCAGTCTACAACTAATATCACTAAGATGGTTGAAATACAAGAATAAAGAAGAAAGTTATTTTAAAAGAACTTTTTGCATATTGGTAAAAAGGAGTAGCTGGTTTATTATTATTATTGTTATTATCATTATTCATAGTAATATTAATATAATTTAAATTACTATATATTATTATGTCTATATTATGTTATTAGACAGTAACCCTACTTCATTTAAGATCAGTTGAGCTCAACCAGAAAGAAAGGATCACTATAGAAACCCCATCAGTGACATTGTTCTTTGTATGCTGCTGGATTCTTGTGCAACGAAAGCCTGATGAAATGCAACTGTCTCTCAGTTTAAATATTATACTCAAATACATACCTGACTGTTTTACATATCTATTAAAGGCTAGATCTAACTCAGTTACTCAATTCCACTAATGTCTTTTTTTTGGCTTGTAAAAGGAAGGGTCCTGTGCTGTAATTACTTAAGAAAAATCTTATTTCAAGATAGAATAAGGAATTTCACACTTAGGAAGACAGACACTTGTATGAATGAGGATATTCTAACCCGGAATTTTTATTCTACTTTAATTCCATGACAAACTTTTCTGAACTAGTTCATAGAACAGTTCAGAACAGATCATAGAATCTGTGATAATACTGCGATTTACTAAATCAAATTTTTAAAATTTAATATATTACTCATAGTTTATTTTACATCTTTCTCAAGATACAAAGAGAACTGAAGTAAGACTTTTAAAAAATCTGACTCTGAGTCCTTACTTCTATGAAGAAAAATCTTGCATCTAAGTGATCCTTTTACTGACAGTAATTAATTGTACATGCTATCAGAAGGTAATTTAGGAAAAACAGAACAAATCTTCATTTATGAAGATTTACATGACTTTGTAGCCTTAGTCACGACTTGTGGGGAAAATACTGAATTGCAAAGAATGGCTTTTAATATGAATTAAGTGTTTAGTCACAGTTTGTAGGCAGCACTTACAGTCTTTTAGCAGCTTGGATGCTTAGTCATTTTCCTCATTTATCTGGATACTTTCCTACACTTCAAAACAAAGTAATAAAATTTAAAAAAAAAAAAAGTCCCAAAGACAACCAAACCAAACCAAACCAATAGACCAAGCAAGCAAACAAACAAACAAATAAAAACAAACTGTAAACTCTGAAATTTCCTTTTAGTCGTCTTTCCATTACCTGGAAATATCCTACATGTCCATTGCATACTGGTTTTGGAAGCATTTCTAAGGCTGTACAACGGTAAAGCTGAATGCAGGCAGGAGATGTGGCCAGTGACTGAGAGCTGAACAGTTACCTAGTAAAATATCTGCTGTCTGCAAATCTGTTGAAGAAAAGCAAATATTTTCATTTAACAAAGTCCAGATTAGATTTGCAGAAAGGAGAAATTAAAAGGTGTCAGGTAGGTCATCTGCTCTCATGGAAATGTGAAGAAGTTTCATGCTTTCTTGTACTGCTTTGTCAAGGCTCACAAAAATATGGAATCCACTCTATTCTTTATTTTAATCTCATGCAGTCAAACAATTTAAATTTATATGAGAATTTTTAATCTTCACATGAAAAAATTATTTTTACACTGTTTGTATCGTTAAGTATACTTTCTTATGTTTTATATATTTATGTGGAATTTGATTATCTCGGAAAAAAAATTATGCTTCTGACTGTACAAGCCACTACACAGATAATGAATTTTAGCAAATTCTAAACATCAAAGCAAGGAATAAGCTAGGAAGGTGTCTTTTCACTGTGTGATATTTCAATCACTGTTTATTTTTAAATCACCATTTCTCATTCTAAATTACCCTAACATTTATTTCCTATGAAAGAAGTATGATTCTAGAAATAGTGTTCAATAGTAATGGCTATTTGCTTTAGTTTTTGCTGTTTCCTACTCTAGCTTCTCTAGCTGTTGAAAAATGGTTTTGTTTGCCATTATAAATACATGTTACCATAGCTGTTCGTTTACTTTGTCACAGGAAATAAGGAACTTCTAAGACTTGCCCCTTTGAAGGAAAAAACCTAATCTTTAGCCAAGTTTGACTGTCAATCTAGTGTTTGTTAAGAATACAAACAAAATATTAAAATATCTGTGGCACATACCACAAAGTTAATGGAATGAAGGTAACAGGACTGTTATAAAGCACAAGACATGGGAATAAGATGTAAATTATTTGAGATACAGAGCCCTCTCTGTCCAAAAGGACAATAAAAAATGTTTTCTCCAAAAAGAAATTCTAATTCTGAAGAAATAAGATGGTCTAAATAACACTTCTTCATAAGGGGTCACAAATAAGCATTCTAAAGGTATTTAAGATATGTGGGGAACAGTAGGGATTTTGTAGCAAAAGAAGACAAGTATTTATGAAGAAATATAGTTCTAGTTTATAAATCAAAACTGAAGTACCCGCAGGGAAGGCTCCATTTCACTTCTAATGCTGAAGAACTTTAATTTACATAATGCTTGGAGAAACCTAGACCTCAGGTCATACAGTTAAGAAAGTCAGATGAAGAATATACCTGAAGGAGTAACTGGTTGAACTGAGACCCATTAAAGGGTCTGACAGCACTGCCACTGCAAAGCAAAAGTCCCATTTTGAAACTTTTAGCAAACAAAGCCATATGCAATTCTCTCAGTATATAGAGTACTGTTCTTAAGTTATTAGAATTATGTCATTTCAGTTCATTAGAACAATAAAATGGTATGTGGATAAGAATAGTATTTGCATAGGTTGAAAATGAAAAATCCACAATTTGAATTTTATCACCATGGAAAGTAGAAAATAGTTAAAGGAACAACGTTATACCTGATTTGTGAATAATGGGAACATTTGCATTATATTTATTGTTACTGTGTGCCTTTATCACTTTTATTGTTGTGCTGCAGTATAGCCCTTTGAAGGTCTGCCAAACCACTGCGGCTTACTCAAATGCAGGGCTGAATTTTAATTAAGCTTAGCAAAATACTCATTGAATTTGCTGAGGCTGATTAGGCCAGTCATCCTGATAGACATGCAGAGGGCATCTTACTTGTTTTAATAACTGACAGAGACAATTAATAGATTTTTGCAAAAGAGTTAAATGTGAAATATACAGACTGTCATCACCTTTTTTCACTGACAGTGTTAACTTTTTCTGTATTCAACATAGCCAGAAAAGATTTCTTGGAATTATGAGTTACAAAGTACTGAGGAGTAATTCAGTATTCATACTTGTGAAGAGTAACTCACAAAGATATGCATTTTGTTCCACTAAAGTATTCTCCTTAATATTACAGCCCAGTGAAGAAGAGTTTCCATGGTCTCTGCAGAGTAACATTAAATATGTATGCAAGTGGATGACTTCTTACAGATAACTTTTTCACAGAAGTGATATCAGGACCTCTCTCCAGCTAATGCAGTTAGAACGTCCTCAATACATATCATATATCTTCAATCTTTCCTGCGAAGCATGACTTCCAGTTGCAAAACCAAATACTCTTAATCTCTTCTCTCTGTGGCAGTGACAGTTTCATCTCTTCAGAAGTCTAATATGTGAATTTTGACTTAGTAGCAATGTCCTTAGAATATTCCCAAGCATTCCTTAGTTCTTAGGAATGCTGATTTTGCTGTTTTCTCCTACCTATTAACACAGTCAGTTTAGAGCGGAAAAAGCTTGTGATGTATCAAAAAAAATGTATAATACCTACACAGTTAACCAACTTGTTATACCTAGACCATGTAAGAAAGGAGTAATACTAGACAGAAGAGGCAAACAATATTTAGAAGGATGATATAGGAGCATTCACTGTAAGATGTTCTAGGTCCTACCTCAGGTATGAAACATTAGCAGGGTATACCGAAGTAATGAAACATTAACGGGGTACTGAAGCAACCAAGCCTTTTGTATGATGAACAAGACAATTGATATGCTTTGAATTTAACTCCAGTATTGTCGTCATGAAAGGATATGAAAAGTATAATAAAATTAACAGAATTTGCGTTCACTTCAAGTTGCTTAGTATCAGGTTAGTAAACAAATTTTTAACTATAAAACTGAAAATTTCTTAGTCAGTGACTGAACTCCAGTGATTACAAAATCCCAGAGTAAACAAGAGTGACTTGCAGGAGATGCAAGAACAGTAAATAAATTATCACAAACAACAACACTTAAAGAGTGGATTGCAGAGCAAAGAGCTGTCTTCCCTCTAACTGAAAAGGAGTGAGAAACAGAAATGGGGAATATGTACAGTGAAAAGAAGGACAGCAAACTTGTGATTTAGGGTTCTTCGGTACAACCATCTGTTTGCCTATACACACAGAAGTAAAGGGTGGAAAAGGTGGTGCTAGTGCTTGATTTTACTGCTCAGCAGTAATTTTCATAGGGTTTGGTGTGCTAATTCTAGGCTGAGGGTAGCACAAATACAGAAATACCTGGCATAAAGATTCTGTTTCAGGACTTCGTCGCAGTCTACAGGAAAAAGCCGAGAAAACAGAGTAATTGAAAATAGACTTTTTAAAAAATATTTTTTATTATACCATTTCCCCAGCCTCTTGTAATGAATCTTCTCTGTTATTAATCAGATTAAGAAGAAAAAACCCTATGTTATCCTTACTATTTTCTTATTAATTGGGATATTTTTATGTCTAAGCAAAGGATTTGCCTTTAATAAGCATATCAGAATTAGATAAAAACAAAATCACAACACAAACAAATTTAAAAAAAAAAAAACAACAACAAACACCACAGAGCCCTTTTATGGATTGCTTTATCTAATGATAGAAAGGTTGTATGGCAAAGGATCATGTACAGCATACAGAAAATTTCCCAAAATATTAGCTGACATAAATTATTGCTTGGAGTAGAAGTATTTAAATCATTTTCAGCAATTTTACTGCCACATAAAAGGGGCAAAGAACACTTACATGAACTGTCAATCACCACGATCACTGCTCTATCTGTGGCATCTTCACATTGTCACTTTTACAAGGGCCAGTCACATCCCCAAGGTGGTGTCTTATTTGGGGTGAAGTGTTTATTGTTCAAAAGACAGATGAAGCGTAGAAAATAATTAGCATATTCTAAACTCCAATATTACTATGTCCTTTACAGGAATTTCCCTTTAGAGCTGTATCTTTGTTATGCAAATTCTTTCCTGAGTCACTGCCTACCTTCACCAATTTCAACCCAAATTTATAAAGCAAATGCCTCGACTATTATTTTTGATCAAGATATAGCAGCATTATTGAGCTTAATGCAGTTTGGTATTTCAATTTTCCATCTTATAACTCTTTGCCACAGAAATATTACATAATTTTATTAAAAAATCTACAAAATCAGGATAAATATTACATTTTATTGTTCAGTAGACAGATCAGGGTCACATAATAAGTAAAAAAAAAAAAGAAATAATATTTACCTCCTCAGCAGGCTTCAAATATAAAAGCAAATATAAAAGCTAAACAATTGTTTAGCCTTATGCAGGTTTTTTTTTTAAATTATCTGAAAATTGGGTCATTTTGGGTCTGTGTCTAGAAGAACATTGTTGGCATTGTTCAAAACATTAAGAAGTATTAATGAAAAAATTAGTTTGATACAATTATAAATGGCTTTAATTTGATACAATTATGGATGCTTTTACCAACAGGAAGGATTTATCTTTTGTTTTTCCACAAGTAGAAATAAACATTTCTTTCAGGAGATGTTGTGATAATTTTGTAGGTTCTATTTCAACATCAAAATACTGTGTTTTTTTTTTTTTTTTTCCCCTAAAGCAGCATTTGTGAAATCTAGGCAGCTATCAAGCTATTTGTTCTCAGTAGGTGCCTGCCCATCACCATCATTATGATTTTGGCAGGCTCCCAAGACAGATACTCTCCATCTGTTACCATTTCACAGAAATGGTACCTTGAGGTCCACTTGACCTATGAGCCCTCAGACTCTCCAGCAATTTAATAATAATTTTTTCTCAGCCAATTAGGTCGACAAAAAGTTCTGCATTGAAACACTTCAGGTTCTGCACTTTTTCCAGGTGTAATTCTCCAATCCTGATTTTTTTTCAGGACTTCGCTGTCAAGCTAAGACTTTCAGATTCTCCCTTCTGGCAAAGGAAAGCCCCAAGAAAAGAAGGTTCCAAAAGTTTTCCCGAACTCTTTGAAAAATTAAATAAATAAATAAAGTGTTTTAAAGCCTGGGGCTCTCATGAATCAGGGCTGTGGTCTCTTAACAGGAGAACATGGAAGTGCTGAGGTTGTGTGGCAGGATAAGACCCTCACTGCTAAGACCTAAAATCCAACCAAGCTATCACAAAAGATCAAACCTGGAGCCAGGTTGTTGTATTGGTATTAACCATCCTGGTTCATCAAACTTTGAATACACACCCTGCTTGCTGAAGACTTATTTGACAGATAAGCTGATAGCTGGCCTGCAAAGGTGTGACTGGCAGTCAGTCACTCTATACTACAGAAGTCCAGTCCCCTCTCCTGCAGTCAGGTTCTTCTGACATAATCACCCTTCTTGGGGGCTGTGTGTGTGAAGATTCCTCTCTTGGGCTGGGGACATCCCCCAATGATTCTCCTCAAGGTTCAGAGAAAGAGATCTCCCCACAAGCGCTGATCTGGGTGAGTTACATCAGATCTCTACTAAATAATTATTTCTTTTTGCTAGCTTTAATATAACTGCTTCAATAATTGCTTTGTTACAGTGCACTATACTACTTTATGCTGTATTATACTCTACTAGTAGATATTTAGTGTTTATATTGTGTAGCAAATAGTTCTGATTAAGACTTTTCGTCTGATCATTTGTATAAAATTATTAATTTTATGAAAATATTCTCATTTTCCCAATCATTAAAACCTGCGGGACAAAGTTGTTCAATCATACCTCTATAACTCCTTACATTTAAACCATTAACAAAATCTGAGGCTAAGACTGGGTTTAGGCACACCTGGACTCCTCTCTGAGAAGGAGTTTAGACAGCAAGGGAGTCCTTTCTGCACCTTGAGACTCCCCAGCAAGGCTTTGCTTTTTAAGAACTCTGTCTAAGCCTTCCGTCCTCCCATGACAAGTTAATAGACTCAGGCTTAGATCCCTCCTTTACAGTCAGAGGCTTGAAGACTGCCTTTGACACGGGGAATAAATGTTGTAGGATCAAAACCCATGCGTTTGTGGGGACTACTTGAGAATTATAAAGTGAGGGAAACTAACATAAAAAATTCTGTCACCACAATCATGAATAATTCCCAAGTGTGATGGGATGTTCTACTTTCCAGTGTTTAACAAAGCATCAAAATTAATTTTTATTCAAAATTATTGTCTATACTAATACATAAAAAGAGATTTAAGATGTGACACCGCAGAAAATGGGGTTTTATTGCTCTGATAATAAAATGCATTAGGCTTCTGCCTTTCACATTTTCTGGTTATCATTTCTTTTGCATTTACCACAGCTAATCTATTGATGAATACACATTGCATAAATCCTCTTAGTTTCAGAGGAATCATCATGTCACAGGTTCAGCTAACAAAATCTAAAAGCTGACACTTTGACTTAGGACACCTCTATGTTAGATCTCTGATTGGTTAGCAAAGGCTAATTGTTTAATTGTGGCATCTTTTGTCAAAGACTGTGTCCTGAGTTGTCTGGTTAGCTAATGAACCTTAAAAGTTCCAGTTTCCCTCGAGCAGAATACTAGAAAGAGAAAGCAAATAGTAGGAATGAAGGCTGATTATTTAATCCTTGTCTTTTCTCTGCTCAACTCTGAAGGCCTGGGCAAACATGTTAGACGGGGAAATGAATAAAAAGGGTACTGAAAATAATCTATCTGTTTCATTTTATAATTTGGAAATATTCTACTTTTCCATCATTGGAGATAAGTTCTGAAAACAGTACGTGCATTTTTTAGCGTGTCTGCTTTGTGTCTTGGGAATATCTGATGTATCCTCGTTCCAATTATATTAATGACAAGAGAAACAGTCACTGACATTCTGATATAGCTCGATATCATCAAACTTCTTGTCAAACAAGCAAAGAGAATTTGCATTATTTCAGGATAGCAAGAAACCTCAAGCAGGGAAAAGCTCCCACACACAAGCACACACAGATGCAAACACTGATTATCTGCCGTTAGAAACTGCATTAACAGAATATTTGCTCCACAAGTTTTAAATCCACATTGTGGGAACTTTTTGGGTTGAAACTTCTATAGACCAGCTGATAAAGGTTTAGAGAAAGTTTTAGAACTGAAGGCCACAATAACATAACAAGAGCTAGATAAATCGGATGCTGTGGTTAAGCAAGAAGGAGGAAAGTTTTAGAACTGAAGGTCACAATAACACAAGAGCTAGATAAATGGAATGTTATGGTTAGGCAAGAAGGAAGAAAGTTTTAAAAATAAGACGTTATTAGAAATAAGATATGTTAGCCAACCAATAAGAATATAGTTTTAGGCATGTGAACAGCTTGTGCACAATGTATGTAACCAATCAAGAATTAGATAGTCATGTGTGAAAAAGAAACAACTGTATAAAAGGAAGGTCTGACTGTTAATAAAGTTGGAGCTTTTTGAGCATCATATTGATGTGTGAAGTGTCCCATTTGTTTTTGCAAGAAGAAACAACACCACATCTTCATGGAGAGTACATTATCTATTGTTAATCTGAAAAAAGAAGCCTTAAAGCTATGAACCCAAACTTTCCTTCAAGACACTCTTCTTATAAAGTCACTTGGAAAGTATAAAAAAATTTCACAAATATTTTTCAGTGTTTTTACCTATTAAAAATATTTTTTTTACTTATAATACACATGAGTCAAGCTGAAACACACACACAATCAACACAAGTTAAGCTGAAGTAGAAATTCGAGTAGAGAGATTTTCAGGTCATCTATTTTTATACATCTACTTGTTTGGGTGCGCATAGAGAAAGGATAAATTGCTGTAGAAGCTTGTTCAGAGGAGACATGTAGGAAATCATCACTTATACTGCAACAGTAAGGACTGCATCTGGATCTACAAATGCTGTTCCCAAGTCTGATCTAAACTGAAGTTAGTTTACTTTTCTCTGGATTAATAGTTTATTTTGGGGTTTTTTACATATCAAGGAAGTACACTGACATTTCAAAAGTTTACATGGCAAAATAATAAAACTTACAGGTACATTTTCAGACATACAGGGGAGTTTTTGTTAGTTATATCAAAGTCCTTTTACTTTAGATCTTATATCCAAATGCCTTGTTGACCTGGCAAATACATGTATTTTGTACTGTTCCAGTAAATCAAAAATCCCATGTAACACCAACTGTCTTCATACAGGTAAATTTGATATCCCTCCACATGTGGAATACCTACAAGAACCTGGTCAGAGAGCATGAATTCTGACAAATTAATATAAACACACACACACACACACACATATATATGTATATATAGAAATATAAAAAGAAGGTAATGCTCAAATAAGAAAGGTAATTATCTAGAAAACATTCATCTTTCAATTTGTCATGCAGAAAAATTACAGCACATCCAGTTTTCAAGTAAGGAAGTGAAAATTGAAAAAAAAATTTCACAGAACACGATGCTTTCAAAAACCTAAAGCTAGAATATTCTTATATCATTTTTTAAGAAGAATAAAAAATAAGACTAACCATTAGGGTTTTTTATTGCAGGTTAGAATAATGATTGCTTTTCAACTTATTCATGACAGATAATGGGGCAAAATTTTTCTTGAAGTTGCTTTTTCTAGAAATAATACATAATGAATGTATTTCATTAACTGTTTACTACCTGGTCTGAAAACCTTTTGATTGTTTCATCTTGAAATACAAAACATTCTTAAAAAATCTCTCAGGAAAAATGCTTAAAAATGAAGACGGGATACACAATGTCGTATTTGCCTGTAGTACACCGTTTCTGTCCCAAAGATTGCATAAATACACACTCAACTCATGACTGTCAATGCACAGAGTAAAAATTTTTCTTCCTTCCTCCAGTATTTATTTCTGTTCCTGAAACTTCTGACAGGATAATAAAAATATAGAAAATTAATCACATACCTTACTTGCCTTTCCAAAAAAGTGTTAGATAGATAGTGCATATACCAAACCAAAGGAAAATAAAAACTAAATGCACTGTCTTCACCAGGCAGGGTACAGTACAGAGATGAACTAACTGGTAATGAAGCAACTTGTGGTCTCCAAACATGATAATTTAATTAAGTTTTCTGTGGTCATTTGAAAATCTGTGACCAATTTTTCTCTGACAAGCAACAAGAACGTGACAAGGAAAACAAGCAAACAAAAAGCACACAGGTGTAATCTTCCCAATGTATGGAAAATGAAGCAGCGTGGGTAAGAAGAGAAAAAAATTTTGAACAGGGACAAGACTCTGTCTCAGTTCTCATCAGTCTTTCACAGAGACATACTATAAGCCTTATCTGAAGTCCATGTTACAGACTCACAGAGAGGATGAGGCACGAAGGAAACTTCATAGATGGCTTAGCTCAAGCCCCTGCCCAGAGCAGCAGCAGTGAGAGCAGGTTGTTCAGGGCTATGTCCAGTCAGATTTTGAATATCTCCAGGGATCAGACTCCATAGCCTCTCTGGGAAACCTGTTCCAGTGGTTATCTTCACAGTACAAAAGCACCTTTTGTGTTCAAAAGGAATCTGATGAGTGGGTTTTTGTGTCCATTGGCATCTGCCCTGCCAGAGGGCACCACCAAGATGAGTCTGGTTCTCTCTAAATTCCTTCCCATCAAATATTTGCAGCGCTACCTTCTAGCCACCGCTGGTCAGCACTGGTGGCTGGAGTTATTCCTCCCCATGGGCAGGACTTGGCAATTCCTTCCACTGAATGTCATATCACTCTTCAAAAACCTCTGGGTGTCCTGGTTATGGGACAGGGATAAATTCCAGACCAACGGTGGGTCCTTTTCCTGAGTTGTAATTCCACGTGTAAAATCCCAGAGAAACAGGACACAAGCACGTGCAGGGTGAAGGACAAGGCTGATCTGGCTTATTGGTACAACATGGTGGGTTTATAAGGGTAGAAGAGGGGCAGTCTGGGACAGGGAGACACCTGGACCCAACATTGGCCAGGTAACCCGACCCATAGGGGAGGAGGAGGTGGTCTTAACACAGGGACCCAGGGGATTGGTCGGGGGCAG